>CM038678.1:496235478-497435478 GCA_021605205.1 Aegilops longissima | reverse complement strand
AAGAAAAATGGAGCTGAGTAAACCAAGCTCCACAAGTTTGCTATTTCAAACTTGGCCACACTCCAGAGATTAAACCAGAGAGGGTAAAAGGTAAAATTGATGTCTGAGAGGCTTAGGGTAGCAAGGACTACAGTCCTGGGAGTTTTGAGGTCATTTGGACAACTATTTACCATAATTGCTGTACAACTACCAAATCTGACCCAGAAACTGAATCATGAAGGAGCACTCACTAGGAGTGAGGGATTGAGCTAAAACTTGGCAAAGGTTGATTATTTGGACATACAATGATGCTGTAAAACTTTCATACCAAATGGACTTTCCAAAATGGTACTTCCTTCACAGCCATCCTTTCTACCCAAAAACTTCAGAAATATCCTCAGGGCAATTGGCTAGATGAAACGAGCCAAAATATTGTGGAGATGGATTATAGGAGCATGAGAAGGCCTGGGAAAAGTTTCATTCCTAATGGAGCAAGATAAAATGCACTTGCTTCACAAACTGAAAAATTGGACAGACACCAAGAATTGCTCCTGTGCTCACATAGTTCAAGGAAATGAACTGAATTTGGGTGTAGGCTAATGATTTGAGATATTTGAGAGGATGGAAAAGTTTCATCCCATTTGGAAACTCTATGAAGGTACTTCCTTCACAATACTGCATTCTAGTCAAAAACTTTGAAAAATTGCACAGGGAGCTAGGATGAATGGATTGAGCTCATATTTGGCATCCATGGGTTATTTATCCATGTTAATCACCCTATGGAAGTGCAACTATCCCTAGGTGGTTTTGGTAATTCATAACAACATATAGCTCATTGAGCTAAGCTCAATGAATGGCATGGCATGGATGATGAAAGTGGGTCCCTCAAAATATTAACGACAAAGGATTGGCTCAAGCTCAAAAGCTCAAGACTCTTCATTTTGCATTTTAGTGATCCAAGATCACATTGAGTCTATAGGAAAAGCCAATACTATCAAGAAGGGATGAGGTGTCGCTTAATGAGCCTTTTGCTTCATGTGCTTAGTGATATGCTCCAAAACCCTCAGCTACTTTCTCACATCCACAAATGACCTAAACCTAAAGCCAAAATCGGTCACACCGATTCTTTCTACCCGGCGCCACCGATTTCAAAAGTCATAGCCACTGCCATAAACCCTAGGAAAATCAATCCTACCGATAGGGATCTCGGTCTCACCGAGATGGGATTGTAATCTCTCTGTTTCCCTTCATAACGTTTCTGTCTAACCGAAGTGAGCGATCGGTCCCACCGAGATTGTGTAAACTCTCTGTTTCCCTTTTGTAACATTTCGGTCTCACCGAAAAGAGCAAATCGGTCCCACCGAAGTTTACTCCGACCAACTCTCTCGAAAGCTTATTACCAAAATCGGTCTCACCGAAGTTTGTGTAATCGGTCTTACCGAGATTAAGTTATGCCCTAACCCTAACCGAATCGGTCTCACCGAAGTTGCATGTCACCCCACCAAAAATCACTAACGGTCACTAGGTTTACTAAATCGGTCCGACCGAAGTCTGTTGAATCGGTCCCACCGAGTTTGGTAAATTGTGTGTAACGGTTGGATTTTGTGTGGAGGCTATATATACCCCTCCACCTCCTCTTCATTCATGGAGAGAGCCATTAGAACAAACCTACTCTTCCAACTTACCAGTTCTGAGAAAGAACTACCTACTCATGTGTTGAGGCCAAGATATTCCATTCCTACCATATGAATCTTGATCTCTAGCCTTCCCCAAGTTGCTTTCCACTCAAACCCTCTTTCCACCAGATCCAAATCCTATGAGAGAGAGTTGAGTGTTGGGGAGACTATCGTTTGAAGCACAAGAGCAAGGAGTTCATCATCAACGCACCATTTGTTACTTCTTGGAGAGTGGTGTCTCCTAGATTGGCTAGGTGTCACTTGGGAGCCTCCGACAAGATTGTGGAGTTGAACCAAGGAGTTTGTAAGGGCAAGGAGACCGCCTACTTCATGAAGATCTACCGCTAGTGAGGCAAGTCCTTCATGGGCGACGGCCATGGTGGGATAGTGAAAGTGCAACTATCCCTAGGTGGTTTTGGTAATTCATAACAACATATAGCTCATTGAGCTAATGCTATTCCAAGATGAACATTTAAGGAAAGCTCAATGAATGGCATGGCATGGATGATGAAAGTGGATCCCTCAAAATGCTAATGACAAAGGATTGGCTCAAGCTCAAAAGCTCAAGACTCTTCATTTTATATTTTAGTGATTCAAGATCACATTGAGTCTATAGGAAAAGCCAATACTATCAAGAAGGGATGAGGTGTTGCTTAATGAGCCTCTTGCTTCATGTGCTTAGTGATACGCTCCAAAACCCTCAGCTACTTTCTCACATCCACATATGACCTAAACCTAAAGCCAAAATCGGTCTCACCGATTCTTCCTATCCGGCGCCACCGATTTCATAGGTCATAGCCACTGCCACAAACCCTAGGCAAATCGGTTCTACCGATAGGGATCTCGGTCTCACCGAGATGGGATTGTAATCTCTCTGTTTCCTTTTCGTAACTTTTCGGTCTCACCGAAAGAGCGATCGGTCCCACCAAGATTGCAATGTAAACTCTCTGTTTCCCTTTTGTAACATTTCGGTCTCACCGAAAAGAGCAAATCGGGCCCACCGAGTTTACCTGACCAACTCTCTGGTTAGCTAATTACCAAAATCGGTCTCACCGAGTTTGTGTAATCGGTCTCACCGAGATTACGCTATGCCCTAACCCTAATCATATCGGTCCTACCGAGATTCATGTCAGTCCCACCAAAAACCCTAACGGTCACTAGGTTTACAAAAAATCGGTCAGACCGAGTTTGTTGATTCGGTCCCACCGAGATTGGTAAATTGTGTGTAATGGTTAGATTTTGTGTGGAGGCTATATATACCCCTCCACCTCCTCTTCATTCGTGGAGAGAGCCATCAGACTAAACCTACACTTCCAACTTACCATTTCTGAGAGAGAACCACCTACTCATGTGTTGAGACCAAGATATTGATTCCTACCATATGAATCTTGATCTCTAGCCTTCCCCAAGTTGCTTTCCACTCAAATCTTCTTTCTACCAGATCCAAATCCTATGAGAGAGAGTTGAGTGTTGGGGAGACTATCATTTGAAGCACAAGAGCAAGGAGTTCATCATCAACACACCATTTGTTACTTCTTGGAGAGTGGTGTCTCCTAGATTGGCTAGGTGTCACTTGGGCCTCCGACAAGATTGTGTAGTTGAACCAAGGAGTTTGTAAGGGCAAGGAGATCGCCTACTTCGTGAAGATCTACCGCTAGTGAGGCAAGTCCTTCGTGGGCGACGGCCATGGTGGGATAGACAAGGTTGCTACTTGTGGACCCTTCGTGGGTGGAGCCCTCCATGGACTCAGCAAGAACTGCTACCCTTCGTGGGTTGAAGTCTCCACCAACGTGGAAGTACGATAGCACCACCGATCAAAACTACGCCAAAAACATCTGTGTCTCCAATTGCGTTTGAATCCTCCAAACCCTTCCCTTTACTCTCTTGCAAGTAGCATGCTTTAATTTCCGCTGCCAATATAATCTTTGCATGCTTACTTGAATAGTGTGATGATTGCTTGACTTGTCCTAAGATAGCTAAAATCTGCCAAACTCTAAAACTGGGAAAAGGCTAAGTTTTTAATTGGTCAAGTAGTCTAATAACCCCCCTCTAGACATACTTCAAGGTCCTACAAGTGGTATCAGAGCTTTGGTCTCCATTTGCTTTGATTTCCATAGCTTTTGGTGGTCATAGCCTTGGTTTCACAACCTAGGAGAGTATGGCGTCTAGCGAGGGAAATTATCACCGTAGAGGTCCTTACTTTGATGGTACTAATTTTGCTAGTTGGAAGCATAAGATGAAAATGCATATTCTCGGACATAACCTCGCCGTTTGGGCAATTATTTGTATTGGCTTGCAAGGTGAATTCTTTGATGGGAGAGAGCCGAACCGTGAAGCTAATGCGGAAGAATTGAAGATGTTGCAATACAATGCTCAAGCTTGTGATATCTTCTTCAAGGGATTGAGCCCCGAAGAATTCAACAAAATCGGCCGTCTTGAGAATGCAAAGGAAACTCGGGATACTTTGATTGATATGCATGAAGGTACCGAATCCGTCAAGGAATCCAAGTTGGATGTGCTCCAAAGTCAGCTCGACAAGTTCAAAATGAAGGATGGTGAAGGTGTCGCTGAAATGTACTCTAGGCTTGCACTTCTCACAAATGAAATTGCCGGCTTAGGGAGTGAAGAGATGACCGACAGATTCATCATCAAGAAGATCCTAAGAGTATTGGATGGAAAGTATGATACCGTGTGCACATTGATTCAGATGATGCCAAAGTACAAAGATCTCAAACCAACGGAAGTCATTGGAAGAATTGTTGCTCATGAGATGTCACTCAAGGATAAGGAGGAACTTCACAACAAGTCTAGTGGTGCTTACAAAGCCTCAAGTGAAGCCCCCACATCATCGAGTGAGAAACAAACCTTCAATGAAGAATTGAGCTTAATGGTGAAGAACTTCAACCAATTCTACAAGAGTAGAAGCAAAGAAAGAAGCTCCAAGTCAAGGCCTTACAATGACAAAAGATCTTCTAGTCGAGAGCGAAATTGCTACAATTGTGGGAGACCCGGACACTATTCCAATGAGTGTACGGCACCCTACAAAAGAAGAGAAGACTCTCCAAAAGAAGAAGTAGATGAGAAGAATCACCACCAAGAGAGAGGAGGAGTAGAGATGATCGTTATGAACGAAGACCCTCACGGAGAAGCAAGGATTTAGAAACAAAGGACAAGTCATCAAAGAGCTACACAAAACGAAGACATCAAGCTCATGTTGGTGAATGGGTATCCGGCTCCGACTCCGACCATCACTCCGAGAGAAGCTATCACTCCGACTCCGAATACACTCAAGATGAAGGTGTTGCCGGTCTAGCACTTGTGTCAACCAACTCCTACGACATATTTGAATCACCAAATGAAGGAATTGGTAGATGCTTCATGGCCAAAGGTCCTAAGGTAACACACCCCGAGTATATTGATTTTGATGTTGATGAAGATGACTTGCTAGGTGATGATGATTTACTTGTTGACAACTCTAGTGATGAATACTATGATGAAACGTCAATTAATCATGCTAATCAAGTTGAAACGAATGACAATGATAAGGAGAAAATTGAGCGTCTAACTAAAGAACTAAACACTCTTAAGTTAGCTCATGAAACTATGTTTGAAGATCATCGAGAACTTTTAAGGGCTCATGAGAAGTTACGCTTTGAAAAGCTCAATCTTGAGCAAGAGCATGAGTTCTTAAAAGCAATCAATGATGATCTCCGTTAGAAAAGTTCTTCTTACATTGCCAAGCGTTTACTCTTATCTACTTACATGCCTCAAGTCAAGTCTAGTAACAAGAACAACAAAGATTCTTCCTCCAGTAGTAACAACAATAATGTCATATCCAATATTGTTGCTTCTAGTAGTTCTCTTGATTCCACTAATGATTCACTTAGCCAAGTTACACTTGAGCAAGAAAATAGTTTGTTGAAGGGAATTATAGAGAAAGGTGTATACAAGAGCCTTGCCGGGAGTAAGCAATTCGAGGAAATTGTACGCAAGCAAGGAAGGCACCGGAAGAATCAAGGTGTTGGTTTTGAACGAAAGTTCAATGCCAATGGAGTTGAGTGGGAAGAAGATCAATACCCCAAGACGAAGTTTAATCCTCAACAAGAGAAGTATGATCCTGCTTCCTTCAAGGGAACACAAGCACAAGATGATCTTCCACCACAAGACCACAAGGGAAAGGACAAGCTTCAAGAAGAGATTGATGCATTTGAAAAAGCACCTAAGGTCTCGGTCAAGTGGATTCCCAAGACTACATCAAGTTCTACCTCATCAAGTACAACTACAACTCCAAGGATTCCCGTCAAGATGATGTGGATCCAGAAGAAGAAGAACTAGAGAGTTCTTGAGGGTGACTCCGTGAACATATTTCACTCATATCATTATGGCAAGGACAAGTGCAATCAACATCCACATCTTGCACTTGTTCGAGGAGTCACAAACCCTCATGTTGGTAAGGCAAGGGACAAGGTAACCTAATGATTTCATGGACATCATTTTGAATTGTTTGTTCCTTGTGGGACTAACCCATGTAGGTATTGAAAGTGCAACTCACTCCAAAGGATTGCTCCAAAAAGATCTACATCAACATTGAGCATCCACATCTTCAACACCTACATGAAGTCATCATCGACAAAACCCAAGGTTAGTTCATCCCTCTTAGGGGGGATCTCACATCTAGGGGGAGCTTAACTCTAAGAATTGAGTCAAAGAAACTCTAATGATGTGAATACATAAATGCTTTATGTAAAAGTGGTAACCCCACTTGAGCTTAAACGATGAGTATGACCTATGATCAAATGTCTATCATTTGACTCCTAAGTCAATATACTCATATATAGATGACCTAGTCATCGCCAATTGCTTGATAGATGCTAGAATTGGTTGTGCATGCTTTGTCACATATTTCATTTGCCATCTTATTGTGTGAGCATGTTGGTGGCATAATATACTCATTCGAGGACATCCACTTGTTGTTTTGATTGATTGGCTTCTTTTTCTTTGGCCAAGTGGATGGACAAGAATGCCTAAGAACCTTCTCTAGCTATCTATGCTTTTCTCGTCTCAAACTCTGTTCATGCTACATCACAAAATTTGATCAAGTCAGATTCGAACCACTCTGTGTGAGGAGCACTCGGAGTCCCCGATTCGACGTAGACTTAAACTTCCAAAACTTCTTTGTGATTCTCGGTCTTACCGATTGTCGGTGTACAAAAAGAGGGGTACACTTTTTGTACCCCTATAACTGTGCACGGGAAGTCTGAGCCGCGGGCACCACCGCACTGAGCAAGGCAAGGGAGGTGAGTCAAGGTAAGGCTGAAGCTCGAAAGGAGCAGAACGACGCTAAGACCAAGACCACAAAGAGCAAAGGGGACGAAGCGGAGTCCCCCGGCAAGATCCTTGCCGGGGGGCGGTTTTAGCAAACCCGGCAAGACCCTTGCCGTGGCACCTCGCCCCACACCTACGGAGCGAATCACCCTTGAGTCCACTGCCCCCATGGGGCAAGGATTCGGGAGACATCCCCGTGGTGGCATGCAGATCTTTGTAGATCAGATACACACTATAGTAGATGACGACCCTTGGCGGGATCCCAGCCAAGGAGGACCACAAGGCCCCCGGCAAGAGCCTTGCCGGGGATGACAGCAGGCGCCCCGGCAAGACCCTTGCCGGGGCTACGGCAAGGCCCTTGCCAAGAACACCCGTAGGGCCACCATCAGGCCCACGCCAATCAAACCTCCACCATCGTTCGCATGCAGCTACCGACCCAACCACTTGGGCAGGCACCTGCGTGGCGGCAAGCGGATCTTCATGGAGACCCACCACTGCGCCACCTCAGCTGCCTTCCTGCCTACATGGCACCACGGGCATCGCTGGCCGTAGGCGGCGTGTCGATCGAAAGGAGCGGCGACGGACGAGACAGGGCTCTCCCCCATCCCCGATAAAGCAAGGACACCTAAGAAAGACGCATTAAAGGCGCCTTGTCATGTAATGCGAGGGATAAACTCGCATCACTATACCCTTTCCACCTCCTGTGTGCCACTGTGGCAACCCCTTTCCCTATAAAAGGAGGCCCAAGGCGACCAGGAGGAGGATTCGGCTTTTTGGAGCTCCTCATGCCCCATTGCTAGTTCAAGAACACAGATAAACAAACCACCAAAGCAGGAGTAGGGTTTTACGCATCCTCGCGGCCCGAACTCGGATAAGGAAATCGTGTGCTATCTGTTTGATCCGCTCTTCTCACGACCCCGCGCCCAGCGACCGTAGTAGGGATTCTTGTGATCCCATAGGTGTCGTTCCCCACCGATATCTTTGGCGCGCCAGGTAGGGGGGCGCGGTTATGAGAATCGGCTCTAGCAGTTAGTTCGACGCTTCTTCATTGTCATGGCGCCGAAGAAGAAGATGACGGTGGTGGTTGGCCCGTCGGAAGCCGGACATCCCGTCCCGACGCGGGCGAGCAGCGCACTGGTCGCGGAAAGGACCCGGGGCGCCGTTCGTGAACACCTACACCGTCCCAGCAGCCGAAGTTTGGGAGGCGGCGATGTTCGTGCGCCTGGTAACGGGCCGCACGCCGCCAAATCCAAAGACGGAGCCAGGCCCTCCAGCTGGTGGCGCGGGCCTTCAAGATCGCTGCCACCCGCCAAGGCGACGCGAGGGCTTCAAGACTCCCACGCGGCGCCGACGGCGCGCTCCTCTCAAGCGGGCGCGCATTTAACGGCGTAATCACGCCGAGGACCCCAGCGCCGCCATGAAAGAGCCCCGAGCGCCACTCCCGGGATTTAGAAGACCTGCCCACTCGCCGAGGTGCTGGTGAAGATGGCATGCGACCGCGGGGTTGTGATAGAGCTCCTTCTGACATGGTCAGAAGTCGAAGCGTGTCGCGATCCGTGCAGGTTTCGCTGCCACCAACGCCAGCAGAAGCCTTGGTGCGCGCGCAGTTGCTCCTCGATTTTCCTTCCACTATGGGGAAACTCGACGAATGGAGAGCCACTATCCGAAGCCTTGTTGCGGTGGCCAACAAAGACGAACCGAGTCCGGTGGAGCCCCCGGGTCGACGCTTCGACGGAGTCCCGCGCACTAGTGGCAGGAAAGCCGGCGGTGCCGCGACCACGATGCACTCGCCTCCTCCTCGCCCGGTACCGCGAACGCCAGCCCGTCGCGACATTACGGGCGACGAAATCTCCATAGCATCATCCGACCCGCGGGCCAACTGTGACCGGCGCCAAGTTCTTCGGGAACGAGAACATGAAGACGCTCGAACCACTATCGGCGCCGCGTGAGCGCCACCAATCAGACAGCGAAAGCAGGGCCTGCTGTGAGCCACCCGCACCGGGAGTTTCGAGGCCTACCTTACGAGGTAGGCTGTCCGGCTTTACCCATGAGCTACGGCAGTTCGGTGGCCGCGCCACCGCACCTTCAAACCCGGCGTGGGCGAAAAGTACAGTGGCAAGACCCACCCGTCCGAGTTCCTCAGCATCTACACCATCGCGATGCAAGCTGCCGGAGCCCGCGACGATAAGGTGCTTGCGAATTACTTTCCGTTGGCTCTTAAACCCAGCGCCATGTCATGGTTGATGCACTTGCCGGTAGACTCTATTTCCTCCTGGTCGGATTTGTGCCATGAGTTCGTGGGCGCCTTTATTGGAGGCCACCAAGCCCATGGCCAAACAAGCGACCTGCATGTCATTCCCCAGAAGGGAGGCGAGTCTCCGCAAGTATATCTGAGAGGTTCAGCGGGTGCAAGTACAATATCCCAGATGTTCACCCTGCCGCCATCATCAGCGCATTCCATCAGAACGTGCGAAACCGCAAGATGCGCAAAGAGCTGGCAATGAACAAGGTGAAAGATGTAGCAGAACTCTATGTTCTTGCTGACAAATGTGCCCTGGCTGAAGAGGGAAGGAAGTACCCCGGTAAAGATTCCGGCGTGGAAACCGACTCCTCAGATGAGGATATTGCCGCCCCGGTGAAGAAAGGCCGGCGCCGCAACAGGAGCGCAAAGGTAAAGCCGTGCTTGCTGTCGAGGATCTGATGACGCCGCTCCACCAAGAAAACCAAGGCAGATGACCCGGCAAGGAAGTTGCGGATGTGTCGCCACCGGCCTTGGCGGCTGCCGAGAAGCCGAAACTCCGACAAGCGATCTGCAAGATCCATCGCACCAAAGGCCATGCTCTCCAAGACTGCCGACAGGTTGAGCTCCTCGCCGAGAAGCGAGGGCTGAGTATGAGAGGCGGGACAAGGAGAAGGGCCAGACGGTCTTGAGGGGTTCGACAAGAAGCGTGGACGGCCAAAGCGGGCCGTCAGCGGCAAGGATAAACAACAGGAGAGGCCCGCCCGGGCCGTGACAGAAGCCATAAGGCAGCGATCACTAAGAGGACGACGAATCCGCGACCAAGAGTTTCAGAAGCTACAGAGGCCATGTGCGTCGACAATGACGATCGCTGCATACTTCTCACCGCCCGGCTTAAACAGTGGGCGTGAGAGATTACAGCGGCATAGCCGTCGTTTGATGCCCAAAGGCCGCTGAAGTGGTCCAGCACACCTATCATTTTTGACACTGAGGATCACCCTGATCACACTACTGCGGTCGGGTGCTTGCCATTGTTGGTTTCACCAACAATACGCAACCTCAAGGTGACGAAGATGCTAGTCGATGGCGGGGCCGGTCTGAACTTGATCTCCCCTGCCGTGATCGAGAAACTGCAGATTCCTGATGGGGACCTCGAAGAGACGGGCACGTTTCAGGGGGTCAACCCGGGAAGAAGCCAACCCAAGGGAAAGGTCATGCTGCCCGTGACTTTTGGAAGCGACCTGAACTACAGGACGGAGAGAATCGTGTTTGATGTTGCCAGGATCCCCTTGCCCTACAATGGGATCCTTGGCCACCCAGCGCTGGCCAAGTTCATGGCGGCGTCACACTACGCCTACAACACCCTGAAGATGCCAGGACCTGTGACGATCATCACCATCCCCTCCGATAAGAAAGATGCGCTGATTTGCGCTGACCAACTATACCAGCAAGCAGTTGCAGCGGCTGCCACCACGAGGGCACTTGCTCCTGCCGCTGGGACCCCGGGAGGGAAGAAGAAGAAGAAGATCGGTGAGACCTCGGACACCCACTCCGGCAAGAGCACCTCTTCGGAGTGTAGCGCTGCCATCGAGGACGTGCCAGAGAGCTCCGCCGGCAGAAACAAGAAGCCCAGGGCCATACCGCCGGGAACCAAGAAGGTTTCTATCAATGAGGACGGCACGGGAGGAGCTTTTACCATAAGCTCCACCCTTGACGACAAATAGGAAGACGCGCTCGTCACCTTCCTGCGGGCGAATGTCGATGTGTTTGCATGGCAAGCTTCCGACATCCCGGTGTTCCTGAGGAGGTGATTGAGCACCACCTGCTTGTCTGCCCTCATCGCGCGCCCGTCAAGGGAAGGTCGAAAAGCAAGCTTTGGAACGACAAGAGTTCATCACGTAAGAGATCCGGAAACTGGAAGCAGCGGGTTTGGTAAGAGGAGTGCTCCATCCAACGTGGTTGGCCAATCCGGTCGTAGTGCGCAAGGCAAATGGGAAGTGGAGACTGTGTATTGATTACACAGATATCAATAAGGCTTGCCCTAAAGACCCTTCCGCTGCCGCGCGATCGACCAGATTGTTGACTCGACGGCTGGGTGTGATCTGTTGTCATTCCTCGACGCCTACTCCGGCTACCACCAGATCTTCATGACAAGAGAATACGAAGAGAAAACAGCATTCATCACCCCATGCGGTACATATTGTTTCATGCGGATGCCTTTCGGGTTGAAGAGTGCTGGCTTGACGTTTGCAAGGGTGGTCCAGATTGGTTTTGAACCCTAGCTCCATAGAAATATGGAAACTTATATGGATGACATAGTGGTCAAAACCAAGGACAGGGCAACCCTCATACCAGATTTGCAAGAAACATTTGCAAACCTGTGCAAGATCAATCTCAAGTTGAACCCTGAGAAGTGCGTCTTTGGCGTCCCATCCGGCAAGCTTCTCGGGTTCTTGGTGTCACAGCGTGGGATAGAGGCCAATCCGGACAAAATCAAAGCTATAGAAAATTGAAGCACCCAAGCGAATCAAGGATGTGTCGGCTTGCTGGTTGCGTCGCCGCCATGGGCAGGTTCATTTCAAGTCTCGAAGCGCGCCTTCCCTTTTTCAAGATCCCGAAAAAGGCGGGCCCGATGGAGTGGGCCTTGAAGCAAGCAACATTGCAAGGTTTGAAGAAGTACCTCTCCTCGCGCCAATACTAGTTGCGCCTAGGCCACGAGGAGCGTTCTTTGCTATACCGGGCGGCAACGATCAGTGGTCAGCGCCGCACTAGTGGCTTGAGAGAGGTTGACGACAAGGTAATGGCAGCGCAGAGCCCGACACCACCAATGCGAGACGACACAGCCAGTTGAAGTGCCGCCAAGAAGAAAATGATGCAGCACCGGTCTACTTTGTTAGTTCCCTCCTGCAGGGGCTAGATCAAGGTACTCCGGCGTGCAGAAACTGCTCTTCGGCCTTCTTATGGCCTCGAGGAAGCTGCGTCACTACTTCCAGGCACATGAGATCACTGTTGTCACTCGCCTCCCTCTGCAATGGATATTGCACAATCCGGATGCAACGGGAAGAATTGTGGAATGGGCACTGGAGCTGTCCAGCTTTGGCCTCAAGTTTGAAAGTACTTCGACGATTCAGAGCCGAGTCCTAGCAGAGTTCATTGCAGAATGGACCGCAACGCCCGACGAAGAAGCCCAAGAGACTGCTCTCCCCGGCAAGGAGGCAGGTTGTGATTGGATCATGTACTTTGATGGAGCTTTCTCCTTACAAGGCGCCGGGGCTGGCGATCGCTTGTCGCGCATAACGGAGAGCACCTCAAGCACGTGATCCGGATGCACTTCCCTGTGGAGGTGTCAACAAACAATACTGGCAGAGTACGAAGGGCTGCTTTCGGTCTTAGGATAGCGGCGGACCTCAGAATCAAGAAACTCGTCGTCAGGGGAGACTCGCAGCTTGTCGTCAAGCAAGTCAACAAGGATTACCGAGCCGTTGATGAAGGCCTACGTCGATGATGTGAAAGCTGGAAGAGTGCCGACATTATATAGCTGAACACGTTCCCGGCGGAGAACGATATCGCCGACACATCAAAAAAACGCTGCCCTCAAGCTACCTATGGAACCAGGTACCTTTGTGCTTCATTAACTCAGCCATCCGCTGATCCATCAACAGAGCAGAATAAGAGGAGGAAATCAGGGCCCGCAAGTACTTTCCCGCCGAAGCTCCCGGAGCCGCCGACAAGGATGTTGCCGGGGATACTGAGCCCGCCAGGGGACGACTGGCTCCGGCGGAGCGGCAAGCTCTTGCCGTCGAGACAGCCGCTCCTATAGCGGAGGAAATGCCTTTAGTCCTCGCCGTCGAACCCCAGGCTCCAGCGTGGGCACAGCATACCGTCCTCCAAACAAGGGAACTTCCTGAGGAGCAGGAAGAAGCGGAAAAAGTAGCCCGTCGCTCTACCATGTACCAGTTCGTCGATGACGCCCCTGCATGTAAAGAGGCCGAACGTGTGAAATTGAAGTGTATCTCGAGAGGAAGGACTGGAGCTGTTGGCGGAGATACACGGAGGCATATGTGGATCCCACATTGGGTCAAGGGCCCTTGCCGCAAGGCATTTCGGCAAGGCTTCTTCCGCCCACCGCCCTCCAGATGCGACGACACTAGTCACCGTGTGTGAAGCGTGTCGGCCCATTCAAAGAAGCTTCATCAGCCAGCTCAAGCCCTTCAAACCATTCCTCTCTCCTGGCCCTTCTCGGTCTGGGGGCTCGACATACTGGGCCCTTTCCCCCGTGCTGTTGGGGGCTTTGAGTACTTGTACGTTGCAATCGACAAGTTCACAAAATGGCCAGAGGTGGAGGCAGTGAGGAAGGTCACAGCTCAGTCAGCCGTCAAGTTCTTCAAGGGACTAGTGTGCCGTTTTGGCGTACCCAACAGGGTTATCACCGATAACGGCACACAGTTCACAAGCCGCACCTTCATGCAATATACCCAAGACCTCGGCAGCAAAGTCTGTTTCGCTTCCGTTGCTCACCCGCGAAGCAATGGTCAAGCTGAGAGGGAAAATGCTGAAGTACTGCGAGGATTAAGGACCAAGACCTTTGACAGGCTGCACAAGAGTGGAAGGCGCTGGATTGATGAGTTGCCGGCGGTTCTTTGGTCGATTAGGACGACGCCAAATCGAGCCACCGGCTAGACACCTTTTGCCCTAGTATACGGGGCAGAAGCAGTTCCCCCCACTGAACTCATATACGGGTCACCTCGAGTGCTCGCTTATAACGAGCTTGAGCAAGAGCAACTGCGCCAAGATGACGCAATGCTCCTTGAGGAAGATCGTCTTCGGGCGGCTGTGAGAGCAGCACGCTACCAGCAAGCCTTGCGCCACTACCATAGCCGCAAGGTTCATGCCCGAAGCCTTGAGGAAGGCGACCTTGTCCTTCGGCGCGTTCAATCGGCCAAGAATTCCAACAAGTTGACACCAAAGTGGGAAGGCCCTTATCGGGTAATACGAGTCACCAGGCCCGGCGCAGTCCGCCTGGAGACCGAAGATGCCGTTCCGGTGAGTAACTTCTGGAACATTGAGCATCTTCGCAAGTTTTACCGTGAGGCACGGCTTAGGGCCCCGACAAGCCATCTTTTGTACAAGCTTTGCCGATGATGCATGTAACCCTTTGTACAAAGACAGGCGCAGACCATGAGCATAAATAAATGAAGCGCTGGCGCCCTAAGTTATAGCATGCATGCTAGGCCGAGTCTCATCCTTGGTTAGGGTTGATAGTGCTTAGCGGCGACTAACCCCTAGCTAAGAGGTCGAGTGTGCGTATCTTTGCTGTTCTTTTGTCTTCTTTGGTTCGCAGGACTCACAGATATCCTTGCCGGATCACTTGAGGACGAGAAAGAGAAGAGGGACAGACCGACATCTAGACCCCGGCAAGCCAGTATTGCCGGGGGCTGCAAGTAAAGATTCACCCACGGCAAACCCGAGTTGCCGGGGCTACAGACTTCAGATAAGTTCTTCATCCCTTATCATGCATTCCCTTATGGATGAGGTATGTGAAACCTCGTTTTTCCCAAAGCTACCGTGCTCCCTAAAACTCTAGGCCCTAGGGCTCGTTCACGGGCCAGGTTTGGTCGTAGTCGCGGCAGCAAAAGGATGAAACGAGGAGCCTGAACCCACCTCATCCATGCCTCCGCCAAAAGCGTGAGAAAGGTCGAGCGAAGTGGGAAGACGACAGGGCCTGTTGCCGGGCAAGGAAATGTTTATATTAGGGATATCAAGGATTTAATCTTTGTCGTTGGTTCTACCCACAAACAAATGACCCGGCAAGCATCCCTTTTTCACTAAAAACATTCCACTCAGGTACAGCCCATGGGGAATGAAAAACATGAATGATGGGATTACAAGTTTTAAATTCAGCCAAGGCCCAAAGGCTTACAAGCTAAAAAGAGATAAGGTGCCCGTAACCCCTTTCTTGTCCCTCTCCTCAGGAGGCAGGTCAAGGAGGCGAAAAGGGCAGAATGGGCGCCTAGGCGAGCTACGGATGGCAGGAGACACCAAGAGAACATCTCGGTGGCCGTCCGAAGGCTGGATGGTGATGGCGGCCGCGGAAGCAGAGCTCGAAGACGAGGCGGCAGGACGTCAGCACGCATCGAAGGCGTCGGTGCCCGCGTACTCTGATTTGACGGCCTTGCCGCCCGCCCTCTTCCTCTTCTGCAGCCTCCCAACACCAGCCGCCCAAGGAGACGACCCCGAGAGGTTCAGGGAGCCGGCGACACGGATGATGGGTCGCCGGTGCCGCACGGAGCGGTGCCCGACACCTAGTTGGACCCGTCATCCTGCCGCCTGCTACCCTCGTCGTCGCTTCCGCTATCCTCCTCGCCACTCCCGCCCGAGGAGGAGTCTTCGCTATCAGAAGAGCTCTCACGTATGCGACCCTATCCAAAAGGAACTCGAAGGTCCCACCAAGGATAGACCCGCATATTGAAACGCTTTTGCAAGGTGGATATCATTACATCAACATTACATAATAGATGGGGATACATACATAAGGCATACAATGCCATACGAATACAACATCATCTCATACAAGATCAACATCCGACTACGGATGAAACATAAACAGAAACTCAAACAATATCCACCCTGCTAGCCCAGGCTGCCGACCTGGAACCTATCCCCTGATCGAAGAAGAAGCAGAAGAAGAACTCCAAAGCAAGCAAACATCGTTCTCGCGTCAAGATCATCGCATAACCTGTACCTGCAACTGTTGGTGTAGTAATCTGTGAGCCACGAGGACTCAGCAATCCCATTACCATGGGTATCAAGACTAGCAAAGCTTAATGGGAAAGGAAGGGGTAAAGTGGTGAGGTTGCACCAGCGACTAAGCATGATATGGTGGCTAACATACGCAAAAGAGAGCGAGAAGAGGAACAAAGGCGGTCGTCAACTAGTAATGATCAAGAAGTGATCCTGAACTCCTACTTACGTCGGACATAACCCGAAACCGTGTTCTCCTCTCGATCAACCCGAAAAGAGACACTCACGGTTACGCTTTACGGTTGGTGTATTTTAGAAGAGTTTACTTCAAGTTTACTACAACGGATATTAACAAATTCCATCTGCCACATAACCGCGGGCACGGCTTTGAAAGTTCAAACCCTGCAGGGTGTCCCAACAGCCCATGATAAGCTCTCGCGATCAACGAAGGATATTCCTTCTCCCGGGAAGACCCGATCAGTCTCGGAATCCGGCTACAAGACATTCGACGACAATAAAACAAGACCAGCAAGACCTCCCGCGTGCCGACATCCCGATAGTAGCAGCGTATCTCGTCTCGAGCCACGACCGGATGAGCGAGACGTACAACTAGAACCAGCCCTCAAGTTTCGAGGTGGCGCTGCAAGTGGCTCTAGTTTGGACCAACACTTAGACAAGCATTGGCCGGGGGCTGAATGAAGATGACCCTTGGGTTAATTACTCCCAAGGGAAAATAGGTGGTGGTGAGGCAAATGGAAAACCAATGTTGGGCCTTCTTTGGAGGAGTCTTATTCAAAGCGAACTGTCAAGGGGTCCCATAAATCACCCGACCGCGTTAGGGACGCAAAATCCGGGAACATAATACCGATATGATGGAAACTAGGGCGGCAAGAGTTGAACAAAACACCAGGCATAAGGCCGAGCCTTCCACCCTTTACCAAGTATATAGATGCATTAATAATATAAGAGATATTGTGATATCCCAACATAACCCTGTCCGCCATGGAGCAATCTTCAACTTCACCTGCAAGTAGCAACGCTATAAGAGGGCTGAGCAAAGCGGTAACATAGCCAAGCAACGGTTTGCTAGGAAGGGTGACAAATGTTAGAGGTTCATGGCAATTTGGGAGGCTTGAAGAACAAGTGATAGGTAGCGCAGCATAGCGAAGAAACGAAGCAACTAGCATAGCAATGATAGTAATGAGATCCAGGTGACGGTCATCTTGCCTGAAATCCCATAAGGAAGAAGAACGAGTCCATGAAGAAGATGAAGCCACGAAGGCGAACCAAGCGTGAGCGAGCGAATCCTCACGATCGCAAGCAAGCAGGAACTATCGAGAAGAAGCACACAACATGGTAAACACACCACACATAGACAAGACATGATGCACAACCAAGCATGATGAATGACAAAGCTACATGAAGCTACTCATGGCAAGAGATGATGCAAACAAGAGCAACACATCAAGGCAAGTTTAAATGAGGCCGGAAACAACATATAACAATTCCGGTAAGTCCTCATATGCAAATTTCGAAATTGGTCCAGATCTGAATAAACCTTATGTTCAAGTTGTTAAACAGCAAGTTAAAATGCACCAAGATGATCTACACGAGATTCTAGTCAAGTTACATATAAAGTTCATTTAAATCGGAGCTACGGCCTAGAAGATATGAGCAAAACAAGTTAAACATGGCATTGATGCAAAATGCATACAAACATCAAGCAAACACCTCAAAACATGGATGCAACATGATAATATGAAAGTATATGCAAAATAAAGCAAGTTTCATATAGAGCATGCTCAAAACGGAGCAACGGTGCAACACATACACTCCAAACAATATATATCACCAATCTGTCCATAACAGCAACTAGGCATCTTGCAAGCACCAAAGCAACATGCTACAGCACCATAACATAAAAACAAAAGGCATGGACGTGATGTACAGGTAAAGCATGACAAAACATGAACACCGAGCTATCTCCAGAAATCACTAGAACATGCTCAAAAAGACATGGCAAGATTGCAAATAATAACAGTTTCAGACTTTGCAGAAATAACATCAGGTTGCAATGTTTAGAGCTATCAAACAACATGTTACAGGAACTTATCAAGGCAAACAAAGGCATGGAATGATACTACTAAATGCATAGATCAAAAGTACTTTACTGACCATGAGACAAAAAGGATCAGAAGATATGATGGCACCCATGTAAACATGGCAAGTTATATTACAGATTCATACATGGCAGGAACAACAATAAGTAGGCATGTTGGTGAGCTTGACGCACTCACCACAAAGCAATACATGGCATGGCAAGCCAACCAACAGTAAGAAAACATGTTTATGAAGCTAAGCATGGCAACATCAAGTTCATAGGGTGCATGGATCACTAATAACAAGCATGGCAACAACTGAACTTAATGTTAACAGGCTGAGAGCAACATTATTTAGCAATTTGAGAGCAAGATTACAACAAGTTACATTAGGCTATAAATGCAACCATGGGCATGGATGGATATAGCATGATATGTATAACAAAACATCCTTAGTGAACATCTCCAGATTATGCATAGAATGACTTGTATCAGCAGGTTTACATAGCAACAAAATATAACAGAATCTGTCAGGAAAACAGCAACAGCAAGTACCCTACTTCACGATCTCGATGCACTCAGTACAAGAGTCACAAAAATACATGAATGGCACCACTGTGAAGATGTCATGGCATAGTACAAAAAACATGTAGAGCTCATGCTCATAAAATGCACACATCAAATGCAACAAAAATGACAAATCATCAAGTTATAACAGTTTCAGCAGATTAACATCACATAGCACTCTTGCAGCGAATATTCGGGCATCAAGATGATCTCAAATGAACATGATGCAATGGAACGAAATGTAGTACTCGTTGAGGCGAACAATTGGACATATTACATGCCCAAAACGGAGCTACGGATGCAGAGTTATGATGCGATGAAAATGCATAACAAAATACTAGAAACTACGGGGACTTGGCAGTTTTCAGAGGGGAGAAAAGTCAACCTCGGGCACGGACTTCGAGGTTCACCGGATCCTTGCCGGAGTAGATGCCGGAGAGGAGGGGAGAGGGCGGGAGGGCGGGCGGAGGCGGATCCGGCCGCTGGCCACCGGATCCGCCGAGAGGGAGGACGACGGCGAGCGAGCAGCGGCGTGGCGAAGCAGACGGCGCCGGAGCCAGTGAGTCGTCAGCGGGACGCGGACGAGGCGGAGGCGGCGGCGGCCGGGCGGCTTGAGAACCAGCCGAAGGCTTCGGGGCGCTGGTGGGGCTTGTGCGAGGCGGGGGCAGGTGGGCCTGATGGGCCCTCGATGGGCAGGCGGCTTGTGCCATGGGACGACAGCGGCGGACAGGTGGCAGGCCACGATTGACCAGAAGCAGGCGGACATGTCCAGGCGGAGGTGGGCGTGTCCGTCGGCGGAGGAGGAAGAAGCTAGGGTTAGGGTGGATTTGATCAAGAAATTTCGGGAAGAGGAGTTTATATAGGTAGAGAGCTAGGAAGCTCCAAATGAGGAGCGGTTTTAGCCCACGATCGTGATCGAACGACCGGAGAGCATGGAGGGAGTTTGCTGGGTTTTGGGCCACTTTGGAAGGGTGTTGGGCTGCAAAGAGAAGGGGCTTTACGGTTACCGGTTAACCGTTGGAGTACCAAACAACCTCAAATGGCACGAAACTTGACAGGCGGTCTACGGTGCTATACCAAGGCCGCTTGGCAAACCTCGGTCCATTCGAGACCGTTTAACACCCGCTTACGAAAAAGAGGTAAAGGGGCGCCGGGAGACATGGGAGTGCCGGATTGGAAAACGGACAACGGGGAAAATGCTCGGATGCATGAGACGAACACGTATGCCAATGTGATGCACAAGATGACATGATATAAAATGCAGATGATGACATGGCAAAGTGCAACATGCAAGCAAATGACATGGCAAGGACGGTGAATAACTGGCGGACACCTGGCGCGATCGAATCCAAGGCGTTACAACACTCCTCCACTAACAAGAGATCTCGTCCGAGATCTTAGGACTGAACGAAGGGAAAAGGGATGAGGTGAAACAAGAACTCAAGATAAGAAGCAAAGAATCAAGAGCGCTCGAGAAGAAGAGAGGAACGACGAGAATGACGAGAATCAAATGCTCACGGAAACAGATAGACTATGAAACAAATCCGGTTAGAACGAGATAAGAAACAAATAAGACTGAAACGATTTAGGCAGCACTCCAACTGAACATGGAATGAAAAGAACATGAACTTGAGAGGATGGAATGATAGTTGACGAGAGGAACAACACAATGCCTCCGGAAGAATTGAAAGAATTGAATGAAAAGAACTTAGAAGGAAGGATTGAACGGAGTTGTTGAAAAAAATCACCAACGAAAAGAATAAGATTGTTGTGGACTTATGGATAACCTCTCAAAATTTTCGAGGTGATAACCGACCACAAGCAGAAAAGATTTAATAGCTGAGAAAACGAAGAAATGCAAAACTCCATTTCAAAAGAATACGGAGATTTAATTGCACTTCGAAAAGCAAGAAGGAAAGATACTTGAGCTCCACCAGCAAAATCTTGATGAACACTTGATGAATGAATTAAATCATGAAGAACCACCATGAAGAACTCCGGTGACAAAAAGATGATGAGATAGAATGAAGGAGAAAGAATAAGATGAGCCTTGCGGTGATTTAGATGGGGGATCCGACGAAATGGTCGAGTCAATTTGAACTCCGGAAAAGAAAAGATGAAAACACTTGGAAGTAGAATTTATTCATCGAGAACAAACTCCGAAGGAAGGGATTACTCACATCAAGGAAATAAGAATAAGATTTATTGTATGCTTATCCTTCATCAAATTAAATTGATGACAAGAAATGGATTTTTTCAAACTACTTATTCTTCTTGAAAAAGAATTGAGAAGTGACATATTGCAAACTTGAGAAGGACTTCATGAATCACCGGTAGGTTGAAAAGAACGAATGGATTAATATGATAAACAAGGAAAAAGAATCTTGAAAGAACCACCGTAAGAAATTCGGAAATGACTGATGAAAGAGAATGAATCACCGGGAAGAATTAGAAAAGCACAAAGATACTTGAGGAATAAAAAGACAAGATAACGACGGGATCGCGATCTGGTTGATGAATACTTGAACGAACACCGAAAGAATATTAAGACGAACGAAAGGGGCACGGATATAGAACAATTGGAGAACGAATCTGAAAACTTAGAACGAAGAAATCTTCCGAAAAGGTGACCTCCGGATGATCGAGAGGGAAAGCAACACCTGAAATACTCCGGATTGATGAAAAGAATTGCATGACTAGAAACAATTTGATAGGATAACATCGAGCTCGCACCTCGAATCTCCGGGAGAATGGACAATATTTAGAGGAAAAACTCTTCTTCGGTCTTAAAATGACGACGAGAAACACCACCAAAAAATGAGATACTCCGGAAGAATGAAAAATAGAGAGGTTGAGCCAACAATGAAATGATTTGAAATTGATCTTGGAAAAGGCATGTGACTGATGGAATCCATTCTTACGTCACACTTGAAAAGAATTGGGAATAGCTTCGGGAAATTGGAAGAGTCAGGTAAGATCCTGGGAAAAGAACTGTGGGTTAGGGCCCACTAAAAGAAAACACCGTTGGAAAGGATTGTTGAACAGATAGATGATGCACCGGAACGATTGAAATATTTGAATGAGGTGACAGCCTCGAATTAATTGGAATACAGACGAATCTCCTGAGATGTCTTGAGCACTCCGGAAGGATAAACTGGCGAGAGACGAACGAGCAGGGAGAACACTTGATCCAGGAAAAGAATGTGATCAACCCGAAAAACTTGAATTGAATCCACCGGAAAAGAGATGAAGAATGACGAGCGAGACGAGAATTCACCGGTTGAAATAATTGAGGGAAAACTGAAGAGGCTCCACATGAATGGAATTGATGGTCAGAAGAAACTCGAACTGGGAATAATAGGGTGGGAGGCGGAAAACAAAGGCAACTTGGAAGGGGAAGTCGCGAATATCTTGAAGAGAAAACACGGTTGAAATCATTGAGGAAAGAAAGGCAAAGACTTACATACAGTAGGATGGATACTCGATTAAGGATTCCGGTTTCGAGAAGAAGAAGGGTGGGCGGGTGGGAAAAGAAAAACAACTGAGGATTGAACTTGCAAAGATGAAGAGGCTCGAGTCGACTTGACGAGAAATGCACAAGATAAAAAGAGCTGAGGAACAACTACCGGAAAACCAACTGCGTGATCCTAAAGAAAAAATTTGAAGGGGAAGAGAAGTAATTCAAAACACCTACGCCAAGATTCCTCACCAGAGCGACAAAGGGGCAGAGGATTAAAAAGAATTCCTACTCTCCGATATAACTAGACTCAGAAATCAGTTTTCTTCTAGACTCAACAACGGCCAAACTACAAGATCAATCAAGGGGGATCCTAGGGTCGGTCGAGGCTCTGATACCAACTTGTCACGCCCAATATGCGACCCTATCCAAAAGGAACTCGACGGTCCCACCAAGGATAGACCCGCATATTGAAACGCTTTTGCAAGGTGGATATCATTACATCAACATTACATAATAGATGGGGATACATACATAAGGCACAAATGCCACAAGAATACATCAACATCATGTACAAGATCAACATCCGACTACGGATGAATCATAAATGAAACTCAAACAATATCCACCCTGCTAGCCGGGCTACCGACGGAACCTATCCCTGATCGAACAAGAAGCAGAAGAAGAACTCCAAAACAAGCAAACATCACTCTCACGTCATGATCATCGCAAACCTGTACCTGCAACTGGTGGTGTAGTAATCTGTGAGCCACGAGGACTCAGCAATCCCATTACCATGGGTATCAAGACTAGCAAAGCTTAATGGGAAAGGAAGGGGTAAAGTGGTGAGGTTGCAGCAGCGACTAAGCATATATGGTGGCTAACCAACGCAAATGAGAGCGAGAAGAGAAACAAAGGAACGGTCGTCAACTAGTAATGATCAAGAAGTGATCCTGAACTCCTACTTACGTTAGACATAACCCGAAACCGTGTTCTCCTCTCGATCAACCCGAAAAGAGACACTCACGGTTACGCTTTACGGTTGGTGTATTTTAGAAGAGTTTGCTTCAAGTTTACTACAACCGAATATTAACAAATTCCCATCGCCACATAACATGGCACGGCTCTCGAAAGTTTATACCTGCAGGGTGTCCCAACTTAGCCCATGATAAGCTCTCGCGATCAACGAAGGATATTCCTTCTCCCGGAAGACCCGATCAGTCTCGAATCCGGCTACAAGACATTTCGACAGCAATAAAACAAGACCAGCAAAGCCGCCCGATGTGCCGACAAATCCCGATAGGAGTCGCACGTACCTCGTTCTCAGGGCACATCGGATAGGTTAGCCTACGAGTAAAACCAGCCCTCGAGTTGCCCGTGGTGGCCCATGATCGCCCGTTTGGACCAACACTCGAAGGAGCATTGGCCGGGGGCTAAAATAAAGATGACCCTCGGGCTCCGAAACCCAAGGAAAAAGGGCATAGGTGAGGCAAATGGTAAAACCAATGTTGGGCCTTCTTGGAGGAGTCTTATTCAAAGCTAACTGTCAAGGGGTCCCATAAATCACCCGACGCGTTAGGGACGCAAAATCCGGGAACATAATACCGATATGACGGAAACTAGGGCGGCAAGAGTGGAACAAAACACCAGGCATAAGGCCGAGCCTTCCACCCTTTACCAAGTATATAGATGCATTAATTAAATAAGATATATTGTGATATCCCAACAAGTAAACATGTTCCAACAAGGAACAACATCTCCATGTTCCAACAAGGAACAAACTTCATATTCACCTGCAACTAACAACGCTATAAGAGGGGCTGAGGAAAGCGGTAACATAGCCAAACAATGATTTGCTAGGAAGGGTGCAAAAGGTTAGAGGCTGACATGGCAATTTGGGATGGCTTGATAAACAGGTGATAGGTAGCGCAGCATAGCGATAGAACGAAGCAACTAGCATAGCAATGATAGTAATGGGATCCAGGGTAGCGGTCATCTTGCCTGAAATCCCGCTAGGAAGAAGAACGAGTCCATGAAGAAGACGAACGGATGAAGCCGAACCAAGCGTAGACAAACGAATCCTCACGATCGCAACGAAACAGGAACTAACAAGAAGAAGCACACAACAAAGTAAACACACCACACATGAACAAGGCATGATGCACAACAAGCATGATGCATGACAAAGCTACATGAAGCTACTCATGGCAAGAGATGATGCAAACAAAAGCAACACATCAAAGCAAGTTTAAATGAGGCCGGAAACGACATATAACAATTCCGGTAAGTCCTCATATGCAAATTTCTAAATTGGTCCAGATCTGTATAAACCTTAAGTTCAAGTTGTTAAACAGCAAGTTAAGATGCACCACGATGATCTACACGAAATTCTAGTCAAGTTACATGTAAAGTTCATTAAATTCGGAGCTACGGGCTAGAAGATATGAGCAAAACAAGTTAAACATGGCATTGATGCAAAATGCACCCAAACATCAAGAAAACACATCAAAACAAGGATGCAACATGATAATATGATACAACATGCAAAATCAAGCAAGTTTCATATAAAGCACACTCAAAACGGAGCAACGGTTCAACACATACACATGAAACAAGTTTAAAGGACAAGCTGTCCAAAACAGCAACTAGGCATATTGCAAGCATCAAAACAACATGCTACAGGACCTCAACATGAAAACAAAAGGCATGGGCATGATTTACAGGTAACGCATGACAAAACATGAACACTGAGCTATCTCCAGAAATCACTAGAACATGCTCAAACACACATGGCAAGATTGCAAATAATAACAGTTTCAGACTTAGTAGAAAATAACATTAGGTTGCAATGTTTAGAGCTATCAAACAACATGTTACAGCAAGCTATCATGTCAAACTAGAGCATGGCATGAATCTACTAATTGCATAGAACAAAAGTCCCTTACTGACCATGAGCCAAAAAGGATCACAAGATATGATGGCACCCATGTAAACATGGCAAGTTATATTACAGATTCATACATGGCAGGAACAACAATAAGTAGGCATGTTGGTGAGCTTGAACCACTCACCACAGAGCAATACATGGCATAGCAAGGCAACTCACAGTAAGAAGACATGGCATAGAAGCTATACATGGCAAGAACAACATCATAGCATACACGGATCAACTACAACAACCTTGGCAAAATTGAATAACATGTAAACAACCTGCCAGGAAACATTTTATAGCAAAAGTAGAGCTCGATTGACTCAAGCTATGGCACTCCATAATTGCAAACAAGGGCTTGGATGGATAGATAATAACCATATGTTCAAAACATCCTTAATGAAGTATCTCAAAATAAGCATGGATCTCTCGGTAGCATCAAGTTTACATGGCATAAAATATCAGCAGAACAGGGGCTGAAATCAGCAACATCATGAAGCCTAGTTTGCATGCTTGTGCTAGTCACCATAGAGATCACAAAAATACATGGCATACACCCCTGTAAAGATGGCATGGCATATTACAAAACACATGTAGGACTCAAGTTCATAGGATGCACACATCAATCATGGCAAAAATGACAAAAGTGCATGTTCTGATAAGAATCTGAACCTAACATCACATAGCCCTCTTCTAACAGCATTTCGGGCATCAAGATGAGCACAAATGTAAATGATGCAATGAGATGAAATGATGTACTAGTCGAGACGAACAATTTGACATATTACACGCACGAAACGGAGCTACGGATGTAGAGTTATGATGCAATGAATATGGCAAGAAAATGCAAGAATCAGGGGACTCAGAAGAAAAATGGACCTCGAGGGGGAGAAAGTCAACTCGGCGGAACTCGTCAGAATCTCGCCGGAGACGAGCAGCGCGGCGGCCGGAGGAGCACCGGCGAGGGGCTCCGCGACGGGCGGGAGGCGGGAGGCGGAGGAGGAGGCGGAGGCGGCGAGGGGCGCGGATCTGGGCGCGGGCGGAGGAGGCTCAGGCGGCGCAGTGGCCGAGGGGCGACGGAGGGAGCTGGGACAGGCCAGCCCGGCGCGGCGGCCGAGGCGGAGGAGGCGGCGGCGGGGCTGGCGAGGCGCCGGGCGGCGGAAGCCGGGCGGCAGGCGGGCGCGGAGGCGACGGGCGGAGGAGCTTCGCCATGGCCGGGCGAGGCGCGGAGGCGCACAGCAGGCGGGGCACGGGCATGGGCGGCGCTGGGCCCAGGTGGCCAGGCGGGCTCATGATGGGCCAAGGGCGGGTCGGCGTCGTGGCGGGCGCTGGGCGCCACGTGGCAGCTCCTGGGTGGGCGGACGGTGGCGGCGGACATGTCCGGCGCGGTGGGGAGGTTTGTCCGGCGGCGCGGAGGGAAGAAGGCTAGGGTTTGGACTGCGAGAATTTCGGGGGAGGCACACATATATATAGGTAGAGGGAGCTAGGAGAGTCCAAATGAGGTGCGGTTTTCGCCCACACGATCGTGATCGAACGACCGAGAGCATGGAGGGGAGTTATATGGGTTTGGGGCCACTTTGAAGGGGGTGTTGGGCTGCAACTCAAAGAGGGCTTCACGGTTACCCGGTTAACCGTTGGAGTATCAAACGACCTCCAAATGACCCGAAACATGACAGACGGTCTACCGGTGCTATACCAAGGCCGCTTGACAAACCTCGGTCCATTCCGAGACCATTTAACACCCGCACACGAAAAGAGGCAAAAGGGGGCGCCGGGTAGCATAGGAGTGCCGGATTGCAAAACGGACAACGGGGAAAATGCTCGGATGCATGAGACGAACACGTATGCAAAATGAGATGCACATGATGACATGATAAAATGAAACATGCAAGCAAATGACATGGCAACAATGACGAATAACTGGCGGACACCTGGCGCAACGAATCCGGGGTGTTACAAAAACAGCACTAGTCAATCTTGTGAAACGATTCAGTGCAAAACAAATGCAAAAATGCTCGTTTGATTGTTTACTTTTAGCTTTCTTCTCTGTGGTTATTTCTCTGTCGTACTTTGTACGGAGTATCTCACTGGTTGGAAAGGCATGCAAATTCCCAAACCGCTTCCTAAACCTTGTATCAAATTTTGTGCCTAACAAGTTGTGCCGTGCAATTGGAATTCCAACTTGAGTACTACTACTAGTAGGAGTACCAGGGGCCAGTTCTTTTAGGCTTCTAGATTAGTAATCCCATAACTACTACCTCCGTCCTGGTTTATTGGTCCCCATTGTAATTTGTGTCAAATTTTGATCATAAATTTAACTAATGAAATGTTAGTGCATGTCACATGCACTAACATTTTATCAGTTAAATCTTTGGTCAAAATTTAGCACAAATTATTATGGTGAGGAATAAACCAGGATGGAGGTACTACTAGTAGTAGTTTAGAAGCCCAAATAAATGAGTGAGGCGCCTTAATGTTACTCTGCACTATGACTAGTCTTGTGGGAAAAGCTGGGGAAGCCGCCAAAAGAACTGGCCCTAGGAGTAGTAGCTAGGGATACTAGGAGTAGTAGCTAGGGATCGAGTGTGCGAGATGAACCGGAGAAAGTAAATGTAGAGAGGTGAAATGCAAAAAAGACGGAGGGATGTGATGGTTTCTTGTCCGTTTATTTTACCAGGCCACTTATTACTGGGAGTGGTTGGGTTTTGTGCTATGACGGCTTTACTGCCGCGCCACGAGCGGGGTGAGAGGTGAGACTCCCGTGCAGCGCCGCCCTCTACATTAGTACTACTACATCGGTCGTGGTTTATCCCCCATTGAATTTGACTGAAGATTTAACTAACAAAATGTTAGTGCATGTCAATAAAAACAATATCGTTGGATTCATATTTGAACATAGTTTTCAATGATATAATTTTAGGTGACATGCATCATCATTTATCGTACTATATATAATGTTAGTTCAATTTTTGGTCGTACTAATCTATAGTAAGGTGCCCGTGCGTTGCACGGAAGAGTGAAATGCATTGATCGGGGAGTTGTTTATTTTGACAAAGGATGTGGGGGTCATCTCATGTGTAACGGGTATCGATAGGTTTGTTCAGATATTATTTCATCTCTAGAGCTCACAAACATCCGGGTGAAATAGATAAAAAGTATCTTTTGCAAAAAAAGCGTTCAACTGTTCAACCTGCATCCAAAACTTGTGAAGAAATAACTCTTATTGTGCTTTGCAGGAAATGATCTTCAAGAATTAGTTTTTGAGTATCCATTGTTATACATGTTGGCTCTGAGATGACGAGGCGGAGGCGGCGGCAGCCGAGGCGCGCGACGGCCACGGCGAGGACGCCTTGGCCGGGCGAAGTCAGCGGCGGAGGCGCTGGGAACCCAGCGGCGGTGGGCGAGGCTTCGGGCAGGCGCCTTGGCCGGCGGGCGTGGTCGGGCTCACGCGGGTCCGCGATGGGCTCGGCGGGCCGCGGCCGTGGGGACGACGGCGGCGGACAGGTGGCAGGCCACGATTGGACGGGGGAAAGCGGGGCGGACATGTCCGGGCGGCGGGTGGACGTGTCCGTCGGCGGGAGGAGGAAGAAGCTAGGGTTAGGGTGGATTTGATCCGAAATTTCGGGGAAGAGGGAGTTTATATAGGTAGAGAGAGCTAGGAAGCTCCAAATGAGGAGCGGTTTTCGCCCACACGATCGTGATCGAACGACCGAGAGCATGGAGGGGAGTTTGCTGGGTTTTGGGCCACTTTGGAAGGGGTGTTGGGCTGCAAAGAAGGGGCTTTACGGTTACCGGTTAACCGTTGGAGTACCAAACGACCTCCAAATGGCACGAAACTTGACAGGCGGTCTACCGGTGCTATACCAAGGCCGCTTGGCAAACCTCGGTCCATTGCGAGACTGTTTAACACCCGCACACGAGAAGAGGTAAAGGGGGCGCCGGGAGACATGGGAGTGCCGGATTGGAAAACGGACAACGGGGAAAATGCTCGGATGCATGAGATGAACACGTATGCCAATGCGATGCACAAGATGACATGATATGTAATGCAGATGATGACATGGCAAAGTGCAACACGCAAGCAAATGACATGGCAAGGACGGCGAATAACTGCCGGACACCTGGCGCATTGAATACGGGGCGTTACAAGAGCTCTCCACGCAGTACCTTGCCCGGGTCCCGAAGAGCCCGAAGACCTTGACGGAGAGGAGGCCGCCCTCCATCAGCTTGAAATGGAGAGTGAGCCCCTCCGTCAAGCGGTGGATATGGTGACGTCTTCCATCCCGGCGAAGATACATCACGTGAGGGCTGGGAAGTCGACGCGAACTCGCAGATTGCTGATCCTGACACCTCATGTGCAGCCGCAATGACTCCGGCGGATCCAGCTCCATCTCCCGCGAATGGAGTTGGGAGGCGAAAAGCGACAACAAGGCGGCCGCGCAGACGACGAAGAACTTCGCAAGGGTCATCCCCAACATGGCCCTCCATGGGGGGAGGAACTACTGTCGGAGGCGAGACCGGCACGCCGCCCCGTCCTCCTCTTCCCCGAGCGCCACGGCCTCGCCCACGGCCTCGCCCCCCCCTTCCCTTCGCTGCTGGCTCCGCCACAGCAGGTGCAGGAGAAGGAAGGACGCGTTGTCGAGCGGCGACCCTCGCCGCCACCGTTGAAGGGCCAGGATTCCCTCTCTCCATGGCGGATAGAGGGGGTAGCAGAAGCTGAAGGAAGGAGGAGATGGAAGAATGCGGGACGCCATCCCCCCCTCCCGCTCTTTATAAATGAACGGGGTGGGGGCTCGGCCGCCCCGCTCAGCCAATCAAGACGCGGAAGGCGCAGGGAACTAGGACCAACCCGCCCAAGATGGCCCGGTTTCCCGCCTCCACCGTTCGCCACCCCAAGTGCATGAGAACCACGCGGCAGGTGTACGGGATCAAGGCGACGGGTGAGGTGACCTCTCCCCACCCCGTGATCGTGGGGAGTGGACGCCTTGAAGACCACGCCTCGGCCCCGTTCAGTAAATGGGCCGCGCCTCCACGCCTCCCTCCGTTTATGGGGAAGGCGCGAACCGCCCCTTTACTACGACGTGACGCATGCGCGTAGAGCTCAGCCCCACGCATGCCGCCCACATCACGCACGCCTCCCCACGCCGAGCCACGCACGGGAGGCATGGGAAGCACAGTACGCGAAGAGACTTTCTGCGGTAAAAACCACCCCGCCTGCCCGCACACCTTTTTGGGCCTAGCCCAACGACGCGATTGCACTTACGTGTGACCCATGCCCGGGGGCTCCTGTCGGTGTACAAAAAGAGGGGTACACTTTTTGTACACCTATAACTATGCACGGGCAGTCTCGAGCAGCAAGGCACTACCGCCTTGAGCAAGGCAAGGAGGTGAGCCAAGGTAAGGCGAAGCTCGAAAGGAGCAGAACGACGCCAAGACCAAGACCACAAAGAGCAATGGGGGCAAGCGGACTCCCGGCAAGATCCTTGACGGGGAGGTTTTAGCAAACCCCATAAGACCCTTGGCGTGGCAGCTCGCCCCACACCTACGGAGCGAATCACCCTTGAGTCCACTGCCCCCATGGGGCAAGGATTCGGGAGACATACCCGTGGTGGCATGCAGATCTTTGTGAAGACATTCAAGATCAGATACACACTATAGAAGATGACGACCCTTGGCGGGATCCCAGCCAAGGAGGACCACAAGGCCCCCGACAAGAGCCTTGCCGGGGATGACAGCAGGCGCCACTTCAAGACCCTTGCCGGGGCCCCGGCAAGACCCTTGCCGGGGCTACGGCAAGGCCCTTGTCAAGAACACCCGTAGGGCCACCATCAGGCCCACGCCAATCAAACCTCCACCACCGTTCGCATGCAGCTGCCGACCCAACCAGTTGGGCAGGCACTGCGTGGCGGCAAGCGGATCTTCATGGAGACCCACCGCTGCGCCACCTCCGCTGCTGCCTGCCTACATGGCACCACGGGCATCGCTGGCAGGCGCGTGTCAACACGAAGGGAGCGGCGAGACGAGACAGGCTCTACCCGTCCCGATAAAGCAAGGACACCTAAGCAAGACGCATTAAAGGCGCCTTGTCATGTAATGCGAGGATAAACTTCGCATCATGTACCCTTTCCACCTCTGTGTGCCCTTGTGGCAACCCCTTTCGCTATAAAAGGAGGCCCAAGGCGACCAGGAGGAGGATTCGGCTTTTTGGAGCTCCTCACGCCCCATTGCTAGTTCAAGAACACAGATAAACAAACCACCAAAGCAGGAGTAGGGTTTTACGCATCTTCGCGGCCCGAACCTGGATAAGGAAACCGTGTGCTATCTGTTTGATCCGCTCTTCTCACGACCCCGCGCCCCGCGACCGTAGTAGGGATTCTTGTGATCCCATAGGTGTCGTTCCCCACCGACATCGATTCCTCCATTTCGGTCTTACCGAGATCACTTAGTCGATCTATGTTTTCAATCTCGGTGCAACCGATTTGAACTTTTCGGTCACACCGAGTTGCAATAACAGTACACTGTTTTGCATCTCGGTACCACCGAGTTGTTCCAGTCGGTCACACCAACAGGGTCAGGCTATATATAGTCACGGGCAAAAATTTGGAAATTTCTCCGAACCTCTTCGCCCGCGCAATAGCTCGCTCTGCCTCCGTGGTCTCCGGATCGTCTCCTCATCTCCAGCCGCCCCCTTTCACTGGTATCCGCCGCCGTCAACGGAAATCAACCCCGCCATTTCCGACGTAGCGAGTCTCCGCCGAACTAGGGTACGGACTTGATCACTGTGCTTTCCTCGTCCGATTCTCAGCACATTGTGTTCTTATTGATTCTTGCCACGATTGAAACACTCCTATCCAGTCAATGCAATCCTTAGAATAGTTTTGATTCGAAAATTTAGGGTTAGGTTTCCGCCGAAACCATCTCGGACCCACCGAGTTGAAAAACTCGGTCCCACCGATTTGGCGTATGCCATTGCACTAGTGAGACTCGGTCTGACCGAGAATTGCTAATCGATGAGACCGATTTTAGGACTTTGTGAAACCCTAGCAGTCTCGGTGCCACCGAACTGTGACTCGGACCAACCGAGTTCATCAGTTTAGGTTCCAAAACTGCTTCGGTATCACCGAGTTTGAAAACCGGTTGATCCGAAATGCTTTCTGTGGAAAATTAAAATTGAATTTTTGAGTCATTCTTTTGCAAAAATCTCTGCATTTTGTGATGCTCATCCACTCTACCTCATCTATAATTCTTCACGGGGTCAGTAGTCAGCATGTCAGACCAGAGTGAGAGTCAAAACAGGTCAGAGGAACAGGTGAACATGAGTGAGGGCACTAGTCCCTCCAGCTCTTCAGATGAAGGCAGCAGGAGCACCCCAAGCAATCTGCCTAAAGCTGCCACCAGGCAAAGGAAGAAGAAAACCTCAGATTCAGAATATGAGGATTATAGAGCAGAAGAGGAAGAAGGAACCTCCAAGAAGGTTGTGCTCAAAAAGGAGTATGGCTCAGCACATAGCTCAAAGCCTGGACTCAATAAGAAGGTTCCTGCCAAGAGGGCACCTATGCCAAAAGCCAGAGCATCAACTCAAATTCCTGATAAGCCTAATCCCAAAGAGCCAGCTGCTGCTTAAGGGAAGAAAAGGAAAGAAAGGGTCAAGAAGACCACAGTCAGAGTTATTGGGAAGCCTTCCATGATGGAAGAGGAAGAAGAGATTGCTGCACCAGCACCAAAGGCACCCAAGCTTATGGGTGATGCTATAAGATCAGGGGCTGCCACATCTAAGCCCAAGGAAGCACCCAAAGCTGCCCCCAAGGCCAAGTCTGCACCAAAGAGGAATACCAGGATTATTCCAGCTACTGAGAAGAACAAGGCCCCAGTGCCTGAGGTTGCTGAAGAAGAAGATGAAGAAGGACAAGTTTTGAGGAAGCTCAAGCCAAAGATAATGATGCCCATCCTGTGGCTGAGGATATGAAGAGCAGAAGAGACAATGGGTTGAGACTATGGAGGATGACAGATCCATATGCTTCAAGGACAAGAACAGCTGTGGACTACAGATTCCACACCAAGGAACATCAGGACTTTATGAGACTGTTCTGCTGGATAAGAAGCCCATAGTGTGTGACATGAGGTGGGTCGACTGGACCTACATGAAGGAAAATGTAGAGCACTATCCTGGAGTGCAAGACAGTTTTGTTGCTGTTGGAGTTGCAGACTTTGTTGGGCAAAAGCTCACCAACTGGAATGATGAACTTATCATGCAGTTCTACTCCACAGCACACTTTTATCCAGATGGTAAGATAGTGTGGATGTCTGAAGGTACAAGGTACCAGTCAACTGTGGAGGAGTGGGCAAAGCTGATAAATGCCCCAAAGGAGAATGAAGATGATCTTGATGTATATGCAAAGAAGAAAATGGGACACAATACCATGACACACATGTACAAGAAGATCCCAGACGAAGCCCTAGAGACTTTCTCTTTTGGATCAGTCCACTTTCTTCTGTCAGGGCTGCCTACTATCAATACCATCTTAAGGCATACCCTACTGCCAAAGTCTGGTAACCACAACATGATCAGAGGGCATGCAATCAACATGTTGCATTTGTTTGATGTGCCACAGAAATTCAAAGTCATGAGCCTTATGGTTGAAACCATTAAGAGGACTGCAGCTGATGAGAAAAGAAGTTGTGGATATGCCCCTCAGATCAAGGAGTTGATTAACTCAAAGATGGGCACAGGCAAATATCTGTTGGATAAAGAGCATTTTCCAATTTATCCAGACTTTGAGGACAATGAGGTTGTCATGAATGAGAATGATCCATCGTCAGTTCAAGCACAAGAGAAGTAGGAGAAGGCTGCCTGGATGCCAACTCAAGAGGAGGCATCTGAGTATTTCTTGAAGAACAAGCAGGAGCAGCTCGGATACTTAATAGCATCAACCCTGAGGATTGAGAAGGGATTGGCCACCCTCACTCAAAATCAGGAGAGCTTGGAGAGAATCATAGAACAAAAGTTCTATAACTTAGATGTGAAATTCTTGAGATTCGGTCGGCGGTGGAGGAACTACAAGATGACATGCAGGAGAGGAAGGGCAAAACAACAAGCGATGCATTTGCTGAGTGCCTAGAGCCCAGAGGTCATCTGCTGTGCGAGTTCTAACAAAGAGCAACTTCATCTGCACCAGCTACAGCCTCAGTGCCACCAGCTCCAGCACCTACATCAGCTCCAGCTCCATCTACTTCAACTGAAGCTTTTGTCCTCGGCGTTATTCGGACTCCACCACCTGAAGATCAAGCCTGAGAGTCGATCTAGCACTATGCATTTTCTATGAACTTTTTGGTAACTTGTTGCCAAAGGGGGAGAAAAATGTATAGATCATAGGCTTCGAGAGAGAGAGAGAGTGTTGCTTTTGTTCTCTCTTGATTTGGTGGTTTTCAAACTTGTTTGCTTTTGGTTGCTTGATATACTATGTTTGTGAGACATTGATGATCATGTGTTTGATCATAAGCTACACTTATGCATGTTTGATGATATTATCTTATCTATCCTATGTGATCATTCACTGTGCTTGGTGATGAGTGCATGTATTCATTTCGTATCATTTTGAGCGCTCCACCAAGATGTATGTGGCATGGAGGAGTAACCCATGAGCCTAATTCCTTGTGCATTTGCAGTCCAAAGAAAATATTAAAATATGCACAAATTTAGGGGGAGCTCTTGCTTATCACATACTTCTCAAAGCGACGATGTTTTTCAATCTTATTATCATTTGTCGAAGCTTTGATCTATATGTTGTCATCAATTACCAAAAAGGCGGAGATTGAAAGTGCAACTATCCGTAGGTGGTTTTGGTAATTCATAACAACATATAGCTCATTGAGCTAATGCTATTCCAAGATGAACATTTCAGGAAAGCTCAATGAATGGCATGGCATGGATGATGAAAGTGGAACCCTCAAAATGCTAATGACAAAGGATTGGCTCAAGCTCAAAAGCTCAAGACTCTTCATTTTATATTTTAGTGATTCAAGATCACATTGAGTCTATAGGAAAAGCCAATACTATCAAGAAGGGATGAGGTGTTGCTTAATGAGCCTCTTGCTTCATGTGCTTAGTGATATGCTCCAAAACCCTCAGCTAGTTTCTCACATCCACATATGACCTAAACCTAAAGCCAAAATCGGTCTCACTGATTCTTCCTATCCAGCGCCACCGATTTCATATGTCATAGCCACTGCCACAAACCCTAGGCAAATCGGTTCTACCGATAGGGATCTCGGTCTCACCGAGATGGGATTGTAATCTCTCTGTTTCCTTTTCGAAACTTTTCGGTCTCACCGAAAGAGTGGATCGGTCCCACCGAGATTGCAATGTAAACTCTCTATTTCCCTTTTGTAACATTTCAGTCTCACCGAAAAGAGCAAATTGGTACCACCGAGTTTACCTGACCAACTCTCTGGTAAGCTAATTACCAAAATCGGTCTCACCGAGTTTGTGTAATCGGTCTCACCGAGATTACGTTATGCCCTAACCCTAATCATATCGGTCCTATTGAGATGCATGTCAGTCCACGAAAACCCTAACGGTCACTAGGTTTACTAAAATTGGTCTGACCGAGTTTGTTGATTCGGTCCCACCGAGATTGGTAAATTGTGTGTAACGGTTAGATTTTTTGTGGAGGCTATATATACCCCTCCACCTCCTCTTCATTCGTGGATAGAGCCATCAGACTAAACCTACACTTCCAACTTACCATTTCTGAGAGAGACCACCTACTCATGTGTTGAGACCAAGATATTGATTCCTACCATCTGAATCTTGATCTCTAGCCTTCCCCAAGTTGCTTTCCACTCAAATCTTCTTTCTACCAGATCCAAATCCTATGAGAGAGAGTTGAGTGTTGGGGAGACTATCATTTGAAGCACAAGAACAAGGAGTTCATCATCAACACAACATTTGTTACTTCTTGGAGAGTGGTGTCTCCTAGATTGGCTAGGTGTCACTTGGGAGCCTCTGACAAGATTGTGGAGTTGAACCAAGGAGTTTGTAAGGGCAAGGAGATCGCCTACTTCGTGAAGATCTACCGCTAGTGAGGCAAGTCCTTCGTGGGCGACTGTAACGCCCCGGATTCGATGCGCCAGGTGCCTGCCAGTTATTCGCCGTCGTTGCCATGTCATTTGCTTGCGTGTTGCATTTTGCCATGTCATCATCTGCATTTTTATTATGTCATCATGTGCATCTCATTTTGCATACGTGTTCGTGTCATGCATCCGAGCATTTTCCCCGTTGTCCGTTTTGCAATCCGGCACTTATATGTCTCCCGGCGCCCCCTTTTACCTCTTTTCATATGCGGGTGTCAAACGTTCTCGGAATGCCCCGAGGTTTGTCAAGCGGCCTTGGTATAGCACCGGTAGACCGCCTGTCAAGTTTCGTGCCATTTGGAGGTCGTTTGATACTCCAACGGTTAACCGGGTAACCGCAAAAGCCTCTTTTTTTGCAGCCCAACTCCCCTTTCTAAGTGGCTCAAAACCCAGCAAACTCCCCTCCATGCTCTCGGCCGTTCGATCACGATCGCGTGGCCGAAAACCGCACCTCATTTGGACTCTCCTAGCTCCCTCTACCTATAAATATGTGTGCACCCCCGGATTTTTCGCACAGTCAAACCCTAGCCTAGCTCCTCCGCGCGCCGCCGGACATGTCCGCCCGCCGACGGACGCGTCCATCCCGCTGCCACGTCGCTGCAGCCAATCGGCGCGCGACACATCACCCCGCCGCCGCCCTCCCCCAACCCCGCGCCGCCACGTGGCCACCCGCCACCACCAGCGCGCCGCTTGAGCCCATGAGCCCATCCGGGGGGGCCGCCCAAAGCGCGCCGCCCCCGCCCGCTGGAGGCCCGCGCCCATCCACCGCCTCCGCCTGCCGTCTCGCCGGCGACCATCGCGGACCTCGCGCTCCCCGCCCGTAGCGCCGCGCGAGCCCCGCCGCCGCCGCCGCCGCCGCCGCTCACGGTCGCCGCCCGGCGCCGCCACCTCCGCCGCCCGAGCAGCGCTCCGCTTCGCCACCGCCGCCTCTCCTCCGGCCGCCCGGCGTCCCGCCCGCAACCGGCGCCGGAGTGCCCCCGCCGTGGACGCGGCCCTCGTCGAGCTCTACTGGCGGCCCGACCTCGCCGCTGTTGGTTCGGCCCGCCGGCGCCCTCGCCGCCGCCCGGCCCCGGATCCACCTCCTCCGCCCCTCCCTCGCCATTTCCGACGAGCTCCGGCGAAGTTCCGGCCGTGCCTCGTTATCCGTGTTGTGCTAGGTTGACTTTCTTCTCCTTCCCCGAATCCACTAAGTCCCGAATCTGCTAATATTTTCATGCATTTTCGTCGCATCATATTTCTGCATCCGTAGCTCCGTTTTGCGCGTGTAATATGTCAAATTGTTCGTCTCGAAGAGTACATCATTTCATCCCATTGCATCATTTTCATTTGAGCTCGTCTTCATGCCCGAAATGCTGTTAGAATAGTGCTATGTGATATTAGTTTCTGATTTTTATCAGAACTTGCATTTTTGTCATTTTTGCCATAATTGATGTGTGCATCCTATGCTCTTGAGTCCTACATGTGTTTTGTAATATGCCATGCCATATTTATAGGGGTGTATGCCGTGTATTTTTGTGATCTATGTGGTGACTAGCACAAGCTTGCAAACTAGGCTTCTTGATTTTGCTGATTTCAGCCCTGTTCTGCTGATATTTTTATGCCATGTTAACTTGATGCTACAGAGAGTTCCATGCTTATTTTGAGATACTTCAGTAAGGATGTTTTGAACATATGGTTATTATCTATCCATCCATGCCCTTGTTTGCAATTATGGAGTGCCATAGCTTGAGTCAATCGAGCTCTACTTTTGCTATAAAATGTTTCCTGGCAGATTGTTTACATGTTATTCAATTTTGCCAAGGTTGTTGTAGTTGATCCGTGTATGTTATGATGTTGTTCTTGCCATGTATAGCTTCTATGCCATGTCTTATTGCTGTTGGTTGCCTTGTCATGCCATGTATTGCTCTGTGGTGAGTGGTTCAAGCTCACCAACATGCCTACTTATCGTTGTTCCTGCCATGTTTAAATCTGTAATATAACTTGCCATGTTTACATGGGTGCCATCATATTTTCTGATCTTTTTTGGCTTATGGTCAGTAAGGGACATTTGTTCTATGCATTTAATAGTATCATTCCATGCCTTTGTTTGCCATGTTAAGTTCCTTTAGCATATTGTTTGATAGCTCTAAACATTGCAACATGATGTTATTTCTGCTAAAGTCTGAAACTGTTATTATTTGCAATCTTGCCATGTGTGTTTGAGCATGTTCTAGTTGTTTCTGGAGATAGCTCAGTGTTCATGTTTTGTAGTGCTTTACCTGTACATCATGCCCATGCCTTTTTTTCTCATGTTAAGATGCTGTAGCTTGTTGTTTTGATGCTTGCAATATGCCTACTTGCTGTTTTGGACAGATTGTTGTCATGACTTGTATAGGGTGTATGTGTTGAACCGTTGCTCCGTTTTGAGTGTGCTCTATATGAAACTTGCTTGATTTTGCATGTAGTTTCATATTATCATGTTGCATCCTTGTTTTGAGGTGTTTGCTTGATGTTTATATGCATTTTGCACCAATGCCATGTTTAACTTGTTTTGCCCATATCTTCTAGACCGTAGCTCCGAATCTAATGAACTTTATATGTAACTTGACTAGAATTTCGTGTAGATCATCGTGATGCATCTTAACTTGCTGTTTAACAACTTTAACATAAGGTTTATTCAGATCTGGACCAATTTCGAAATTTGCATATGAGGACTTACCGGAATTGTTATATGTTGTTCCCGGCCTCATTTAAACTTGCTTTGATGTGTTGCTCTTGTTTGCATCATCTCTTGCCATGAGTAGCTTCATGTAGCTTCGTCATGCATCATGCTTGTTGTGCATCATGTCTTGTTCATGTGTGATGTGTTTACTATGTTGTGTGCTTCTTCTTGTTAGTTCCTGTTTCGTTGCGATCGTGAGGATTCGTTCGTCTACGCTTGGTTCGGCTTCATCCGTTCGTCTTCTTCATGGACTCGTTCTTCTTCCTTGCGGGATTTCAGGCAAGATGACCGCTACCCTGGATCTCACTACTATCATTGCTATGCTAGTTGCTTCGTTCTATCGCTATGCTGCGCTACCTATTACCTGTTTATCAAGCCATCCCAAATTGCCATGTCAGCCTCTAACCTTTTGCACCCTTCCTAGCAAACCGTTGTTTGGCTATGTTACCGCTTTGCTCAGCCCCTCTTATCGCGTTGTTAGTTGCAGGTGAAGATGAAGTTTGTTCCTTGTTGGAACATGGAGATGTTGTTCCTTGTTGGAACATGTTTACTTGTTGGGATATCACAATATATCTTATATTATTAATGCATCTATATACTTGGTAAAGGGTGGAAGGCTCGGCCGTATGCCTAGTGTTTTGTTCCACTCTTGCCGCCCTAGTTTCCGTCATATCGGTATTATGTTCCCGGATTTTGCGTCACTAACGCGGTCGGGTGATTTATGGGACCCCTTGACAGTTCGCTTTGAATAAGACTCCTCGGCAAGGCCCAACATTGGTTTTACCATTTGCCTCACCTATGCCCTTTTTCCTTGGGTTTCGGAGCCCGAGGGTCATCTTTATTTAGCCCCCGGGCGGTGCTCCTTCGAAAGTGTTGGTCCGAACCGAGCAATCTTGGGGCCACCAGGGCAACTCGAGGTTGGTTTTACTCGTAGCTTGACTTATCCGGTGTGCCACGAGAACGAGTGCGTGCGACTCCTATCAGGATTTGTCGGAACATCCGGCGGCTTTGCTGGTCTTGTTTTATTGCTGTCGAAATGTCTTGTAGCCGGATTCCGAGACTGATCGGGTCTTCCGGGAGAAGGAATATCCTTCGTTGATCGTGAGAGCTTATCATGGGCTAAGTTGGGACACGCTGCGAGGTATAAACTTTCGAGATCCGTGCCCGCGGTTATGTGGCAGATGGGAATTTGTTAATGTCGGTTGTAGAAAACCGAAGTTGATCTTAATTAAAATACACCAACCGTAATGCGTAATCGTGAGTGTCTCTTTCGGGGTTGATCGAGAGGAGAACACGGTTTCGGGTTATGTCGGCGTAAGTAGGAGTTCAGGATCACTTCTTGATCATTACTAGTTGACGACCGTTCCTTTGTTTCTCTTCTCGCTCTCATTTGCGTATGTTAGCCACCATATATGCTTAGTCGCTGCTGCAACCTCACCACTTTACCCCTTCCTTTCCCTTTAAGCTTTGCTAGTCTTGATACCCATGGCAATGGGATTGCTGAGTCCTTGTGGCTCACAGATTACTACACCACCAGTTGCAGGTACAGGTTTGCGATGATCATGGCCGAGAGCGATGTTTGCTTGTGTTGGAGTCCTTCTTACGCTTCTTCTTGATCGGGGATAGGTTCGGTCGGCAGCTGGGCTAGCAGGGTGGATGTCGTTTGAGTTTTGTTTATGTTTCATCCGTAGTCGGATGTTGATCTTGTATATGATGTTGATGTACTCTTGTGGCATTTGTGCCTTATGTATGTATCCATCTATTATGTAATGTTGATGTAATGATATCCACCTTGCAAAAGCGTTTCAATATGCGGGTCTATCCTTGGTGGGACCGTCGAGTTCCTTTGGATAGGGTCGCATATTAGGCGTGACAAGTTGGTATCGAGCCTCGACCGACCCTAGGAGCCCCTTGATTGATCGTGTAGTTTGGCCGTTGTTGAGTCTAGAAGAAAACTGTTTTCGGAGTCTAGTTATATCAGAGAGTAGGAATTCTTTTTACTCCTCAGCCCTTCGTCGCTCTGGTCAGGAATCTTGACGTAGGTGTTTTGAATTACTTCTCTTCTCGTTCAAATTTTTCTTTAGGTTCACGCAGTTGGTTTTCCGATCGTTGGCCCTCAGCTCTTTTCATCGGTGCATTTCTCGTCAAGACGACTCGACCATCTTCATCTTTGCCAAGTTCAATCCTTAGTTCTTCCTCCGACGTCATTGTTTTTCCTTGTCCGAAGTTGTCCTTGTTTTTCCCACCCGCCCTCCCTTCTTCCTCTCGGAACCGGAGTGCGTAATCGAGTATCCATCCCACTCGTGCGAAGTCTTTGTTTTCTTTCCTCAATGATTTCAACCGGTGTTTTCTCTTCAAGATATTCGTCGATTTCCCCTTCCAAGTTGTCTTTGTTTTCCCGCCCTCCCACCCTATTATTCCCGGAGTTCGAGTTTCTTCCGACCATCAATTCCATTTGTGTGGAGCCTCTTCAGTCTTCCCTCAATTATTTCAACCGGTGAATTCTCGTCTTGTTCGTCATTCTTCATCCCTTTCTTTTTCCGGTGCACTCAATTCAAGTTTTTCGTGTCGATCATATTCTTTCCATCAGCTCAAATATTTCCCTTTGCTCGTTCGCCTCTCGCCAATTTATCCTTCCGGAGTGTTCAACACATCTCAGGAGATTCGTCTATGTTTGAATTAATTCGAGGTTGTCACCTCATTCAAATATTTCAATTGTTCCGGTGCATCATCTATCTCTTCAACTATCCCTTTCCAACGGTGTTTTTCTTTTAGTGGCCCTAACCCACAGGTCTTTTCCAGGATCTTACCTGACTCTTTTAATTTCCCCGGAGTTATTCTCAATTCTTTTCAGAGTTTGACGTAAGAATGAATTTCATCAGTCAGATGCCTTCTCCAAGATCTCTTTCAAATTTTTTTCATTGTTGGCTCAACCTCTTCGTTTTTCATTCTCCGGAGTATCGGTAATTTTACTGGTGTTCCTCGTCGTCTTTCTCAACATTTGAAGACCGAAGAAGAGTTTTCCTCTAAATCTTGCCCGTTCTCCCGAAGATTCGTGGTTCTAGCTTCATGCTATCCTCTCGAATTATTCCATTTATCTATTAGTCTTTTCTTACCCATCCGGAGCATTTCAGGAGTTGCTTTTCTGTTCTGATCATCCGGAGGCCATCTTTTCGGAATATCTCTCCATTCTAAGTTTTTTTTTCAAATTCGTTCTCCAATTATTCCATATTCGTTCCCCTTCGTTCGTCTCAATATTCTTCCGGTGCTGCGTTCAAGCATTTGTTAATCAGTTTGCGATCTCTTCGATCTCATTTCTCCAAATTCCCTCAAGTATCTTAGTGCTTTTCTAATTCTTCCCGGTGATTCATTTCTCTTTCGTCAGTCACTTCTGAATTCTTACGGGGGTTCGTTCAAGATTCTTTTTCTTTGATTATCACACTAATTCATTCGTTCTTCCCAATCCTACCGGTGGTTCATGAAGACTTTCTCAAGTTTGCGATATGTCACTTCTCAATTCTTTTTCAAGAAGAATAAGTAATTTGCAAAATCCATTTCTTGTCATCAATTTAATTTGATGAAGGATAAGCATACAATAAATCTTATTCTTATTTCATCCAAGTGATTAATCTTTTTCTTCGGAGTTTGTTCTTGAGGAATAAATTCTAGCTCGAAGTGTTTTCATCTTTTCTTTTCCGGAGTTCAATTTCCTCAGCCATTTCGTCAGAACCTCCATCTAAATCATCGCATGCTTTAATCTTATTCTTTCATCCTTCATTTTATCTCGTCATCCTTTTGTTACCGGAGTTCTTCATGGTGGTTCTTCATGATTTAATTCATTCTTCAAGAGTTCATAAAGATTCTTGTTGGTGGAGTTCAAGTATCTTTTCTTCTCGCATCTCGAAGTGCAATTAATTCTCCGTATTCTTTTGAAGTGGAGTTTTGCATCTCTTCGTTCTTCTCAGCTATTTAATCTTTTCCGCTTGTGGTCGGCGATCAGCTCTTAATTTTGAGATGTTATCCATAAGTCCACAACAATCTTATTCTTTTGTTGTTGAATTTCCAACAACTCCATTCACTCCTTTCTTGTAAGATGCTTTCTATTTCATTTGTGCCAAAAGTTGTCATATTCTTATCCGTTCTTTTCATTCAACTTTGTCAATTCCTTCCGGAGGGTTTTTGTGTCATGTCTTCATCAAGTATCATTCCATCCTTTCAGTCTTATTCGTTTTTATCCCGTTCTAACCGGTGTTGTTTCATAGTCTATCTGATTCAGTGAGCTTTCGATTCTTGTCATTCGAGTGCTCTCGATTCTTTGCTTGTTCTCTGGAGTTCTCGTTTCACCTCATCCCTTTTTCCCTTCCGTCTCGGTCCTAAGATCTCGGGACGAGATCTCTTGTTAGTGGAGGAGTGTTGTAACGCCCCGGATTCGATGCGCCAGGTGTCTGCCAGTTATTCGCCGTCGTTACCATGTCATTTGCTTGCGTGTTTCATTTTGCCATGTCATCATCTGCATTTTTATTATGTCATCATGTGCATCTCATTTTGCATACGTGTTCGTGTCATGCATCCGAGCATTTTCCCCGCTGTCCGTTTTGCAATCCGGCACTCCTATGTCTCCCGGCGCCCCCTTTTACCTCTTTTCATGTGTGGGTGTCAAACGTTCTCGGAATGCCCCGAGGTTTGTCAAGCGGCCTTGGTATAGCACCGGTAGACCGCCTGTCAAGTTTCGTGCCATTTGGAGGTCGTTTGATACTCCAACGGTTAACCGGGTAACCGCAGAAGCCTCTTTTGTTGCAGCCCAACTCCCCTTTCTAAGTGGCTCAAAACCCAGCAAACTCCCCTCCATGCTCTCGGCCGTTCGATCACGATCGCGTGGCCGAAAACCGCACCTCATTTGGACACTCCTAGCTCCCTCTACCTATAAATATGTGTGCACCCCCGGATTTTTCGCGCAGTCCAAACCCTAGCCTAGCTCCTCCCCGCGCCGCCGGACATGTCCGCCCGCCGGCGGACGCGACCATCCCGCTGCCACGTCGCTTCAGCCAATCGGCGCGCGACACATCACCCCGCCGCCGCTCTTCCCCAACCCCGCGCCGCCACGTGGCACCGGCCACCACGGCCGCCAGGCGCCCATGAAGCCCATCCGGGCCCGGCCGGCAGCCAGCGCCGCCGCCGCCCGATGGAGGCCCCGCGCCCATCCACCGCCTCCGCTGCCGTCTCGCGCGGCGACCATCGCCGGACCTCCGCGCCTCCCGCCCGTGGCCGCGCGCCCGACCAAGCGCCCGCCGCCGCCCGCCGCCGCCTCACGGTCGCCGCCTCGGCGCCCGCGCCCTCCGCCGCCCGAGCCAAGCGCGCTCCGCTCGCCCACCGCCTCTCCTCCTCCGCCGCCGCCCGCGCCCAGAGTCCGGCGCCGGAGTGCCCGCCGCCGTGGACGCGGGCCTCGTCGGAGCTCCACCGGCGGCCCCGACCTCGCCGCCATGTTCGGCCGCCAGCGCCCTCGCCGCCGCCCGACCCCCGATCCGCCTCCTCCGCCCCTCCCTCGCCATCTCCGACGAGCTCCAGCGAAGTTCCAGCCGTGCCTCGTTATCCGTGCCGTGCTAGGTTGACTTTCTTCTCCTTCCCCGAATCCACTAAGTCCCGAATCTGCTAATATTTTCATGCATTTTCGTCGCATCTTATCTCTGCATCCGTAGCTCCGTTTTGCGCCTGTAATATGTCAAATTGTTCGTCACAAAGAGTACATCATTTCATTCCATTGCATCATTTTCATTTGAGCTCATCTTGATGCCCGAAATGCTGTTAGAAGAGTGCTATGTGATGTTAGTTTCTGATTTTTATCAGAACTTGAATTATTGTCATTTTTGCCATGATTGATGTGTGCATCCTATGCTCTTGAGTCCTACATGTGTTTTGTAATATGCCATGCCATCTTTACTGGGATGTATGCCATGTATTTTTTTGATCTATGTGGTGACTAGCACAAGCTTGCAAGCTAGGCTTCTTGATGTTGCTGATTTCAGCCCTGTTCTGCTGATATTTTTATGCCATGTTAACTTGATGCTACAGAGAGTTCCATGCTTATTTTGAGATACTTCAGTAAGGATGTTTTGAACATATGGTTATTATCTATCCATCCATGCCCTTGTTTGCAATTATGGAGTGCCATAGCTTGAGTCAATCGAGCTCTACTTTTGCTATAAAATGTTTCCTGGCAGATTGTTTACATGTTATTCAATTTTGCCAAGGTTGTTGTAGTTGATCCGTGTATGCTATGATGTTGTTCTTGCAATGTATAGCTTCTATGCCATGTCTTATTGTTGTTGGTTGCCTTGCCATGCCATGTATTGCTCTGTGGTGAGTGGTTCAAGCTCACCAACATGCCTACTTATCGTTGTTCCTGCCATGTTTAAATCTGTAATATAACTTGCCACGTTTACATGGGTGCCATCATATTTTCTGATCCTTTTTGTCTTATGGTCAGTAAGGGACGTTTGTTCTATGCATTTAGTAGTATCATGCCATGCCTTTGTTTGCCATGTTAAGTTCCTGTAGCATATTGTTTGATAGCTCTAAACATTGCAACATGATGTTATTTCTGCTAAAGTCTGAAACTGTTATTATTTGCAATCTTGCCATGTGTGTTTGAGCATGTTCTAGTTGTTTCTGGAGATAGCTCACTGTTCATGTTTTGTAGTGCTTTACCTGTACATCATGCCCATGCCTTTTTTTCTCATGTTAAGATGCTGTAGCTTGTTGTTTTGATGCTTGCAATATGCCTACTTGCTGTTTTGGACAGATTGTTGTCATGACTTGTATAGGGTGTATGTGTTGAACCGTTGCTCCGTTTTGAGTGTGCTCTATATGAAACTTGCTTGATTTTGCATGTAGTTTCATATTATCATGTTGCATCCTTGTTTTGAGGTGTTTGCTTGATGTTTGTATGCATTTTGCACCAATGCCATGTTTAACTTGTTTTGCCCATATCTTCTAGACCGTAGCTCCGAATCTAATGAACTTTATATGTAACTTGACTAGAATTTCGTGTAGATCATCGTGGTGCATCTTAACTTGCTGTTTAACAACTTTAACATAAGGTTTATTCAGATCTGGACCAATTTCGAAATTTGCATATGAGGACTTACCAGAATTGTTATATGTTGTTCCCGGCCTCATTTAAACTTGCTTTGATGTGTTGCTCTTGTTTGCATCATCTCTTGCCATGAGTAGCTTCATGTAGCTTCGTCATGCATCATGCTTGTTGTGCATCATGTCTTGTTCATGTGTGATGTGTTTACTATGTTGTGTGCTTCTTCTTGTTAGTTCCTGTTTCGTTGCGATCGTGAGGATTCGTTCGTCTACGCTTGGTTCGGCTTCATCCGTTCGTCTTCTTCATGGAGTCGTTCTTCTTCCTTGCGGGATTTCAGGCAAGATGACCGCTACCCTGGATTTCACTACTATCATTGTTACTACCTATTACCTGTTTATCAAGCCATCCCAAATTGCCATGTCAGCCTCTAACCTTTTGCACCCTTCCTAGCAAACCGTTGTTTGGCTATGTTACCGCTTTGCTCAGCCCCTCTTATAGCGTTGTTAGTTGAAGGTGAAGATGAAGTTTGTTCCTTGTTGGAACATGGAGATGTTGTTCCTTGTTGGAACATGTTTACTTGTTGGGATATCACAATATATCTTATATTATTAATGCATCTATAGACTTGGTAAAGGGTGGAAGGCTCGGCCGTATGCCTGGTGTTTTGTTCCACTCTTTCCGCCCTAGTTTCTGTCATACCGGTATTATGTTCCCGGATTTTGCGCCCTAACGCGGTCGGGTGATTTATGGGACCCCCTTGACAGTTCGCTTTGAATAAGACTCCTCCAGCAAGGCCCAACATTGGTTTTACCATTTGCCTCACCTATGCCCTTTTTCCCTTGGGTTTCCGGAGCCCGAGGGTCATCTTTATTTTAGCCCCGGGGCCGGTGCTCCTTCGAGTGTTGGTCGAACCGAGCAACCTCTTGGGGCCACCACGGGCAACTCGAGGGTTGGTTTTACTCGTAGCTTGACTTATCCGGTGTGCCACGAGAGCGAGGTACGTGCGACTCCTATCAGGATTTGTCGGAACATCCGGCGGCTTTGCTGGTCTTGTTTTATTGCTGTCGAAATGTCTTGTAGCCGGATTCGAGACCGATCGGGTCTTCCGGGAGAAGGAATATCCTTCGTTGATCGTGAGAGCTTACCATGGGCTAAGTTGGGACACCCTGCAGGTATAAACTTTCGAGAGCCGTGCCCGCGGTTATGTGGCAGATGGGAATTTGTTAATGTCCGGTTGTAGAAAACCCGAAGTTGATCTTAATTAAAATACACCAACCGTGTGCGTAACCGTGAGTGTCTCTTTTCGGGGTTGATCGAGAGGAGAACACGGTTTCTGGGTTATGTCTGATGTAAGTAGGAGTTCCGGATCACTTCTTAATCATTACTAGTTGACGACCATTCCTTTGTTTCTCTTCTCGCTCTCATTTGCGTATGTTAGCCACCATATATGCTTAGTCGCTGCTGCAACCTCGCCACTTTACCCCTTCCTTTCCCTTTAAGCTTTGCTAGTCTTGATACCCATGGTAATGGGATTGTTGAGTCCTTGTGGCTCACAGATTACTACACCACCATTGCGTGTACAGGTTTGCGATGATCATGGACGCGAGAGCGATGTTTGCTTGTGTTGGAGTCCTTCTTACGCTTCTTCTTGATCGGGGATAGGTTCCGGTCGGCGGCCTGGGCTAGGTGGTGGATGTCGTTTGAGTTTCTGTTTATGTTTCATCCGTAGTCGGATGTTGATCTTGTATATGATGTTGATGTACTCTTGTGGCATTTGTGCCTTATGTATGTATCCCATCTATTATGTAATGTTGATGTAATGATATCCACCTTGCAAAAGCGTTTCAATATGCGGGTCTATCCTTGGTGGGACCGTCGAGTTCCTTTTGGATAGGGTCGCATATTGGGCGTGACAGCGACGGCCATGGTGGGATAGACAAGGTTTCTACTTCGTGGACCCTTCGTGGGTGGAGCCCTCCGTGGACTCGCGCAACCATTACCCTTCGTGGGTTGAAGTCTCCACCGACGTGGAAGTACGATAGCACCACCTATCGGAACCACGCCAAAAACATCCGTGTCTCCAATTGCGTTTGAATCCTCCAAACCCTTCCCTTTACTTTCTTGCAAGTAGCATGCTTTAATTTCCGCTGCCAATATACTCTTTGCATGCTTGCTTGAATAGTGTGATGATTGCTTGACTTGTCCTAAGTTAGCAAAAATCTGCCAAACTCTAAAACTGGGCAAAGGCTAAGTTTTTAATTGGTCAAGTAGTCTAATCACCCCCTATAGACATACTTCAAGGTCCTACAGATAGACAAGGTTGCTTCTTCGTGGACCCTTCGTGGGTGGAGCCCTCCGTGGACTCGCGCAACCGTTGCCCTTCATGGGTTGAAGTCTCCATCAACATGGAGGTATGATAGCACCACCTATCGGAACCACGCCAAAAACATATGTGTCTCCAATTGCGTTTGAATCCTCCAAACCCTTCCCTTTACTTTCTTGAAAGTTGCATGCTTTAATTTCCGCTGCCTATATACTCTTTGCATGCTTGCTTGATTTGTGTGATGATTGCTTGACTTGTCCTAAGATAGCTAAAATCTGTCAAACTCTAAAATTGGGAAAAAGTTAAGTTTTTAATTGGTCAAGTAGTCTAATCACCCCCCTCTAGACATACGTCAAGGTCCTACAAGTGGTATCAGATCGTTGGTCTCCATTTGCTTTGGTTTCCATAGCTTTTGGTGGTCATAGCCTTGGTTTCACAACCTAGGAGAGTATGGCGTCTAGCGAGGGAAATTATCACCGTAGAGGTCCTTACTTTGATGGTATTAACTTTGCTAGTTGGAAGCATAAGATGAAAATGCATATTCTCGGACATAACCCCGCCGTTTGAGCAATTATTTGTATTGGCTTGCGAGGTGAATTCTTTGATGGGAGAGAGCCGAACCGTGAAGCTAATGCAGAAGAATTGAAGATGTTGCAACACAATGCTCAAGCTTGTGATATCATCTTCAACGGATTGTGCCCCGAGGAATTCAACAAAATCAGACGTCTTGAGAATGCAAAAGAAATTTGGGATACTTTGATTGATATGCATGAAGGTACCGAATCCGTCAAGGAATCCAAGTTGGATGTGCTCCAAAGTCAGATTGACAAGTTCAAAATGAAGGATGGTAAAGGTGTCACTGAAATGTACTCTAGGCTTTCTCTTATTACAAATGAGATTGCCGGCTTAGGGAGTGAAGAGATGACCGACAGATTCATCATCAAGAAGATCCTAAGAGCATTGGATGGAAAGTATGATATTGTGTGCACATTGATCCAAATGATGCCAAACTACAAAGATCTCAAGCCAACGGAAGTCATTGGAAGAATTGTTGCTCATGAGATGTCACTCAAAGATAAGGAGGAACTTCACAACAAGTCAAGTGGTGCTTACAAAGCCTCAAGTGAAGCCCCCACATCATCAAGTGAGAAACAAACCTTAAATTAAGAATTGAGCTTAATGGTGAAGAACTTCAACAAATTCTACAAGAGTAGAAGCAAAGAAAGAAGCTCCAAGTCAAGGACTTACCATGACAAAAGATCTTCTAGTTGAGAGCGCAATTGCTACAATTGTGGGAGGCCTGGGCACTATTCCAATGAGTGTACGACACCCTACAAAAGAAGAGAAGATTCTCCAAGAAGAAGAAGAAAAAGAGAAGAATCACCACCAAGAGAGAGGAGGAGTAGAGACGATCGTTATGAACGAAGATCCTCACGGAGAAGCAAGGATTCGGAAAGGAAGGACAACTCATCAAAGAGCCACACAAAACGAAGACATCAAGCTCATGTTGGTGAATGGGTATCCGGCTCCGACTCCGACAAACACTCCGAGAGAAGCTATCACTCCGACTCCGAATATACTCAAGATGAAGGTGTTTCCGGTCTAGCACTTGTGTCAACCAACTCCTACGACATATTTGATTCACCAAATGAAGGAATTGGAAGATTCTTCATGGCCAAAGGTCCAAAGGTAACACATCCTGAGTATGTTGATTTCAATAGTGATGAAGATGACTTGCTTGTGGATGATGATTTACTTGTTGAGAACACTAGTGATGAATACTATGATGAAACGTCAATTAATCATGCTAATCAAGATGAAACGAATGACAATGATAAGGAGAAGATTGAGCTTCTAACTAAAGAACTGAACACTCTTAAGTTGGCTCATGAAACTATCTTCGAAGATCATCGAGAACTGTTAAGGGCTCATGAGAAGTTACACTTTGAAAATCTCAATCTTGAGCAAGAGCATGAGTTCTTAAAAGCAATCAATGATGATCTCCGTAAGAAAAGTTCTTCTTACATTGCCAAGCGTTTACTCCTATCTACTTACATGCCTCAAGTCAAGTCTAGTAACAAGTACAAGAAAGATACTTCCTCTAGTAGTAACAATAATAATGTCAAATCCAATATTGTTACCTCTAGTAGTTCTCTTGATTCCACTAATGATTCTCTTAGCCAAGTTACACTTCAGCAAGAAAATAGCTTATTGAAGGGAATTATAGAGAAAGGTGTCTACAAGAGCCTTGCGAGGAGTAAGCAATTCGAGGAAATTATGCGCAAGCAAGGAAGACACGGAAGAATCAAGGTGTTGGTTTTGAGCGAAAGTTCAATGCCAATGGAGTTGAGTGGGAAGAAGATCAATACCCCAAGACGAAGTTTGTTCCTCAACAAGAGAAGTATGATCCTACTTCCTTCAAGGAACACAAGCACAAGATGATCTTCCACCACAAGACCACAAGAACAAAGGCAAGGACAAGCTTCAAGAAGAGATTGATGCATTTGAAGAAGCACCTAAGGTCTCGGTCAAGTGGATTCCCAAGACTACGTCAAGTTCTACTTCATCAAGTACAACTACAACTCCAAGGATTCCCATCAAGATGATGTGGATCCCGAAGAAGAAGAACTAGAGAGTTCTTGAGGGTGACTCCGCCAACATTCTTCACTCATATCATTATGGCAAGGACAAGTGCAATCAACTTCCACATCTTGCACTAGTTCAAGGAGTCACAAACCTTCGTGTTGGTAAGGCAAGGGACAAGGTAACCTAATGATTTCATGGACATCATCTTGTGTGTGCATCACTCTATGTCTATGGATATTCTTGTTTGTTCCTTGTGGGACTAACCCATGTAGGCAAGTTGAAAGTGCAACTCACTCCAAAGGATTGCTCCAATTTATCTACATCAACATTGAGCATCCACATCTTCAACACCTACATGAAGTCATCATCGACAAAACCCAAGGTTAGTTCATCCCTCTAAGGGGGGATCTCACATCTAGGGGGGAGCTTAACTCTAAGAATTGAGTCAAAGCAACTCTAATGGTGTGAACACATCAATGCATTATGTAAAAGTGGTAACCCCACTTGAGCTTAAACGATGAGTATGACCTATCATCAAATGTTTATCATTTGACTCCTAAGTCAATATACTCATATATAGATGACCTAGTCATTGCCATCTGATTGATAGATGCTAGAATTGGTTGTGCATGCTTTGTCACATATTTTATTTGTCATCTTATTGTGTGAGCATGTTGGTTGCATATTTACTCATTCGAGGACATCCACTTGTTTATTTGATTGTTTGGTTCTTTCTTCTTTTGGCCAAGTGGATGGACAAGAATGCCTAAGAACCTTCTCTAGCTATCTATGCTTTTCTCGTCTCAAACTCTATTCATGCTATATCACAAAATTTGATCAAGTCAGATTCGAACCACTCTGTGTGAGGAGCACTGAGTCCCGATTAAGTCATAGACTTAAACATCCAAAACTTCTTTGTGATTCTCGGTCTGACCGATTCCTCCATTTTGGTCCTACCGAGATCACTAAGTCGATTAAGGTTTTCAATCTCGGTGCAACGATTTGAACTTTTCAGTCACACCGAGTTGCTGTAACTGAACACAGTTATGCATCTCGGCGCCACCGAGTTGTTCCACTCGGTCACACCGACAGGGTCGGGCTATATATAGTCACGGGCAAAAATTTGGAAATTTTTCCGAACCCCTTCGCCAGCGCAATAGCTCGTGACTGCCTCCAAGGTCTCGGATCGTCTCCACGCCGCCGCCGCCTGTCGCTAGTCTCCGCCGCCGTCAACGGAATTCAACCCCGCCGTTGCCGCCGTAGCGAGTTCATCGCCGAGCTAGGGTATGAACTCGATCACAGTGCTATCCTCGTCCGATTCCTAGCACATTGTGTTCTTATTTATTCTTGCCACGATGGAAACACTCCTATCCAGTCAATGCAATCCATAGATTAGATGAGATTTAAAAATTTAGGGTTAGGTTTCCGCCGAAACCATCTCGGACCCACCGAGTTGAAAAACTCGGTCCCACTGATTTGGCTTATGCCATTGCACTAGTAACTCTCGGTCTGACCAAGAATTGCTAATCGGTGCGACTAATTTTAGGACTTTGTGAAACCCTAGCAGTCTCGGTGCCACGAGCGTGACTCAGTCCAACCGAGTTCATCGATTTAGGTTCCAAAACTGCTTCGGTATCACCGAGTTTGAAAATCGGTTGATCCGAAATGCTTTCGTGGAAAACTAAAACTGAATTTTTGAATCATTCTTTTGCAAAAATCTCTGCATTTTGTGATGCTCATCCACTCTATCTCATCTATAACTCTTCACAGGTCAGCGATCGGTGTTTACAGCATGTCAGACCAGAGTGATAGTCGAACAGTCGAGAAGGGTAGATGCACATGAGTGAGGGCACTAGTCCCTCAAGCTCTTCAGATGAAGGCAGCAGGAGCACTCCTAGCAACCTTCCTAAGGCTGCTACCAGGCAAAGGAAGAAGAGAACTTCAGACTCTGAAGATGAGGATTATAGAGCAGAAAAAGATGAGGCTACCTCAAATAAAGTAGTACTCAAAAAGGAGTATGGCTCAGCAAAGCATACAAAGCCTGGCTTGAAAATCAAAAGGCCAGCAGGAAGACAACCAATGTCCAAAGCCAGAATCTCAACTCAACAACCTGAGAAGCCTGATCCCAAAGAGCATGTTGCTGTAGAGGGAAAGAAAAGGAAATAAAGGGCCAAGAAGACCATGGCAAGAGTGATTGGGAAGCCTTCCATGATGGAATAGGAAGAAGAAGAAGAGGTTGCAGAGCCAGCACCCAAGACACAAAAGCTGATGGGTGATGCAATCAAGTCAGGAGCTGCAACTTCCAAGCCCAAAGCTGCCTCCAATCCCAAGAATGCACCCAAGAGGAATACCGGGAGTATTCCAATTCTTGAGAAGAACAAGGCCCCAAAGTGCACGAGGTTCTTTGAGGAGGAAGATGAAGAAGGACAAGTTCTGAGGAAGCTCAAGGCCAAGATACCAGACCACAATGATGCTCATCCTGTGGCTGAAAACATGAAGATCAGGAGAGATAATGGGTTGAGGCTATGGAGAGAGACATATCCATATGCTACGAGGAGAAGGACTGTTGTGGATTATAGGTTCCACACCAAGGAGCAGCAGGACTTTTATGATACTATCTTGCTGGATAAGAAGCCCATAGTTTGCGATATGAGATGGGTCAACTGGACCTACATGAAGGAGAACGCAGAACACTACCCTGGAGTATATGACAGCTTCAGTGCTTGTGGATTTGCTGATTTTGTTGGGCAGAAGTTCACCAACTGGAACGATGAACTTATCATGCAATTCCACTCGATGTCAGAAGGAACCAGATATCAGTCTACCATAGAGGAATGGGCAAGGTTGAGCAATGCACCAAAGGAAAGTGAGTATGACCTGGACAGTTATGGTAAGAATAAAATGGATCATAACTCAATGGCACATATGTACAAGGAGATCCCAGATGATGCAATTGAGACCTTCAAGTTTGGATTAGTCCATTTTCTGCTGTCAGGGCTGCCTACGATCAACTGGATCATAAGGCATACTCTTTTGCCCAAGTCAGGTGACCATAACATGATCAGAGGGCATGCAATCAATTTCCTTCACGTTTTTTATGTGCCTCAGAAATTCAAGGTCATGAGCCTCATAGTCGAGACAATTAAGAGGACAGCAGCAGATCAGAAGAGGAGCTGTGGTTATGCCCCACAGATTCAGGAGTTGATAAACACGAAGATGGGCACATGAAAGTATCTCTTGGATAAGGAACACATGGTTCTATATCCTGATTTTGAGGACAATTGAGTTGTCATGACAGAGAAGGAACCATCATCAGTGCAAGCTCAGGAGAGAAAGGAGAAGGCAAGGCAAGAGAAAGCTGCAAAGATGCCAACTCAAGCAGAGGCATCTGACTACTTTCTGAAGAGCAAGCATGAGCAGCTTGGTTACTTAATAGCATCAACTCTACGGATTGAGAAGGGGTTGGCCACCCTAACTCAAAACCAGGAGAGCCTGGAGAGAATCATGGAACAAAAATTCTATGATCTTGATGTCAAAGTGACTGAGATTCAGTCAGCTGTGGAGTAATTACAAGATGATATGCAGGAGAGGAAGGGCAAGACGACAACTGATGCATTTTCCAGAGTGCCTAGAGCTCAGAGGTCAGCTGCAGTACCAACTCCAGACACCAGAGCAACTTCTTCCGCTCCAGCTACAGCCCCAGCTCAACCAGCTCCAGCTCCAACTTCTTCAGCTCCTACCACGTCTACTGATGTGTTCATCCTTGGAGTCATGTCTACACCACCACCAGAAGACCAAGCCTAAGAGACGACATAGTACTATGCATTTTCTATGAACTTTTTGGTAACTTGTTGCCAAAGGGGGAGAAAAATGTATAGATCATAGGCTTCGAGAGAGAGAGAGAGAGAGAGAGAGAGAGAGTGTTGCTTCTGTTCTCTCTTGATTTGGTGGTTCAAACTTTTTTGCTTTTGATTGCTTGAGATACTATGCTATTCTTGTGAGACATTGATGATCATGTGTTTGATCATAAGCTACACTTATGCATGTTTGATGATATTATCTTATCTATCCTATGTGATCATTCACTTTGCTAGGTGATGAGTGCATGTATTCAATCTTTATCATTTTGAGCACTCCACCAAGATGTATATGACATGGAAGAGTAACCCATGAGCCTGATTCCTTGTGCATTTGCATTCCAAAGCAAATCTTAATCTATGCACAAATTTAGGGGGAGCTCTTTCTTATTACATACTTCTCAAAGCGACGATGCTTTTCAATCTTATTATCATTTGTCGAAGCCTACTCATGTGTTGAGGCCAAGATATTGCATTCCTACCATATGAATCTTGATCTCTAGCCTTCCCCAAGTTGCTCTCCACTCAAACCCTCTTTCCACCAGATCCAAATCCTATGGGAGAGAGTTGAGTGTTGGGGAGACTATCGTTTGAAGTACAAGAGCAAGGAGTTCATCATCAATGCACCATTTGTTACTTCTTGGAGAGTGGTGTCTCCTAGATTGGCTAGGTGTCACTTGGGAGCCTCCGACAAGATTATGGAGTTGAACCAAGGAGTTTGTAAGGGCAAGGAGATCGCCTACTTCGTCAAGATCTACCGCTAGTGAGGCAATTCCTTCGTGGGCAACGGCCATGGTGGGATAGACAAGGTTGCTTCTTCGTGGACCCTTCGTGGGTGGAGCCCTCCGTGGACTCGCGCAACCGTTATCCTTCATGGGTTGAAGTCTCCATCAACGTGGAAGTACGATAGCACCACCTATCGGAACTACGCCAAAAACATCCGTGTCTACAATTGCGTTTGAATCCTCCAAACCCTTCCCTTTACTTTCTTGCAAGTTGCATGCTTTAATTTCCGCTGCCTATATACTCTTTGCATGCTTGCTTGATTTGTGTGATGATTGCTTGACTTGTCCTAAGATAGCTAAAATCATCAAACTCTAAAATTGGGAAAAGGTTAAGTTTTAATTGGTCAAGTAGTCTAATCACCCCCCCCCCTCTAGACATACTTCAAGGTCCTACACCCTGCCAAATTGCAGCTCAATTGGGATTAAGAATAAAGCACTTCCTTTGCAAAATTACAGAGAAGGCAGAAACTTGCATTGGATCATGCGCCCAATTTTTGAACTGAGGAACATGAGATGAGGATGGAACTAGTGATTATATAACAAGGAAAAGCTCCACAATTCATGTGGGAATTTTATCTGCTATAAAAATAGTAGTTGCTTTGGAAAATGGGAGAAATGCAATATTGGCATTAAATAGGAAAAGGCAATTTTCCTTATTTAATTATGGCCAATATACTTGCGAGAGCTTGGATTAGGCATAAGTATCAACTCCCCCAATTCTCCTGAGTTTAGGAGATGGCTAGCTATGCCTATGGATTTTATTCCTCAGAAAGGCAAGAAAAGGAATAAATCACAATTCAAAAATATTGCATTGGACTTAGCAATATTTTTGCATATCCAAGGTTCAGAAAGATAGGAGGATCTCTGGGAACAATTGGGAGGATCAACAGATGAAGGAAAATGATGGCTCCTTTGTAAGCACAAAGGACATATCCAAATTCCAAAAATTTGGAATTAGGGTTTGAAAGGATTTGAGCTGATGCAAATGAGGTCTTGCCCACTGAAAAAGACATGAGCAAGGTTTTGAAAGGTTGAAAATGACAAGAATCATCAGAGTCATCCAACAAACTCAGGAGAAAGGTTTTGAAAAATGAGTGCCAGGAAGGAATAACAGCTCAAAAATTGATAACCCAATTTTGGGGCTGTTACACCCTTGCCTTGATCTCTCCGCCCCTCGCGAGCCAGCCTAGTGAGGCTGCCCCTGAGGGGGTCTTGCGTTATCCGCCTCATGAGCTTGGCCCCTCATGAGGGTCTTGAGTGTTCTTTGGTGAAGATGGGCCGTCTGAGGGCGCTGGTGGAGATGGGGCGTGAGGGCAGCTGGTGGAGCCACGCCATGGGCGCGAGCAAGTCTGGGTACCCTGTTTCGAGAATGCCGGCAGTAGCCGGGGCCCAAGGCAGCTTTGAGTTGGCTTCGGTGAAGCCAAGGGGCAAGTCTTGGGCGCCTGAGCCCCAATAGCCTGCGGCCTTGGTCGACGCGTGGCGATTGATTGGACGTGGGCGTCTCCGCTTTCCAACGCTGCCTCGGCAACTGCCCTACTGACAAAAGGCTGGCGCAGGCAACGCTTGCCTTCATTGCTTCCTTTCACCTTGCTCCAGATCCCCTTTCTCGCTCCTTGCTTCTGAAATCTCCAGATCTGCCTCAATCCTCTTCCCTTCAGCGACCAATGTCGCCCCGCAAGGTCAAGGCTACTTCGTCGTCTGCCTGGTACGAGCCGGCTCTGGACGCGCCCAATGTCTCGGAGAAGAACCTCGCCGCCACGCGCCTGCTGACGGCGGGGGAGAGCAACAAGAAGGGGAAGACCGAGCTCCAGGCCGGCTCCGCCGAGCCGGAGGCTCGAGGGAGCACCTTCTACCCCTTCTTCATGAGCAGCGTTGTCGCGGGCCTGGTTCCCCCTTCTCCGACTTCTTCTATGCCGTCCTCCATCATTACAAGTTGCAGGCCCTTCATCTCCATCCCAACTCCGTTCTTCTCTTTTCGATCTTTGCCTTCTACTGTGAGGCGTATGTCGGGGTGATGATGTCTGTGGCTCTGCTGCGCCACCTCTTCCTCCTCCGAATCAACGACGGTCATGCCTCTGGGTGCGCCAACTTCATCGCGGCCGGCAAGGCCAACGCGATCTTGAAGGCTGGGAAGAAGGCCGGCGGCTTCAGGGGAAAGTGGTCATGATGGATGCCAAGTGCGTCCACCCACGGTTGACACTGCCGACGGAGATGCCCCAGTCCGGCAAAGGGTGGTCTTGTGCGAAGCTTACTGACGACCGGGCGAAGCTGGTGCTGGAGAAGATGATTGTCAACCTGAAGCCGGGCAACGCGAAGGCGGCGAAGCTGACGGGGGCCATGCTCCTGGGGGAGTTCTTGATGATGCGCGTGGCTCTGCTCCAGGCGCGCTCGCGTCCTTTGTGGACGCTTGAGGGCGCAGAAGATAAGCTCCGCTTGAGTCCGGAGGCCTTGCCTGAGGAAGGGCTGGCTGTGGCTCTCCGCCTCCTGGTCGGGGACGACCAGGAGTACCCGCCGAGTGCCTTCGTTCCTTTTTTCCTTCGCGAGGACGGGGCGCAGGTCGCGGCCGCCATGCCCACCTTTGACGGGCGCGGGCAGGTGCCGCTGGCGCCCCTGGGGTCCCGGTGGCGACGACGCCGGTGGACGTGTCTTCTGGTGATTCCCGCAGGGAGGGGGAAGAGGAAGAAGACGAGGAGCATGAATCGAAGGCGACCCCCGAGGGGGTGGGGGAGACCTTCCCCCTGCGCAAGGCCGACATCCTCCGCACCTTGCCTGACGATGACGATGAAACCGATGTCCTTCTGGAGAGGGAGGAGCCGCCCGTGGCTGCAGGCTCCTCGAGGCCCAAGGCCAGCCCCCAGAGGAGGCCACTGGCCGAGGTTCCGACGAGGGGCAGGTCGGCGCTGATCTCCTGAGATGATGCTTCCGCTCCGACACCGCCTGGAGCTGCTTCCAGCCCATCCGCTGCCCCTTCTTCTGCTCCTGGAGCCCGCGCACCCGCGCCTGTGGCTGCGAGGCTCTCGGGCTTCAAGCTTAACAAGTGGAGGGACTACACCATGGTGGACCAGTAAGTGTTCATTCCATGCCTTGTTCTTGCTTATGCTGCTGATCCTTGACGCCGCTCCGTTGTGCAATTAGGCCAACGCCCGTGGCGAAGAAGAGGAAGGAGGAAGCGGTGGTGCTGCTCGGGACCAATCTGCCTGCCGCGGCTGCATCTCCCTCCGTGGAGAAGGGCAGCGTCGGTGCTCATGCCTCTCTGGCTTGATTGTCCTCGCGAGGCCTGGGGGAGCATCCTCGGGAGGAGTCAGCCCCCGTGGCCCCGCTGGCTCCGGGGGCGCCAGTGTTCGGCTCGGCTGCTGGGGTCCCCAAAGCTCAGGAGCCCCTAGCCTCCCAAGCTATGATGATGATGTTGCCTCCTCCTCCTGCTACTGCACTGCTGGTTCAAGATCCTTCTGCCTCCCCTGACGTCTTGGAGCACGCTCTTTCTAAGATGACCCGGCAGCGGGAAGATCTTCAGGGCACCGACCCCTTCTTGGTAGCCTGGTGCTTGGAGCTGGTCTCCGGCTGGCTTCACTCAAACGTGTCCATTCGGGCGGCGCTGAGTCAGGCCGCAGCGACCTCCGAGAAGGACAAGCAGGCCACTGCCCAAGCCGCGGCTGCTCGCGAGGTGGCGCTGAAGGATGTCGAGACCGCCCAGGATCGCTTCCGGGTGGTGGAGGCCGAACTGAAGACTCTGCGCAATGAGCATGCGGAAGAAGCTCATGGCCGCAAGGCAGAGGAGGAGAAGATGAAGGCCCGTGAGGACGCCGTCAGGGGTCGCGGCACCAAGCTGGAGCAGTTGGGGAAGGCGCAAGCCGCAGAGCGAGGCCGGCTGGAGAAGCTGAAGCGGGAGATGGAAGCGGACAAAGTTGATCTTGACTCCAAGGCGAAGGTCCTGGCTGAGGACCGTAAGGCCTTCAAGCTCCTCGAGGAGAGGTCCCGCATAGCGCTGTGGGCACTTTACGAGAAGGGCTTGGAGGAACCGCTGGCTACCAATAACGAGGGCCCCGCCCAGCTGCTTCCATATCTAGTCGAGGCGCTTGAAGAAGTCGTGAGCGGTATCAGCCCCATGGCAGAGGGAGAAGCCCGCGTTCCTTCCTCAGCCGCATTGATGCGCGTCTTCAGCCATCTGCATCTTCGTGATCCTGTCGCCCGCCTCGACGAGCTGCTGGAGCCTGTGGACGACGAGCGTTGCGCTACCGCAGCCGTGAAGGGTCAGGTGGAGGCCCTGCTGGAGAAGTTCCGCGCCTTCGCTCCCGCACCCTCGACCGGCGGTGCTGCTGATCCTGCAACTCCAGCAGGCGGTGCAGATGAAGGCGACACCGCCAAAGAAGAAGCATCCCCTGCGGGCGACGGCGGTGTCCAGGGATGACGGAATGACTTGTCGGCGGCTCCTTTCCTGTTTAACTCCTGCGACATGCACCATGCCTCGTGGAGGCGTTTAACTTGCGTTTGGTATTGGGAGAACAATATGTCTTGTAATATTTATTTGAGATTTTGCTATTTCCTTCCCATTTGCTTTTCGTTCTACGTCGGCAGGGCCCGAACCCGCGCATACCTCAGCCATCATTGGGTCGTCCGTATCACCAGGTCGAGACCAAGGAGTGAGGGGCTACATGGCCAGTTAGGCTCCTGAGTCGCGATGCTCAGGAGTCCCCCTTGACGTGCAAACAACTTACGGAATGGAGAAGCAGGAATAGGTCCAGTGTTCTATGTCGTCAGGGCCCGGGCCAGCGCATACCTCAACCGCCGTTGGGTCATCCGGATCACCAGAATGAGACCAAGGAGTGAGGGGCTACATGGGCAGTTAGGCTGCTGAGTCGCGATGCTCAGGAGTCCCCCTTGACGCTCAAACGACCTTCATACCTTTTTCCTCGCCGAGGCTCCGCTCGGGAGGGCGCGCGACGACCAGGTCCGAGGGGCAGGGCGGCGTACTCTTGGGTGTGACCCAAGCGCATCCCCCGTGCCCAGCCCCCTCGCACGACTCTCCCGAGGGGAGGTGTTGCGATGAGGCCAGACACTGAGCTCAAGGGCTCCCTGAGGTTGATGCGGCCAAGGGGCCGCCCTCAGTTGTTTATCACCAGCACGGAGCATAGCGCTTCCACACTTGCACGAGCATAACCTCTCCTCGGTAGTGTCGACTGCCTGCGCGGAGCACGGTGCTTCCACTGGTGCGTGGGTGAGGGCTCCGTACTGCGAAGAGCCCCCGGGGCGTGTACAGCCCCGCCCTGACACGTGGCTTGCACGGCAGGGCTAGACGAGGTGTATCTGGGCACTCGTGAGCTAGCGTGGGACTCACGAGGCCCTACCTCAAGGCGGGTTGCGCTTGGTCTTGGTTCTTGTTGACTGTGATGGTCCTGCGAGATGGTTAGACAACCTGCGCCGAATGAATCTCCTGAGGTTATCACATGATAAGGCCAAGCACCAACGGCCCTAGGAGGTGACGTGAACGGGACCGGCCCGCCAGACAGAGCTCAGCCGTTGGATTTATCGACGCTGCAGGGACAGGCCCGAGCATAGATGCCGTGCCTAGCCTTCTCATGCGAAGGATCCTGAAGAAAAACGATCGGTGCACGGCTCCCATGGTGGGTGACAATCAAGCAGGCGATAACCATAGATAAATTGCACATGGAAAGCAAACTAGCTTAGGTAAATGCAAGAACGATACATGCCAATGGGTCAGACCCGAGCGGCTTGGGGATGATGCAGCCTGAGGGGCGCCCCCGGCAGAATAAGATAAAGACATAAAAAGGGATACATGCCGCAGGGATGGAACCGCTCGGCCTGGGAATGATGCGGCCCAGAGGGCGCTCCCAGCTAAATAAACTTGGAAAATGTCACCTAGTTTCGTTGTCGAAGGGGTGTTGGGGTAGCTGAAAACACGTGGCGATGGGGTTGCTCCTCACGAGCCACCAGGGCCCTGAGCCTCGGGAGGCTCTGGGGGTCCAGGCGGTTCCTCACGGACCGTCTCCACCTCCTCCAGGATTGTGTGATGCCTGGCCTCCTGAGCCGCCAGGACACTCTGCAGGTTGCGCTGATAGGCGGCCACCATGCTCGGCAGGCCGAATGGCATGCGAACATAGTTGTGAGGTGGGCCCTCGCAACGTCCCACGCGCGAAGGCCAGAAGAGCTCCTGAGATGCGGACCTATTGAGCCCTGGAATGTCGATGCTGACGCGCAGCCCGCCATCTTGAGGCTCTTGAGTAGTCTTGGCGATGAACTCTTGAGCGCCAGGTGGGCGGTGGTCGCCGCGCATGGCTAGTGCTTCTTGAGGCTCTTGAGTAGTCTTGGCGATGAACTCTTGAGCGCCAGGAGCTCCTCGCCTGGTGCCCTCCTGAGGGAAACGTGCCGCGAAGCACGCCTCCATGTGGTGCCCGAGTGCCTCCCTCGTGATGTTGGCTAGGTCTGAGGCCCTCCAGAAGAGAGCCCCCGAGCCCTGCCCAAGGAGGGCGCCGGGCACGCCTTCCTATGCACGGGAGGGAGGCACCCCATCTGAGGGCGCAGGTCTTGAAGTGGTGCTGCTGGTGACGCCGCTCTCCTGAGTCCCTGTATGGAGCAGCTGCTTCTTCTTCTTGGGGATGGCCTCAGGAGGGTGTAGGATTCCTTCGTCATCGGGGTCTTTGATTGCTGCGGCCTGGAAGGCGCGCTCAAGGGAGCACACTGCATCCTTCTCCTCACAGGCGACTGTGATGACACCGCCAGTCCCTGGCATCTTGAGGACGTTGCAGCCGTGGTGGGTCACTGCCATGAACTTGGCCAACGCTGGGTACCCGAGGATTGCGTTGTATGGCAGACGAATGTGGGCGATGTCGAAGTCAATGAGCTCGGTGTGGTAGTTGTCGCGCCCACCGAAGGTAACAGGGAGGCGGACCTGCCCAATTGGGGTGGTGGAACCATCGGTCACTCCTGAGAAGGGCTTGGTCGGTTACAGCTGATCATAGGGTACTTGAAGGTGATCGAACGTGTCGACGGACATGACGTTAAGCCCTGCACTGCCATCGATGAGGGTCTTGGTGACTCGGACGTTGCTGATTACAGGCGAGCAGAGCATTGGGAGAGCACCGGTGGCTGCGACGCACTTGAGCTGGTCCGCCGAGCTGAAAGTGATGGCGTACTTGGACCACGTGAGCGGGCGTGTGGCCTCGAGCTTGGGAAGAGCCGCATTCACCTCGCAAGAAAACTTCTTGAAGATACGCTGAGACGCTGGGGCCTGAGCCCCGCCCAAGATACAGGCGATAGCGCGTGGTTCCTGGAAGCCCCCAGCTCCTTCGTCCTGATGGTGGTCGTCGTTCCTTCTGGGTGGCGGCGGCAGTGGAGGAAGACCAGCGTTGCCCTAAGGGCGGTCCTCGCGAGGCTGATCCCTCCAGGCTTCCTCACGAGGCTGATCCTGCCAGCGGTCCTCGCGAGGCCGGTTGCGCCACTCCTGGCATGGGCCGCGATCGTCCCAGCGACCTCCGCCTCGTCCTCCTCCTCGGCTGTAGCCCCAGTCGTTGCGATCGGGGCGTCGACCAAAGCGTCCATCTCGTATGACCCTGAGCTCCTGACAGTCATTGGTGTTGTGGCTGTGTACGTTGTGGAAGGCGCAGAACGGTCGGCTGCTTTTGGACGACTCGGGATGGTCCCGGCCGCGCTTCGTATCAGGCTCCGCCGCGAGCACAGCCACTCCCTTGCACTTCATGTCTTTGGCCTTGGATTTCTTCTCCTCTGGGTCGGTAGCAGGGAGCTCGAGGAGGGAAAGGCGCCCTTCCTCAGCTCTTGCGCACTTGGTCGCCAGGTTGAATAGCTCCAGAGCCATGCACAGCTCCTCGTGGATGGCGAGCTCCTCCTTCATCTTGACGTCGCGGACGCCATCGGAAAACACCGACATGATGGCCTCGTCCGTCACCTTGGGGATCTTGAGACGAACGTTATTGAAGCGCTGGATGTACTTCTCCAAGGTCTCTCCTGGCTGCCGCTTGATACGGTGCAGGTCACACGCAGCCGGAGGGCGGTCGCGAGTGCCCTGGAAGTTGGCAACAAAGCGGTCGCGCATCTCATCCCAGGAGGAGATCGAGCCCGGGGGCAGGTTCAGGAGCCATGAGCGGGCACCGTCCTTGAGAGCCATGGGGAACCAGTTTGCCATGACCTTTTCGTCGCTGTTGGCCGCCTTGATGCTCAGCTCGTAGAGCTGCAAGAACTCCGCAGGGTCGGGGGTGCCGTCGTAGCGAAGGGGCAGATCCGGCTTGAACTTGCCCGGCCAGACGACGCCACGCAGCTCACGAGTGAAGGCGCGACAACCGGCCGTGGGCACCGGGGTCCGTCGTGGAGGCGGAGCTTGCTCTTGACGTCCCCGCGCCGCCACGGCAAGTGGCGCGTGGCCCCGCCGCGGCAAGCGATCCTGAAGTGGCGGTGCTGGGAGCGGTGGAGCACTTTCTTGCGGTTGGGGAACTTCCTGGCAGCTTCCTTCTTCCCGCGCGGGCGCCCGGCGCGATGGGTCGTGCCGAGGGGCCGCGCGTCTTGGCGCCAGAGTGCCATCTCGGTGGAGAGGTGGCAGAGGTGCTCCGTGAGCTACATCGCCCGCAGCTGGCGGAGGGCGAGGCAGCGAGAGGGTCGGTGTGGGGGAGCCCCCAGCGGTGCTGACAAGCTCGGCGATGCGGTCCAACCAGTCCTCGTAGAGGTCGTCGACCGGGCGGTAGCGTAGGAGATCACGCTCCATGAGTAGCGGGGCATGCGCGTCCGTGGGAGCGCGGCGAGCGTGAGACGACGAGCCGGCTGGGGTCAGCGATGGAGTGGCGGTGCGGCCATCCCGCCGCATGGAGGGGTGCAGAGAGGACGCTTGCTGCTCGTTTCCCGCTGGACTGGTGGCGGTGTTGGCGGCGGGTGACAGAGAACAACAGGGAGGCCCACCGACAGGGGCTGTCTGAGCGACACTGGTGGCGAGAGCGGCCCGACGCTCAGCATGGGCCCGGCGAGCATCGGCCATGAACTTGGTGAAGTGGTGAAACACGGATCGACGAGAGGAAAGCTTCAGCGCACCCCTACCTGGCACACCAAATGTCGGATTTCGGGTTCCGGCAAAACCCTTGAGGTTCGAACACTAGGGCGTACACGGAGATCTCTCCTCCCTCTAGCTCGCACACATGAAGATCTCACGTCCTAGCTCGACGAACCCAAAGAACAAAGAGACACGTGAAAGTGCAACTATCCCTAGGTGGTTTTGGTAATTCCTAACAACATATAGCTCATTGAGCTAACACTATTTCAAGATTAATATTTCAGGAAATCTCAATGATTGGCATGGCATGGATGAGAAAAGTGGACCCCTCAAAATGCTAAGGACAAAGGGATTGGCTCAAGCTCAAAGCACAAGACTCTGCATTTTCTATTTTAGTGATCCAAGATCACATTGAGTCTATAGGAAAATCCAATACTATCAAGGAGGGATGAGGTGTTGCTTAAAGGCTTGCTTACTCAAAGTGCTTAGTGATATGCTCCAAAGCCCTCAACCACTTTCTCACTTCCAGATGACCTAAACCAAAAGTCAAACTCGTCCCCACCGAGTTCAGATGTCATAGCCACTGCCACAAACCCTAGGCAAATCGGTCTCACCGATAGGGATCTCGGTCTCACCGAGATGGGATTGTAATCTCTCTGTTTCCCTTCGTAACGTTACAGTCCTACCGAGATGAGCGATCGGTCCCAGCGAGATTGCAATGTAAACTCTCTGTTTCCCTTTTATAACATTTCGGTCTCACCGAAATGAGAGAATCGGTCCAACTGAGTTTACCTGACCAACTCTCTCGTTAGCTTATTACCAAAATCGGTCTCGCCGAGTTTGTGTAATCTGTCTCACCGAGAGAGATTACATTATGCCCTAACCCTAACCATATCGGTCCTACCGAGTTGCATGTCGGTCCCATCGAAAATCCTGACGATCACTAGATTTGCTGAATCGGTCCGACCGAGTTTAACAATTCGGTCCCACCGAGTTTGGCAAGTTGTGTGTAAGAGTTAGATTTTGTGTGGAGTCTATATATAACCCTCCACCTCCTCTTCATTCGTGGAGAGAGCCATCAGAATGAACCTACACTTCCAATGCAAGTTTTCTGAGAGAGAACCACCTACACTTGTGTCGAGGTCAAGATATTCCATTCCTACCATATGAATCTTGATATCTAGCCTTCCCCAAGTTGCTTTTCACTCAAATCTTCTTTCCACCAAATCCAAATCCTGTGAGAGAGAGTTGAGTTTTGGGAAGACTATCATTTGAAGCACAAGAGCAAGGAGTTCATCATCAACACACCATTTGTTACTTCTTGGAGAGTGGTGTCTCCTAGATTGGCTAGGTGTCACTTGGGAGCCTGTGACAAGATTGTGGAGTTGAACCAAGGAGTTTGTAAGGGCAAGGAGATTGCCAACTTCGTGAAGATCTACCGCTAGTGAGGCAAGTCATTCGTGGGCGACGGCCATGGTGGAATAGACAAGGTTGCTTCTTCGTGGACCCTTCGTGGGTGGAGCCCTCAGTGGACTCGCGCAACCGTTACCCTTCGTGGGTTGAAGTCTCCATCAACGTGGATGTACGATAGAAACACCTATCGGAACCACGACAAAAACATCCATGTATCCAATTGCGTTTGAATCCTCCAAACCCTTCCCTTTACATTCTTGCAAGTTGCATGCTTTACTTTCCGCTGCACATACACTCTTTGCATGCTTGCCTGAATTGTGTTAAGATTGCTTGACTTGTTCTAAAGTTGCTAAAATCTGCCAAGAACTAAAATTGGGAAAAGGCTAGATTTTTATTTGATCAAGTAGTCTAATCACTCCCCCTCTAGAGCTTTGGTCTCCATTTGCTTTGATTTCCATAGCTTTTGGTGGTCATAGCTATGGTTTCACAACCTAGGACAGTATGGCGTCTAGCGAGGGAAATTACCACCGTAGAGGTCCTTACTTTGATGGTACTAATTTTGCTAGTTGGAAGCATAAGATGAAAATGCATATTCTTGGACATAACCCTGCCGTTTGGGCTATTGTGTGTATTGGCTTGCAAGGTGAATTATTTGATGGGAGAGAACCGAACCGTGAAGCTACCGCGGAAGAGTTGAAGATGTTGCAATACAATGCTCAAGCTTGTGATATCCTCATCAACGGATTGTGCCCGGAAGAATTCAACAAAATCAGCCGTCTTGAGAATGCAAAGGAAATTTGGGATACTTTGATTGATATGCACGAAGGTACCGACTCCGTCAAGGAATCCAAATTGGATGTGCTTCAAAGTCAACTTGACAAGTTCAAAATGAAGGATGGTGAAGGTGTCGCTGAAATGCACTCTAGGCTTGTTCTTATCACAAATGAGATCGCCGGCTTAGGAAGTGAAGAGATGACCGACAGATTCATCATCAAGAAGACCCTAAGAGCCTTGGATGGAAAATATGATACCGTGTGCACATTGATCCAAATGATGCCCAATTACAAAGATCTCAAGCCAACGGAAGTCATTGGAAGAATCGTTGCTCATGAGATGTCACTCAAGGATAAGTAGGAGCTCCATAACAAGTCAAGTGGTGCTTACAAAGCCTCATGTGAAGCTCCCACATCATCAAGTGAGAAACAAACCTTCAATGAAGAATTGAGCCTAATGGTGAAGAACTTTAACAAGTTCTACAAGATTATAAGCAAATAGAGAAGGTCCAAGTCAAGGTCCTACAATGACAAAAGATCTTCTAGTCGAGAGCGTAATTGCTACAATTGTGGAAAACCCGGACACTACTCAAATGAGTGTACGGCCCCCTACAAAAGAAGAGAAGATTCACCCAAAAGAAGAAGTAGAAGAGAAGAATCACCATCAAGAGAGAGAAGGAATAGGGATGATCGTTATGAACGAAGACCCTCATGGAGAAGCAAGGATTCGGAAAGGAAGGACAAGTCATCAAGGAGCTACACAAAACGAAGACATCAAGCTCAAGTTGGTGAATGGGTATCCGGCTCCGACTCCGACAATCACTTCGAGAGAAGCTATCACTCCGACTCCGAATATACTCAAGATGAAGGTGTTTCTGATCTAGAACTTGTGTCAACCAAATCCTACAACATATTTGATTCACCAAATGAAGGAATTGGAAGATGCTTCATGGCCAAAGGTCCAAAGGTATCACACCCCGAGTATGTTGATTTCAATAGTGATGAAGATGACTTGTTAGGTGATGATGATTTACTTGTTGACAACTCTAGTGATGAATACTGTGATGAAACGTCAATTAATCATGATAATCAAGATAAAACGAATGACAATGATACGGAGAAGATTGAGTCTCTAACTAAAGAACTAAACACTCTTAAGTTAGCTCATGAAACTATCTTAGGAGATCATCGAGAACTTTTAAGGACTCATGGGAAATTACGTTTTGAAAAGCTCAACCTTGAGCAAGAGCATGAATTCTTAAAGGCAATCAATGATGATCTTCGCAAGAAAAGTTCTTCTTACATTGCCAAGCGTTTACTCTTATCCACTTACATGCCTCAAGTCAAATCTAGTAACAAGAACAAGAAAGATTCTTCCTCTAGTATTAACAATAATCATGCTAAATCCAATGTTGTTGCTTCTAGTAGTTCTCTTGATTCCACTAATGATTCTCTTAGCCATGTTACAATTGAGCAAGAAAATAGCTTATTGAAGGGAATTATAGAGAAAGGTGTCTACAAGAGCCTTCCCGGGAGTAAGCAATTCGAGGAAATTGTACGCAAGCAAGGAAGGCACCGGAAGAACCAATGTGTTGGTTTTGAACGAAAGTTCAATGCCAATGGAGTTGAGTGGGAAGAAGATCAATACCCCAAGATGAAGTTTGTTCCTCAACAAGAGAAGTATGATCCTACTTCTTTCAAAGGGACACAAGCTCAAGATGATCTTCCACCACAAGACCACAAGGAAAAAGGCAAGGACAAGCTTCAAGAAGAAATTGATGCATTTGAAGAAGCTCCTAAGGCCTTGGTCAAGTGGGTTCCCAAGACTACATCAAGTTCCACTTCATCAAGTACTACTACAACTCCGAGGATTCCCATCAAGATGGTGTGGATCCCAAAGAAGGAGGGTGACTCCGCCAACATACTTCACTCTTATCATTTTGGCAATAACAAGTGCAATCAACCTCCACATCTTGCACTAGTTCAAGGAGTCACAAACCCTCTTGTTGGTAAGACAAGGGACAAGGTAACCAAATGCTTTCATAGTCATCTTGTGTATGCATCACTCTATGTCTATGGATATTCGTTGTTTGTTCCTTGTGGGACTAACCCGTATAGGTATTGAAAGTGCAACTCACTTCAAAGGATTGCTCCAAATGATCTACATCAACATTGAGCATCTACATCTTCAACACCTACATGAAGTCATCATCGACAAAACCCAATGTTAGTTCATCCCTCTTAGGGGGGATCTCACATCTAGGGGGAGCTTTACTCTAAGAATTGAGCTAAAGCAACTCTAATGGTGTGAACACAACGCCTTATGTAAAAGTGGTAACCCCACTTGTGCTTAAACGATGCATATGACCTATGATCAAATGTTCTCATTTGACTCCTAAGTCAATATACTCATATATAGATGACCTAGTCATCGCAAATTGCTTGATAGATGCAAGAATTGGTTGTGCATGTTTTGCCACATATTTCATTTGCCATTTTATTGTGTGAGCATGTTGGTTGCATATTTTACTCATTCGAGGACATCCACTTGTTGTTTTGATTGATTGGTTTCCTTTTCTCTTTCCAAGTGGATGGACAAGAATGCCTAAGAACCTTCTCTAGCTATCTATGCTCTTCTCGTCTCAAACTCTATTCATGCTGCATCACAAAGTTTGATCAAGTCAGATTCGAACCACCCTGTGTGAGGAGCACTCGGAGTCCCCGATTCGTCATAGACTTAAACTTCCAAAACTTCTTTGTGCGTTTCGGTCTGACCGATTCATCCATTTCGGTCATACCGAGATCACTAAGTCGATCTAGGTTTTCAATCTCGGTGCAACTGATTTGAACCTTTCTGTCACACCAAGTTTCAGTAACTGCTTGCAGTTATGAATCTCGGTGCCACCGAGTTGTTCCACTCGGTCACACCGACAGGGTCAGGCTATATATTCCCACGGGCCAAAATTTGGAAAACTTTCTGAATCTCTTCACCCGCGCTCATCCTACTCTGCCTCCGTGGTCTCCTGATCGTCCTCCTCGTTGCCAGCCGCCTCCAGTCGCAGGTCTCCGCAGGCGGCAGCGGGATCGTCTCCGCCGTTGCCGTGTAGCAAGTCCATCACCGCACTAGGGTATGGACTTGATCCTTGTGCTGATCTCTTTCCGATTCCCCAGCACATTGTTTTTCCATGTATCTTGCCACGATTGAGATCACTCTATCCAATGAAAACACCCCGTAGATTAGTTGTGGATTGAAAATTTAGGGTTAGGTTTCCGCCGAAACCATCTCGGACTGACCGAATTGATGAAATCGGTTCCACCGATTTGGCTCAGGCCATTGCACATGTGATTCTCGGTCTGACCGAGAATTGCCAATCGGTGTGACCGAGTTCAAGTCTTTGTGAAACCCTAGCAGTCTCGGTGCCACTGAACTGTGACTCGGCCTGACCGAGTTCACTAGTTTAGGTTCCAACAGCTGCTTCAGTATCACCGAGATTTCAAATTGGTAGATCCGAAATGCTTTCCGTGGAAAATTAAAACTAAGTTTTTGGTTCATTCTTTTGCAAAAACCTCTGCACTTTGTGATGCTCATCCACTCTACCTCATCTATAAACTATTCACAGGGTCAGCTGTCAGTGTTTGCATCATGTCAGATCAGAGTGACAGTCAGAACAAGTCTGAGGAGCAGGTTCACATGAGTGAGGGCACTAGTTCCTCTAGCAGCTCAGATGATGGAAGCAGGAGGACACCCATCAACTTGCCAAAGGCTGCCACGAGAGCCAACAAGAAAAGAACCTTAGATTCAGAGGATGAGGACTATGTGGCCGAGGAGGAAGAAGCCACCTCAAAGAAAAAGGTACTCAAAAAGGAATATGGCACAGCTGCTGCAACTAAGCCAGGTCCGAAGACCAAGAGGCCAGCAGGAAGAGTTCCAATGTCCAAAGCCAGAGCTTCAACTGTTGAAGCCTCAAAAACTGTTGCTGAAGAAACTGGAGATGGCAAGAAAAGAAAAGAAAGGGTCAAGAAGACCATGGCCAGAGTAATTGGGAAGCCCTCAATGATGGAAGATGAAGAGGTTGCTGCACCAGCACCTAAGGCACAGAAGCTTATGGGAGATGCCATAAGATCAGGGGATGCTCCATCTAAGCCCAAAGAAGCTCCCAAGCCAACTGCTCCAAAACCCAAAACTGCACCTAAGAGAAGCACCAGGAACATTCCTGCAGCTGAGAAGAAAAGGCCCCAGTGCCTAAAGCTGCTATAGAAGAAGAAGATGATGAGTCACATGTCTTGAGGAAGTTGAAGCCTAAAATTCCAGATCACAATGATGTTCATCGAGTAGCTGAGAACATGAAGATAAGGAAGGATTCAGGATTGAGGCTATGGAGAGAGTCAGATCCATATGCCACCAGAAGAGGAACTGCTGTGGATTACAGGTTCCATACCAAGGAACAGCAGGACTTCTATGAGACAGTGTTGCTTGACAAGAAGCCAATAGTGTGTGACATGAGATGGGTCAACTGGGAATACATCAAGGAGAATGAAGAACACTATCCTGGAGTCTATGACAGTTTCAAGGCTTGTGGAGTTGATGAGTTTGTGGCTCAGAAGCTCACAAAGTGGAATGATGAGCCTATCAGCTCACTTCTACCCAGATGGAAGGATAGTCTGGATGTCTGAAGGCACTAGGTACCAGTCAACAGTTGTAGAATGTGCTCAGTTGATCAATGCCCCAGAAGAACAAGAAGATGACTTGGATGTCTATGCCAAGAAGAAGAAGGATCACAACTCCATGGCTAGCATGTACAAGGAGATTCCTGATGCAGATCTTGAGACTCACCAGTTTGGATCAGTATAACACTTGCTGTCAGGTCTGCCCACAATCAACTGGATCCTCGGGCACACACTTCTGCCAAAGTCAGGTGATCACAGGATGATCAGAGGTCACTCCATCAACTTGCTGCACATTTTTGATGTCCCACAAAAGTTCGAGGTCATGAGCCTAATTGTGGAAACCATAAAGAGGACAGCTGCAGATCAGAAGAGGAGTTGTGGGTATGCCCCACAAATTCAGGAGCTGATCAACTCCAAGGAGCACCTGCCCATCTACCCAGACTTTGAGGATAACACTGTTGTGATGGATGAAAATGAACCATCTTCTGTGCAAGCACAAGCAACGAGGGAGAACGCAAAGACTGAAAAGGCTGCAAAGATGCCAACCATGGATGAGGCATCTCAGTATCTTCTGAAGAGCAAGCAAGATCAGCTTGGCTACTTGATTGCCTCCACTTTGAGAATTGAGAAGGGACTGGCCACCCTGACTCAAAACCAGGAGAGCTTGGAGTGGAGCAGAAGTTCTATGACTTAGATGTGAAGGTCAATGAGATACAGTCTGTTGTTGAGCAACTTCAGGAGGAAGTGCAGGAAAAGAAGGGCAAGACAACCATTGATACTTTTGCCAGAGTGCCCCGAGGACAGAGGTCTGCTGCTATGCCTGTCACAGACTGTCGGTGTCAAAATCGGCGGATCTCGGGTAGGGGGTGCCGAACCGTGCGTCTAGGCGGATGGTAACAGGAGACAAGGGACACAATGTTTTTACCCAGGTTCGGGCCCTCTCGATGGAGGTAATACCCTACTCCTGCTTGATTAATATTGATGATATGGGTAGTACAAGAGTAGATCTACCACGAGATCGGAGAGGCTAAACCCTAGAAGCTAGCCTATGGTATGATTGTTGTTAGATCCCACGGACTAAAACCCTTCGGTTTATATAGACACCGAATAGGGTTAGGGTTTACAGAGTTGGTTACAATGGTAGGAGATCTACATATCCATATCGCCAAGCTTGCCTTCCACGCCAAGGAAAGTCCCATCCGGACACGGGGCGAAGTCTTCAATCTTGTATCTTCATAGTCTAGGAGTCCGGCCAAAGATGATAGTTCGGCTATCCGGACACCCCTAGTCCAGGACTCCTCGGTAGCCCCTGAACCAGGCTTCAATGATAACGAGTCCGCGCGCATATTTTCTTGGCATTGCAAGGCGGGTTCCTCCTCCGAATACTTCATAGAAGATTTTGAACACCAGGATAGTGTCCGGCTTTGCAAAACAAGTTCCACATACTACCGTAGAGAGAATAACTTTTGAACAGATCTGCTGACGTATTCCGCAGCGTGACATCACACCACGGCCAAGCCTTTATACGAATTGTTTTTACTGTTCCACCTTAGTGCATTTAGCAAGGCGGTTTCCTTGGCACATCTTTATCAAAGCGTAGATCGCGCCCCCTTATTCCGGGATTCACATCAAATACGGACGTGGGTAACCCAACCGTGCCCGTTGGCACGCCTCCTCTATCGAAGGCGAGTCCTAATCGACCACGGGGAGGGCTCTTGGTATTCAACCTCTTTATAATGAGACCAAGGCCCTCTTCTTTTTTCCACCCTCCATCGAGTTCGCCTCGCGCTTCGAGTTCTAACACCCAAAGCTTCAGATTTAGGCGCTTCGGACCTTCGACGATGTCCGGCTCCGACCAGCTCGGCCGATGGATGTCTTCTTCCGTCACAGAAGAAGATGTGCTAAATCTGCTAGCGCCGGTATCTAACGGCGAGATTTCGTATAGGCTGCCTGCTCCGGGCAGGTCATTCCCACTCTGAGCCCGGCGAGGCGTGGTGTTAGTGTCTCACTTCCTTTGGGGTTTAGGCTTCGAGACGGATCCCTTTATGCGGGGCTCATGTTTTATTATGGGCTGGATTTCCATGACTTGAATCCGGAGTCCATCCTCCATATCTCGTCGTTCATTGTCGTATGTGAGGCCTTCCTCCATATTACCCCTCACTTTGGATTGTGGCTCAAGACCTTCAAGGTGGAGCCGAAGATGATCGAGGGGCAACAAGTAGAGTGCGGAGGGGCGGTCATAAGCAAGTGTGTTGATGCTCCATGGCCCGAGGGCTCTTTTCAAGAGGAGCTTGGTTTGTGGCAACGGGAGTGGTTTTATATCACCGCTCCCAGGGGCACCAAATGGGTGGCGCCACCCGCCTTCCGCTCAGGTCCACCACAGCGGATGCCATCATGGGTCAACGGGGGCTCGACTGGGGCCGTCAAGGGCGTTCCCTGCAGGGCCGTGTCGAGACCTCCAAGAAAGAGAGATCAATCTGGTCGCATGATGGCGCAGGTTATGTTGATTCAGCGCCTATACGCCTCGAAGCGTCGCCCCCTCCGTCTGTGGGAATTCAATCCGGAGGGACCACGAGCTCTCAACATTTTATGGGTGCGGCGCCCGTGGAGATGTATAAACTGTTCTTCGGATCACAAGAGAAGTGTCCGGACCTGACTGAGGACGCAGGACTAAGCTGCAACCGCCCAGATACTCAAGTAAGTAATCCTGTACTCGGACAGGCTGTCCGTTCATTTATCATAAACTTGCCCTTAAAAGAGTTGTTTCTTGAACAGGAGTGGATAGCAAAGGCAAAGTTGATAAGGTGTCCGGCTCCCCTCCCAAAGACCATGCCGGATCCCGTGCTGACCAAGATGTTGAAGGCCGAGCCTTTTGAAGAAGGCGAAGGGGGGAGCAGGGAAGCAACTGCCTCCACGAAGGAGGCTTTCAAGGAAGGAGGGATCAAAAGTCCCACCCTCCAAGGAGAGAATAGGACCGCTTCGGAAGATCCATAGGTTAAGGCCTCAAAGAGGGGAAAGAAATCTTCGTCAGAGAGTCCGGCGCTGGTAAGTAACCCAGCCGCACTATTTCCCCAAGGGGGTCAGCCCTCCAGCGAGCCGTAAGTAAAAAGAAGGGGTCTTGTAAATAAGGAACATCCCTGCATTTATTTCTGAAGATAACCAAAATTGTACCTTGTAGTTCGGATCTCAGCCCTTCTCAGCAGAGCTCGTCTTTGGGGGATCTTCTTCCGGAGATGATGGAGAGCGAAACGGCCCCACCTGTCGCACCCTCATGCGAGGTGGACGACCCTGAGGTGTCGTCGCGGAGGGATTCCCCAAGTTCGGCGGGGCCGGAAGGTCCGGCGCCAAGTGGCGTGCGGTCGGAGGAGCTGAAGGATCTGCTCGGGCGAGCGGCTATCTCAGAAGATCACCGCGCGCTAATGGGTATGGTGATTGAAAGAATTGCATCCGCTGAGAGCGGATTGCATGAAGCCGTCAGAAGCTTACTGACGGGGTTCGAGGTACACAAAAATGATGTACCTTCTGACAGTTATGCATATAGAATGCGCCCTGTATAGATAGTAGCCCCTGAGACTCGGTATGTTGTCAAAATTGACAGCGTGCCGAGGATCATAATCTCAGTTATAACATTGTGCTGCTCCTAAATAGGTGGCGGGGCGTCCGGTGGCCAGCCGGACTAAAGAATTTGCCGAACTAAAGCGGCAACTTGATGAGGCGTATGCGGACATCGCGCTGGTCAATAAACGGTTTGAAGAGTCACAAGGTATGCGACTTTTCCGCGGACACCTGGTAAGGGAGCTTGACGCCCGCGCCTTACTACTTGTATGCTTTTGCTGCAAACGGTGCGCTGCTGTGGAGGAGCTGCGGCGGAACTCGCCGAGCGAAAGAGCAAGCAGAAATAATGTCTGCGGCGCTTTAAGGGCGGCGAAGAGCTAAAAGCGAGCGGGCTGCTCACTACCGAAGCAAAGAGGAAATGGCCGATATGGCCATAAAGTTGAAGAATGCTACCGACCGCTGCGGGGTTCTTGAAAAAGAACGTCAAGCGGAGCAAGAGGACCTGAAAAAGGCCACCGTCGAAGCCAAAGATGCCCGCTCCGCAATGAGAGTTGCAAAGGAGGAGCTGCGTCAGGCTGTGGATGTTGCTGCTGGAAAGCCTTTTCTGCTGCGGAGGAAGTTCACGGATCCGAAGTATGCTCAGTTGGACAAGTTGTGGAGTTTGGAGGATGCTTATCTGGACTTAGCGGCGAGCACTTCCAAGGCCAAAAGGGGCACAGAAGGGAAGAGCTATATTGGTCGCAATTCCATAGTCCGGAGCGTCTTCTTTCGTTGACCGATCGGTTGGCCGAACGGGCCGAGCTGAATCGATTATCCGGACTTGCCATGAAGCATGTCATGACTCATCTGTGGCCAGGCGGACCCCAGCCGAAGAGTTATTTTAGCTTAGTGCAGCAGTCCTTGGTGCGGTACCACGTATCGACGCAATGAAGCGGTCGGCGTGCATAGAGGGAGCGCAGATGGCTCTTGCCCGTGTCAAGACATACTGGGCGGAGATGAAGGCCACCGACGTTGCATCCCAAGACTCGGACGAAGCAGTACCGCCGAGCACTATTTTGAGAAGTCCTGCGGCGCTCGTTTAATAGAGACGCAGTGCTCGAAGGATATTATGTTTAAATGACATGTATGATTTGTGAAAACAATGTTTCAATATAATAAAGAGCTTTTTATACTTGTGCGTTCAAGTATTAAAAGCGCCTCTGTCTTGCCGTTGATGTATATGTGTATATAACCTGAAAGATGGCAGTCTTGACTTTAGCCCACGCACATAGTGCGGGGTGTTTCAAAAAGGTGCATTTTCACACTTAATCCAAGGTCTTGGTCCTGTGAAGGAGGTGATAACGTAGCAAACTAGGCAACCGGACTATAATGCTTTATCACTTTCACTTAGCCATAGGAGCTCGATGGTGGGGCTACTATATAGCCGCTAGGGGCACCGCGCTCTCCGAATTCGGGCGCGTATGTGCTGACCGAAAGCGGCTCTTCGTCAATCGGGAAATTCTAAACATTCATTTGGGTCATCAGTGGTTGACCATTCTCACGCTATATCATGATGATCGGTTTAGCTTTCTCCATTGAGGTGCTCAACCCAGCTAAACTGGGGCACAATCGCGATGGTTCTCCAGTGCTACCTTAGCCGATATAACGGGCGTAAGGTACCAAAACATGGGAGCAGGAAAACCCAACATTTGACCAAAGACATGATTGGAGCTGATGCATATAAGGCCCTAACTTCGAGGCGCGAACACTCCCTAAGGTATTCGGTATTTATGAAAACAGGCAGAATAATGCCCTAAGCCCCTGGTGTCCAGGTACGTGCAAAAATTCTGGTGCGGCCGATGCCAAAACGCCAGCCTCCTCCTCGGTTATAGTAAGAAACCGGGGGATGTGTATCAACAAGAGACAGTAAAAAAGGTTTACGCGGGGTTTTAATCTGAAAAGAATCCTTGCGACGGGTCCTTGCTGCACATCTGCGCCTGTATCTCCGTTGTGCCATATCCTGGACGGGTGTAGCACGGTATTCATCTGTAAAAGAGAAGAACTTAGTTGAAAAGAAAAAATATCATGCAAGAAATGTACTTTATATTAAATAAACAGAGTACGGTTTGGAAGGTGAATAAGATTGAGCTTTATTGTCTCTTGTTGCACGCGTGCAGCCCTTGTATGGGGGTATGCCGCTAGTAGGCGCCGGACTCGTCTGGCCGTGTCGGGTTTGAATGACCTATTCAGTGCTTTGATTAGCGGGCGGATTGGTGTGGGGCTGTCAAAGCAGTCTCACGTTCTTCCGTGCTCGAGTAACATAATACTCCCTTTTAATGAGATGATGCGCGTGGACCGGGCATTTTAAGTGTAAGAGATGCATAATGCGGTATTGCGTTAAAGCGCGAAAGCTTCACGTGAGAGTGCTTGATAGCTTCTTTGAATGGGGCGATGTGGAAGGTTAACTTTTGGCGGAAGTTGTCGGATGAGCCGAACACAACTTCTAGCGATGGGAGCCCGTACAATGGGCATATGTGCTGGCATTATTCCTTTAAAGGAAGTGTTGCTATGGCTAATTTTGGTTGGGTCTATCCCCATCCTGCGGATTGTGTCCTGATATATCAGGTTTATGTCACTGCCGCCATCCATGAGGACTTGCGTAAATTGGAATCCGGCGATTATGGGATCCAATATCAAGGCAATCCATCCTGCGTTCCGGATTCTTTCAGAGTAGTCCTGATGGTCGAAGGTGATTGGTTTTGACAACCAGTGTTGGTACTCCGCTAGGGTAGTATGTGCGGCGCGCATCTTAATAGGCGCCGCTCTGTTTTTCCCTTTTATCACGTGAAGTGAGTTTACTGTTTTAACCTCTTGTGGGAAATTCTTTTGTTTTCCGGTGCTCTGCTTGTGGGGTTCGTCATCATCCTCACTTGGTGTGTCGAGCCCCTTGTGTTCGGCGTTGAGTCTGCCGGACTGCTTGAAGACCCAACAATCTCTGTGGGTATGATTTGCGTGCTTCCAGAATCTTGTGGATTTGGCATATCTTGTCCAAGATTTTGTTTAAGTTGGATAGCTCATCGCTATTGTCCTTAAGGGGCAGTTTTTTATTGTTCTACCGCGCTCTTTGGACCGTTCCCCTTAATCCTGCGCTGGTCCTTGTTGCGTCGCTGTTTCCCATTCCCATCCCTGACTTCGGATGTACTTGGGTCGCTGGTACTGCATCTTGCTAGCCAGCTATCCTCTCCTGCGCAAAAGCGGTTCATGAGGCTTGTTAATGCAGCCATGGTTCTCGGCTTCTCCTGGCCGAGGTGTCTGGCAAGCCATTCGTCTCGGACGTTGTGTTTGAAAGCTGCTAAGGCTTCGGCGTCCGGACAGTCGACTATTTGGTTCTTTTTGGTGAGGAACCTGTTCCAGAATTTGCGGGCTGGCTCTCCGGGTTGTTGAGTTATATGACTTAAATCGTCTGCATCCGGAGGACGGACATAAGTCCCTTGAAAATTTCCCGAAAAGCATCCTCGAGCTCTTGCCAACTTCCAATGGTATTTTTAGGGAGGCTTTTGAGCCAATGCCGGGCTGGTCCTTTGAGCTTGAGGGGTAAGTATTTTATGGTGTGGAGATCGTCTCCTCTAGCCATGTGTATGTGGAGGATGTAATCCTCAATCTAGACTCCAGGGTCTGTTGTTCCGTCGTATGCCTCTATGTTTACGGGTTTGAATCCCGCTGGGAATTCGTGATCCAAGCACCTCATCGGTGAAACACGGGGTGTGCGGCACCCTATATTTGGGTGTGCCGTGATGTTGGATATTTGGCGTGTTGCATTGCTTTGAAGAGCTTGCTTGTCGGCCCATAGATGGACCTAATGGGCCATCCTTTTGATGTGAATCCTTACGGCGGATCGCGTACCGGCTTGTGTCTTGGCGCCATTTGCCGCTCTCTTTTTGCCGTGGGGTCGTCCATCCGACCGGGTGGCCTTCTTACTTTTTGATTGTGGGGGCTCTCGGCCTCCTCATCAAATTCGGGCGATAGTTTTCTCTTTGGGTAGCTCTTTGTTCGGTGTCGTCGCCGTATTTGTCTCGGTGTTGAGTACTTTGCTCCATCTGATTCTCGAGTGCATCTTACGCTGTTTTGAGCTTCGCTTACGCTTTTTCAGGCTACGCGCATGGCGACGAGCCTTTTGTGGAGGTTCTTCTGCTCCAACAATTTGTCCAGCGTGAGATCGTCCGGGCTGTTATCTTCGCCGGGGACGGGTTGTTTATCCAAGTTGTCCTGTTCGGACGGTTGCTCGATAGCATGTTCGTCGTCCACCGCTTCGTCCTGCTCTATGGCTGGGTCTTTGTCAAGGCGGGACTTGGTGCGGCGTTTACGTTGCCGTTTTGACTGCTTTTCGAGGGATTTATCCTTCGTAGTGTCCCATTGTTCCTCGTCGTCACTTCCTTTAGGTGTATCCACCATGTATACATCATGGGATGAGGTGGTTGTCCAGTACCCTATAGGTGCTGGTTCTTGGTTGTCTCCTACATCGTCGTCCATACCGTCGATGCCTTCGGAGTCGAAATCGAGCACGTCGTTTAAGCTTTCGACGGTGGCTACAAAGTGGGTGGTGGGTGGGTGTTGAATTTCTTCGTCGTCCGCATCCCAACCTTCCTGACCGTAGTCCGGCCAGGGCTCTCCTGACAAAGAGGGAGACTTTAATGAGTTCAGGATATCGCCAAAGGGTGAGTGCTGAAGGATGTCCACGGCGGTGAACTCCATAACGGCGCCCCGGATCGGATCGTGGCGGTATGAGGAGGTTCGGTGTCCGGAAAGAAGTCCGGCACCTGGGAGTCACGAGCTTTGCAAAGGACAGGGATGGTGTTCGGCTCAATCGCCGTAGAGATTTCAGCCCCCGAGGTGGTGTCCAACCAACCATCCTCGATCGGCGAGATCGGCTCCGAATCAATGGTCGGAGCGGACACTAATCTGCGACCTCGGGACACTGTTCGGCGGCAGAGTTAGATCATGCCCATCGAGATAGTGCGGCGCGCTTGGCTACGGCTCGAATCCGTCGAAGATCGAGTCTCCGCGGATGTCGGCCGTGTAGTTTAAACTTCCAAACCCGACTTGATGGCCAGGGGCGTAGCTTTCGATCTGCTCCAGATGGCCAAGCGAATTGGCCCTTGATGCAAAGCCGCCGAATCTGAAGATCTGTCCGGGAGAAAAGTCTCACCTGGACGCGTCGTTGTTGATGATCGAAGGAGCCATCGGGCCTATAGGTGACGACACAGAGGAACTCTCAATGAAAGCACCAATGTCGGTGTCAAAACCGGCGGACCACGGGTAGTGGGTCCCGAACTGTGCGTCTAGGCGGATGGTAACAGGAGACAAGGGACACGATGTTTTTACCCAGGTTCGGGCCCTCTCGATGGAGGTAATACCCTACTCCTGCTTGATTAATATTGATGATATGGGTAGTACCAGAGTAGATCTACCACGAGATCAGAGAGGCTAAACCCTAGAAGCCGCCTATGGTATGATTGTTGTTCGTCATACGGACTAAAACCCTTCGGTTTATATAGACACCGAATAGGGTTAGGGTTACACAGAATCGGTTACAATGGTAGGAGATCTACATATCCGTATCGCCAAGCTTGCCTTCCACGCCAAGGAAAGTCCCATCCGGACACGGGATGAAATCTTCAATCTTGTATCTTCATAGTCTAGGAGTCCGGCCAAAGATGATAGTTCGGCTATCCGGACACCCCCTAGTCCAGGACTCCCTCACAGACACCAAAGCAACTTCATCTGCACCAGCTACAGCTTCAGTGCCACCAGCTCCAGCATCTACTCCTCCAGCACCATCTACATCGACTGATGCCTTCATTCTTGGAGTTCTGTCTACACCACCACCTGAAGATCAAGCTTGAGTGTCGATCTAGCACTATGCATTAATTATGAACTTTTTGGTAACTTGTTGTCAAAGGGGGAGAAAACGTATAGATCATAGGCTTCGAGGGAGAGTGTTGTTTTTGTTCTCTCTTGCGTTTCTCCTTGGTGGTTGAACTTTGTTATTTTCTTGTTTGAGATACTTTATGCTTGCGTGTGATACTTGGATGATCATGTGTTTGATCATTTGCTACCTTAATACTTGTTGGATGACATTATCCTTTTATATCCCATATGATCATTCACTTTTCTTTGTGATGAGTGCATGTATTTATTTATTTATTTATTATCATTTTGAGCGCTCCACCAAGATGTATGTGACATGGAAGAGTAACCCATGATCCTAACTCATTGTGCATTTGCAGTGCAAAGCAAATCTTAAACTATGCACAAATTTAGGGGGAGCTCTTGATTTTCACATACTTCTCAAAGCGACAATGTTTTTCAATCTTATTATCATTTGTCGAAGCTTTGATCTATATGTTGTCATCAATTACCAAAAAGGGGGAGATTGAAAGTGCAACTATCCCTAGGTGGTTTTGGTAATTCCTAACAACATATAGCTCATTGAGCTAACACTATGTCAAGATTAATATTTCAGGAAAGCTCAATGATTGGCATGGCATGGATGAGAAAAGTGGACCCCTCAAAATGCTAAGGACAAAGGGATTGGCTCAAGCTCAAAGCACAAGACTCTACATTTTCTATTTTAGTGATCCAAGATCACATTGAGTCTATAGGAAAAGCCAATACTATCAAGGAGGGATGAGGTGTTGCTTAATGGCTTGCTTGCTCAAAGTGCTTAGTGGTATTATCCAAAGCCCTCAACCACTTTATCACTTCCATATGACCTAAATCAGAAGTCAAACTCGGCCCCACCGATTCTTTCTATCCGGCGCCACCGAGTTCAGATGTCACAGCCACTGCCACAAACCCTAGGCAAATCAGTCTCACCGATAGGGATCTCGGTCTCACCGAGATGGGATTGTAATCTCTCTGTTTCCCTTCGTAACGTTTTGGTCCTACCGAAATGAGTGATCGGTCCCACCGAGATTGCAATGTAAACTCTCTATTTCCCTTTTGTAACATTTCGGTCTCACCGAAATGAGCGAATCGGTCCCACCGAGCTTACCTGACCAACTCTCCGGTTAGCTTATTACCAAAATCGGTCTCACCGAGTTTGTGTAATCGGTCTCATCGAGATTACGTTATGCCATAACCCTAACCATATCGGTCCTACCGAGTTGCATGTCGGTCCCACCGAAAATCCTTACGGTCACTAGATTTGCTGAATCGGTCCGACCGAGTTTAACAATTCGGTCCCATCGAGTTTGGCAAGTTGTGTGTAACGATTAGATTTTGTGTGGAGGCTATATATACCCCTCCACCCCCTCTTCATTCGTGGAGAGAGCCATCAGAACGAACCTACACTTCCAATACACATTTTCTGAGAGAGAACCACCTGCACTTGTGTTGAGGCCAAGATATTCCATTCCTACCATATGAATCTTGATCTCTAGCCTTCCCCAAGTTGCTTTCCACTCAAATCTTCTTTCCACCAAATCCAAATCCTGTGAGAGAAAGATGAGTGTTGGGGAGACTATCATTTGAAGCACAAGAGCAAGGAGTTCATCGTCAACACACCATTTGTTACTTCTTGGAGAGTGGTGTCTCCTAGATTGGCTAGGTGTCACTTGGGAGCCTCCGACAAGATTGTGGAGTTGAACCAAGGAGTTTGTAAGGGCAAGGAGATCGCCTACTTCGTGAAGATCTACCGCTAGTGAGGCAAGTCCTTCGTGGGCGACGGCCATGGTGGGATAGACAAGGTTGCTTCTTCGTGGACCCTTCGTGGGTGGATCCCTCCGTGGACTCGCGCAACTGTTACCCTTCGTGGGTTGAAGTCTCCATCAACGTGGATGTACGATAGCACCACCTATCGGAACCACGACAAAAACATCCGTGTCTCCAATTGCGTTTGAATCCTCCAAACCCTTCCCTTTACATTCTTGCAAGTTGCATGCTTTACTTTCCGCTGCTCATATACTCTTTGCATGCTTGCTTGAATTGTGTTAAGATTGCTTGATTGTTCTAAAGTTGCTAAAATCTGCCAAGAACTAAAATTGGGAAAAGGCTAGATTTTTATTTGGTCAAGTAGTCTAATCACCCCCCCCCCTCTAGACATACTTTCGATCCTACAACACGAGATATATACTGGTTCGGGCCACCGTTGTGGTGTAGTACTCTACTTCAGTGTGGTGTGGTGGATTGCCTCTTGGGCTGAGGATGATTGGTTACAAGGGAAGAACAGCCTCCTGAGGAGAGGTGCTCTTGTACTTGGTGAACTTGTGTGGCTGAAGATGATCTAAATCCATTGCCTCCTACTGTGGTGGCTTGTGCTATTTATAGAGGCCCTGGTCCTCTTCCCAAATATTGAGCGGGAAGGGATCCCACAACGGCCAGTTTGAAGGGGGACAACTAGTACAAGCTATCCTAACTAAAGGTGGTCTTCGCCTTCCAAAGGCTCTGGTGGTGACGCCGTCTTGGGCTCCACGATGACCTCCATCCCGCCGTCCTGCTGGTCTTGGTATCATTGCACCGATATGGAAACCTTTGCCTGATGCCTCAGGAATCCTCGCTCGCGCTTTCCTCTTTAGCACCAAAGAGGAAACGAGGACAATGTGCACGCTGGCACCCGCCTGGCCTTGGTCGTCATGGCTTACATCATAGGTACCTCGCGATGTTCCCCTTGCCTTGATCTCTCCGCCCCTCGCGAGCCAGCCTGGTGAGGCTGCCCCCGAGGGGGTATTGCATCATCCGCCTCGCGAGGCTTGGCCCCTCGCGAGGGTCTTGAGTGTTTGCTGGTGAAGATGGGCCGTATAGGGCCGCTGGTGGAGCCACGCCGTGGGCCGCAGGCAGGCAAGTCTGGGTACCCCCGTTCCCAGAATGCCGACACAGCCTGTGGCGAGGGGGGCGGGCTGGCCCCTGCAGGCGATGGCGGGGCACTGTAGAGAGCCTGGAGGTAGGAAGCCAGTCTAGGGTCTGCGGTGCCGGCAGAGGAGGGGCTCGACTCGAGCCAACGGTCTGAGCGCCAGCGGCTTCCGGACGGCGGGGAGGGGGAACGCATGGCTGGGGTGTGGGGCAGGGCTGGAGTGGCCGGCGACGCGGAGTGGTGGACGCTGGAGCCGGGGCGGCTGTCGGCGGGCAGCCAAGTGGGAGCGAGAGCGTAGCGGGAGCGGGCGGTTCCAGAATTCTCTGAACACTTCCTAGCACCAACAACAACAACCTCCTCTGAAGCAACTGAAGTTCCACATTTCTTACCCTAAAGTTACCCTAAAGATTGATCAAGATTCATTCCTTTCCATATAAAACTTACCAAATAAATGTATCGAAAATTGATCTTATTGCTAGATAAAATTGGTTTAAATAAATTGTGTACTAAAATCTAGTTTAAATATGTTGGTGGGAGAAAAAAACAGTGGGGAAAGATTAACTGGAGTGAGGCGAGACTACCAACTCCTCCATTAGGAGTAGAGATTCTCATATCATTCGTTTGTCCAAGTGAAACGCAGTAATGACGATATTTGATGAACTGGTTGTGGCAGAGAGAAATGGGTATGAACTCAACTTGTTCTTTATTTGTAAATATGTTTAACCTAGTATCCATGATTCATCTTATTATGATCAAACATGTTTGCAATGACAATTAGAGATTATAGTTTCTCATGCCATGCTTAAGTAGCTAGGAGTGGATAATGATTTATCCTAGATGTCAACATTGCGCTGAAATGATTGTGATGTAGTATGATGATATGGTATCCTCCTCTGAATGTTCGAGTGGCTTGACTTGGCGCATGTTCACGCATGTAGTTGAATCAAAACCAACATGGCCTTGATGATATTTTTGTTCATGGTGTTCATACCCTACTCATGCTAGTATTCAATGTTACTTATGCATAATGCATGTTCATGACCATTTTCGCTCTCTAGCTGGCCGCTTCTAAACCTATTTGCTAGCCTTCGCCTGTACTAAGCGGGAAAACTGCTTGTGGATCAAAATCCTAAAGCCCCTGTTATTCCAGATGAGTCCACCATATCTACCTATATGCGGTATTACCCTGCTGTTCTAAGTAAATTTGCATGTGCCACCTCTAAAAACTTCAAATAAACATCTGTTTTTGTGTGCTTGGATTGTTCATAAAGTGACATGAGGTAGTTGGTATCTTCCATGCTAAGCGGTTATTCTCATGATAAGTGTTTATTCACTCATCCTTGCACGAGAGGGGCATCAATAGGGATTCCCAGTCCCAAAATCGAATTGCAAATAATTAAACAAAACTCCCCCAGGAATGATGTTGGTATGGACGGTACCCGTGGATTCGGCTAGCCGTGGAGTGTGTTTGTTGGTGGAGGGGGAGTAAATCTTTACTTTTATCACTTGGGAACCTCCACTGAAGATATCGATAACTAATGGTCATGAAGTAAACAGGAAGGGTGCATTTCCTTAAAATTTCATTTATCTCTGTTTTAGAAATCTGAGCTCTGGCACCGTTGCAAATCACTGCTTCCCTCTGCGAAGGGACTATCTATTTAATTTTATGTTGTGTCATCACCTTCTCAAATAAGCGCTAGATCTGAGAGCACTATTGTCATCGTCATGCATTGTGAATATCGAAGGTTGGATGCATCATGACTGGATCTTTTCTACCATGAATTACAATGTCTAGTTGCTTCTTGAACTTTGGAGGTGCTCTGCATTTATGTTTTGCGGTCTCAGAAAGGGATATCGAGATACCACTGTTGTCATATTATATCATGATTGTTTTGACAAAGTATTGTCGTTTGAGATATTTTATTATTGCTCGCTAGTTGCTCATGCCATTGATATGAGTTAATATAATTTCTAAGAGTTATTGTTGACATGGTAAGTTATAATCTTTGTTGAAAAGTTGGGTGCTACTTAAGCTTATTTATGTAAACAAGAACAAAAAAGTTCATAAAAATTTTTATTTTTCACTTTCAGTTTATCAACTGAATTGCTTGAGGACAAGCAAAGGTTTAATATTGGGGGAGTTGCTACGTCTCCGGCGTATCTAATTTTCCTAATGTTTGCTCTTGTTTGGACTCTAATTTGCATGATTTGAATGAAACTAACCCGGACTGACATTGTTTTCAGTAGAACTACCATGGTACTGTTTTTGTGTAGAAATAAAAGTTCTCGGAATGGAACGAAACTTTTTGAAGAATTTTTATGGAATAAAAGAAAAGTATTGGAGCCAAGAACCACCGAAGGGGGGCCCTTGGGTGAGCACAATCCACTAGGGCGCGCCCCCCTCCAGACACGCCCAGGTGGGTTGAGCCCACCTGATGGCCCCGCTGACCCTATCTCCAACGCTACAAAATCCTATTTTCAGAGGAAAAAATAAGGGAGAAAGAATTATCACATTTCACGAGAAGGAGCCGCCGTCGCCACTTGTTCTTCATCGGGAGGCCACATGTGGAGCCCGTTTGGGGCTCCGGAGAGGGGAATCTTCGATCTTCATCATCACCAGCCCTTCTCCATCGCCAGTTCCATGATGCTCTCCACCGGGAGTGAATAATTCCTTCGTAGGCTCGCTGGTCAGTGAGGAGTCACTACAAAAAAAGACACATCCATGACATTTTGGGCTGAACGATTTTTTTCTGTCATGCTTATGACACTTCTATGACGATAATTATGACAAAACCCGGTATAATCATAGATGTGGTGGGCTCCTACTTCTATGACAAAAAATTCATGACAGAAAATGGGCTTTTCATCTTGGGCGGGCCGGAGACGCAGCTGCATGACATTCTTTGGGCCGTCCATGATGGAAAAACCATGGTAGAAGCGAGGGCGAGGAAAATATCGGGGAGTTCCCGGTTACGGTGGGCGGTCGGGGCCGAGAGATGCACGGAGGTTTTCACATTTCTCTCATGTATGCGCGGATGTTCGAGGCGTTGGCTAACTAAACCCGAGCGATCGCACATTACTGAACCCGAGTGATTGAACCCTTGGCTGTTAACTGAACCGAGCGATTCATTCACTGCTGACTAAACCCGAGCGATTCCTTCGCTACTGCCGGTAACTAAACCCGAGCGATCGATCATTGCTGCTGCTTACTGATGCCGATCGAGCCCCCATGCGAGACGTAGCTAGCCGGTGTTGGGTTGCCTCTCGATGAACAATGCCCATTGCTACTGTGCACGCGGTACGTAGAACGAGTCGAGACGTGGTGAGTCGAGCCAGTTGGTTGGCTGTGGATGAACAGTCCCGGTGGGGGTTGGATGAACAGTACCCCGTGGTAGTAGGCCGTTGCTGCTAGATGAACAGGACCCCGAGGAGGCCGCCGCACCCCAACCAGTTGGGGGTGGATGAATAGGACCCCGTGGAGGCTCTATGAACAGCAGCCGGTGGAGGCTGGATGAACAGTAGCCCGTGGAGGCTGGAGCGAGGCAGTAGACGGTGGATGAACAGGACCCTGTTTCACCATAGGCACTCCAACACAAGTCCGTTTCCTCCGTTTTGCGGTACGCCACACCCCTCCCGATTAACAGGTCCCCGTTTCGACCGTAGGCACTCGAACAGAAGTCTGTTTCCTCTGTTTTGCGGTACGCCAGACCCTTCTCCATGAACAGGACCCTGTATCGACCGTACACGGTCAAACACAAGCCTTTTTCCTCCGTTCTACGGTACGCAAGACCCTTTCCCGATGAACAGGACCCCGTTTCGACCGTACGCGGTCGAACAGAAGGCCCGTTTCCTCCGTTCTGCAGTACGCCAGACCTCATTTTGTCTGTTCCGTCCAAGCCAGTTGGCTCCCGATGAACACGGTGTCGTTGCTACCGTCTGCTGCCTCTCCATGTACACTAGCCCTGGCTGTACATATGCGCGAGTAGGCGTTCGAGAGCCCGCCCGTATGTACGCACGTGGCCATATTTTTTGGCATCTGGTTGTACATACGTGTACACAGTTTAGAAGGGACTGCCTGAACTACTACGGTGGGGGCATGCCGAGTCTTCCTCCGTCGCCAACTCGACATCGTCTACTATTGCACGTGTCGTTGCTTGCTCGGCCACGCTTCATCGTTGCAGAGAGACTGATCGAGTAGTATGTATGTACACGTTCGCGACAATGCTACGTACGCTTCAGCCGGGTGGGTCCCAGCTGTCAGGGAGGATAAGGATGCACTTCCTTGTGTGTGAAGATATAGCTGGTGCATCCCGGCTATCAGGGGGAGGAATCATTTTTATTTTGCAAGTAATAAGGAGGCACTTCCTTGGTTTCGAAGATGTAGCTGGTGGGTCTAGCTGTCAGCCTCACAGCCTAAAGTCCACTTCCGATGGCTGTCGTTTGTTGACCTCGTTGACCACGAGGCACCGAGAACATCAAGGCGGTGGATGAAGGCGAGGCCTAGGAAGGGAACGACAAGGAGCCAGAGAAGACGAGGCGGGTGGATGCCCACGCGAAGGGGAGTATGAGGGTTCACTGGTTTGGCTGCGGCGTAAGTCCGCCATCGCCAGAGAATAACAGGGGGTGTGGGTGAGTAGAGGGAAGGTCTGGCCAGTCGTAGTATGGTCAGTCCGTGAGGCCTGCGCGGCAGCACAGCCGGCCACGGGAGGCTGGAGGAGGCGGTACGATTGGCCGAGTTTGGGTAATTTGGAGCAAGAGGACCAGAGGTTGAAGACGCAGCACAGCCGTTGATCTAACATCCAACGGTCAGTGCAGCTAGAATCGTTTTGACTAAGTTGACAAAGCCCGTACGCGTCAACTTAGTTGGCCAACAAGTCAGCCTCCAAATCTGGTGGGTCCCACCTAGCAGGGGGGAATCCTTTTTTGCTTGTAATAAGGTGGCACTTCCTTGCGTGCGAAGATGTTTTCTGGGTTTTTTAATTTCTTATTTTCGAGTCAGAATAAAAAGAAAACAATTTAGCATCTTTGGTACAATCTATACTTCTGCAAAATGGATCATAATAAAGCTGGTGGGTCCCAACTGTCAAGGAGAGGTAACTTTTTTCCACGTAATAAAGGAAACACTTCCCTGCGTGCGAAGATGTAGCTGGTGGCTCAAACCTGTATGGGGGAGAAATCATTTGTTTTCGCATAATAAGGAGGGACTTGCTCGCGTGCGGCCATGGGGCATGCGGGTCCCTATTGTCATCCACTCCATGTTCATGCCTCTTCCGATGGTTGTCATTTGTTGACAAAGTTAACCACACCGCGCCAAGAGAACCAACACGGTGGACGATGGCGAGGCCTAGGAAGGGAACAAACCGGAGCCGGCGAAGACACAGCTGTGGATGCCCACATGGATGGGAGTATGATGGTTCATAGGTTCGGCTGCGATGTGAGGTTGTCGTCGCCGGAGAATAACAGGAGGTGTTGGTGAGTAGAGGAATGGCCTGGACGGCGATGGGAGTAGGGTGGGCCAGTGAGGCCTTCGCGGCACCACAGCTGGCCACGGGAGGCGGTAGCAGGCGGTACCACCGGCGGTGGTTTGGGCGGCTGAAGCATGAATATCCGAGATTGAAGAAGCACCACAGCCGTTAGATGGACATCCAACGGCCATTGCTAATAGAATCGTGTGTTGACTATAAGTTGACAAAGCCTTGCGTCCGTGTCAACTTAGTAGGCCCACAAGTGACCATCACATCTATGGTAGAGAACATATAGCCCATTTGTGATTTGTTATGTACAACCCGTTTTTCAATCCTAATGGAATTTACTCAGCCCATTTACTGTTTGTTAAAATTACAGCCCATTTTCTAGCCAGGGCTTTGTTAATAGTTTCAGCCAACCGCTCAAAAAATTCAACAAAATTCCCAATATTTTGATGGGACCCGAAATATTTTTTAACCCAAAATTTAGAGTCAGATTAAATATAATTTCAAAATAAATTTGTATTAGGTAAAAATCCAACGAAATTTTGCAAGCGCAACAAGTAATGAAATTAAAAAAATCTATATTTTTTAGAAGAATTAAAAAATGTACCTGTTCGCTGCGTTTTTTATATTTAAAGCCAATTTTTTAATTACAACCCATTTATTATTTCTTAAAGCCCATTTTCTTGGCAAGTCTAATGCGGCCCGAAGAATAACAAGTTGACTTGGGTTGGGTATTCTGTAAAAAAAGAAAAGCTGGGCTAGCCATTTTCACATTTAAATATTAATATTTGGGCTGGATATTTGGTCGACATATTATAATAGCTTGGGCCAGACGGGCCACAGCCCGCCCAGTAGGTACCCTTCTCCTCTGAACAACACCAAAAACATTGCTAAAGAAAAACTCTGCTCACACCTCAAAAACATAAATACTGCTCGAGCTGCTGGGTCCCAGCTGTCGGCTGCTCCTTGTGCAATCCTCTCGTTTATTGACTATATATGTTGATAATGGTGTGGTACCGTGATGTCAGGAAACCAGGAGGAAGAAAAAAAATTATAGTTGTATATAATAAGGAGGCACTTGCGTACGTGCGGCTATGGCCCTGGTGGGATCCACTGTCATCCTCTCCAATTAAATTCATCTCCTGATTCCTCTTGTTTGTTGACCATGTTGACAACGCGAGACGGCGGCGCCACGACGAGCGCAACAACTCAAAGGACGACGGAGAGGGCCTCGCGGGCCCTGCAGATGGTCTGATACAGCGCCTGCTACTCCTTCAGGAAGCCAGGATCATAGGGCCACATGTCCGCGACGGCGTTGTCATTCGCTTGTTCGCCGGCGATTCGTCCTTCCGCGAGCCGGTGCTCGTTGGGGAGACAGAGGTTGCAGCACAGGTCCTCCTGTGCTGGTAGCTCTTCCGCCATTAGGGCGTTGAAGTGCGGCCGCACCTGCTCTATGGTGAACATGACATGAACCGGCTTGGGAGGTGCCGCCGGCTGCTGATCTGAAGCCACGTCCATCGTCTGATTGTCGTCGCTTAGCTCGCGGCGAGCTCATTCGCGAGCCAGCATGTCCGGCTGCTGGATGCCTACACCGCTGCCAAGCACGAGTCTGACTGCCCTGGCCCACCCAGACCACCTCCCTCGCCCCCGCACGCTTTCTGCCCGAAACGGTTAGTGCCGCCAGCGCCGCTTCCCGGTGCAGGCGATTGCTCCATGTTCAAACGACACAAGTGTCGTCCGTCCGTCCGTCTGCCGCCCACATTAATGATATGCGGTTGCCGAGGCGGCTACTCCGGCGCCACCCGTTCGTCCCTTTGCCGCCCACCATTGCTATACAAACTGTTGCGCCGGCCATAGCCGCAGACATCCGCCTCCGTTCCCTTTCTCCTGTCCACACCACTACTGCCACCATGGCTTCCCCGCGCTCTAGCGCTCTTCGGGGCGGGCGAACAACGAACCACAAGGAGATGGAAGCCATTGCTGCCGACTGGCTGGCCGGCAAGCAGCCAGAGGACGACGACGTCCCAATGGAGAACGTGGTAGTCGATGATCCGGTGCCAACCCCCTCCTCCGCGCCATCCTCGCCGATGCATTGCACCATGGCCATCAGCGAGGACCATGCCCAATACGTGGACATGGTGAGGCAGAAGCGTGAGGAGCAGTTCTGAGAGGCGCAGGCTGACGCCGCCTACAACCACCATCTACTCCAGGAGCACCTGCAGGCGGAGGAGCAGATCGCCGTGGAGCGGGCGGAGCAGGAGGCGCTACTCGATTTGTACCGCTCCGCCCGCGAGAGCCACCTCGCGCGCTGGCAGTACCGCATGCGGGTGGCGGAGGTTGCGGCCACCTACAAAGAGGACGATGAAGTGGGCGGGGCGCTGTTTGGCGAGACCGACAACGAGGAGGAGGACAATGCCGGCTCCGCCCCTCTGGCACCGAGGCGGAGGACTTCTCCAGCTTCGGCGAGGCCCCGCCCCGCCAACAACGAGGCAGCGGACATCGCCGACTCCGCCGAGGCCCTGCCCTGCCGGCAATGAGGGAGAGGATTTCCCCCGCTCCGCTGAGGAACTGCCCCGCTGGCAATGAGACAGAGGACATCGCCGGCTCCGTCGAGGCTCCGCCCCGCTGCCAACGAGGTTGCGCCACAAAGAAAATGAATTAGAGTAGAACACGGTAGGTCGCCGCCGCTCGGGTCCAAGTAAGGCCACCGCTGCTACCCTCCGATTGAAGCCAAGCTTGGCGGGTTGACCATTGACCGATTAGCTTCTTGGCGGTGATGTGGAGTCGGAGAGCTGTGTTGGAGAAGAAGCTTCTGTTCGGCTCAGCCGGACACGGGTGGGTAGCTTCGGTTAATTAATTAAACCTCCCACACACCCCTTTTAAGTTGAAGAATGTATGAAATGTAACGAAATTCGGCATGTTTATATGAAATCCGGCCGTGTATGAATGAATTTGGTTCGATTAGTTCGAATTCTTGTATCACTGGCATTGGATGAACATGCAAAACAATACGTACTAGCATTATTCCCAGGGTGATCACCTCGTTTGCAACAGTTTCACACGTACTCCCTCCTGTCCTTTTTAGTCTGCATATAAGTTTTGTCTGAAGTCAAAGTATCTCTATTTTGACCAATCTTATAGAAAAAGGTATCAACATTCACAATGTAAAATCAACTGACTTAAAAGAAGTCAAATATGCGAAGTAAAAAGGAACAGAGGGAGTACAAAAAGTTTGAGCTGCTTTTTAGCGTTCTTGTACATTCAATCAAACACACAGGCCTGTCAATTCATAGAGAACATTCAAAACAATCAATGATTATGCATCTCAGTGATTCACTTGTCAGAGCCAATTTTTACTTCACAACTAAAGAATAAAGAAAAATTGATCAATGCTGCTGACAGCAAAGGACGTCCCATTCAAAAATATCAAACGCATGTCTTCTTGCTAACATCAATGAGCAAAATTTGACAAGGTTTTCCCATTCCAAAATGTCAAATGCGTGTTGTTTTGCGTACATTAATGAAAAAACTTTGACAAGGTTTTCCCATTCCAAAATATCAAATGCCTATCATTGTGGAATGGGCAGGGTTTGCCATCAATTCGGACATTGACATGGCACCTCGTGCTAAATAAACCAGTTGTTCTTTTTGTGCAGTTCCACCAAAATCAACCAAATTCGCGCGTACCTTGTATGATTTCGCCTTTATATGTTGCAACACTATGAACATATCGGCACCTCCTTTCTTGTGGTGGAAATGAATGATTCAAGAATACTCGATGTATTTGTGAACATTTTGTGCAGTTCCCAATGAAATCAAGCTGAGCACCCCTGTTTGCATAAATACAAAAAAAGTGATTAGTATAAAGCAAACTGTACTCTATGAATTGATAGTTGAAATAGGCAACCTACATGATCCATGCAGAGCACACATTTAAAAAAATGGAACTCACCGGAAGGAATCCTAAAACAATATTGTATTGGCCATCACAGCAAAAAAGATGGAGATCTGTGAGTCCTTCTAAGCTGAAGTTAGTTTGTTCTTGTGGGTAATAAAACCATCCTTCAACTGCTCCCTTCTGATAAGAAGAGAGGCTTGGCTTCTTTATCCTGGCATAATCAAAACTAGGCACTTCACGTACTCCATATTCTTCTTCAGAGGGGGGTGATCCTGTTGTGCAATGCTCGAAAAAAAGGAAAGGAAATACTTAAAACATCACAGATGAAGCACTTCATGACAGTAGCTAAACAGTAGCACAACACCAATAGAGATGAAAAAGCTCAATCATATGGATGAAATCCGTGAGCCGGTACCAACCTTTGCCAGGAGGCTTATTGTGTAGAGCATACAGATGAATCACTTCTCGGGAACCATCTGTTGTTATCTACTGTGGTTGCCATGCTTACTATATACTTCACGATTAGTTTAATGTTTCCAACATCTTCTTGTGCAGTTCCACTAAAATATATGTTATCTTCTAAGAAGATTCCTGTTTGCACAAGTAGAGATAATTACATATTACATTAAGAGTGGCATCAAATCAGTGGCAAAACAATTGCTCGTTCCAGCCATAGCAATAATTAAGATGCAAAACTAGATCATTACTTGTGTCATCATAGTTCTAGTGCTTCATTACAGCACCGGTAGTTGATTTTTTATTCTTTAGATTGTTCTTCCCCTTCATCACTTGGTTTAGTAACAGACAAGCTTCGCCTTCAATGTACGATTTGGCATGTCAATTAGGGAGCACAAGTATAGCACTAAACAACGACATTAATTTTCTGATGACAGTAGCAAAATACAGGCCAACAGTTGAGAAATATCATTATCTTACCTCAATGGGATATTACGGTGCACATACAGATTGGAAGTCTTGTCTCCATTTGTGCAATTCACTAAAATCAAGCAACATTACCGTATAAGTAGCACAACATATGAAAGCACACTGCACAATCATGTGAAAGAAGGCTAGTACTGACCTCTCATGACGCGGAATTCAAACAACTCACAAGAAGAAGATCTGAAACAAATTTGCCAACAAGGATAGGAAGTCAGATCTCCTCTTGTGCAGTTCCACTAAGATCAAGCAATCAAGCAACATTGTCGGTGTGACATTTTGGTTGAACTACACAAAACACTCTTGAAACAAAAGTGTTGTGTGCAGCGCAACAAAAGGTCACAATAGCAACTAGGTGAATTAGATAACTCTATTTACACAGAGATGCAAAGGAAACACCTACTGGTCAATAACGGTGGATGACACAGAAGCCCCCAAAAAGAAGCATCTAACTTATCTAAATGGGAAAGAAAGCAAGACAGTAGCATTTCTCAAACAGTGGCATTGATTCATATTAACAGAAAGATTATATTACTCCATTCCCTTATACAAGGCCACAAACTCAAATTACAGGTACCAAGGTAAATTTAATGACTGTTTTGCAAGTCAACTTTTCTTTTCATTAATCGGGATCATTAATACGTTTGTATACATGCAAGGAAGAAATGAGAAGAAAGTAACATAGTGTCATTATGACTACATGCATGGAAGTATTAAACAAGTTGGGAGTACGAGGAAACATTATTAATTTTTGTCTCGATTACTGTTAGTGGCCTTGTATAGATGCAAAATGTATTTTTCATAGTGGCCTTGTATAAGGGAATGGAGGGACAATAAAATTCATTAAACATATAATTTTCTTTTAACTATGGCATTGCTTCAATTTTCCGGTGGCATTATTAGAGGGTGTTTGTTTACAGCGTGTAGGGACTAAAAAAGTCCCTTTTAGTCCCATCTAAACCAAACAGGAGGGACTTTTAGGGACTAAAAGTGGGCATTTGGGACTAAAGAAAGAAGACCCTGAGGGAGTCTTTTTGGCACTTTTTCCAACAGTTCCCCCTGCCCTGCGTTGCACCTTATCTCTATTAGTTCACTACTAGGGGTAACATGGTATTTTAGCATGTCATTTAATAACCTCTAGTCCATGTTTAGTCCCTAGAACCAAACAGGTAGGGACTAGGGACTTTTTAGTTGGGACTCAAAAAAGTCCTAGGACTTTTTAACCAAGCAGAGCCTTAGATTAACAACAGCTAAAGTGTTGTACGGGATAGTGGACGCACCAGCACCATGTGCATCTACCGATGTATAAAGGGGTGATGCACAGTCTGCTGCAACAAAGAACAAACAACCAAGGAGCATATTTGTGTTGGTCCCAATTTTGTTATCTTTAGACACATTTCCCTATGTGAGGGCAGCAAATCTAGTCCTGCTCAAATTCTACAGCCTTGTCCTCCAAAACAGAAAGATCAGTTCATTACAGATGAGCGTACTGCGTTTGTTATTGTTTTCCCTTTTCGACCAACGTAGGTGCCGGATAGCCAGTCTGTACTACTTTCCCCCTTCCTTTCCTCTTTGAACCACGTCCTAGATTCATGCTACACAACTTTCCCCACTACTTTCCTGTTTGATCCAACACCTAGATTCGAGTGTAGAAGCGAAAAAATCCCACATGCAGCTAAAGCAATGCATGTGGAATAAGTAAATTATACCTTAAGGTTCTCGGGGTGTGGCTCAGTGAGCGATCGGAGGCCAATCTTCCCACAGTATGTACGGCAGTGAGTAAGAAGGGGTCGGAGGCCCTCCCGCGCCGCCGCTAGGTGAAAGAGAATAGCTGCGCCGGTAGTGGATTCTCTCCCTCGCCGACGATGATTGCGTTAAGCCTCCTTCCCTTCCCGGCGGTCGGATCCTGCCGACTCTTTGACCAGTAGTGAGGGGGGAGAGAGAGAGGCCAATGAAGTCTTGTTTAGATCTGCAGAGGGTGAGAGAGTGTGAAGAGAGCAACTAGAAGCATTGAGGCTCCAGCGTGTATATATATGGTGGAGAGAGAGTGTGAAGAGAGCCAACCCTAGAAAACAAGCGCCAACGCTGCAGCATATATAGATGGAGTGATTTTCTTTTTCTCTCCATAAAAATCATTTTAAATTGTGCACGAAATGGAACTCTTTATTTAACATAATGAAGAAAAATACTAGGGGCAATGCTAATACGTGAAGAAAATTTAACGCTCGAAGGAGTCAACTTGCAATTAATGTAGCACGCCTCCCGGTCGCGCTTAATAACATTCACGTGTAGTACACGGCCTTTCAAAGTGAACTACAACTGAACCACACACGGTCAAAATATCGGAAAGGTGCATTTCAAAAAAAATCGGAAAGGTGGGCTGCACCATCCTTCAATTTTAAATATTTTGGGCACTTGTATTCAGCCTAAGTCAGTGTGCCACCGTATGTACTAAGGGTTACAACGGGTGCTAAGAAACTAGGGCGTATTGAGAGTAATTGCCATGTCGTTTATTTGTAGGATCATTTGCAAACTGTGAAACTCTATTCTCCTCTTATTTAGTGGACGAGGCAAATCTTTTGCCTCCGTTTTGAAAAAAAAAATGAGAAATTCAATTTTAGTTATTTGGTTTGTACACTTTGCTCTCTTCCAATAATTTTGGGCACTTGTATTCGACCTAAGTCAGTGTGCCACCGTATCTCGTACTACTCCCTCCGTCTAGGTGTAAGTCACGTTAGAAGGTGCAGCGGGACCAAGGTGCAAGCAGATTGGAGGAGAAGGAGAAACTTGACCGATCCTTCCTCCAATCAAAGCCCTGATTTCTGTCTCTAAAAGCAATAATTAAGCACAACAATTAAGAGATGTCGTTTTAGCTACCATGCAGGGCCACGTATTAACTCGCATGGAAGCCGACTTTGATTCCTTGACTGATCAACGCGTAGTTGCGCTCCATGCATTGGGTTTCTGGGGGATATAACAAGGCAGTGTAAGTAACAACGCTCGCTAGCAACGAGGCTAGGAGGGGATTGAGATGCAAAGTTAATGGACGACGCCTAAACATTTTGGGAATATCTGATTTTCGTAAGATGACTTAACGCCTAGACGGAGGGAGTACTACTCTGCTCCTCAGTCCAGGTTTCATGGAATATTCATCACCTCTTCTCTTCTTGTACGTACTCCATTTATCTCACTTCCTGTGGCTTCCCACTCGCACGATATTCCTATTCTATGAACCTGTGTGTGTGTGTGTGTGTGTGTGTGTGTGTGTGTGTGTGTGTGTGTGTGTGTGTGTGTTTTAACAGCGTGTGTGTGTTACACAGAGCGACACATCGACCTACTCCTACAGAGAGATGGTGTGTAGTGTACGATTTAGCCGCGAGAGTTAGTGCATCCTCTCGTTTTCGGGCGTCCGGTCGGGACAGCTGCAACGCCCGCTCCTGACCAGCCTGGCCCACCCAAAGCCCCTCCATCGCCCGGGCGCGCTTCCTGTCCCAAACGGTTAGCGCCACTCCAGAGAATCGGTGCCGCATTCATGCCCGGGCAGAGCGGACACGACCTCTCACTAGCGCCTGCATTGAAGAAAGCGGATTCAAGAATGATGGTTGCTTCATCCGTCCAACTTACTGCTGGGTCTATGTGATTTGATGGCTCATTGGTCATTATTACTGAGGTGGTACGACTGTTGGATGTCCCACGTTTCGGCGAAAGGAGGTAGATTACAATTTTCTCCATTCTTACAGCGGAGGAGCGCGAAAGCAGTGAAAACACGCGAGCTCAGTGATTACATGGCCCACCTCACACTATCACCATATTTTCTGGACACCGTGCGACACCTAGCTCTTTACATAGTAGTATAGTACGTACTGTAATTTCTCAGCGAGATAAATTTGTACAACGCTATGAAGCTTCCAGCTTCTGTTTCATGTATCTTGCGTCCAAGGTTGCCCCATTGCAACATTTCATCAAATACAAAGGAGACTAGCATGCATGCTATTGCATCTCAATGATTGACAGATCATAGCCTATATGTACTCCCTCCCAAAATAAGTGTCTCAACTTTATGCAAACTTTAGTACAAAGTTGTACTACTACTACAGTTGACACTTATTTTGGAACAACGACAACTAAAGAAAAAAAGATCCATGCAGTACCTAGCCCTTGAACCCTAAACCCTAACCAGGCTTTAATTTATTGGTGATGTTGAACCTTTCGAAGAAATGAAGTTTGCAACCCTTTGACCATTGGATCATTTTGTGCAGTTTCACTAAAATGGAGATGATCATCCCTGTGGCAAAGAAATTTAAGAAGTGTGATTAGAATGAGATTATTGGGACTAGTTCATGAGACATAAACTCATCACAAATACAGTAGAAGCCAATAGAGGTACGTGCGGGGCAAAGAAGTAGAGAAATATCCACATGGAGCGATGTGGGCAGCTGGGGCAGTGGTGCAAGCCGGCTGTAAAGGAAGTTGTACCTGAGGGATGTCGGGACGTAGCTCAACCTAGAGGAGGGCGGCGGGAGGCGGCAACTACCCACGTCGCGGCAGTGAGCAAGGGACGAAGGCAACCGCACCAGCTTTGTGGGAGATAACGACGGGGACCCCTGATCGGGACGTGCTAACAGTGGGTTTTCACCGTCGGCGATGGCGACCGCATCTACACAAAGCATCCACCCCTTCCCCTGAGACGTGATCCGCCCGGATGTTAGAGATGTGGCCACAATCATTTTGTGCGAGAAAGTGTGAAGAGAGCAGCCCCAACAAGCAACCGTGTAGGCTCGTCCTGGCTATGTTTATAGTGGAGCGGTTTCTTTTTCTCTCCATATGAACCTATTTATATTGCGTACGTGCCATTGAAGAAAAAAAGCTTTATTTATAAATGACACAACACCGTTCATGTGTGGTTCCCGACCCTCCATTATTTATAAGTGAGTAACTACTACTAGACGCGTCAAATTATCACGTGGGTTGCATCATCGTACAGAAATGAGCTCCACCGTGTCACGTGTGTGGTTGGGTAAGACGCAAAGAGTGCTACTAGTACTACGTGCGTGGGTGCATGCACCTCTTCTCTTCGAGCATGGTTATTAAAAGTATAGCCCACTACTCTACCACGCAGTTATTATATGGGCAAAGAGTATAGGCAGTAATAATGACTAATAAGCCGTCAAATCACGAGGCCCGCCTTTCTCTATGTTTGACCGAGGAAGCAGCCATCATTTCACTCCTCCTTGAAAATCCATCCGCTGCTACCTCCGCAAATAAATAAAAATTTGCTTCTACCTCCGCGGCATGGTTAATAATATAGCCATGTCAATCACGGCGTAGAAATATCATTCACTGATAAATAGGGTTGGCTCTAAGGCTGGTGATTTTCTTTACTTTGTCTCTTTCTCTTTTTGTCTCATTTACTCATTTTAAATAGGAGCACGTGTAAGGATGGCTATTCCTTTCGATGGGACTTCTTCATGGGGTTTAAGACTAAGCAGCTCCGAATTATTCCTGCTGCCCACCACTCTGAATCGTGCCATTTATGATAGTACTCCCATTGCAACAATGAGGTCCACTAGGTCTAGCACGTCCTGTAAGAAGAGACTGTCATGCAAAACATACATCTTGTTGCCTTCTTCCTCATATAGTATGTACCACTGGTACATACTACTAGTACTACTACTACTCGTTCTCCTATAAACCTTGCCCTTGGCATCTCAAAAATATTAACCTTGCGCTTGGCTCTTCGCCTCTTGGGGAAGTCGAGCAATAATGTTACTACAGTATATCATTATGGCTATCTGAGACCGAATCAATTGTTGCACGTCCACCACGTGGGCGAGGGTCGAGGGGTGAGGGGCGAGGGAGAGTGCGTACTAGTACGTCCGTTTCAATATGGACTACATACGGAGCAAAATGAGTGAATCTACATTCTAAAATACGTCTATATACATCAGTGTTTGGAGTATGTACTAGTAGTTCATATTGAAATATACTAAAAGACATATATTTCAAACAATATGATAATCTCTCTAACCAAGGTACGGACAAGGAGTAACGGAGGGAGTAGTAAAATTTTCTCCTCGTCCTGCGAGCCATGATAACCCACAAGTATAGGGGATCAATTGTAGCCTCTTTAGATAAGTAAGAGTGTCGAACCCAACGAGGAGCTAAAGGTAGAACAAATATTCCCTAAAGTTCTATCGACCACCGACACAACTCTATGCATGCCTGACGTTCGCTTTACCTAGAACAAGTATGAAACTAGAAGTACTTTGTAGGTGTGATAGGATAGGTTTGCAAGAAAATAAAGAACACGTAAATAAAAACTAGGGGCTGTTTAGGTAAAAACACAACTAAAGTTAATATGGCGAGTGTGGAAAAGTGGTGGTAGGAGTTGTGGAATTGTCCCCAGGCAATTGACTATATTACTAGACCGATAATCACTATTGCAATTCTTTTTGAGGGAGAGTCATAAGCTAACATACTTTCTCTACTTGGATCATATGCACTTATGATTAGAACTCTAGCAAGCATCCGCAACTACTAAAGATTCATTAAGGTAAAACCCAACCATAGCATTAAAGTATCAAGTCCCCTTTATCCCATACGCAAACAACCTACTTACTCGGTCTCGTGCTACATCACACTCACGCCACCCACCATAAGCAAATCATAAACATATTGCAAACCCTACAGCGGGAATCCCTCACGCTTGCGCGACACAGAGGGCACAATAGGACAACACCAATAATAAAATATGCAACTCAAACCAATTGTAGCAATTCATCAATCACCGATAGGACAACGAAAATTTACTCAGACATCATAGGATGGCAACACATCATCGGAAAATAATATGAAGCATAAAGCACCATGTTCAAGTAGAGGGTACAGCGGGTTGCGGGAGAGTGGACCGCTGTAGATAGAGGGGGGAAGGTGATGGAGATGTTGGTGAAGATGAAGGTGGTGTTGGTGAAGATCGCGGTGATGATGATGGCCCCAGCAGGCCCGGCGCCACCGGAAGCAAAGGGGAGAGAGGCCCCCTTCTTCTTCTTCTTCCTTCGCCTCCTCCCTAGATGGGAGAAGGGTTTCCTCTCTGGTCCTTGGCTCCCATGGCTTGGGAGGTGAGAGCCCTCCGAGATTGGATCTATCTCTCTGTTTTCGCGTTACTGCTACGGCTCTGTTTCACCGTTTGGCGATATATGGAGATCCGTAACTCCGATTGGCCTGAAACCTTCGCCGTGATTTTTTTTCCGAATATTATCCTTCTTGCGGTAAAAGAAGAGTGTCAACCGCCTTACGGTGGGCTCACGAGGGTAGGGTCGCGCCCCCCTACCTCGTGACCACCTCGGGCACCGTCTCGCGTGGATTTTTCTTCCGGAATTTTCCATATTTTCCAAAAATAAGCTCCGTCCGTTTTTATCCCGTTTGGACTCCGTTTGATATGGATATTCTGCGAAACATAAAACATGCAAATGACAGAACTGCACTGGGCAATGGATCAATATGTTAGTCCCAAAAATAATATAAAAAGTTGCCAAAAAGTATATGAAAGTGAATAATATTGGCATGGAACAATCAAAAATTATAGATACGACGGAGACGTATCAACATCCCCAAGCTTAATTCCTGCTCGTCCTCGAGTAGGTAAATGATAAAAAAGAATAATTTTTGATGTGGAATGCTACCTAACATAATCTTGATCATATGTCTAATCATGGCATGAATATTAAGACACGAGTGATTCAAAGCAATAATCTATCCTTTGGCATAAAAACAATAATTGTTCAAGCATACCAAGCAAGCAATTATGTCTTATTGAAATAACATAGCCAAAGAAAGCTCATCCCTACAAAATCATATAGTCTAGCTATGCTCCATCTTCACCACACAAAGCATTCACATCATGCACAACCCCGATGACAAGCCAAGCAATTGTTTCATACTTTTGATGTTCTCAAACCTTTTCAACTTTCACGCAATAAGTGAGCGTGAGCCATGGACATAGCACTATAGGTGGAATAGAATATGATGATGGGGGTTATGTGGAGAAGACAAAGAGGAGAAAGTCTCACATCAACTAGGCGTATCAACGGGCTATGGAGATGCCCATTAATAGATATCAATGTGAGGAGTAGGGATTGCCATGCAACGGATGCACTAAGAGCTATAAGTGTATGAAAGCTCAAACTGGAAACTAAGTGGGTGTGCATCCAACTTGCTTGCTCATGAAGACCTCGGGCATTTGAGGAAGCCCATCATCGGAATATACAAGCCAAGTTCTATAATGAAAATTCCCACTAGTATATGAAAGTGATAACTCAAGAGACTCTCTATATGAAGAACATGGTGCTATTCTGAAGCACAAGTGTGGTAAAAGGATAGTAACATTGCCCCTTCTCTCTTTTTCTCTCATCATTTTTTATTTTTTTTTTATATTTTTTTATTTTTTGGTGGGCTTTTTTGGCCTCTCTTTTTTTTATTTGGGTTCTTTGGCCTCTTTTATTTTTTTGTAAAGTCCGGAGTCTCATCCCTACTTGTGGGGGAATCATAGTCTCCATCATCCTTTCCTCACTGGGGCAATGCTCTAATGATGATCATCACACTTTTATTTACTTACAACTCAATATTACAACTCGATATCTAGAACAAAAATATGACTCTATATGAATGCCTCCGGCGGTGTACCGGGATGTGCAATGATCTAGCATAGCAATGACATCAAAAAACGGACAAGCCATGAAAACATCATGCTAGCTATCTTACGATCATGCAAAGCAATATGACGATAAATGCTCAAGTCATGTATATGATGATGATGGAAGTTGCATGGCAATATATCTCGGAATGGCTATGGAAATGCCATAATAGGTAGGTATGGTGGCTGTTCTGAGGAAGATATAATGAGGCTTATGTGTGACAGAGCATATCATATCACGGGGTTTGGATGCAACGGCGAAGTTTGCACCAACTCTCGAGGTGAGAAAGGGCAATGCAGTGCATCAAGAGGCTAGCAATGATGGAAGGGTGAGAATGCATATAATCCATGGACTCAACATTAGTCATAAAGAACTCACATACTTATTGCAAAAATCTATTAGTCATCAAAACAAAGTACTACGCACATGCTCCTAGGGGATAGATTGGTAGGAAAAGACCATCGCTCATCCCCGACCGCCACTCATAAGGAAGGCAATCAATAAACACCTCATGCTCCGACTTTGTTACATAACGGTTTCACAATACGTGCATGCTACGGGACTTACAAACCTCAACGCAAGTATTTCTCAATTTCACAATTAATCAACTAGCATGACTCTAACATCACTATCTTTATATCGCAAAACTATTGCAAGGAATCAAACATATCATATTCAGTGATCTACAAGTTTATGTAGGATTTTATGACTAACCATGTGAATGACCAGTTCCTGTCATCTCTCTAAATAGATATAAGTGAAGCAAGAGAGTTTAATTGCTTCTACAAAAGATATGCCCAAGCTCTAACAAATATAAGTGAAGCAAAAGAGCATTCTACAAATGGCAGTTGTCTACGTAAAGAGAAACAGGCAATCCAAACTTCAAATGATATAAGTGAAGCACATGAAGCATTCTATAAAGCCATACTCAAAAGATATAAGTGAAGTGCAAAGAGCATTCTATAAATCAACCAAGGACCATCTCATACCATCATGGTGTTGGAAATATGCCCTAGAGGCAATAATAAAAGGATTATTATTATATTTCCTTGTTCATGATAATTGTCTTTTATTCATGCTATAATTGTATTATCCGGAAATCGTAATACACGTGTGAATACATAGACCACAATATGTCCCTAGTGAGCCTCTAGTTGACTAGCTCGTTGATCAATAGATAGTCATAGTTTCCTGACTATGGACATTGGATGTCGTTGATAACGGGATCACATCATTAGGAGAATGATGTGATGGACAAGACCCAATCCTAAGCATAGCACAAGATCGTGTAGTTCGTTTTGCTAGAGCTTTTCCAATGTCAAGTATCTCTTCCTTAGACCATGAGATCGTAACTCCCGGATACCGTAGGAGTGCTTTTGGTGTACCAAACGTCACAACGAATCGGGTGACTATAAAGGTACACTACAGGTATCTCCGAAAGTGTCATTGGGTTGACACGGATCGAGATAGGATTTGTCACTCCGTATAACGGAGAGGTATCACTGGGCCCACTCGGTAGTGCATCATCATAATGAGCTCAAAGTGACCAAGTGTCTGGTCACAGGATCATGCATTACGGTACGAGTAAAGTGACTTGCAGGTAACGAGACTGAACGAGGTATTGGGATACCGATGATCGAGTCTCGGGCAAGTAACATACCGTCTGACAAAGGGAATAGTATACGGGGTTGCTTGAATCCTCGACATCGTGGTTCATCCGATGAGATCATCGAGGAGTATGTGGGAGCCAACATGGGTATCCAGATCCCGCTGTTGGTTATTGACCGGAGAGCCGCCTCGGTCATGTCTACATGTCTCCCGAACCCGTAGGGTCTACACACTTAAGGTTCGGTGACGCTAGGGTTATTAGGAAGACTTGTATGTGATTACCGAATGTTCTTTGGAGTCCCGGATGAGATCCCGGACGTCACGAGGAGTTCCGAAATAGTCCGGAGGTAAAGATTTATATATGGGAAGTCATCATACGGTCACCGGAAAGGTTCGGGGGCATATCGGTATTGTACCGGGGCCACCGGAGGGGTTCCGGGGGTCCACCGGGAGGGGCCACCTCTCCCGGAGGGCCTTATGGGCTGTATGAGGAAGGGATCCAGCCCAAAGTGGGCTGGGCGCCACTCCCCTAGGGCCCATGCGCCTAGGGTTGGGGAACCCCGAGGGGGCGCCCCTGCTTGGGGGCAAGCCCTCCCTTGGCCGCCCCTCTAGATCCCATCTAGAGGGGCCGCCCCTTCTCCCTTCCCTATAAATAGAGGGGCGAGGGAGGCTTCAACACACTTCAAGGCGCAGCCCCTCCCCTCCCCAACACCTCTCCTCCTCCGCGTGTGCTTGGCGAAGCCCTGCCGGAGAACTGTCACTCCATCACCACCACGTCGTAGTGCTGCTGCTGGAGCCATCTTCCTCAACCTCTCCTTCCCCCTTGCTGGATCAAGAAGGAGGAGACGTCATCCGCTCCGTACGTGTGTTGAACGCGGAGGTGCCGTCCGTTCGGCGCTAGGATCTCCGGTGATAGGATCACGACGAGAACGACTACTTCAACCCCGTTCTTTTGAACGCTTTCGCTCGCGATCTACAAAGTGGTATGTAGATGCAATCTCTCTCCCATGACTCGTTGCTTAGATGAAATCATAGATGGATCTTGGTGAAACCGTAGGAAATTTTTTTATTTTCTGCAACGTTCCCCAACAGTGGCATCATGAGCTAGGTCTATGTGTAGTTCTCTATTGCACGAGTAGAACACAATTTTGTTGTGGGCGTAGATCTTGTCAACTTGCTTGCCGCTACTAGTCTTATCTGGCTTCAGCGGTATTGTGGGATGACGCGGCCCGGACCAACCTTACACGTACGCTTACGTGAGACCGGATCCACCGACTGACATGCACTAGTTGCATTAGGTGGCTGGCGGGTGTCTGTCTCTCCTACTTTAGTTGGAGCGGATTCGATGAAAAGGGTCCTTATGAAGGGTAAATAGAAGTTGACAAAATCACGTTGTGGTTATTCGTAGGTAAGAAAACGTTCTTGATCGAACCCAATTGCAGCCACGTAAAAGATGCAACAACAATTAGAGGACGTCTAACTTGTTTTTGCAGCAATTGTCATGTGATGTGATATGGCAAAAAGTTGTGATGAATGATGAATGACATATTGTGATGTATGAGATCATGTTCTTGTAATAGGAATCATGACTTGCATGTTGATGAGTATGACAACCGGCAGGAGCCATAGGAGTTTTCTTTATTTTTTGTATGACCTGCGAGTCATTGAAGAACACCATGTAAATTACTTTACTTTATTGCTAAACGCGTTAGCCATAGAAGTAGAAGTAGTCGTTGGCGTGACAACTTCATGAAGACACGATGATGGAGATCATGGTGTCATGCCGGTGACAAGATGATCATGGAGCCCCGAAGATGGAGATCAATGGAGCTATATGATATTGGCCATATCATGTCACTACTATATAATTGCATGTGATGTTTATTATGTTTATGCATCTTGTTTACTTAGAACGACGGTAGTAAATAAGATGACCCCTTACAACAATATCAAGAAGTGTTCTCCCTAACTGCGCGCGTTGCTAAAGTTCGTCGCTTCAAGCACCACGTGATGATCGGGTGTGATAGATCCTTACGCTCACATACAACGGTGTAAGACAGTTTTACACATGCAAAACACTTAGGGTTAACTTGACGAGCCTAGCTTGTACAGACATGGCCCGGAACACGGAGACCGAAAGGTCGAACACGAGTCGTATGGATGATACGATCAACATGAAGATGTTCACCGACGATGACTAGTCCGTCTCACGTGATGATCGGACACGGCCTAGTCGACTCGGATCGTGTAACACTTAGATGACTAGAGGGATGTCTAATCTGAGTGGGAGTTCATTAGAATAATTTGATTAGATGAACTTAATTATCATGAACTTAGTCTAAAACCTTTGCAAATATGTCTTGTAGATCAAATGGCCAACGCTCATGTCAACATGAACTTCAACGCGTTCCTAGAGAAAACCAAGCTGAAAGATTATGGCAGCAACTATACTGATGGGTCCGAACCCGAGGATCATCCTCATAGCTGCCAGAAACAATATGTCCTAGAAGGACCGCTAGGTGATGCACCGTCGAGAGAACCAAGACATTATGAATGCTTGGCAGTCTCGTCTTGATGATTACTCCCTCGTTCAAGGCGGCATGCTTTACAGCTTAGAACCGGGCTCCAAAAGCGTTTTGAGCAACACGGAGCATATGAGATGTTCGAGGAGCTGAAACTAGTTTTCCAAGCTCATGCCCGGGTTGAGAGATATGAAGTCTCTGACAAGTTCTATAGTTGTAAGATGGAGGAAAACAGTTCTGTCAGTGAACACATACTCAAAATGTCTGGGTTGCACAACCGCCTGTCTCAGCTGGACATAAACCTCCCGGACGAGGCGGTCATTGACAGAATCCTTGAGTCGCTCCCACCAAGCTACAAGAGCTTTGTGATGAACTACAATATGCAGGGAATGGTGAAGACCATTCCCGAAGTATTCTCAATGGTGAAGTCAGCAGAGGTTGAAATCAAAAAGGAACATCAAGTGTTGATGGTCAATAAAACCACTAAGTTCAAAAAGGGCAAGGGTAAGAAGAACTTCAAGAAGGACGGCAAGGATGTTGCCGCGCCCGGTAAGCAAGTTGCTGGGAAGAAGTCAAAGAATGGACCCAAGCCTGAGACAGAGTGCTTTTATTGCAAAGGGAAGGGCCACTGGAAGTGGAACTACCCCAAATACTTAGCGGACAAGAAGGCCGGCAACACAAAAGGTATATTTGATATACATGTAATTGATGTGTACCTTACCAGTACTCGTAGTAACTCCTGGGTATTTGATACCGGTGCCGTTGCTCATATTTGTAACTCACAGCAGGAGCTGCGGAATAAACGGAGACTGGCGAAGGACGAGGTGACAATGCGCGTCGGGAATGGTTCCAAGGTCGATGTGATCGCCGTCGGCACGCTGCCTCTACGTTTACCTACAGGATTAGTTTTAAACCTCAATAATTGTTATTTGGTGCCAAGTTTGAGCATGAACATTGTATCAGGATCTCGTTTAATGCGAGATGGCTACTCATTTAAATCCGAGAATAATGGTTGTTCTATTTATATGAGAGATATGTTTTATGGTCATGCTCCGATGGTCAATGGTTTATTCTTAATAAATCTCGAACGTAATATTACACATATTCATAGTGTGAATACCAAAAGATGTAAAGTTGATAACGATAGTCCCACATACTTGTGGCACTGCTGCCTTGGTCACATTGGTGTCAAGCGCATGAAGAAGCTCCATTCTGATGGACTTTTAGAGTCTCTCGATTATGAATCATTTGACACATGCGAACCATGCCTTATGGGCAAAATGACCAAGACTCCGTTCTCCGGAACAATGGAGCGAGCAACCAACTTATTGGAAATCATACATACCGATGTGTGCGGTCCAATGAGCGTTGAGGCTCGCGGAGGATATCGTTATGTTCTCACTCTCACAGACGACTTAAGTAGATATGGGTATGTCTACTTGATGAAACACAAGTCTGAGACCTTTGAAAAGTTCAAGGAATTTCAGAATGAGGTAGAGAATCAACGTGACCGAAAAATAAAGTTCTTACGATCAGATCGTGGAGGAGAATATTTAAGTCACGGATTTGGTACACACTTGAGGAAATGTGGAATCGTTTCACAACTCACGCCACCTGGAACACCTCAGCATAACGGTGTGTCCGAACGTCGTAATCGCACTCTATTGGATATGGTGCGATCTATGATGTCTCTTACAGATTTACTGCTATCATTTTGGGGATACGCTCTAGAGACATCTACATTCACTTTAAATAGGGCACCGTCTAAATCCGTTGAGACGACACCATATGAATTATGGTTTGGGAAGAAACCTAAGCTGTCGTTTCTAAAAGTTTGGGGATGCGATGCTTATGTCAAGAAACTTCAACCTGAAAAGCTCGAACCCAAATCGAAAAATGCGTCTTCATAGGATACCCTAAGGAAACCATTGGGTATACCTTCTACCTTAGATCCGAAGGCAAGATCTTTGTTGCCAAGAACGGATCCTTTTCGGAAAAGAGTTTCTCTCGAAAGGAGTAAGTGGGAGGAAAGTAGAACTCGATGAAGTACTACCTCTTGAACCGGAAAGTAGTGCAGCTCAGAAAATGTTCTGTGGTGCCTACACCAACCGGAGAGGAAATTAATGATGATGATCAAGGTACTTGGATTAAGTTGCTCTGAACTTCGTGAGGTCCACTAGGACACGTTCCGCACTGCAGTGGTACGGCAACCCTGTCCCGGAAATCATGTTGTTAGACAACGGTGAACCTTGAACTATGAAGAAGCGATGGCGGGCCCAGATTCCAACAAATGGCTTGAAGCCATGCAATCCGAGATAGGATCCATGTATGAAAACAAAGTATGGACTTTGACAGACTTGCCCGATGATCGCGAGCGATAGAAAACAAATGGATCTTTAAGAAGAAGACGGACGTGGATGGTAATGTCACCATCTATAAAGCTCGACTTGTCGCTAAGGGTTATCGGCAAGTTCAAGGGATTGACTACGATGAGACTTTCTCTCCGTGGCGAAGCTTAAGTCCGTCCGAATCATGTTAGCAATTGCGCATACTATGACTATGAGATATGGCAGATGGGCGTCAAAACAGCGTTCCTTAACGGTCATCTTAAGGAAGAGCTGTATATGATGCAGCCGGAAGGTTTTGTCGATCCTAAGAATGCTAACAAAGTATGCAAGCTCCAGCGATCCATTTATGGGCTGGTGCAAGCATCTCAGAGTTGGAACATTCGCTTTGATGAGATGATCAAAGCGTTTGGGTTTATGCAGACTTATGGAGAAGCCTGCGTTTACAAGAAAGTGAGTGGGAGCTCTGTAGCATTTCTCATATTATATGTAGATGACATACTTTTGATGGGAAATGATATAGAACTCTTGGACAGCATTAAGGCCTACTTGAATAAAAGTTTTTCAATGAAGGACCTTGGAGAAGCTGCTTATATATTAGGCATCAAGATCTATAGAGATAGATCAAGACGCCTCATAGGTCTTTCACAAAGCACATACCTTGATAAGATTTTGAAGAAGTTCAAAATGGATCAGTCCAAGAAAGGGTTCTTGCCTGTATTGCAAGGTGTGAGATTGAGCTCGGCTCAATGCCCGACCACGGCAAAAGATAAAGAAGAGATGAGCGTCATCCCCTATGCCTCGCCATAGGATCTATTATGTATGCCATGCTGTGTACTGACCTGATGTAAACCTTGCCGTAAGTTTGGTAGGAAGGTACCAAAGTAATCCCGCAAGGAACATTGGACAGCGGTCAAGAATATCCTGAAGTACCGAAAAGGACAAAGGACATGTTTTTCGTTTATGGAGGTGACGAAGAGCTCGTCAGAAGGGTTACGCTAACGCTAGCTTCGACACAGATCTGGATGACTCTAAGTCACAAACCGGATACGTGTATATGTTGAATGGTGGAGCAAGAAGCTGGTGCAGCTGCAAGCGAAGCGTCGTGGCGGGATCTACATGTGAAGCGGAGTACATGGCAGCCTCGGAGGCAGCGCATGAAGCAATTTGGGTGAAGGAGTTCATCACCGACCTAGGAGTCATACCCAATGCGTCGGGGCCGATCAAACTCTTCGTGACAACTTTGGAGCTGTTGCACTTGCCAAGGAGCCAGGTTTCACAAGAAGACCAGCACATCAAGCGCCGCTTCAACTCCATCCGTGAAAATGTTCAAGATGGAGACATAGAAATTTGTAAAGTGCATACGGATCTGAATGTCGCAGATCCGTTGACTAAACCTATTCCGCGAGCAAAACATGATCAACACCAAAACTCTATGGGTGTTAGGTTCATCACAATGTAACTAGATTATTGACTCTAGTGCAAGTGGGAGACTGTTGGAAATATGCCCTAGAGGCAATAATAAAAGGATTATTATTATATTTCCTTGTTCATGATAATTGTCTTTTATTCATGCTATAATTGTTTTATCCGGAAATCGTAATACACGTGTGAATACATAGACCACAATATGTCCCTAGTGAGCCTCTAGTTGACTAGCTCGTTGATCAATAGATAGTCATGGTTTCGACTATGGACATTGGATGTCATTGATAACGGATCACATCATTAGGAGAATGATGTGATGGACAAGACCCAATCCTAAGCATAGCACAAGATCGTGTAGTTCGTTTTGCTAGAGCTTTTCCAATGTCAAGTATCTCTTCCTTAGACCATGAGATCGTGTAACTCCGGATACCGTAGGAGTGCTTTGGGTGTACCAAACGTCACAACGAATCGGGTGACTATAAAGGTACACTACAGGTATCTCCGAAAGTGTCATTGGGTTGACACGGATCGAGATCGGATTTGTCACTCCGTATAACGGAGAGGTATCCTTGGGCCCACTCGGTAGTGCATCATCATAATGAGATCAAAGTGACCAAGTGTCTGGTCACGGGATCATGCATTACGGTACGAGTAAAGTGACTTGCAGGTAACGAGACTGAACGAGGTATTGGGATACCGATGATCGAGTCTCGGGCAAGTAACATACCGTCTGACAAAGGGAATAGTATACGGGGTTGCTTGAATCCTCGACATCGTGGTTCATCCGATGAGATCATCGAGGAGTATGTGGGAGCCAACATGGGTATCCAGATCCCGCTGTTGGTTATTGACCGAGAGCCGTCTCGGTCATGTCTACATGTCTCCCGAACCCGTAGGGTCTACACACTTAAGGTTCGGTGACGCTAGGGTTATTAGGAAGACTTGTATGTGATTACCGAATGTTATTCGGAGTCCCGGATGAGATCCCGGACGTCACGAGGAGTTCCGGAATAGTCCGGAGGTAAAGATTTATATATGGGAAGTCATCATACGGTCACCGGAAAGGTTCCGGGGCATATCGGTATTGTACCGAGGCCACCGGAGGGGTTCCGGGGGTCCACCGGGAGGGGCCACCTCTCCCGGAGGGCCTTATGGGCTGTATGAGGAAGGGATCCAGCCCAAAGTGGGCTGGGGCGCCACTCCCCCCTAGGGCCCATGTGCCTAGGGTTGGGGAACCCCGAGGGGGCGCCTTGCTTGGGGGCAAGCCCTCCCTTGGCCGCCCCCCTCTAGATCCCATCTAGAGGGCCGCCCCTTCTCCCTTCCCTATAAATAGATGGGCGAGGGAGGCTGCAACACACTTCAAGGCGCAGCCCTCCCTCCCAACACCTCTCCTCCTCTGCATGTGCTTGGTGAAGCCCTGCCGGAGAACTGTCACTCCATCACCACCACGCCGTCGTGCTGCTGCTGGAGCCATCTTCCTCAACCTCTCCTTCCCCCTTGCTGGATCAAGAAGGAGGAGACGTCATCCGCTCCGTACGTGTGTTGAACGCGGAGGTGCCGTCCGTTCGGCGCTAGGATCTCCGGTGATAGGATCACGACGAGAACGACTACTTCAACCCCGTTCTTTTGAACGCTTCCGCTCGCGATCTACAAAGTGGTATGTAGATGCAATCTCTCTCCCATGACTCGTTGCTTAGATGAACTCATAGATGGATCTTGGTGAAACCGTAGGAAAAAATTTATTTTCTGCAACGTTCCCCAACACATGGTGCATAAAAGAAAAATAAAAACCTAATTGCAAAAGACGCTCCAAGACTTGCACATATCGCACGAATGAAACGAATCCGAAAACATACCGATATTTGTTGAAGAAAGAGGGGATGCCTACCCAGCATCCCCAAGCTTAGACGCTTGAGTCTCCTTGAATACTTACTTGGGGTGCCTCGGGCATCCCCAAGCTTGAGCTCTTTCCTCTCTTCCTTCTTCTCACATCGAGACCTTCTCGATCATCGAACACTTCATCCACACAAAACTTCAACAGAACACTCAGTAAGATCCGTTAGTATCATAAAGCAAATCACTACTCTAAGTACTGTTGCAAACCAATTCATATTTTGTTTTTGCATTGTGTCTACTGTAGTATAACTTTTTTATGGCTTAATCCACTGATATAAATTGATAGTTTCATCAAAACAAGCAAACTATGCATCAAAAACAGAATCTGTCTAAAACAGAACAGTCTGTAATAATCTGAACATTCACCATACTTATGGTACTTGGAAAATTCTGCCAAAATTAGGAAAAATAAAAAATTTGTACAGCAAGACATTTCAAAAAGAATCAGAACCATTTGACATTCCAGTAAAAAACTAAAATTCACGCACTACAGCCAAAGTTTCTGTCCTGCACCGCACAAACCAACAAGCATTGTAAACATCCTAAAGGCAAACCTTGGCACATTATTTTTATAATACAATGGAATCGTACAAGGGGATAATTATTTTTGTTGAAAAGTTTCTGTAATCAAGATTCACAAAGTTGCCGTGAGCATGAACAAAGTTCAAGGAGCTCTCCCACTTCAACAATGCTTGTCTTTCTCACTTTCGCTTTTCTTTTTGAAAAAGTTTTGGGTTACCCTCTTTATTTTTGTTGTTTTTAAACTAGATGAAAGCACTCAACATAAATAAATGACTCTCTAAAACTTCTCGGTTGTCTCCCTGGCAGCGGTTTCTCTAAAGCCATTAAGCTAGGCATATAGTGCTCAAGTAGTGATTCCACCCGGATCCCAAGGTATATCAAAGCCAATTTTAATTAGCAATGATTTGTAATTTAGTAGTGAGCACAAAATAACATATATCATGTAATGACGAAGTCTAACTCTCTTCCTATGCATCGGCATGTCATAAAAGAACAATTCATGCACACATAGTAAAGGCCAATGCATAGTATAAACAATTTCTTGCAATTTTATCATGTTGGAAACATAGAGAGGTGGAGATATAGTTCCTCTCTCATTTAAAACATAAAAGAGGATGGGCAACTCGCATAGACAGGGCTCCCCCGATCGCTTCCTTCGATGGCCGTTCGATCATGGTCAGCGTGGTCTTTTTTTCGTTCCTGCTCGTTGGATCTTCGCTGCGGATTGACTTGTGTATATTTCACCGTGCGGTAGATCCTGGCTGGGGAATGACGTGTGGCCCTCGCGCTGGATCGGATTGGCTGGGTGCCAGTTTTTTGGGTGCGGGCAGCCACACGGCGTGCTCACGCGCGTTGAAACCCTAGCCGCCAACCCTTTTCGTGCCCACTCCGCCTCGTTCTCCTCCCCGCTCGCTCCTATCCTCCCCCATGCCGCCGCCCCCTTCCCCCCGCTCGCCTCTGCCGCCTCCTCTCCTTCCCCGCACCTCCGGCCTCCCCCCTCCTCCCTCCTCCTCCATCCTCCCTCATTCGTCATCACGGCAGACCATCTCCGGTCACTTAGGCCCCATGCTGGCGGCCGGGTCGGGGTGGAGGCACAGCAGGGGTTGGTGGAGCGGCGGATGTGGGCGGGCTCCCGTCGCTGCTCCATGACAGCGGCCAGTTCAATGGGTAGGGGTAGAAAGCCATGGCGAACTTGGGAGAGGAGGAAGGCGACGGTCCAGCCCGCGACGTCGGGCAGAAAGAGATGGGGGCGGCGCTGGGAAAAGAGAGATGGCGGCGAAGGTGGCAGTGGCGCTGAGTAGAGAGAGCATGGCGTCGGCGGCAAGAAGAATCGGTCTCTCCTCTTCAGATCATCGATGAGGTGTGGGCTACATGAGCGCGAGGATTGGAAACCTCTTCCTCCATAATCTTGCCGAGGTGGGTTTGCACATTCCCTCGCCTCCCTCCATTGCTGATCTCCATCTTATCTCTTTCTGCAGGGGGGCTCGTCCTTACGTGGTTCTCAACCGCCGATTGAGATTTGGAGGGAGACTAGGAGACCCAGGCGAAAATGAGTGTGCTAGCGGAGGCTCCGGGGATGCAGGGTGATAGGGCCCAGTCTATGCTCCGGTTGTGTTGTTGGGTGAGCTTCTTCACCCTTCCGGTTGTGCTGTTGGTTCCAGTCTATGAGCAATTTTTTCTATTTATTACTGTCGACCAGATGCTCAGATCTAGCTAGGCTTCCATATAGAATTTTTTAAGCTTTTAAATTTGTTGTGTGCCTCGGATAAGTTACTGCAAATGGGATTATTGTTCCTGCTCAGAGATGCTCTCGACTGACTAGAGTCATAGAAAGATTTTTGTTGCCATTCTTAGTTTGTTTGGTACCTTGCTCTTTCCTTGTCAAGAAAGGGATCAATTTGTCCTGGAGCTCATGTCCCCTTTATAAAGGAGGTTTTTGTTCCTTTGTTTGATGTGTTTCCCTCCTTTCAATTGTAGGATTTTCAAGATGGGCCTTCCTATCCATAAGTTTGTCTTTATACTGCATATTAATTCACTCTTTTGGGTAGATAACTAAACTCCTGTAACTTTACATAATCATTGAACTTGTCTTTCCCAATCCGAGTTTTGCTTTACAACAACTTGATTGCTTGTGTATTTGTGTAGTTTTCTGCATATTCGTACAGCTCTTTATGTTGTTCCGTTCCTTGATAAATACATCACTCTACAAGGTTGATTAAAGAAGTTAACTCTTCTTCATAGCAGTTTTTCAAATGCCCTGATGGGATGACCCTAAACATGGATAGTTTAACTTGGTATATCAGCTCAAACACCTGATCCACAAAATGGAGTTCCATTGGTCCTAACTGCTGTTCTAAATCCTTCAAAAAGAAAAAAAAAGTGCTATACTAAATAAACTATCTGCTCTATTATTTTTATTTTTAGTCTTGCTTCCATCCATCTATTTATAGTACCGGTAGCTACAGATGATGCTCTTTCTTTCTCTGTAGGGAAGCTTGGACGGGATTTAGAAAAGGAAAACGAGACTCGTGCTGAAATCGAAAGGCCCCGGTGTTGGAACCGATGATCCGCACTTGTTGTCTAAATGCAGTACATGCGCATTGCAATGGTAATGTTCTTAATCGACCTGTATATTCCTTAGTTAGATGTCTAATAAACCAAGAATTTGACACTTGTCAAGAAGTTCAAGATATCATCGTCTACTTAGACAAAATACATCATGGTCAAACAATACAAATATTTCACAGGTAGAAAAAGCATACAAATATTAATTTTCAGTAAAATGATGAAGTGTTCACATATATCAATGCTTTCACCTCACTTGTCATGCTGTTATGAACTATATTTGTAGTTTAATTGCTATATCGGAATCAAAGTAACCCATTTGACGCTTGACTGTATCTTAGCATGCTTATTGAGTACATTCCTTATGTCATTTTTACAGATACATTCATTTGTGTCAAGTATCGCTTTTTGCCATATGGACATGACAAGTTGTCATACATTGGCCTGTTAAATTTATTGGGTGCCAAGTTCACTTGCCATATTCTCAATTTTGTTTCTTCTGATTTTGGTGTTGGTGTGTGTATTGTTAGTGAAAATGTGCTCATAGTTTTTTCTAAATATGTGTACGCCATTAACTGATGTCATTGTGTTTTCTAGGGGTATATGAACCAGAAATGATGTGGTATACTTGGTTATTTGAACATGAAGGTCAACCGCGGGTGGCGCGACATGGCGTGGCCTCAGCCAATTAGGTGTCCTCTCTTTTTGCTGTTGCTTCCTCTGGAACTCTTATTTTGTTTGGCTTATGAAGGCTCATTCATCCTGCAAGTACAATCATGATTAAAAGTTAGAACGCCTGCACATGGTTTATTTCCATACATTGATTGCTATTTTTTATGCCTTATATACTACGCCTTAACACACAATAGTTTGGTAAAGAAAGAGAAACTCACTCCTAAATTTGCACTAATTACATATTTATGTCACTATTAATAATTTGTATTTGCTTTATCTTCTCTCATGAGTTTGTTGAGTTCCTTTCTCAATATGCTTAGATGCTTGTGCAACAGCAGAAGTAATGGTAGATTGGCTTAGCCTTTGTGTAGGTTTCATATGTATATATGTCATTGGCCTAGCTAACATTGCGTGTCAGTAATACAGCCGCCGCGCCACCACCCTCCTCCGGTTTAGTTCTAGACTTCTTTGCGAGGAAGCCGCGGAAGGAGGAGCTCAACCAGCGTCGCCGGTCGGAGAAGGAGGAGAGGCGCGGATGCCAGCCAGGGAGGCGTATCGGCTCACCTTCGCGGCTGGAAAGGGCGCGCTGGTAAGTTTGGCTTGTTCTCATATCTCAGCGAGTCATGTATTTTGTATGGATCTATCCTGCTGGGATTAGTTGTAGACTTCTTTGCTGAACCCTACAGGGAGCAACGCATCCCCAGTTTGCTTCCAGAGGATAAGGCATGGGAAGAAGTGAACTTGCCTGTTCTTCATTGATTCCTAAATAAATATCTAATCTGTAATATTTTGTTATATCTATGCTCAGTTACAATTACAACATGGAACCCTACAGGGAGCAACGCATCCCCAGTTGACCCGTTGCACCAAATGGCTTCCACAAATTTTTTCCTTCAACGCTAAGGTGAAATGACTCTTCCCATCTGACTCTATTTTCAGTCTGTTCTTCCTGCTGCTAATTCTTACTCTTCAGGAGCAGGGACGGTCTGTAGGCTAGCGGTAGCGGGATGGAATCCCCTTGTCTAGTACCAGCCGGTGAAGATGGAAGGAAGCCACGGGTACCTCAAGGCTTAGGAACTTTTTGGGATAACTGAGTTGGTCAATGTCAAAAATGGAAAAGGAGAAGGAAATCACCATTTGATTTATGATTGGGCATAGGTAAGGTTACTGGCATCAAGCTTTATGTTCTATAGAAAAAAGGACTCAACAAAGCTTCAGATTCTTGTTATGTTGTGATTTTGCAAGATCTTTGTAGTTATTTAATTGCTCAACCCAAAAGAAGGATTTCACTCAACATATGGTGTGTTATATTACTGATTATTTAGACCTATTTAACTTTTGCTAAGAAGAAGTGCACTGACTCTACTTTGGAATAATGAGATTTGTCGTAATTTCAACAATGGTACTCATGGTGGTTTCAGTTCCATGGACATTATGAGAATGGCCACTTTATTCCAGTGTATTGTTTCCAGATCTCATGTTTGTCTAAGTCACTAAGTTAATCCACAAGAATTTGTTTACTTTCTTGGCTATTGTGGTTAAAGACATCCTTTTATTAGAGCTATAGTTTTTGGACCTGTTCCGGTTTGGTTATTTTTTATGGATTTTGAATATGGTTCAATTTGATCACTTTTGAGACTCAGTTAGAACAGATAAATTTGTTTCTTTACCATATAGTTCCTAATTAGAAAAGCCTCATATGCAGGTTGGAGGCATTGGCGTGAAGGTGTCGTGAGTTATCTGCAAGGGCATTGTTGTGACGTGCTCCTCCATATCTCCTGCGAGTTCTTGGTGTGGCGATCATGGCTCCAGATAGCAGCGCTTCAAGGTCACTTAAGCCTGAATGAGTTATCAAGTCTACTGGAACCATTCATGTTTAGGCTTGTTCATTGGTTTTCGAACAGACACTCCCTTAAGTATGTTTGATCACAATTAAAAGGAGGAAGTCAGATTATTGCAATGTAAGTGCTCGAACTCAAGCTTGATCCACTACCACTTGCTCCGCTTAATCGTGTCATAATATCTCATTTTCATATATAAGATGATAGTGGCGAGTGATCATATCAGGAGTCCGTTATTGGCAGCCTTGTGAGGTCTTCTTCATAACATGTTCTCCTGTTTTTAATGTTTGTATTCTCTTTGTTGCAAGGTGTGGCTGCAGGTAAAGTTGTCAAGATGCTCTGGTGCTTGCTCGAGCCGTTGATTACTGTTGTTTGCTAAGGTTCAAGGTAACCTCTTTACCATGAAGACTACCAGAGTGACCTTCGATGTGTATAGATGGTGATGCATATGGGGACAGACAAGAACTAGCGAACTTAATATCAGATTCCCTCAACTATGAATTCTTTAATTATTGAAGGCTTTCATATTCATATCAATACAAGGCGGAATATGATGCAGGTGAATGCCTTTATTTTGTTTCTTTACGATCTTCTCCTCTACTTAATGATAGATGCAGTGTATAGGGTCATCGAGTCAGTTTGAATGCTTTAGTGACAACCGGTATAGCACTGAATCAGGAAAGGTGTGAATAAGTGTGCTTAAATGCTTGCTTTGTTTATGTGTTTACTGCTTACTATGTCGTACAAGTTCCACTTTTGAATCTGCCCTCTTTTAGGCACGTGTATTTCCAACAAATATGTTGGTAAATGTGTGCACTACATAGTTTTCAGGCCAACTGGATTATGAGATCCTCCTCTTTCTTCCCCTCCTCACTAAGGAGGTCAGATTGATCTAGCATCTTTTCCCTTAATTTAGGGGTCCTCCCATGGCCCCTCCTCTACTCGGCTCTCCTCTGCCCTGTTTCTCCTCTATCAAAAATACGAAAACTACCACGAGAAATAAGTGCTGATTGCTGCTCTTCACTGCTAAATATCACGATGAAGTATATCAAGTGACATCGTCCCAGAAGAAGAGATGAGCAGTCAATATACAAAGAAAAAATCAGGGACAATATTTGCATGAATACTGATTCTGGAAACTGATTCATAAATAATCTCCCGTTTCCTCTAACCTATGTATGTATTTCTATATCAATTCATAAAAATGAATCAGCATAGTTCATATTTGATTTCAAGATAAAGATATTCGAAAGATGTATAAGAGGTGAATCAAATAACATTATTTCAAAGTTGTACAACATATATCATCACTACTAGAAAACATTTTGTAGGAGGCTACATTTAATCTTCTGTACTAAATTCTTCATTGCCTTCCCATGATGGTTGGAGTACAATTCTCACAGGAGGTCTCGCTAATGTTATATTTAGAGGGTGTCAAGTTTAGACCATCGTGCCTACGGTAACATTTCATAAAATCCACGCTAATCTTATGTGGGGTTCAAGTCGGATATCTAGGGTAGTTCTATTAATTCCTGAATGGTTGCTCGGGTACTAATGAATTTATTTATTTATTTTTCTTCTTCTAGCTGTTGTCAAATACTTAAGCATTTCCCTTTCATACTATTTTAGATTTAAAATGAGAGTTGCCATTCTCCAACAAGTATAGTCTTGGGTTAGTTGTTGACAGCTCAAGTGTAGTGTACATCGTTACACATGAATAGATTGCTTTTAGTGTCTGCACCATTTAAAAGGAAAACTTATTACACTAATGTCATTCTCCAAAGAAGCATAGTTGGATGTACATCAGTTAAACTTCTTCTAGATGTTGTTAAATGCTCAAGTACTTTCCTTTCATATTATCGATTACACCGACAAGTTGCTTGAGAAGGTGCAAGACACTACATCGCTACACTCTACAATAATGGATTCTTTGGAGAAGGGTGCGATATCTTGATGCCATCTTGTGTTACACTGGTGCCATTTCGAGCTAGCTCAAAGCCATTATTATTCCTCGATGGCGCAATGGAATATGGCCATTTATATTTCTTATTTGTTAACAGTGTTGTGTATTGTAGATGAATTATTGATTAAACCTGAATGTCGCCGACTCGACAGAGACGATGGTAGCGACATGTTTAACACTGTGTGTTGCAGCTACTCTCGATTGCAAAGGATGTTTAGAATCGAACAAAACTAGGTATTGTGTCTTGTGGCATGCTGTGACTTTCAAGAAAGAGGTCCTTATCGAGAAGCATTCTCTTCTTACAACCGATGTATGATATGATTCAGTCCAATCATTACTTCTACGGGGCATCGACAATGTAAGCCTGTTCGATTCATTACCATATGTTTTCCTCTGAGATGCTTCCGTCGCTAGATAACATTTTTGGTCATGTTGAATCACATGACTCGAGCAAGTAACACTTATTTTCTCGTTAACTCCGTACTAATGCCTTCTTGGTTATCTTTTATGTTGAAACTGCATAATGCAGTAAGCAATACCCATGGCAAGTCTCTCTGTTATGGAAGGTCCACCAACCATAGCGTCAACTCTTAGATTCTTTCACATGGCATGAATTCTTTTCTACAAAGTGGGTCCTGTTTTTCTTTAGGTGACAATGCATGCTGGTTCTTTTCACTAGGAGAAAGATTAACTCTGGAAGGCAGTATTTTCTTTGGATTCTTACACTCTCCTTTTCATGGCGCCACTATTGACATTCAGTTTCTGAAGCAAGTCATTCCCTATATAATGTATTTAGGCATCTTGCATTTGCACATAATTTGTACCAGCAATTCGTGACTCTAAGAAATGTAGTGGTACCTTCTCTTTCGAGCTTTAAACCCGATCATTTTATTTTTTTCAGGTTTTTTGTTTTGTTTTAAGAACAATATAGGAGTTGATATGTAGTCCCTGTGCCTCTTTGTATTATACTATGTGTATGGGCCAAAGCACTCATGATTTTAAAGGCACATATATTTTAAACAAAACCCTATGTATGTTTTGCTCGAACACGAAGTTACTGGAAAATACCAATATTTTCAATGTGAACATGATTTCAAATGGGTCTCATGGTAGCAAATATTTGTGCTATAAAATTAAAATGTGTATACATCTCATTATAGACAACAATCCACCATTTGTCCTATTAAAGGTGATTGAACCATGGATAACAATCCACCATGTGTCCTATTAAAGGTGATTGAACCATGGATAATTTTTTCATCACGAACATGGCTTTAGCGGGTCTCTGCCATATGTGCTTGCTCACAACTAAACCATGGATTTTATTTTGAATATGTTTTTTTTTCAAACTTAGATTTCTCATCATGATAACCATATTTTCAACTAATAACATGTAATACATTTTTTTCAAACTTGAATTTCGCAGCATGATAACCATATTTTCAATATAGCATGGTTTAACACATGAGCTTTCTACTATCAATATTGAATAGGTTCTTGCACAATTAAATTATTTTCATCGACAACATGGTTTTAGTGGGTCTCTGCGCCATTTGGCGCAACGGGTCAACTAGTAATAATTGCAAGTAGGAGCAGCAAGCACATGCATATTATATCTGGCAAAATCATCATGTGCAACAGTAAAAGGCAACCCATCAATATAATCCTTAATAAGTGCAAGCTTCTCCGATATAGTGTAGTTGGGAGAATTCAAAAAGATAACAGGACTATCATACATGGGTGCAATAGCAACAATTTCATGTTTAACATGAGGAACTATGGCAAGTTCATCTCCATAAGCATAATTCATATTGGCATCTTGGCCACAAGCATAGCAAGCATCATCAAAAAGGGATATTTCAAAAGAATCAATGGGATCATAGCAATCATCATAGCGATCATCCTTCGGTAAGCATGAAGGGGAATTAAATAATGTATGAGTTGAAGAGTTACTCTCACTAGAAGGTGGGCACGGGTGATCAATCCGCTCTTCCTCATTTTGTTATTCTCTCTCCTCCTCATCTTTTTCATCCAATGAGCTCACAGTTTCATCAACTTCTTCTTCCATAGATTCCTGCAAAATATTAGTCTCTTCTTGGACAGCGGAGACTTTCTCAATAAGTGCATTAATATAGGCATTATATTCATAATTCTCATAACAATATTTAAGGATAGCTAAATTTTCATATCTATAACAAGCATCATCAAAATCCTCAAACTCTTTAAACAGGGATTCAATTTCATAAGCACCCATAAAAGCAACAAATTCTTCTATTTGTTCCACATCATAGTAATCGTATATACCATTAGCATAAGAAGATAAGGTTTCGTTATCATTAAATTTGCATGAAAAGGGAAGGTGTGGAGCATTCATCCTAGAGCAACAAGTATAATCATATTCCGAGCATAGTTGTCTAGCATACCACTTCAATATATAAATTTGATCCCATAATAGTTTCCCTTTTTGAGTTAAGCGATAATCCCTAAAGTATTCACGTTGATCCAACGTTACTCCCATTACCAGATTGAATGAGGTTTTCTCAAGATTATCAAAGTGGTACATAATATTTTTCACATATTGAGCATCGAGGGTTTTAGGAGGTTCCCCATCTCCATGAGTAGCAAGTACACCTAATTTTTTTGGTATTTCGTGTTCCATATCCATAACTAAAGATAGAGAACAACTAAGAACAGCAAATAACAATTACTTAGTGATAAAGCAAACAAGCACACACGAGAATATTCACCCCACGCTATGACTCCCCGGCAACGGCGCCAGAAAAAGGTCTTGATAACCCACAAGTATAGGGGATCAATTGTAGCCTCTTTCGATAAGTAAGAGTGTCGAACCCAACGAGGAGCTAAAGGTAGAACAAATATTCCCTCAAGTTCTATCGACCACCGATACAACTCTACGCACGCTTGACGTTCGCTTTTACCTAGAACAAGTATGAAACTAGAAGTACTTTGTAGGTGTGATAGGATAGGTTTGCAAGAAAATAAAGAACACATAAATATAAACTAGGGGCTGTTTAGATAAAAACACAACTAAAGTAAATATGGCGAGTGTGGAAAAGTGGTGGTAGGAGTTGTGGAATTGTCCCTAGGCAATTGACTATATTACTAGACCGATAATCACTATTGCAATTCTGTTTGAGGGAGAGGCATAAGCTAACATACTTTCTCTACTTGGATCATATGCACTTATGATTGGAACTCTAGCAAGCATCCGCAACTACTAAAGATTCATTAAGGTAAAACCCAACCATAGCATTAAAGTATCAAGTCCCCTTTATCCCATACGCAAACAACCTACTTACTCGGGTATGTGCTTCTGTCACTCACGCCACCCACCATAAGCAAATCATAAACATATTGCAAACCCTACAGCGGGAATCCCTCACGCTTGCGCGACACGAAGGGCACAATAGGACATCACCAATAATAAAATATGCAACTCAAACCAATCGTAGCAATTCATCAATCACCGATAGGACAACGAAAATTTACTCAGACATCATAGGATGGCAACACATCATCGGAAAATAATATGAAGCATAAAGCACCATGTTCAAGTAGAGGGTACAGCGGGTTGCGGGAGAGTGGACCGCTATAGATAGAGGGGGGAAGGTGATGGAGATGTTGGTGAAGATGACGGTGGTGTTGGTGAAGATCGCGGTGATGATGATGGTCCCCGGCAGCGCTCCGGCGCCACCGGAAGCAAGGGGGGAGAGGCCCCCTTCTTCTTCTTCTTCCTTGGCCTCCTCCCTAGATGGGAGAAGGGTTTCCCCTCTGGTCCTTGGCTCCCATGGCTTGGGAGGCGAGAGCCCTCCAAGATTGGATATATCTCTCTTTCTGCGTTCATTGCTCGCTCTGTTTCACCGTTTCGCGTATATATGGAGATCCGTAACTCCGATTGGCCTGAAACCTTCGCCGTGATTTTTTTCTGAATATTAGCTTTCTTGCGGCAAAAGAAGAGCGTCAACCGCCTTACGGTGGGCTCACGAGGGTAGGTGCGCGCCCCCCTACCTCGTGACCACCTTGGGCATCGTCTCGCGTGGATATTTCTTCCGGAATTTTCCATATTTTCCAAAAATAAGCTCCGTCCGTTTTTATCCCGTTTGGACTCCGTTTGATATGGATATTCTGCGAAACATAAAACATGCAACAGACAGGAACTGGCACTGGGCACTGGATCAATATGTTAGTCCCCAAAATAATATAAAAAGTTGCCAAAACGTATATGAAAGTGAATAATATTGGCATGGAACAATCAAAAATTATAGATACGACGGAGACGTATCAAGCCAACGCGTGCGTGGGCGAGGAAGCGGACATAGGCGTAGTAAGCAAGCTTCTCCTCGTCCTGCGACTCTGCGAGCCACCACCCCCGTGGGCGGGGGAGACGGCGTACTAAGCAAGCTTCTCCTCGTTCTACGAGTTGATGGGACACATCAAAAGTAATATGTACAGGGCATCCCTAGTGTATAGAGCCTTGCCTCTAAGGTAGGCCCCACATGGTTTGCCCCTTTTTTAACATAACGCATCAAGTCACAATTTGTTTGTTCACCCGTGGTACATGATCCTCCATCAAGTGGACAACCAGTACACGTGTCAAATTGCCATGTGGGCTGCCTTTTCGTACAGAAATGAGCTCCACCGTGTACCCGCGCGACTGTGGTTGGGAAAGAGACGGGAGTACGTGTGTCGTGCGTGCACCTCTTCTCTTCGTGCACGTCTCCCACCTACGTGGGTGTGTGTGCGAGAGATACAAACCTAGACAGATGGCGTGTGCGTTCATGAGTGTTTTTTGTTGGGGGTGATTTCGTGAATGTATTTGTGGGAATATGTGTCGATGATATCTCAAACAAAAATTTGACACATGCATTGTGTGTGAAATAGAGGCCTATCTATATCATCTATAGAGGGGTCAATACAAGAAGAGAGGGAGGGGTCATAGATATCGATAGAGTCGAAGAGGGGATCAAGTGGGTGGGTGCAAGATCGATGAATAGAGCCTCGAAATTGTGTGTGTGCAAGTCAAAGATATAGGGTGACTGACCTACCAGAACGTCAGAGGGCACATGGCAAGTTTGTGTGTGGCAGGGAGACATGATTAGAGCGCTCGATGTATCGGTGTGTGAGAGGGGGGAGGGGGGAGGCAGAGGCCTAACTAGAGAGGTAGATCGACTCGTATATGTGTTGATAAGGAGAGACCCAGCTATGTCTTGAGGGAGATCAGTCGACATCCATACATAAGTGAAGGACGGAAGATAGGTTGGGACAGAGAGAGAGAGAGAGGAGAGAGAGAGAGAGAGGGGGAGGGGTAGACTGCTGGATGGGTGGTGGAGTTGCTTCTCGAAGATGGTGGGAGAGGCCTACTAGACAAACTGAGGGTAGAACTACAATATTATCAATAAGAGTGGGGATGTGTTTTTGTGTGTGCGTGTGCGTGATAGATGTGTCGAGAGGCATGCATGGATGATGAAGGGGGACCATGTGTTTGGTAAGCAGACCTAACTAGATCGGTAGATCAGTTGTTGTGTGTCGGAGGAAGGGAGAGACATAACTAATGAGGTAGATCGATCGGCGCGTGGGGAAAACGAGTTATAACAACCTAGCTAGCTATATGTATAGCGGGAGATCGGTCGGTGTACATCCATTTGTTAGAGGCAAATAAGGCCCAACGAGACGGATAGACAGAGAGAATGGAGCTAGAAGGTGGTGCGAGAGGCCTACTAGCTAGATAGGGGGAGGAGTGTGCAATTGTGAGATCAATGAAAAGAGGGGCGAGAGTTTACACGTGTGTGGGACCGTATGAGAGACACGAGGCATGGACACAGAAAGGAGGAGATGGAAGGTGCGTGTGTATGTGGTAGGCAGACATCGCTGGAGAGGTTTATCGACCAGTGTGTGTCGGAAAGGAGTTGTGGAGACCGTGGGAGAACGACCTAAAGAAAAAAAATGAATGTGCGCGATGGATAGAATGTTGAGGGAGAGGGGGAGGGGGAGGAGGGTGTGTGCATGCACGAGAGAAAGTTAGTGCTAGCTACAAAGGTTAGAGGATTGTGTGGGTGTAAGAGGAAAACAAAGATCATAATTCAATATGAAAGTGGTTTCATATATTTGAATAGTAGAACATAGTGTTATAAACATATGCATGCATGAATATAGCGGTGATACGCATGGTGTGGTTTTGGACATGTTATACCATAATGTGATAATGTGTGGCATTTGCAACTCACAGCTAAATATCAAACAATCTAAACCATAATATACATCAAAAAACCTCACATTTAATTTGAATTTGTAATAATGTGAGGCGTTTGCAGCTCACAACGAAATATCGAACAATCTAAACCATCTATATATCAAACAATCTCACATTTTATTTGAATTTGTTATAATGTGTGGCGTTTGCACCTCACATCTAAATACTTGTAGGCGTAGGGGGCGGGGCACCATACATTATGTGATAAACATATTATACATATGAGACATGGTTTAGATTATGAAGATCTAGCTAGAGCTTGAAATGTACTATGATTTGAAATCAACATAAAGTGGATTCAAAAAATCGAGTTCGATTTCATATAGTACACATAGTTCATATCTAACTCGACAGTAATCATGTGGTGTGCTGTGAAGGTAATATACAAACGATGGTTTAACTTGACAATAATGAAGATTGTAGATCTTATTAAAATAGAGAAACAAATTCAAATGGTTTAACTTGACAACAATCATGATTGTTGATCTTATTCAAATAGAGAAACGAATTCAAATTTAGTTCATATTGAAGCGGTAGTATATACGTTTGGAATGCACTAAAACATTCATTTGAGTAGCAGGTTGCATGCATTATACACATAGCGAAATATTTTAATTGAACATAACATGAATTCAAAGTTTTGAATGGCATTTGTAGTGCGAATTGATTTGGTACAATACACAGGACTAGACTCTCTTGTGTGGTGTGAATTGATTTCATTTTTTTCGTCGAGGGAAGTGTGAATTGATTTGGTACAGTACATGTTAGGCTTGTCCGGAAATTTCAACCCGCGCCTTGTCACCCCGAAATATTTAAGATATATCTTTGTCTCGTTGAGCTCCGAAAACTCCCTCCACCTCAACCCGTGCATTGCTATCCCAAAATTACAACGCGCGTGAAAACTCCCACCTCCTGCGAAATCCCGACACGTGAAATGCCCGTGATACCCCTAAACCGAAAGAACCGCCTAGCTCAAATCGGTGGGGGTACTTTCGTAACTTAGCCCACCTTTCAGACAAGTGCGTCCCTAAGCCATGGTTCCCCCTCCCATCCCATCCACCGACACATTCGTACACCGAGGCCGTGAAAACCCGCGAAGCCCCAAATCCTCCTCCGTCCGCCACCCAGCTGGAGCCTCTTCCCTGACGATGTCGTCCACAGCAACGCCTCGACGTCCCTCATCGGACAGCACCAGATGAGGATCCACCGTCGATCTTGTCGTCTCGCCAGTTCAGCCACCCCGTCCTCCACCTCCAAGGAGTGATGCGTCTCCAACGTATCTATAATTTTTGATTGTTCCATGCTATTATATTATCTGTTTTGGATGTTTAATGGGCTTTATTATGCACTTTTATATTATTTTTGGGACTAACCTATTAATCGAAGGCCCAGTGCAAATTGCTGTTTTTTTTTGCCTATTTCAGTGTTTTGCAGAAAAGGAATATCAAACGGAATCCAGATGGAATGAAACCTTCGCGAGGATCGTTTTCGGAACAAACGCAATCCAGGAGACTTGGAGTGGACGTCAAGGAAGCCACGAGGTGGCCACGAGGTAGGAGGGCGCACCCAGGGGGTAGGCGCGCCCCCCACCCTCGTGGGCCCCTCGTAGCTCCACCGACCTACTTCTTTCGCCTATATATACTCTTATACCCTGAAAACATCCAGGAGCACCACGAAACCATATTTCCCGCAAGCTTCTGTACCCATGATATCCCATCTTGGGGCCTTTTCCGGTGCTCCGTCGGAGGGGAAACCGATCACGGAGGGCTTGTACATCAACACCATAGCCTCTCCGATGATGTGTGAGTATTTTACCACAGACCTTCGGGTCCATAGTTATTAGCTAGATGGCTTCTTCTCTCTCTTTGGATCTCAATACAATGTTCTCCTTGATCTTCTTGGATATCTATTTGATGTAATTCTTTTTGCGGTGTGTTTGTCGAGATGCGATGAATTGTGGGTTTATGATCAAGATTATCTATGAACAATATTTGATTCTCCTCTGAATTCCTTTATGCATGATTTAATTTCTTTGCAAGTCTCTTCGAATTATCGGTTTAGTTTGGCCTACTAGATTGATCTTTCTTGCAGCGGAGAAGTGCTTAGCTTTGGGTTCAATCTTGCGATGTCCTTTCCCAGTGACAGTAGGGGCAGCAAGGCACGTATTTTATTGTTGCCATTGAGGATAAAAAGATGGGGTTTATATCATATTGCTTGAGTTTATCCCTGTACATCATGTCATCTTGCCTAATGCGTTACTCTGTTCTTATGAACTTAATACTCTAGATGCATGCTGGATAGCGGTCGACGTGTGGAGTAATAGTAGTAGATGCCGAATCGTTTCGGTCTACTTGACACGGGCGTGATGCCTATATACATGATCATGCCTAGATATTCTCATAACTATGCGCTTTTCTATCAATTGCTCGACAGTAATTTGTTCACCCACCGTAGAATTTGCTATCTTGAGAGAAGCCACTAGTGAAACCTATGGCCCCCGGGTCTATTTTCCATCATATTAATCGCCCGCCTACATGCTATTTCCGTTGCCGTTTATTTTGCAATCTTTAATTTTCATTCTATACAAACAAAAATACCAAAAATATTTATCTTATTATCTCTATCAGATCTCACTTTTGCAAGTGGCCGTGAAGGGATTGACAACCCCTTTATCGCGTTGGTTGCAAGATACTTAATTGTTTGTGCAGGTACTAGGGATTTGTGTGTAGTCTCCTACTGGATTGATACCTTGGTTCTAACAAACTAAGGGAAATACTTACACTACTTTGTTGCATCACCCTTTCTTCTTCGAGGGAAAACCAATGCATGCTCAAGAGGTAGCAAGAAGGATTTCTGGCGCCGTTGTCGGGGAGTCTACGCACAAGTCAAGACATACCAAGTACCCATCACAAACTTTTATCCCTCGCTTGCATTATTTGCCATTTGCCTCTTGTTTTCCTCTCCCCCACTTCACCCTTGTTGTTTTATTCGCCCTTTTCCGTTCATCTCTTTTCGCTTGCTTCTTGCGTGCTTGTGTGTTGGATTGTTTGTCACGATGGCTCAAGACAATACTAAATTGTGTGACTTTTCCAATACCAACAACAATGATTTTATTAGCACTCCGATTGCTCCTATTACCGATGCTGAATCTTGTGAAATTAATGTTGCTTTGTTGAATCTTGTCATGAAAGATCAATTTCCTGGCCTTCCTAGTGAAGATGCCGCTACCCATCTAAAAAACTTCGTTGATTTGTGCGATATGCAAAAGAAGAAAGGTGTGGATAATGATATTCTTAAATTGAAGCTATTTCCGTTTTCGCTTAGAGATCGTGCTAAAACTTGGTTTTATTCTTTGCCTAAAAATAGTATTGATTCATGGAATAAGTGCAAAGATGCTTTTACCTCTAAGTATTTTCCTCCCGCTAGAAACGATATTATGAATTTTAAGCAACTTGATCATGAGCATGTTCCACAAGCTTGGGAGAGGATGAAATTAATGATACGCAATTCCCTACACATAGTTTGAATTTATGGATGATTATATAAAAAAATTATGCCGGATTGAATTTTGCTTCTAGAAATCTTTTAGATTCGGCCGCAGGAGGCACTTTTATGGAAATCACTTTAGGAGAAGCTACAAAACTCCTAGATAATATTATGATTAATTATTCTCAATGGCATACTGAAAGATCTACTAGTAAAAAGGTTCATGCCATTGAAGAGATTAATGTTTTGAGTGGAAAGATGGATGAACTTATGAAATTATTTGCTAATCAGAGTGTTTCTTCTGATCCTAATGATATGCCTTTGTCCACTTTGATTGAGAATAATAATGAATCTATGGATGTGAATTTTGTTGGTAGGAACAATTTTGGTAACAACGCGTATAGAGGAAACTTTAATTCTAGGTCGTTCCCTAGTAATTCCTCTAATAATTATGGTAATTCCTACAACAACTCTTATGGAAATTTTAATAAGATTCCCTCTGATTTTGAGACTAGTGTTAAAGAATCTATGAATTCGCAAAAGAATTTCAATTCTTTGCTTGAAGAAAAATTGCTTAAGGTTGATGAATTGGCTAGGAACATGGATAGAATTTCTCTTGATGTTGATTCTTTGAAACTTAGATCTATTCCATCTAAGCATGATATTAATGAGTCTCTCAAAGCCATGAGAATTTCCATTGATGAGTGCAAAGAAAGAACCGCTAGGATGCGTGCTAAAAAAGATTGCTTTGTGAAAGCGTGTTCTTCTAGTTTTCATGATAATAAGGATGAAGATCTAAAAGTGATTGATGTGTCTCCTATTAAATATTTCTTTTCCAATATGAATCTGTATAAATATGGGACTGGAGATGAGTCAACTTTAGTTAAAAGGAGTCCCAATGATTCGGAGTTTTTAGATCTTGATGCAAAAATTGGTAAAAGTGGGATTGAAGAGGTCAAAACTTTATATAGCAATGAACCCACTATTTTGGATTTCAAGGAATTTAATTATGATAATTGCTCTTTGATAGATTGTATTTCCTTGTTGCAATCCATGGTAAATTCTCCGCATGCTTATGATCAAAATAAAGCCTTTACTAAACACATCGTTAATGCTTTAATGCAATCTTATGAAGAAAAACTTGAATTAGAAGTCTCTATCCCCAGAAAAATTTATGATGAGTGGGAACCTACTATTAAAATTAAGATTAAAGATCATGAATGCTATGATTTGTGTGATTTGGGTGCTAGTGTTTCCACGATTCCAAAAACTTTGTGTGATGTGTTAAGTTTCCGTGAATTTGATAATTGTTCTTTAAACTTGCATCTTGCGGATTCCACCATTAAGAAACCTATGGGAAGGATTAATGATGTTCTTATTGTTGCAAATAGGAATTATGTGCCCGTAGATTTCATTGTTCTAGATATATATTGCAATCCTAAATGTCCTATTATTCTTGGTAGACCTTTCCTTAGAACGGTTGGTGCAATTATTGATATGAAAGAAGGAAATATTAGATTCCAATTTCTGTTAAGGAAGGGCATGGAGCACTTTCCTAGGAAGAAAATTAAATTACCTTATGAATCCATTATGAGAACCACTTATGGATTGCATACCAAAGATCACAATACCTAGATCTATTCTTGTTTTTATGCCTAGGTAGGGGCGTTAAACGATAGCGCTTGTTGGGAGGCAACCCAATTTTATTTTTGTTCCTTGATTTTTGTTCCTGTTTAGTAATAAATACTTCATATAGCCTCTGGTTAGATGTGGTTTTATGTTTTAATTAGTGTTTGTGCCAAGTAAAACCTATAGGATCTTCTTGGGTGATAATTATTTGATCTTGCTGAAAAAGACAGAAACTTTCTGCTCACGAAAACAATAATTAAAAATCACCAGAACGTGATAAAATATTGATTCAAATTGCAGTAGATCAATAAACAAATTATTTAGGTCTTCCAATTTTGGCAGAATTTTTTAGTTACAGAAGTTTGTGTTTGATACAGATTACTACAGACTGTTCTGTTTTTGACAGATTCTGTTTTTCGTGTGTTGTTTGCTTATTTTGATGAATCTATGGCTAGTATCGGGGGGTATGAACCATAGAGAAATTGGAATACAGTAGGTTTAACACCAATATAAATAAATAATGAGTTCATTACAGTACCTTATTGTGGTGGTTTGTTTTCTTGCACTAACGGAGCTCATGAGATTTTCTGTTGAGTTTTTTGTTGTGAAGTTTTCAAGTTTTTGGGTAAAGATTTGATGGATTTTGGAATAAGGAGTGGAAAGAGACTAAGATTGGGGATGCCCAAGGCACTCCAAGGTAAAATTAAAGTACAACCAAAATCCTATGCTTGGGGATGCCCCGGAAGGCATCCCCTCTTTCGTCTTTGTCTATCGGTAACTTTACTTGAGGCTATATTTTTATTCACCACATGATATGTGTTTTGCTTGGAGCGTCTTGTATGATTTGAGTCTTTGCTTTTTAGTTTACCACAATCATCCTTGCTGTACACACCTTTTGGAGAGACACACATGAATCGGAATTTATTACAATACTCTATGTGCTTCACTTATATCTTTTGAGCTAGATAATTTTGCTCTAGTGCTTCACTTATATCTTTTAGAGCACGGTGGTGGTTTATTTTATAGAAGTTACTGATCTCTCATGCTTCACTTATATTATTTTGAGAGTCCTTTAGAACAGCATGGTAATTTGCTGTGGCTATAAAATTAGTCCTAATATGATAGGCATCCAGGATAGGTATAATAAAAACTATCATATAAAGTGCATTGAATACTATGAGAAGTTTGCATTGAATACTATGAGAAGTTTGATTCTTTATGATTGTTTTGAGATATGAAGAAGGTTATATTTGATTCATGCTAGTTGAGTAATTGTGAATTTGAGAAATACTTGTGTTAAAGTTTGTGATTCCCGTAACATGCACGTATGGTGAACCGTTATGTGATGAAGTCGGAGCATGATTTATTTATTGATTGTCTTCCTTATGAGTGGCGGTCGGGGACGAGCGATGGTATTTTCCTACCAATCTATCCCCCTAGGAGCATGCGCGTAGTACTTCATTTCGATAACTAATAGATTTTCGCAATAAGTATGTGAGTTCTTTATGACTAATGTTGACCCCATGGATTATACGCACTCTCACCCTTTGTAACGCCCCGGATCCGATGCGCCAGGTGTTTGCCAGTTATTCGCCGTTGTTGCCATGTCATTTGCTTGCGTGTTGCATTTTGCCATGTCATCATGTGCATTTCATTTTGCATACGTGTTCGTCTCATGCATCCGAGCATTTTCCCCGTTGTCCGTTTTGCAATCCGGCACTCCTATGTCACCCGGCGCCCCCTTTTACCTCTTTTCGTGTGCGGGTGTTAAACGGTCTCGGAATGGACCGAGGTTTGCCAAGCGGCCTTGGTATAGCACGGGTAGACCGCCTGTCAAGTTTCGGATCATTTGGAGGTCGTTTGGTACTCCAACGGTTAACCGGGTAACCGTAAAAGCCCTCTTTGAGTTGCAGCCCAACACCCCTTCCAAAGTGGCCCAAAACCCATCTAACTCCCCTTCATGCTCTCGGCCGTTCGATCAAGATCGTGTGGGCGAAAACCGCACCCCATTTGGACTCTCCTAGCTCCCTCTACCTATAAATAAGCCCCCCCGAAATTCGCAGATGAATCCCGCAGATGAAACCCTAGCCCCGCTCCTCTCGCCAGCCGGACATGTCCGATCTGGGCCGGACGCGTCCGCGCCGCCGCCCGCAGCCAACCGGAGGCCGCCATGTGGCACCTGCCCACCGCGCTGCCGCCCGCCGAGCCGCAGCCCGCCCCGCGCGGCGCGCGCGCTCCGCCGCCGCCGCCGCCGCCGCGCTCGCCCTCCGCTCTCGCTGGTCGCCCGCGCCGCCGCTCGCCGGCGTTTCGCCGAGCAGGACGCCACCGCCGTCCTGGGACTCCGCGCCCGCGCCGAAGCTGCTGTCGCCGCTTTTGGCGGCGCCGCCCGCCTCCTCATGACCGTCGCGCTGGCGCGCCGCCGCGCTTCGCCGCCCCTCACCACCGCCGGCCGGACCTCGCCTCCGGAGCCGCCGCGACCTCCTCCCTCGCCGGATCTGGGCGGGTGGATGAGATCCACCCGTCCCCCGATCCAAACGCACCCTCGCCCCGCCCGGATCTCCTCGTCCCGGATCCTCCTCGTCCCGTTTTCGGAGGGTAAAATTCCACTAAGTCCCAGATTTTCGTTATTTTCATGCCATGTTCATGCCACCGTATCTCTGCATCCGTAGCTCCGTTTCGTGCGTGTAATATGTCAAATTGTTCGTCCCGTCGAGTACATCATTTCATCTCATGGCATCATTTTCATTTCAGCTCATCTTGATGCCCGAAATGCTGTTGGAAGAGGGCTATGTGATGTTAGTTTCAGATTCTTATCAGAACATGCACTTTTTTCATTTTTGCCATGATTGATGTGTGCACCCTATGAACTTGAGTCCTACATGTGTTTTGTAATATGCCATGCTATATTTACAGGGGTGTATGCCATGTATTTTTTTGATCTCTGTGGTGACTAGCACAAGCATGCAAACAAGGCTTCATGATGTTGCTGATTTCAGCCCCTGTTCTGCTGATATTTTTATGCCATGTAAACTTGATGCTACCGAGAGATCCATGCTTATTTTGAGATACTTCAGTAAGGATGTTTTGAACATATGGTTATGCTCTATCCATCCATGCCCTTGTTTGCAATTATGGAGTGCCATAGACTGAGTCAATCGAGCTCTACTTTTGCTATAAAATGTTTCCTGGCAGATTGTTTACATGTTATTCAATTTTGCCAAGGTTGTTGTAGTTGATCCTTGCATTCTATGTTGTTGTTCTTGCCATGTCTAGCTTCTATGCCATGTCTAGTTGCTGGGTGTATGCTTAGTTTGTCATTCAATGCCTCATAGTGAGTGCATCAAGCTCGTAAACATGCCTACTTGTTATCTGTTTATGCCATGCTCCAGTTTTGCACTAAGTCTGAATCTGTTTATGTTTTTGCTATATTCACATGCTTGCAATTGTATTTTCTGATCCCTTTTGGCTCATGGTCAGTAAGGTCTTTTGATCTATGCATTTAGTAGTATCATGCCATACCTTTCTTTGTCCTTATAAGTTCCTGTAACATGTAGTTTGATAGCTCTAAACATTGCAAACTGATGTTATTTTCTGCAAAGTCTGAAACTGTTATTATATGCAATCTTGCCATGTCATTTTGAGCATGTTCTAGTGATTTCTGGAGATAGCTCAGTGTTCATGTTTTGTAATGCTTTACCTGTACATCATCCCATGCCTTTTGTTATTACGTTGAGATGCTGTAGCATAGTGTTTTGATGCTTTCAATATGCCTAGTTGCTGTTTTGGACAGATTGTTGCCATGACTTGTATAGGGTGTATGTGTTGAACCGTTGCTCCGTTTTGAGTGTGCTCTATATGAAACTTTCTTGATTTTGCATGTAGTTTCATATTATCATGTTGCATCCTTGTTTTGAGGTGTTTGCTTGATGTTTGGATGCATTTTGCATCAATTCCATGGTTAACTTGTTTTGCTCATATCTTCTAGGCCGTTGCTCCGAATTAAATGAACTTTATATGTAACTTGACTAGAATTTCGTGTATATCATCGTGGTGCATCTTAAATTGCTGTTGAACAACTTGAACATAAGGTTTATTCAGATCTGGACCAATTTTGAAATTTGCATATGAGGACTTACCGGAATTGTTATATGTTGTTTCCGGCCTCATTTAAACTTGCTTTGATGTGTTGGTCTTGTATGCATCATCTTTTGCCATGAGTAGCTTCATGTAGCCTTGTCATGCATCATGCTTGGTTGTGCATCATGTCTTGTCTATGTGTGGTGTGTTTACTTTGTTGTGTGCTTCTTCTCGATTGTTCCCGTTTCGTTGCTATCGTGAGGATTCGTTCGTCTACGCTTGGTTCGGCTTCATCCGTTCGTCTTCTTCATGGACTCGTTCTTCTTCCTAGAGGGATTTCAGGCAAGATGACCGCTACCCTGGATCTCACTACTATCATTGCTATGCTAGTTGCTTCGTTCTATCGCTATGCTGCGCTACCTATTACCTGTTTATCAAGCCATCCCAAATTGCCATGAACCTCTAACCTTTGGCACCTTTCCTATGCAAACCGTTGTTTGACTATGTTACCGCTTTGCTCAGCCCCTCTTATAGCGTTGTTAGTTGCAGGTGAAGATGAAGTTTGTTCCTTGTTGGAACATGGAGATGTTGTTCCTTGTTGGAACATGTTTACTTGTTGGGATATCACAATATATCTTATTTAATTAATGCATCTATATACTTGGTAAAGGGTGGAAGGCTCGTCCTTATGCCTGGTGTTTTGTTCCACTCTTGCCGCCCTAGTTTCCGTCATATCGGTATTATGTTCCCGGATTTTGCGTCCCTAACGCGGTCGGGTGATTTATGGGACCCCCTTGACAGTTCGCTTTGAATAAGACTCCTCCAAAGAAGGCCCAACATTGGTTTTACCATTTGCCTCACCTACTACCCTTTTTTCCCTTGGGAGTCGCGCTCTCAAGGGTCATCTTCATTTTAGCCCCCCCGGGCCAATGCTTGTCTAAGTGCTGGTCCAAACTAGAGCCACTTGCGGTGCCGCCCCTAGGCAAGTTGGGGTATCGTCGGTTGTCGTACGTACTGCTCATCCGGTCGTGGCCTGAGACGAGATACGCGCGGCTACTATCAGGATGTCGGCACGCCGGGAGGCTTTGCTGGTCTTGTTTTATTCTTGTCGAAATGTCTTGTAGCCGGATTCCGAGACTGATCGGGTCTTCCCGGGAGAAGGAATATCCTTCGTTGATCGCGAGAGCTTATCATGGGCTAAGTTGGGACACCCTGCAGGGTTTGAACTTTCAAAGCCGTGCCCGCGGTTATGTGGCAGATGGGAATTTGTTAATATCCGGTTGTAGTAAACTTGAAGCAAACTCTTCTAAAATACACCAACCGTGTGCGTAATCGTGAGTGTCTCTTTTTCGGGTTGATCGAGAGGAGAACACGGTTTCGGGTTATGTCGGCGTAAGTAGGAGTTCAGGATCACTTCTTGATCATTACTAGTTGACGACCGTTCCTTTGTTTCTCTTCTCGCTCTCATTTGCGTATGTTAGCCACCATATCATGCTTAGTCGCTGTTGCAACCTCACCACTTTACCCTTTCCTTACCCATTAAGCTTTGCTAGTCTTGATACCCATGGTAATGGGATTGTTGAGTGCTCGTGGCTCACAGTTTACTACACCACCAGTTGCAGGTACAGGTTATGCGATGATCATGACGCGAGAGCGATGTTTATTTGTGTTGGAGTTCTTCATCTGCTTCTTCGATCAGGGGATAGGTTCCAAGTCGGCAGCCTGGGCTAGCAGGGTGGATGTCGTTTGAGTTTCTGTTTATGTTGCATCCGTAGTCGGATGTTGATCTTGTATATGATGTTGATGTATTCTTGTGGCATTTGTGCCTTATGTATGTATCCACTTCTATTATGTAATGTTGATGTAATGATATCCACCTTGCAAAAGCGTTTTCAATATGCGGGTCTATCCTTGGTGGGACCGTCGAGTTCCTTTTGGATAGGGTCGCATATTGGGCGTGACAAGTAACGAGTGGTTTCATAGTCTATCTGATTCCGTGAGCTTTTGATTCTCGCCATTCTCGTCGTTCCTCTCTTATTCTCGAGCGCTCTCGATTCTTTGCTTCTTTTCTTGAGTTCTTGTTTCGCCTCTTCCTCTTTCTCTTCCGTCTCGGTCCTAAGATCTCGGGACGAGATCTCTTGTTAGTGGAGGAGTGTTGTAACGCCCCGGATCCGATGCGCCAGGTGTTTGCCAGTTATTCGCCATCGTTGCCATGTCATTTGCTTGCGTGTTGCATTTTGCCATGTCATCATGTGCATTTCATTTTGCATACGTGTTCGTCTCATGCATCCGAGCATTTTCCCCGTTGTCCGTTTTGCAATCCGGCACTCCTATGTCACCCGGCGCCCCCTTTTACCTCTTTTCGTGTGTGGGTGTTAAACGGTCTCGGAATGGACCGAGGTTTGCCAAGCGGCCTTGGTATAGCACCGGTAGACCGCCTGTCAAGTTTCGGATCATTTGGAGGTCGTTTGGTACTCCAACGGTTAACCGGCTAACCGTAAAAGCCCTCTTTGAGTTGCAGCCCAACACCCCTTCCAAAGTGGCCCAAAACCCATCTAACTCTCCTCCATGCTCTCGGTCGTTCGATCACGATCGTGTGGGCGAAAACCGCACCCCATTTGGACTCTCCTAGCTCCCTCTACCTATAAATAAGCCCCTCCCCCCCGAAATTCGCGGATGAATCCCGCAGATGAAACCCTAGCCCCGCTCCTCTCGCCAGCCGGACATGTCCGATCTGGGCCGGACGAGTCCGCGCCGCCGCCCGCAGCCAACCGGAGGCCGCCACGTGGCACCGGCCACCACATGCGCCCGCCGCCGCCGAGCCAGCAGCCCGCCCGCTCGCGCGCGCCGCCGCCGCCGCCGCCCGTGCTCGCCTCCGCTCTTCTTTGGTCGCCCATCGCCGCTCGCCGGCGTTCCCGCGAGTAGGACGCCGCCGCCGTCCTGGGACTCCGCGCTTCGCGCTTCGAAGCTGCCCGTCGCCGCCTTGGCGGCGCGCGTCGCCGGATCGGCGCCGCCCGCCTCGTCTCGCGACCGCGCGCAAGGCTGCCGCCGTAGCCCGCCGCCCCTCACCACCGCCGGCCGGACCTCGCCTCCGGAGCCGCCGCGATCTCCTCCCTCGCCGGATCTGGGCGGGTGGATGAGATCCACCCGTCCCCCGATCCAAACGCACCCTCGCCCCGCCCGGATCTCCTCGTCCCGGATCCTCCTCGTCCCGTTTTCGGAGGGTAAAATGCCACCAAGTCCCAGATTTTCGTTATTTTCATGCCATGTTCATGCCACCGTATCTCTGCATCCGTAGCTCCGTTTCGTGCGTGTAATATGTCAAATTGTTTGTCTCATCGAGTACATCATTTCATCTCATTGCATCATTTTCATTTGAGCTCATCTTGATGCCCGAAATGGTGTTGGAAGAGGGCTATGTGATGTTACTTTCAGATTCTTATCAGAACATGCACTTTTGTCATTTTTGCCATGATTGATGTGTGCACCCTATGAACTTGAGTCCTACATGTATTTTGTAATATGCCATGCCATCTTTAGAGGGGTGTATGCCATGTATTTTTGTGATCTCTGTGGTGACTAGCAGAAGCATGCAAACTAGGCTTCATGATGTTGCTGATTTCAGCCCCTGTTCTGCTGATATTTTTATGCCATGTAAACTTGATGCTACCGAGAGATCCATGCTTATTTTGAGATACTTCAGTAAGGATGTTTTGAACATATGGTTATGCTATATCCATCCATGCCCTTGTTTGCAATTATGGAGTGCCATAGCTTGAGTCAATCGAGCTCTACTTTTGCTATAAAATGTTTCCTGGCAGATTGTTTACATGTTATTCAATTTTGCCAAGGTTGTTCTAGTTGATCCTTGCATGCTATGTTGTTGTTCTTGCCATGTCTAGCTTCTATGCCATGTCTAGTTGCTGGGTGTATGCTTAGTTTGTCATTCAATGCCTCATAGTGAGTGCATCGAGCTCGTAAACATGCCTACTTGTTATCTGTTTATGCCATGCTCCAGTTTTGCACTAAGTCTGAATCTGTTTATGTTTTTGCTATATTCACATGCTTGCAATTGCATTTTCTTTTCCCTTTTGGCTCATGGTCAGTAAGGGACTTTTGATCTATGCATTTAGTAGTATCTTGCCATACCTTTGTTTGTCCTGATAAGGTCCTGTAACATGTAGTTTGATAGCTCTAAACATTGCAACCTGATGTTATTTTCTGCAAAGTCTGAAACTGTTATTATATGCAATCTTGCCATGTCATTTTGAGCATGTTCTAGTGATTTCTGGAGATAGCTCAGTGTTCATGTTTTGTAATGCTTTACCTGTACATCATGCCCATGCCTTTTGTTATTACGTTGAGATGTTGTAGCATAGTGTTTTGATGCTTTCAATATGCCTAGTTGCTGTTTTGGGCAGATTGTTGCCATGACTTGTATAGGGTGTATGTGTTGAACCGTTGCTCCGTTTTGAGTGTGCTCTATATGAAACTTGCTTGATTTTGCATGTAGTTTCATATTATCATGTTGCATCCTTGTTTTGAGGTGTTTGCTTGATGTTTGGATGCATTTTGCATCAATGCCATGGTTAACTTGTTTTGCTCATATCTTCTAGGCCGTAGCTCCGAATTAAATGAACTTTATATGTAACTTGACTAGAATTTCGTGTATATCATCGTGGTGCATCTTAAATTGCTGTTTAACAACTTGAACATAAGGTTTATTCAGATCTGGACCAATTTCGAAATTTGGATATGAGGACTTACCGGAATTGTTATATGTTGTTTCCGGCCTCATTTAAACTTGCTTTGATGTGTTGGTCTTGTATGCATCATCTTTTGCCATGAGTAGCTTCATGTAGCCTTGTCATGCATCATGCTTGGTTGTGCATCATGTCTTGTCTATGTGTGGTGGGTTTACTTTGTTGTGTGCTTCTTCTCGATAGTTCCCGTTTCGTTGCGATCGTGAGGATTCGTTCGTCTACGCTTGGTTCGGCTTCATCCGTTCGTCTTCTTCATGGACTCGTTCTTCTTCCTAGCGGGATTTTAGGCAAGATGACCGCTACCCTGGATCTCACTACTATCATTGCTATGCTAGTTGCTTCGTTCTATCGCTATGCTGCGCTACCTATTACCTGTTTATCAAGCCATCCCAAATTGCCATGAACCTCTAACCTTTGGCACCTTTCCTATGCAAACCGTTGTTTGGCTATGTTACCGCTTTGCTTAGCCCCTCTTATAGCGTTGTTAGTTGCAGGTGAAGATGAAGTTTGTTCCTTGTTGGAACATGGAGATGTTGTTCCTTGTTGGAACATGTTTACTTGTTGGGATATCACAATATATCTTATTTAATTAATGCATCTATATACTTGGTAAAGGGTGGAAGGCTCGGCCTTATGCCTGGTGTTTTGTTCCACTCTTGCCGCCCTAGTTTCCGTCATATCGGTATTATGTTCCCGAATTTTGCGTCCCTAACGCGGTCGGGTGATTTATGGGACCCCCTTGACAGTTCGCTTTGAATAAGACTCCTCCAGCAAGGACCAACATTGGTTTTACCATTTGCCTCACCTACCCTTTTTTCCCTTGGGAGTCGCGCTCTCAAGGGTCATCTTCATTTTAGCCCCCCCGGGCCAATGCTTGTCTAAGTGTTGGTCCAAACTAGAGCCACTTGCGGTGCCGCCCCTAGGCAACTTGGGGTATCGTCGGTTGCCGTACGTACTGCTCATCCGGTCGTGGCCTGAGACGAGATATGCGCGGCTACTATCAGGATGTCGGCACGCCGGGAGGCTTTGCTGGTCTTGTTTTATTGCTGTCGAAATGTCTTGTAGCCGGGATTCCGAGACTGATCGGGTCTTCCCGGGGAGAAGGAATATCTTTCGTTGATCGCGAGAGCTTATCATGGGCTAAGTTGGGACACCCCTGCAGGGTTTAAACTTTCGAAAGCCGTGCCCGCGGTTATGTGGCAGATGGGAATTTGTTAATATCCGGTTGTAGTAAACTTGAAGCAAACTCTTCTAAAATACACCAACCGTGTGCGTAACCGTGAGTGTCTCTTTTCGGGGTTGATCGAGAGGAGGACACGGTTTCTGGGTTATGTCTGAGGTAAGTAGGAGTTCAGGATCACTTCTTGATCATTACTAGTTGACGACTGTTCCTTTGTTTCTCTTCTCGCTCTCATTTGCGTATGTTAGCCACCATATCATGCTTAGTCGCTGCTGCAACCTCACCACTTTACCCTTTCCTTACCCATTAAGCTTTGCTAGTCTTGATACCCATGGTAATGGGATTGCTGAGTCCTCGTGGCTCACAGTTTACTACACCACCAGTTGCAGGTACAGGTTATGCGATGATCATGACGCGAGAGCGATGTTTATTTGTGTTGGAGTTCTTCATCTGCTTCTTCGATCAGGGGATAGGTTCTAGGTCGGCAGCCTGGGCTAGCAGGGTGGATGTCGTTTGAGTTTCTGTTTATGTTGCATCCGTAGTCGGATGTTGATCTTGTATATGATGTTGATGTATTCTTGTGGCATTTGTGCCTTATATATGTATCCCCATCTATTATGTAATGTTGATGTAATGATATCCACCTTGTAAAAGCGTTTTCAATATGCGGGTCTATCCTTGGTGGGACCGTTGAGTTCCTTTTGGATAGGGTCGCATATTGGGCGTGACACCCTTCCACCATTGCTAGCCTCTCTAATACGGCGCACCTTTCGCCGGTACCATACACCCACCATATACCTTCCTCAAAGCAGCCACCATACCTACCTATTATGGCATTTCCATAGCCATTCCGAGATATATTGCCATGCAACTTTCCACCGTTCCGTTTATTATGACACGCTCCATCATTGTCATATTGCTTTGCATGATCATGTTGTTGACATCGTATTTCTGGCAAAGCCATCGTTTATGATTTTCATACATGTCACTCTTGATTCATTGCATATCCCGGTACACCGTCGGAGGCATTCACATAGAGTCATATTTTGTTCTAAAGTATTGAGTTGTAATTTTAGAGTTGTAAGTATATAAAAGTGTGGTGGTCATAATTATTAGAGCATTGTCCCAAGTGAGGAAAGGATGATGGAGACTATGATTCCCCCACAAGTCGGGATGAGACTCCGGACGAAAAAGAAAAAAATAAGAGGCCATACGAAAAAGAGAGAAAGGCCCAAACAAAAAAATGAGAGAAAAGAGAAAAGGGACAATGTTACTATCCTTTTACCACACTTGTCCTTCAAAGTAGCACCGTGATCTTCATGATAGAGAGTCTCCTATGTTGTCACCTTCATATACTAGTGGGAATTTTACATTATAGAACTTGGTTTGTATATTCCAATGATGGGCTTCCTCAAAATGCCCTAGGTCTTCGTGAGCAAGCGAGTTGGATGCACACCCACTTAGTTTCTTTTGTTGAGCTTTCATACGTTTATAGCTCTAGTGCATCCGTTGCATGGCAATCCCTACTCACTCACATTGAAATATATTGATGGGCATCTCCATAGCCCGTTGATACGCCTAGTTGATGTGAGACTATCTTCTCCTTTATTTTGTCTTGTCCACAACCACCATCCTATTCCACATATAGTGCTATGTCCATGGCTCACGCTCATGTATTGCGTGAAAATTGAAAAAGTTTGAGAACATCAAAAGTATGAAACAATTGCTTGGCTTGTCATTGGGGTTGTGCATGATTTTAATATTTTGTGTGATGAAGATAGAGCATAGCCAGACTATATGATTTTGTAGGGATAACTCTCTTTGGCTATGTTATTTTGAGAAGACATGATTGCTTTATTAGTATACTTGAAGTATTATATTTTTATGTCAATATTAAACTTTTATCTTGAATCTTTCGGATCTGAACATTCATGCCACAATAAAGAAAATTACATTGAAAATTATGCTAGGTAGCATTCCACATCAAAAATTCTGTTTTTATCATTTACCTACTCGAGGACGAGCAGGAATTAAGCTTGGGGATGCTTGATATGTCTCCAACGTATCTATAATTTTTGATTGTTCCATGCTATTATATTATCTATTTTGGATGTTTAATGGGCTTTATTACGCATTTTTATATTATTTTTGGGACTAACCTATTAACCGAAGGCCCAGTGCAAATTGTTGTTTTTTTGCCTATTTCAGTGTTCCGCAGAAAAGGAATATCAAACGGAATCCAAACGGAATGAAACCTTCGCGAGGATTGTTTTTCGAACAAACGCAATCTAGGAGACTTGGAGTGGACGTCAAGGAAGCCACGAGGTGGCCACGAGGTAGGAGGGCGCGCCCAGGGGGGTAGGTGCGCCCCACCCTCGTGGGCCCCTCGTAGCTCCACCGACCTAATTTTTCGCCTATATATATACTCTTATACCCTGAAAACATCCAGGAGCACCACGAAACCCTATTTCCACCGTCGCAAGCTTCTGTACCCGTGAGATCCCATCTTGGGGCCTTTTCCGGCGCTCCGCCGGAGGGGGAATCGATCATGAATGGCTTCTACATCAACACCTTAGCCTCTCCGATGATGTGTTAGTAGTTTACCACAAACCTTCGGGTCAATAGTTATTAGCTAGATGGCTTCTTCTCTCTCTTTGGATATCAATACAATGTTCTCCTTGATCTTCTTGGAGATCTATTCGATGTAATTCTTTTTGCAGTGTGTTTTTCGAGATCCGATGAATTGTGGGTTTATGATCAAGATTATCTATGAACAATATTTGATTCTTCTCTGAATTCCTTTATGCATGATTTAATATCTTTGCAAGTCTCTTCGAATTATCGGTTTAGTTTGGCCTACTAGATTGATCTTTCTTGCAATGGGAGAAGTGCTTAGCTTTGGGTTCAATCTTGCGGTGTCCTTTCCCAGTGACAGTAGGGGCAACAAGGCACGTATTGTATTGTTGCCATCGAGGATAAAAATATGGGGTTTATATCATATTGCTTGAGTTTATCCCTGTACATCATGTCATCTTGCCTAATGTGTTACTCTGTTCTTATGAACTTAATACTCTAGATGCATGCTGGATAGCGGTTGATGTGTGGAGTAATAGTAGTAGATGCAGAATCGTTTCGGTCAACTTGACACGGACGTGATGCCTATATACATGATCATGCCTAGATATTCTCATAACTATGCACTTTTCTATCAATTGCTCGACAGTAATTTGTTCACCCACCGTAGAATTTGCTATCTTGAGAGAAGCCACTAGTGAAACCTATGGCCCCTGGGTCTATTTTCCATCATATTAATCTCCGCCAACGTGCTATTTCCATTGCCGTTTATTTTGCAATATTTACTTTTCATTCTATACAAACAAAAATACCAAAATATTTATCTTATTATCTCTATCAGATCTCACTTTTGCAAGTGGCCGTGAAGGGATTGACAACCCCTTTATCGTGTTGGTTGCAAGGTACTTAATTGTTTGTGCAGGTACTAGGGATTTGTGTGTACTCTCCTACTGGATTGATACCTTGGTTCTCAAAAACTGAGGGAAATACTTACGCTACTTTGCTGCACCACCCTTTCCTCTTCAAGGGAAAACCAACGCATGCTCAAGAGGTAGCAAGGAGCTGCCCAACGTTCCCCTCGTCTTTCACGCCACCTCCATTCCCACACCGCCGTCTTCACCTGCACCACCGGAAGAGCAGCATCATCACCGATTCCTCGGATGAAGCTGAGGCCTAATCGGCGCCACCAAAGAGGTTCTACACTAATCGCCGCATTTTCTTCTTGATTCAATCTCACAGTGCTGCCGGCGCTCGGCCCCGAGCCGACATGGCACGGCTCCATCCACGGCGGCGTCGCCAGCCACTTCCTCCATGGCGTCGCTCCCTCCACGGAGACGTCCACATCAGTAGGAGTTGTTGCTACTTTGGCTCATGCTCGCACTGCTGCTCTGCTCTTGCTCTCGGTCCCCTGCCTGGTCTGCTCTTGCTCTTGCTCGCGCTGCTGCTCTCACTCTTGCTCTTGCTTGCGCTGCTTCTCTCACTCTTGCTCTTGCTTGTGCTGCTGCTCTACTCTTGCACGCGCTGCTGCTGCATGAGCAGCAGATCCTGCTCTCCCTCGAGCCCCTGCAGCTGCTACCCAAGATGCTGCTACCCGACCAGCTGCCCCGGCTCTCGCACGCGCTGCTGCTCCGGGCACTGCTGCTGCTACTACTACTGCTTTTCTGCTACTAGTGCATTCAATTTCGACAATAAAAGTTAGTTTTGACAGCAAAATTTAGTTTTGACAGTTAAATTCAGTTTCTACAGTTAAGTTCAGAGATGAGCAGCTGATGTATTTTACATCTAGAACTTTCTGGTTATGTATTTTACGTCGTCTATTGGATATGCTATTAGAATTCCACCCAGGTTAACGTTGTATCTCTTGTCCTGCTTCAGCCTCGCCGTCGTACAACTCACCGGAGCTGCTCCGACGATGAAACCCTCCATCACAGCGGAGCAGTACCCCGTGCTCCATCTCTAGATGCCTAAGATCTTCTTTCCCTCCTCCGACAGCCAAATCAGCCGGAGCATCCTCACCGACCAACCTAATCATGCTGAGATCAACATGGCTTCGCCAAAGAAGTTGTACACTTGTTGCATCGCTTTTTTACTGTACATGTTATATATATTGTCCACTGAGAACACGTAGTAACGTGAAATACGATTAGTTTCTCCTACTATATGACAAGCATTGAGGTACCAGGTAACTTAGCTATCCGTGATGGACTCTCTTGGACGCCATCATTATTTATCCCTGTGCGTTTGAGATGTGCATTTGTAGATGGGCCTTGGAGTTGAGATAGTAGGGCAGTGGCCTGGGTCCAAAGTAGTAGAAGTAGCACAAAAAACATTTTTTGAGTGTAGGCTTTTCCCTGCTCAAGTCTGCCTACTAGAATCGCCAGTGCTTGAAAGGAAAATTGAAGGAAAAACACAGGAATTGGAAAGTTTCCTATGGTACTACTATTCATGCATTTGGTTCAAAGGAATGGAGCAAAGGAAAACTGTAGGATTTGTTCCTTTAGTGTCTCCTTGAAAGAAAAACCGTAGGAATTTTAATATCCGCTTATCCTCCTTTTCAAATTCCTATTCATGAAGCACAAGACTAAGAGATAGTAGAATAATAACATTATAACCGTACATTTTCTTGTGGTTTGACTTAATCTCACCATGCTTCTTTGCATCCTGTGATCTTCCAATTCTTGTGAACCAAACACCCAGATTGGTAGAAATCTTGTGTTTTTAAATTCTCTGTTTTGCACGTGCATTCCTATCCTATCCCTGTGTATTTCCGATCCCTCCATTTTTAGAATCCTCAAATTCAAACAAGCCCTTACACAATTACTTTTGTTAAAGATATGTGTCAAAGAAAACCATGTGTGGTTTGTCAAGCTCCTGCTGCACTGTGTTCCACCCCAGCTCAGCTGCTCCAATGACGGAAGGGTTCACCACAACAGGGATCCACCCTCTAGACTGTCTTTCGCCGCCTCAGATCTTCTTCCCCACCGCCGGCAGCCACGACAACTGCATTACCATCATCAACTGAGCAAATGACCTCGAGGACTACACAGGTCCGCAAGAGAGGTCGCACTCTTTCGTGTCTTCTTAAGTTATGCATCGCTTAATATTACATGCTACTTTATCGTCATGTTCACCGATTAGACTCTGAGTCAGCTCCAAACTAATGCTCAAACTTGACTTTTTAAATGGTTGTGGGGTACATATCGGGGCCACAATCAATAGTATCTATCTACTATCTGGATAATCTCTGGTTTCTACTATGAGTTTCATGTTGGGTGGGAAACAAATAGTAAAGAAGCCATTATCTGTATTTTTTTACTAAAGCTATTATCTGCCTGCTATCATTGGTTTTGGGTCTGTCCACAGGTTTCTACCATCACTCTGGATTTCTGCATGTACTCCTTACATAATCTCACTATATTTTATTCCTATGCATGTCAGTTATTGTACACAATGGAACTGAACATGTAGAGCAAAAGAGACGAGCCTTGCGTGGCAATAAAATTTCATGCAGGTTTCGCTCCATGGTGGGCGCAAAGGCAGCCTGATGTCTACTACACAACCTTCTTCTTGTAGACGTTGTTGGGCCTCCAAGTGCAGAGGTTTGTAGGACAGTAGCAAATTTCCCTCAAGTGGATGACCTAAGGTTAATCAATCCGTGGGAGGCGTAGGATGAAGATGGTCTCTCTCAAGCAACCCTGCAACCAAATAGCAAAGAGTCTCTTGTGTCCCCAACACACCCAATACAATGGTAAATTGTATAGGTGCACTAGTTCGGCGAAGAGATGGTGATACAAGTGCAATATGGACGGTAGATATAGGTTTTTGTAATCTGAAATTATAAAAATAGCAAGGTAACAAGCGATAAAAGTGAGCATAAACGGTATTGCAATGTGTTGAAACAAGGCCTAGGGTTCATACTTTCACTAGTGCAAGTTCTCTCAACAATAATAACATAATTGGATCATATAACTATCCCTCAATATGCAACAAAGAGTCACTCCAAAGTCACTAATAGCGGAGAACAAACGAAGAGATTATGGTAGGGTACGAAACCACCTCAAAGTTATTCTTTCGGATCGATCTATCATAGAGTTCGTACTAGAATAACACCTTAAGACACAAATCAACCAAAACCCTAATGTCACCTAGATACTCCAATGTCACCTCAAGTATCCATGGGTATGATTATACGATATGCATCACACAATCTCAGATTCATCTATTCAATCAACACAAAGAACTTCAAAGAGTGCACCAAAGTTTCTACCGGAGAGTCAAGATGAAAATGTGTGCCAACCCCAATGCATAGGTTCATGGGCGGAACACGCAAGTTGATCACCAAAACATACATCAAGTGGATCACGTGATATCCCATTGTCACCATAGATAAGCACGGCAAGACATACATCAAGTGTTCTCAAATCCTTAAAGACTCAATCCGACAAGATAACTTCAAAGGGAAAACTCAATCCATTACAAGAGAGTAGAGGGGGAGAAACATCATAAGATCCAACTATAATAGCAAAGCTCGCGAAACATCAAGATCGTGCCAAATCAAGAACACGAGAGAGAGAGAGAGAGAGAGAGAGAGAGAGAGAGATCAATCACATAGCTCTTGGTACATACCCTCAGCCCCAAGGGTGAACTACTCCCTCCTCGTCATGGAGGCGCCGGATGATGAAGATGGCCACGGTGAGGATCCCTCCTCTGGCGTGGTGCTTGGAACAGGGTCCCGATTGGTTTTTGGTGGCTACAGAGGCTTGCGGCGGCGGAACTCCCGATCTATTCTGCTCCCTGATGGTTTTAGGGTATATGGATATATATTGGCGAAATAAGTCGGTCTGGGAAGCCACGAGGGGCCCATAGGGTGGAGGGCGCGCCCAGGGGGTGGGCGCGCCCCCTGCCTCGTGCCTTCCTCGTTGCTTCCCTTACATATACTCCAAGTCATCTGGATTGCTTCCGTTCCAAAAATAACTTTCCCGAAGGTTGCATTCCGTTTGGACTCCATTTGATATTCCTTTTCTGCGGAACACTGAAACAAGGAGAAAAACAGAAACTGGCACTGGGCTCTGGGTTAATAAGTTAGTCCCCAAAAATAATAAAAAAGTGCATAGTAAAGCCCATTAAACATCCAAGATGGATAATATAATTGCATGAATACTTCATAAATTATAGATACGTTGGAGATGTATCAGCATCCCCAAGCTTAATTCCTGCTCGTTCTTGAGTAGGTAAATGATGAAAGAAATAATTTATGAAGTGTGAATGCTAGCAGGTGCACAAGTTTGATCAATGATAATTTCAATCACCTTTTGTAGCATCATCATATGTCATAACAATAGCTCAACTCATAGAACTTTTCATGATCAAGTAACAAACTATTCACATGTTAAAGTATAGATCATAAACTTTCTTGAAAACCAACAAACCATGTTATTAGTCATCAAACAATTACAGTTCATCTTATTTTCAGGAAGAGTCTATGTCAGAGCTTTGATTCAGCAAACTTCACATACTCAACTATCATTTAGTCTTCCATGATTGCTACCACTCAAAGCATATTTTTAGAACAAATAGCATTCATCGAACACAGAGAAAGATAGGAGCTTAATGTTTCGCCTCCTAACCTTTTACCTCAAGGGTAATGTCAACAGTAATAATTCATGCTCAAATATATTTGAATGGCCATATATGCTTAGATCTTTCCATCAGATGATGCTTGCCAACTAAAGAGTGGGTTGGAATGAGAAGGAATACTACTGACTCTTGCACAAAAGTAAAAGATAGGCCCTTCGCAGAGGGAAGAAGTGATTTGCAGAGGTGCCAGAGCTCGAAGCAAAAAGAGAGATGAAAATAATTTTGAGAGGTATGCTTTCATTGTCAACATAACGACCAAGAGTTCCCAATATCTTCCATAATAGATACATTATAGGTGGTTCCCACGCTGAAAGGTAAAGTTTTTACTCCCCCTTCACCAACATTCATACTCCACGGCTTGTCCGAAACAACGGGTGCCGTCCAACTATCAACATTCCTGGGGGAGTTTTGTTTAAATTATTTGCGAATTTGTTTTTGATCTTTTGATCATAGGACTGGGCATCCCAGTTACCAGCCATTTTCTCGTGAATGATGAGCGGAGTCCACTCATCGTGAGAATAAACCACCTAGCATGGAAGATACTAACAGCCCCTAGTCGCTACATGAGCGATTCAGGCATACAAAACAGATTATTATTTGAAGGTTTAGAGTTTGGCACATGCAAATTTACTTGGAACGGCAGGTAAATACCACATATAGGTAGATATGGTGGACACTCATGGAAGAAACTTGGTTCAAGGAATTTGGATGCACAAGCAGTATTCCCGCTTAGTACAGATGTTTTGGCTAGCAAAGGATTCTAAATAGCAAGCACCACATGTTAGAGGATCCATAACAATATAACTTCTATACAAATATACCCAAGCATAACTCATTATGTTGTCTTCCTTGTCCAACTTCAACTAATTTGCTCAGGTTTGAAAATATTTAATGGGGCTCACAATCATAAAAGATGTCCAAGATAGTATATTTATATGTGAAATCTCTCTTCCTTCAATATTCTTTCATGAATTGTTCAAGTGACCAATACAATGTTTGCTAACCTTCAATAAATCTACCACCTCTACTTCTTATATGTGAAGGCATTACTCCCCATGGGAAAGGCATATGAAACATATATAATTTCAGATTTATGACATTCAAATCATTCAACCATTTACTCATAGGATATAAGTGAAGCACACGAGTAAATGACAAACTACTCCAAAAAGATATAAGTGAAGATCAATGATTAGTTAAATAATTATGTAGCTTTGTGAAGACTCTCTCTCATTTAAGAATTTCAGATCTTGGTATTTTATGCATACAGCAAGCAAAACAAAAGAAAATAAAATGACGCTCCAAGCAAAACACATATCATGTGGTGAATAAAAATATAGCTCCAAGTAAAGTTACCGATGAACGAAGACAAAAGAGGGGATGCCATCCGGGGCATCCCCAAGCTTAGGCTTTTGGTTGTCCTTGAATACTACCTTGGGGTGCCTTGGGCATCCCCAAGCTTAGGATCTTGTCACTCCTTATTCCATAGTCCATCGAATCTTTACCCAAAACTTGAAAAACTTCACAACACAAAACTCAATAGAAAACTCGTGAGCTCCGTTAGCGAAAGAAAACAAAACACCACTTCAAGATACTATAATGAACTCATTATTTATTTGTATTGGTGTTAAATCTACTTTATTCCAACTTCTCTATGGTTTATAAACTATTTTACTAGCCATAGATTCATCAAAATAAGCAAACAACACACGAAAAATAGAATCTGTCAAAAACAGAACAGTGTAGTAATCTGTAACTAACACAAACTTCTGGAACTCAAAAAATTCTACCAAAATAGGACGCCTTAGATAATTTATTTATTGATCTACTGCAATTGTGTCACAACCCTAGAAATCTTCTTGTAATTAATGGCATTGCATCCATGCATCATTTCCAATTTCAATTAATCTTGAAATGGGCATGTTGAAACCCCAGCACTAAATGAAATACGACTAGGGTCAAATTAAATCTTTTCCATCTACCCAAAATGGCCTTTAGAAAAGTTCATCAATTTTGGAATGGGTGAAAATTTCTCCCAAAAATGATGCACACATTCCTAGGACATTTCAGGATTTTGGAGTTAACTCATATGTATTTGAATTTGGACAATTAAAATCTATAAATATTTTAAATGTCCAAATAATCATAAACTGAAATGTTTACTGTTGGTTATATTCCACACAGTTGCCACAGTCAGTTGTATGATTTTTGAAAGTGCCTAGCTATTTTTAATAAAGCCCTGAAGTTACAGAATAAAAGAAAACAGAAACAAAAGGGAAGAAAGGGACTTACCAGGTCCTTACCTGGCGCCCACGAACCGGCCCAGCACCGTAGCTGGCCGGCCCAGCCCACCAGGCCCACATGCCAGTCGTCCCCAACCTCCTGCCAGTGGGCAAGAGGGCGCGTACCGTCGCGCGCTGGCCATGCATCGGGCCACCTCCTGCTTCCAGCCGCTTCCTCGACGCCCTGGGGGCGCCACGCAGAACCCTGGACCCCCTCGACCGCTCCCCTCTCTCCCTGCCTCGCCTCTCTCGCTCTCCCTCCCGAAGCCGAGCGAGCTCGTCGCCGCCGCTCACTGCCACCGCGCTCATCGCTCGTCCCTCGACCAACCGCCGTGTCCATCGGCTCCGCCTCATCGTCTGCATCATCCCAGACGAGCCACGCATCCTCGGGCGCCCTACAACGTCGCCATCGCTGTCATCTTCCACCTCGGGCTCCGACCACCGCTTCCATTGATCCGCCGTCTCCGACGCGTCCCCGAGGCCGCTGACCTTCTCTGCCGCATCCTTGTGAGCTCCTACCCCTTCCCCCGTGCTCGCCCCCTCTGTTCCCATCCTCTAACCGCAGCCCCGCCATGGCCGAGCAATAGTTGCCGCCGCCGCGAAGCTCGCCGTCGCTAGCCGCCCCGCCTGACCAACCCAAGCATGGAGTCGTGCTCTGGGCTTCCCCAGGAACACGTAGCGTGCCTCAGGTCGTCCGCTCGTGCACCGTGGCCCTCGCACCCGTGCAAGCCGCAGCTGCGTCGCCGCGGAACTCAATACCATCGACGTTCCCAGCCACCCTAGCATCGCTTGAGGCCACCAACCGACACGCCTCCTTGCTCCGGTTCCAACGCGCCTAGCCGCCCGAGCTCCCGTCGCCGGAGTTGGCCGGACGCGCAACGCCGCCGCGTCCTGGTTACGCCGGCGATTAGCCGCCGGTGATAGCAACTGTTAGGGGTTAATCACCCCACTAACTAAGCCCCTATGCCACCGACAGCCGGCCCCACCGGCTTAGTTAAACCACTAACAAAATTAGTTAAACTTAACTTAATCCCGGTGGACCCAGGCGTCAGATTTGACCCTGCTGACGTGGCCGTTGACGAGCCCGCGCTGTCGACCACACAAACAATACCGGTCATCGACGGTGGACCCCTGGTCAGGTTTGACCAGGACCGCTCCTGTGGACCTGCTAAGGTCAGCATGACATATTGCTGACGCAGTAAACATTTTCTGGGATTTTAAATAAATCGGAAATAATTTATTTATTTCAGAAAATGTCTTAAACTTCTAAAAATCATAGAAATTCAATCGTAGCTCAGAATGAAATAAATTATATATGAAAAATTATCAGAAAAATCCAATCTATCCATCTGTACAGGTTGCATGCATGTTTAAACAAGTTAACTTGCTGTTTAGTGCAAAATATGATAAAGCACTATTTAAGATCACAAATGAGTTTGAACTTTGAATCTTTGGTTCAAAATAGCTCAAACCCATCTGGTTGTAGTTGCATTAGCCCAACATACTCATTTTACCATGTCATGATCATGCATCATATTGTGCATTGCATTAATTGTGTTTCTTTCTCTGTTGCTGGTATTTGTCCCCTCTTGATAGACGTGGTTTCGACAATGAGATTGATGACACCGATGAAGAACTATACTATCTTCAGAAGTGTCACGCAAGCAAAACCCCCTTGTTCATTCCGATACAATCCCACTCTCTCGCTCTTGCTCTCTTTTACTGCATTAGGACAACAATGATTCAACTGTTACATGCTGCGGTAGTTGAACCCCTTTCCTCTGCATGACCTGTCATTGCCACAGTAAATAGATGAAACCCACTAGCATGAGTAGGAGTTGTTTGAGCCCTAATGTGCCTACTCATTCATGCTTGTTGTCATGCCTGCTACTGCTTAGAGTTGAGTCAGGTCTGATTCATCGGGGATGAATTGGAGGTGTGTGAACATGTTCTACTGTAGCTAAGTGTGTGAATACGATTTGGTAAAGGTAGCGGTGAGAGGCCATGTAGGAGTACATGGTGGTTTGTCCTATTGCAGCCGTCCTCAGGAACTGAGTTCTATGTTTGTGATCCATGAACAGCTACCACCATGCATTGGAATGCTTAAGTGCCCCCCTCGACTTATTAATCGCCTTGATCTCTGTCCAGGAGTTGCAACTAGTTTCTGGTGTTTGTAGGATATGTGTTGGAGGCCGTGCGTAGCGCTGACCCTAGGGGCGGGCTATGATGCGGTAGATACACCGAGGCACGGTGTACCGGGATGCCCGTTTGGTGCCTCGGGAACCCTGCTTTCATCGTTTGGGGCCGTGAGCGACACCCCGGCCAGATCTCCTTGCGGATGGAACCCAAATAGGCGATAAACCTGGACTAGAGACTTGTGTGGTTAGTCAGGTCGTGGCCGACTCCCTCGCCAGGCTTCCGCTTGAAGGTTGCCGAGATACACGACGTGTACATGGTGGTAAGTGGCGAGAGCGTGTGTGAAGAAGTACACCCCTGCAGGGTTATAAATGATCTATTCGAATAGCCGTGTCCGCGATAAAGGACTTATTGGTTGCCTGTACAGTTCATAGACAAGTGAAAGTGGATACTCTAAAACTCGCAAGATAAGTGTGAGTGCTATGGATGGCCTTCACGTAGGGAGATGGGAGCGGATCCATAGTGGTGTATTGAGAATATGTGGACTCGTGTGCGCCACCTCGGAAGAGTTACTTGCATTCATAGTTTAGGATAGCCACTGAGTCAAAGCTGGCTTGCTGCAGTCAAACTCCACCACCCCCTTTGTTGATACTGATGCATATGTAGCTAGTTCTGATGTAAGTCTTGCTCGGTACATTTGTACTCACGTTTGCCTATTTTATGTTTTGCAGAGAGACATCAGTCTCGCTAGTAGTTCCGTGTGGACTTCGACGTTTAGCTTGATACCTCAGCTATGATCTTGTGCCCTCGGCAGGATCTGGTAGATAGTCAGGCTTCTCAGCTTTTTTCATTTGTAGATGTCTGTACTCAGACATGTTAAGCTTCCGCATGTGCTTTGACTTGTATGCTCTGAATGTTGGGTCATGAGACCCATGTTTGTAATATCTCGCTCCTCGAGCCTAATGAATAAATACTTGAGTAAATGCAGTTATGTTGTCTGTCTTGTTGTATTTACACATATCGAGCATATTGTGTGTATGATTGAAATGCTTGGTATGTGTGGGATCCGACAACCTAGTTGTTTATCCTTGGTAGCCTCTCTTATGGGGAAATGTAGTCTTGTGCTTCCATGAGCCATAGTAGTCCGCTTCTGCCCGGTTCACGAGTCCTACTAGCCCAAAGACTCTTGCTCCGGAACACTTGACTGGCTGGCATGTGATTCACTTCGTTCTCGTGTACATCCCTTTGGGAAATGTCATGCGGTGACATCCGGAGTCCTGCCTAGCCTGCTACAGCCCGGTTCACCGGAGTCCTGTTAGCCCAGTGCTACAGCCCGGATTCGCACGCTACTGACCGACATGCTTGATGTTAATTCATGTAGGCTTGTCCCCGTAAGTTAGTGCCACTTTGGGTTCATGACTAGTCATGTCGGCCCAGGTTCTCTGTCATATGGATGCTAGCGATACTATCATATACGTGAGCCAAAAGGCGCAAACGGTCCCCGGCCATGGTAAGGCGACACCCGTGGGAATACCGTGCGTGAGGCCGCAAAGTGATATGAGGTGTTACCGGCTAGATCGATGTGACTTGGAATCAGGGTCCTAACAAATTGGAATCAGTATTTTATCATGTTCTGGTGATTTTAAACAATTGTTTTCGTGAACAGAAAGTTTTTGGATTTTTTCAGCAAGATCAAATAACTATCATCCAAGAAGATCCTATAGGTTTCACTTGGCACAAATACTAACTAAAACATAAAACCACATCTAACCAGAGGCTAGATGATTTATTAATTACTAAAAAGGAACAAAAAGCAAGGAACAAAAATAAAAATGGGTTGCCTCCCAACAAGCGCTAACGTTTAACGCCCCTAGCTAGGCATGATGATTTCAATGATGCTCACGTAAAAGATAAGAATTGAAACATAAAGAGAGCATCATGAAGATTATGACTAGCACATTTAACTCTAACCCACTTCCTATGCATAAGGATTTTGTGAGCAAACAACTTATGGGAACAATAATCAACTAGCATACGAAGGCAAAACTAGCATAACTTCAAAACTTTAAGCACATAGAGAGGAAATTTGATATTATTGCAATTCCTACAAGCATATGTTCCTCCCTCATAATAATTTTCAGTAGCATCATGAATAAATTCAACAATATAACTAGCACTTAAAGCATTCTTTTCATGATCTACAAGCATATAATTTTTATTACTCTCCACATAAGCAAATTTATTATCATGAATAGTAGTGGGAGCAAACTCAACAAAATAACTATCATATGATTGAAAATTAAGATCAAGATGACAAGTTTCATGGTTATCATTATTCTTTAAAGCATACGTGTCATCACAATAATCATCATAGATAGGAGGCATGCTTTCATCATAATAAATTTGCACATCAAAACTTGGGGGACTAAAAATATCGTATTCATCAAACATAGCATCCCCAAGCTTGTGGCTTTGCATATCATTAGCATCATGGGTATTCAAAGAATTCATACTAACAACATTGCAATCATGTTCATTATTCAGATATTTTATGCCAAGCATTCTGTGTAATTCTTCTTCTAGCACTTGAGCACAATTTTCCTTTCCATCATTCTCACGAAAGATACTAAAAAGATAAAGCATATGTGGCAAACTCAATTCCATTTTTTTGTAGTTTTCTTTTATAAACTAAACTAGTGATAAAACAAGAAACTGAAAGATTCGATTGCAAGATCTAAAGATATACCATCAAGCACTCACCTCCCCGGCAACGGCGCCAGAAAAGAGCTTGATGTCTACTACACAACCTTCTTCCTGTAGACGTTGTTGGGCCTCCAAGTGCAGAGGTTTGTAGGACAGTAGCAAACTTCCCTCAAGTGGATGACCTAAGGTTTATTAATCCGTGGGAGGCGTAGGATGAATATGGTCTCTCCCAAGCAACCCTGCAACCAAATAGCAAAGAGTCTCTTGTGTCCCCAACACACCCAATACAATGGTAAATTGTATAGGTGCACTAGTTCGGCGAAGAGATGGTGATAAAAGTGCAATATGGATGGTAGATATAGGTTTTTGTAATCAGAAATTATAAAAACAACAAGGTAACAAGCGATAAAAGTGAGCGTAAACGGTATTGCAATGTGTTGAAACAAGTCCTAGGGTTCATACTTTCACTGGTGCAAGTTCTCTGAACAATAATAACATAATTGGATCATATAACTATCCCTCAATATGCAACAAAGAGTCACTCCAAAGTCACTAATAGCGGAGAACAAACGAAGATATTATGGTAGGGTACGAAACCACCTCAAAGTTATTCTTTCGGATCGATCTATCATAGAGTTCGTACTAGAATAACACCTTAAGACACAAATAAACCAAAACCCTAATGTCACCTAGATACTCCAATGTCACCTCAAGTATCCACGGGTATGATTATACGATATGCATCACACAATCTCAGATTCATCTATTCAACCAACACAAAGAACTTCAAAGAGTGCCCAAAGTTTCTACCGGAGAGTCAAGACGAAAACGTGTGCCAACCCCTATGCATAGGTTCATGGGCGAAACCCGCAAGTTGATCACCAAAAGATACATCAAGTGGATCACATGATATCCCATTGTCACCACAGATAAGCACGGCAAGACATACATCAAGTGTTCTCAAATCCTTAAAGACTCAATCCGACAAGATAACTTCAAAGGGAAAACTCAATCCATTACAAGAGAGTAGAGGGGGAGAAACATCATAAGATCCAACTATAATAGCAAAGCTCGCGATACATCAAGATCGTGCCAAATCAAGAACACGAGAGAGAGAGAGAGAGAGAGAGATCAAACACATAGCTACTGGTACATACCCTCAGCCCCGAGGGTGAACTACTCCGTCCTCGTCATGGAGAGTGCGGGATGATGAAGATGGCCACGGTGAGGATCCCCCTCCGTGAGGTGCGGAATAGGGTCCCGGTTGGTTTTTGGTGGCTACAGAGGCTTGCGGCGGCGGAACTCCTGATCTATTCTTCTCCCCGGTGGTTTTAGGGTATATGGATATATATAGGCGAAAGAAGTCGGTCAAGGAAGCCATGAGGGGCCCACGATGGTGGAGGGCGCACCCAGGGGGGTGGGCACGCCCCCCTACCACGTGCCTTCCTCGTTGCTTCCCTTACGTATACTCCAAGTCATCTGGATTGCTTCCGTTCCAAAAATAACTTTCCTGAAGGTTTCATTCCGTTTGGACTCCATTTGATATTCCTGTTCTGTGAAACACTGAAACAAGGATAAAAACAGAAACTGGCACTGGGCTCTGGGTTAATAAGTTAGTCCCCAAAAATAATATAAAAGTGCATAGTAAAGCCCATTAAACATCCAAGATGGATAATATAATAGCATGAATACTTCATAAATTATAGATATGTTGGAGACGTATCACAGCCCCCCTCCACCCATTTCGGATCGTAATCAAGAGGAAGATAACTGTTCTGAGGGGGATTCAGAAGGATAAGACCACTCCTATTTACCCCCAGAGGTCTTCGCTTACTTGGCATGCTAATGTTGGTAATATCATGCATATGGTGCCTTGCATTGCTTACTTTATACATCAAATATCATCTTCTTAGTTTAGACATGCTTTGTGTGAATTCCATCTGTTTAGTTTCTTTATTGTATATGTGAATTATGCAACGCCATCTTGTTTAGCCAGGCATCATATATGTGAATTTTGCAATGTCATCCTGCTTAGCCAGTCATCTTATATGTGAATTATATCATGCCATCCTTTTTTTCATTACGTATTACATTTGTCAACAATGTTATTACATTGAACTACTCTTCGTGTGCATCAGCCATTTGACACGGTGATGGAAAATTCTGGAGTGAAAACAAGGTCTTCAGAGCAAACTATGATATCTGAGGAAGCGCATATCTCGCTGGTTACGGATAGCTCCTCAGAGGAGGATAAAGAGACAGATGACCAGTCCTATTCCCCCCCCCCCCCCGAGGTGTATGCTCTAACTTGGCAGGGTTATGTTGCTCATATCGTGCGTATGGTGTCTTGCATTGCTATGTCATTTGCTTAGTTTAGACATGCTTTGTGTGAATGCCACCTGTTTAGTGTCTAATTACCATATATGTGAATTATGCAATGGCATCTTGTTGCAAGACATTATATATGTGAATTATGCAATGCTATCTTGTTGCAATGCATTATATATGTGAATTATGCAATGCCATGCTGTTAGCCAATCATCGTATATGTGAATTATATCATGCTATCCTTTTTTGTATTACGTGTTCCATTTGTCGACAACGTTTGTATATTCAACTACTCTTCTTGTGCATTAGCCATTTGAAGCAGCGATGGAAGTATCTGGAGTGAAAACAAGGTATTCAGAGCAGACAATACTACCTGCTGGAGTAGACATCTTGTTGGTTACCGATAGCTCCTCAGAGGAGGATTCAGAGATAGATGACTAGTCCTATTTCCCCCCCTGAGGTCTATGCTCAAACTTGGCAGGGTTATATTACTCATGTCATGCATGTTGTCTTGCATTGCTTAGTTTTTACATCATATATGCAATCGCCATCTGCTTACTTGCATAGTATATAAACATATATTTGAATTATATCATGCCATCATGTTTACATTGACATCATCTATCTGAATTATGGCATGCCAACCCATTTAATAAAGACATCATATAGTTATATCATCTCATCATGTTTAGTGTTTACAGTCATCATATTTTGAATTATGTCATTCTATCCGTGAATTATATCATGCTATCGTGTTTTCATAGGCGGCATGTATGTGAATTATGGCATGCCAACCTATTTAATAAATACATTATACCGTTATATCATGTCATCCTGTTTACATAGTCATCATATTTTGAACTATGTCTTTCCATCCTGTTTAGTTAGCCATCATATATGTGAAATTGTGTCATGCTATCCTATTTGGTTAGACAACATAAATGTGAATTATTTCATGCCCTCTTTTATTCCCCACTATCCATTGCACCTGTCTATCATACAATGTTTGTACATTCAATTACCTTTCTTGTTTATCAGCCAATTGAATTGGAGAGGGTGATGGCAGTATCTAAGGGTGTAACAACACGGTCTTCAGAAAAGATAGTGCTACCAGTCGATGCAGATAGAACCACGGTTGTACTTGCCCAAGAACCAGCCCCACCACACATAACCCAGACTCTCGTAGATTGTACCCCTACTGTAAGTGCATCTAGTGCCCCTTAGTGATTTTGATGTATTGAAGACTTATAGGTTAAGGGACTAATGTGTTTATGAGTGTACACAGGTCTGTAAGTCTATGAGGAGTTTGATATTTACAAAGAAAGTCGACCCCTAAAAATGAAGTTCTTCGACTGAAGACTTTGGTTTTCTGAAGATTTTTTGAAGACTTTGAAAGTGAAGAAATTGGTGTGACCTTGAAGACTTGGTATTCATTCGAGGAACATGAAGCGTGAAGACTTTTGTTTTCGTAGTTTCATTTTCTCTTTCTTGAGTCATAGGAAACACCGTACTATTAAAGGGGGTCGAGGAAATACTAAGGAAAAATTTCCATCTGATGCTCAACTCAAAATCCTACACCTACCAATCCCTTGAGTGAAGCCATTGGAAATCTCATACAGATTCATCAATTTCTTGATGTGAGAGACGAAGTTCTTCAGTCATTGAGAATTTGTTCGGACCGAGGAGTTAGGAATTCGCCAGTCTCGGATTGCCTACGATGAGGAACATGATAGCCACGAGGAATTTGTACCTCAAATTTCCGACCGTTGTTGTGCTCTGGCATGACTGTCCCAAAATATCTTATCCACCTAACGGTCATATCATTGAAGGGCATTTATGTCTTATCATGTCGGGCTACTCCCTAGGCTATAAATAGCCGCCCCTACAACCACTAGCTGGCTGGCTGCTCGAGAGAAAGCGACACTTGTCATTTGAGAGCATCCCATCCTCCGAGGACTTTGAGCGAAAATCATCAAGTGAGGAAAAACCCAAACCCAAACACCTACAAACCCAAAGTGATTGAGCATCACTGAAGAGATTGATCATGTGTGGATCCGACGCTTGTTACCTTTGAAGACTGTGCTTCTTCCAGACGGTTAGGCGTCATGGTCTAGAGCATCCAAGAGGAAATTGTGGATCGCCGAGTGACCGAGTTTGTGAAGGTTCAGAAGTCACCTGAAGACTTACCACGAGTGATTGGGCGAGGTCTGTGTGACCTTAGCTCAAGGGGAATACGGTGAGGACTAAGTGTCCTGGACTACATGTTCAGGACTGGGTGTCCGGGATTGTGTGTCCTCAGGTTTAAATACCTAGCCGCCCTAACCAGACGTACAACTGAGCCAGCAGTTGGAACTGGTCTACCAAATCATTGTCTTCACCAAGCCAATTGGTTCTATTTCCTCAACTCTTTCATTTCCTCATTACTGTGTTGTGTGCTTGTCATATCTGTGTTTGAAGACTTTGACTGAAGACTTTCTCAATTTCCTCAGTTCAATTTCTTTTGTCTGTTTGTCTTCATCATGTGTTATCCTGTGATTACACTTTTTGTACTCTGTGTTTGTCTTCATTTCATCATAATGACGATGCTTGTGTTCTGTTATGTTTACTTCTGAGTACTTATTCCGCTGCAAGTAGTTCTTCGCTAAGGAATTTCCTCACCCACAAATTCCTCAGTGAAGAATTCATAAAAATCGCCTATTCACCCCCCCTCTAGTCGATATAGCACTTTCAATTGGTATCGAGCAAGGTACTCCCTTGTTACGTGATTTTAGTTTAACACTTTGGAGTTTTAGTTATGTCGATCGCATGTATGATCAAGGTCTCCGCTGGGTGTCTTACCTTTGATGGGACGGACTACCCCTACTAGAAGAATAAGATGCGAATGCATCTTGAGGCAATTGATAACGATCTCTAGTATGTTGTGGAAAATGGTGTTCCCGCAGTCACACCTTCTCTGAATGCTACTGATGTGAAGAGATTCAAGCAACTCGACTCTTAAGCGAAGAATATCATATGTGGCCATCTGAGCAAAGGACATTATGGAAGAGTGAGTGCTTTGGAAACTGCTAAGCTTATCTGGGATAGGCTGTCCAAAGTGAATGAAGGAGTCTCAACTCAGCGTGACTCTCGAGTTGATGTTCTTCGCAATCTCTTCAACCACTTCAAAAGACTCGACAATGAAAATGTTCAACAAACCTTCGATCGCCTCGCTGGCATATCAAATGAGCTTCAAGCGCTTGGTGCCACTGACATCACCGACCATGAGGTAGTGAAGAAATTGTTGAGATCGCTTGATTCCTCATTTTATACTCTATCATTGATGATACAAGAACGAGCTGATTACAAGTCACTTGATCCCGCTGATATCCTCGAGAGGCTAAATACTCATGAGTTCCAGCTTGCTGAAAAGAGAGATCTCTATGGTTCGAGCTATGGCAGATCACGTGCACTGAAGGCCAAGGCAGTTTCTGAGTCTGAAGATGAAGACTCTGGCAGCAGCCCTGGTGATCCTGAAGAACTAAGCCATGAACTAGCATTGCTCGTGAAGAAATTCCAAAAGTTCTCAAGACGTGGTCGCTTTGGAAGACCCTCAAGGAGCAATGATTCCTCATCCAGTGACTACAAGAAGAGGCTTTGTCACAAATGCAAGAAACCTGGACACTACATTCAAGATTGTCCTCAGTGGGAAAAGGAATCAAAGAAGAAGAAATACAAGGATTACAGTTCTGATGATGCGAAGAAAAATAAGAAATCCTCAAAATCTTCATCATCAAAATCCTCAAAGTCTTCATCTCACAAGAAGAGCAGCTCCAAGAAAGCTCGAGCATTCATTGGCAAGGAAATGGACTCTGAAGCTGAATCTGAGGAACAAGAGGAAGAGGAGGCATCTAAGGAGTCCGAGTCTGGAGTAGCGAGTCTAGCTCTCGCTCTTCGCATTAAATCGACAAGTCTATCTTCAACTCTGAAGAAAATGGCTTCACCAACAAGGCTGATGAAGGCAATGATGACTACGCTCCCACCTATTGCTTCATGGCAAAGGGTGCCAAGGTACTCAAATATACCTCCTCTGAATCAAGTGAGAATGAATCTGATGAATATCTTAAGCCCAGCTATTCTAAACTTGCTAAGATTGCTATGAAACAACAAAGGGCTTTTGAAAAGGTTCAAAACATGCTAGACAAAAGTGATGATATGTTGGGTGAAGAAATGGATCGCACTAAAACCTTGACTGAAAATCTTCAGAGACTTCAGACCAGGTTTGACAACCTTCACGGTCATCATAACACTCTCTTATCTGATCATGAGAAGCTTTCTTATGAATTTCATCAAAGAAAGCAAGATCTTGAGAAGCTAAGAGTGAGTTATGAAGATCTTCGAAGGGCGCGATTCATTACTTGCTCAACAAATCAGCGCTTCTTTCGAGAAGAATTTGTTCCTCCATGTTTGAAATGCATTGAACGTGAATCTGCTAATTCTTCACCTGAATGTTCAAATGCTACTAATGCTACAAATTCTTCACTTGCCTCTGTTATCACTAATTCCTCATCTGAGGACATTGCTAGTATCACTGACGATGCAGGTCTGAAGGAATTGTACATGACAGGCATGTACAAAAGCCTCAAAGGGCATCAGACTCTTTGTGATGTGCTTAAAAAGAAGATCCTCAACAGGAACCCTAGGAAAGAGGGTATTGCCTTTGAGAGGAAACTCAATGCTGATGGCACATATTGGAAGCCTAACCAGTACCCCAAAACCTCATGGGTTGCTACAAAGGGACCTCCAGTTGATCCATCTAATCTATCTGGATTTACATGTGAATCTTCTCATTCTTCTGATGAGTCATTTGACTCCAACTATAAACTGTTCAAAAATCAGAATGGTGAAGTATTTGCTAGATATGTTGGCACTAACTGCAGGAACGGTTCCCCTATGAAGAAAATCTAGGTTCCCAAAAGGTGCCTTGAAAGTCTTCAGGTGAATGTCCTCATGACACCACCAGTGAAGAATAGGAACCCCGGATCAAATTCTTCATATGGACCAAATTATTCATATGGATCCAAGTCCTCATACAGACCAAATTCCTCACGTGGATCAAATTCCTCAAAAGGATCAAAGTCCTCATATGATTATCATCGTGCTAACAACTCTGTTTCGCAAGGAAGAGCTAAGGGCTATGAATATGAGCATTATTATTCTAATCATTATGTTCATAAGTCCTCGAAGAATTTCTCTGCTTATTCATATGCTTACCCTAACTCCTCTTATGTTAAACGAAATGGATTGGCTTCTCTGCCACCATTCTCATATGGAGCTCGTAGAGTGATGAACTCCTTGCCACCCCTTCAGATGTGGGTGGTGAAGAAAAAGAACTAATCTCTTCTGCAGGGTCAGGTCTCCAGACGTGCGTGAACGTGTGAAGAATTTGCTGGAGACCTGAAAACTGCCTGAAAGGACGCAGGGTAATCATGAAGAAATGAACTGTCATTTCTCACGTCCTCATACTGCTATATCTATCTTACTGCTTGATGAAATTGATCTGATGAATTGATGTCATATTCTTCAATGATGAAGTATATGAGTTCATAAGCTGCACTAATTCATTTGCAGGATGATCAGCCCAAAGCCACTGAGTGGGTCCTCGATAGTGGATGTACAAATCACATGAACACTACTCAACCATTTGAATTGCTTCATATGGATCTCTTCGGTCCTAACCATTATTCTGCAGTCACAAATGAAGCATCTCAATATGGCTTTGTTATTGTTGATGATTACTCTCGTTACATATGGGTACACCTTGTTACTTACAAACATGAAGTGCAGGAAGTCTTCAAACGATTTTCCTCGAGGGCTTCAACCAACTTTGGTGTGAAGATCAAACACATCAGAAGTGACAATGGAACTGAGTTCAAGAACTCTGTTCTCGACGACTATCTTGATGAACTTGGTATTACTCATGAGTTATCTGCCCCTTATACTCCTCAACAGAATGGCGTCGTGGAGCGCAAGAATAGGACTCTTGCTGAGATGGCTCGCACTATGCTTGATGAATACAAAACGCCTCGTCATTTTTGGATTGATGCAATTGATACCGCGTGCCACATCATCAACAGAGTATATCTTCACAAATTCTTCAAGAAGACTACCTATGAACTCCTCACTGACAAGAAACCCAATGTGAGTTATTTCAAAGTCTTCGGTGCTAAATGTTGGATTAGAGATCCTCATCACAATGCTAAATTTGCACCGAAAGCACATGAAGGTTTTATGCTTGGTTACGGAAAGGACTCGCACACCTACAGAGTCTTCAACAACGTTCTTCACAAGGTTGTTGAAACTATAGATGTGCGGTTGAAACTAACGGCTCGCAAAGAGAGCACCTACCTTCTGTGATAGATGAACCAGCACCTGAGGATTCTATCAAGTTCAAGGCTACTGAGGATGTCATTCCTACCGAAGAATCTGCTGAAGAATTCATTCCAGAACATGAAGAACGTCGAGCTGATGCACCTGAGGAAAATGCTGAAGAAAATGATGATCAAATTCCTCAATGACAACCAGCTCATCCTCACATTGCAAAAGAAGTGCAAGTTGAAAAGATCATCGATGACATTAGAGCACCAGGTCGTCTCACACGCTCAAAAGATTCACATTTATCTAACTTTTGTGGGCACTATGCTTTTGACTCTATCACAGAGCCCACTAAGGTAGATGAAGCATTTCTGGAGCCTAAATGGATTGAGGCCATGCAAGAAGAATTACATAAATTTGAGCTCAACAACGTCTGGGAACTGGTCAAACGTCCAGATCCTCGCAAGCACAATATCATTGGCACAAAGTGGATCTACCGCAATAAGCAAGATGAAAATGGCCTTGTGGTGAGGAATAAGGCACGGCTTGTAGCTCAAGGCTACACACAGGTTGAAGGAATTGATTTCGATGAAACTTTTGCACCTGTTGCTAGACTTGAGGCTATTCGCATATTACTTGCTTATGCTAACCATCATGATATCACTTTATATCAAATGGATGTGAAAAGTGCATTCCTCAATGGTAAGCTTGAGGAAGAAGTATATGTTGCTCAACCCCCAGGTTTTGAAGATCCAAAGCATCCTGACAAAGTCTTCAGACTCAATAAGGCCCTCTATGGCCTCAAGAAGGCCCCTCGGGCGTGGTATGATACTTTGAAGGAATTCCTCAGGAAGAAAGGCTTCAAACCCGGTTCACTCGACCCTACTCTTTTCACTAAATCTTATGATGGTGAACTGTTTGTGTGCCAAATATATGTTGATGATATTATCTTTGGTTGTACTGACCAACGTTATAGTGATGAATTTGCCTATATGATGAGTGAATAATATCAAATGTCTATGATGGGAGAGTTGAAATTCTTCTTAGGTCTTCAAATTCATCAACAACGCAATGGCATATTCATATCTCAGGAGAAATACCTCAAGGATGTACTGATGAAATTCGGCATGCAAGATTGCAAAGGCGTCAAAATTCCTATGCCCACAAATGGCCATCTATGCACTGATGAAAATGGTATTGACTTTGATCAAATGGTACTCATGTCCGCTGCTGAATCACTAGGTTCTTATCAACTTAACTCATTTGCAGCGTTCCTCGAAGAAAAGTTGCATACTTCTTTAGAGAATTCGATTGTTCAAATTCCTCAACTGAAGAAAATGGCTGACGGAAAGAAGCCACAGAAAGGAGGAAAGAGGCCTGAAATCGACACTGCCTTTGAGATCCCTGATGATATATACAAAGACTATTGTACTCCCGATGAGGCCAAGTTTGGTAAGGAGAACAAAAATCAGCGCAAGGTGCGCATCCAGAGGATAGAAAGGAGATGGGCAAGAGAATGGAGGGAGTACAGGTATGTAACTCCAAAGTACATGAAGAAATTCGCACTCAACCCTCCATGCCCAAGACCTCCATTGGCACCTGGCCAAGAAGCAGATCCCACCAGCCTCGAGCGCGGTGAGGACTATCCTGATGAATGGGCCAAGCGCAAGGCCAAGTTGGCTAGACAAGCCAAAGAAGCAGTGAGGAAATTCAACGAAGACTCTACTGCTTCTGCTGAGGCCTCTGTCAAGCCGAAGAAATCTATGGCAAAGAAGCCTGCGCGTAAGCCAAGTGCTTCACCTTCAATGCCCTCAAGGCCAAGTTCCTCAGCTATGCCCTCATGGCCATAATCTTCAAAGCCCTCAAGGCCAACTCCTCATGCTGCTCCTGCTCCTCCAAAGTCCTCAGCTGCTCCGACAAAGTCCTCAGCACCTGTGCATCTTGCCACGTGCCAAAGGACAACTGGCATCTCTATTGCCTCAGAGCCTCTGCAAGTTCCTCAGCTGCACCAAATTCCTCAGCAGGACCATCTCTGCTGAAGACAAGGTCCTTCTTTGGGCGAGGTCCTCGCCCTTGTCCTCAGAAGAAGGAGGTCGCCTTCAAGTGCCGTCTGAAGAAGACGGTTGATGATGAAGAACTTCTTTGAGATCATCGAGATAGGCAAGTCAGGGCCGCTAGAGCCAAAGGCACAAATGTGCCACGCTTTTGGATCAAGGTTGATCCTCGACTATATTGATCTCGCACAAGGACCCAAACACTCCTATGCCTGATTTCAATTTGACTCTGGCCAAAGTCACATGTGACCCATTTCATCCAAGAAGAAAATGGAAATATGAGAAGGTCATGCAGATCAAGAAAGCACAAGTATAGGAAAGAGAAGTTTAGAAGAACAACATTTGTCTCAATGACAACTGATGAACTTGTAAAAATCCAGTCTGAAATCAAATCCCTCAGCGGTGACTTCAATGCTTACTATGCTGATTGGCAAGGAGCCAAAGTCAGGTTTGTTAAACTGACTGAGAAGTTCACCTCAAATGTTGCAGCCCCATCGCAACAAGAAATTCCTCAGGCTGAAGCATCTGCCCAGCCGACTGAAGAACATGTCAGCACCGCTGATGACTTTCAGGCTGCTGAAGAAAATGTGAGTTCCAGGGCTGATGACTGCATTCCAGCCGCTAAAGAAATTGCCAGGGCATCCACTAGTGGTGCGTCTGAAGAAAGTGAAGAAGTCAGGGCAATTGCATTAGTTGTGCCTAAAGAAAATCAACCAGATTCCTCTGCTCCTCCTGCGCCTACCCAACTCCAATCCTTCCATCTGCATCAGATGTGAAGAAGACCAAGGCTGCAGAGCGTGCAGCTGTGAAGAAAAGGAAAGCATCAGGCACTTCAGATTCTTCAGCTTCGAAGAAGATGAAGCCTTTGACCAGTTCGTTTGCAAATCCCATTGATGTTGTTCCAATCTCAACCATGCCATCAAAGGAAATCGTACCTTTCGATGAAGAATATGTGATCCCTAGCGGATCTGATGAAGAAAATCCTTCTGCTGGTTCGTCAGAGCAGATGGATGAAGAAATTGAAGTGGATAAGATCCCTTCAACAACAATCGTTCCCTTGCCTATGCCTCAGTTCACAGCTGAAGAGGCTGGCGTTGAAGAAATGGAAGATGAAGATGTGGACATTGGATGCACCACTCCAGTGATGAATGATGATTTTTGGGAAAGTCAGCACCCCAACTCTCCACTATTCACACCTTTACAGCAAATTCCTCAGTCCCCTGCACCAACCGTTCAAATGGGCTCTGAAGAAACTCACCCCACTAAATGCATGCGTGAAGAAATTCCAGCCACTAGTCTTTGAAGAAAACTTCTTCTTTGAACATCCAAGACGCAGATCGCCATGAAGAGGAACCAGAAATTCCTCAGCCTGAAGAACTTGAGATTGTAATTCCTGAGGTTGTGATGCAACTCACTGACACTCCTCTGCCCAAGCCAAAGGATCGCTTCTCAAGGAAGCAAAAATTCAAGGCTGAAGATTTCTTCGGCGAGCATGTATTCTTCACTGACTACAACCCCTATGACTCTGCTCGCATAAGGAAGAGGCAATTCTAGACGGCCAGCCAGGCTAATTTCTATTCCTCAGTGTTGTTCAACAAAGACAAAGTCTTCGATCATGCGCACATTCCTCACATGGATATGGAATCTCTATCATGCTTCGAGCCAGTCCTCAGTGTTCTTCACGACGCTGGACTGTTAAATTTCTGCACAAACATATGTGATTGGAATGAAGAACTCATTCTTCAATTTTATGCAACGCTGCACATCACCGGAGATTCCGAAGATGTGAATTCATGGGTGCTGGAATGGATGTCTGAAAACACTCACTACAAGGCACCAGCTACTGATTTGCTTCGTGCCTTACCACTCAGTCCTCCCCTTGAAGCTGCTCGTTGCGTCTATAGTGAACCTGAGCTTACATATCATTACATGCAAGTGCTGATGAAGCCTTTGAAGCCAGATCAGGCCCCACGAACCAAATTCCTCGTGAAGGAATTACTATATGTGCCTCGGACTGTCTATCGCATTTTGACGAAGACATTGAGTCAGGGTCTGCATTCGGTTTTTTCGGTTTGATTCGGTTCGGTTTATACGGTTTTCGGTTTATACGGTTTTTATACTTCGGTTTATACGGTATTATACATAGATATGGTTCGGTTTCGGTAATAACCATTTAATTTCGGTTTGGTTTCGGTAATAACCAAAATAACCAAAGTTGATGTGAATTTTTGAACAATGCATACTTTTTTATCACATGATTCAATCTGTATATGTAGGTTAGTTTTTTCTTTTGAGGACTATGTACGTAGATTAAATCATTAGATGATAGACATGATTTGTTGTATTATGTACATACGACGTGCACCAGATCAAAGCAATATATGACCGCCGAGGCATTCACAAAGATGTATCTACGTACAAGCATAATCTGAGGACAAGACAAGGAAAGAGCACCGCATGCACTAGCCTCCAGGTATTTTACGTGGAAAAATTATGGCATGAAACAACACAAAGCTAGTTTGTAGCCTCCATGTCGGGACCCCGATCCTAGGTCACACCGATCTAGCATGTAACACATCATATCACTTTGCGGCCTCACGCATGGTATTCCCACGGGTGTCGCCTTACCATGGCCCGGGACCGTTTGCGCCTTTTGGCTCACGTATATGATAGTGTCGCTAGCATCCATATGACAGAGAACCCGGGCCGACATGACTAGTCGTGAACCCGAAGTGGCACTAATCTATGGGGACAGGCATACATGAATCACATCGAGCATGTCGGTCATCAACGTATGAATTGGCTGTAGCTTTGGCTAACAGGACTCCGGTATCCCGGGCTGTAGCAGCTAGGCAGGACTCGAATATCACCGCGTGACATTTCCCGAAGGGATGACATAAGAACGAAGTGAAACACATGCCGGCCAGTCAAGTGTCCAAGCAGTAGTCTGGGCTAGCAGGACTCGGTGAACTGGGCATAGCGGACTACTATCGCTCGTAAGCGAGACTACATTTCCCCATAAGAGAGGCTACCAAGGATAAACAACTAGGTTGTCGGATCCCACACATAGCAATACAAGTTACACGTCGCATAACATGCAAGTATGTGCTGTACAACATGGCATCACAACATAGCATAACTCATATAGATGAAGGCTCGGAAGAGCCACATAGCAATAAATACAAACAGGGGTCACATGACCCATCATTGAAACATACAAGCAACAAGCGGAAGCATTACATGTGCGAGTACAGACAACTACAAAAGAAAAAGGCTGAGAAGCGACTATCTACAAGACCCTCCCAAGGGTACAAGATCGTAGCTGAGGTAACAAGCTACTGTCAAGTCCAAGCGGAACTACTAGTAAGACCGAAGTCTCATTGCAAAAACATAAATAAAACAACGTGAGTACAAAGGTACTCAGCAAGACTTACATCAGATCCTATTATACATGCATTAGTATCAAGAAGGTAATGTGGAGTTTAGTTGCAGCAAGCCAGCTTTGACTCTGTGGCTATCCTGTTCTACGACTACCAGAACTCCTTTGAGGTGATATGGCACACACGAGTCCACTAGTCACCACACAATACACTACTATGGATTCATCCCCGTTTCCATACGAGAAGGCCATCCATAGCACTCACACTTGTCTTGAGCATTTTAGAGTATCCACTTCAAGTTGTTTATGTACCACGTAAGCATCCAAGAAGTCCATAACCGAGAACACGGCTATTGAATAGATCATGATAACCCCGCAGGGTGTACTTCTTCACACACGCTCTCGCCACTTACCGCCATATACCGTCATGTATCTCGGCAACCTTCAAGCGGAAGCTTTGGCGAGGTGTCGGCCACGACCGACTAACCACACAAGACTCTAGCCGGGTTTATCGCCTATTCGGGTTCCATCCGCAAGGAGATCCGGCGGGGTGTCGCTCACGGCCCCAAGCGATGTGTGCAGGGTTCCCAAGCCCACCTCGCCGGATGGATCACGCTTGGTACACCGTGCCACTTGTGCCTAGTCATCCCAAGCCCACACTGGTGGGTGCCACTTGGTAGACTACTAAAACTACCTACAAACACGAAACTAGTTGCGACTCTTGGGCAGAGATCAAGTTGGTTAATAAGTCGAGAGGGCTTGGGCGCCGGAGCCCAATGTGTGGTAGTATCGAGTCATTGGACGACATACATAGAACTTCGATGCTTAGGGCGGTTCGGTGAGACAACCCACCATGTACTCCTACATGGCCTCTCACCGCTACCTTTACCAAATCGTGTTCACACACTTCACTCTCGACATCGAGAACATAGAAGCTGTACTCCAATTCATCCACAATGAATCGGACGACACAACTCTAAGCAATAGCAGGCATAGCATGGTAGGAACACAACATGGCTCAATCAACTCCTACACATGCTAGTGGGTTTCAACTATTCTTGTGGCAATGACAGGTCATGCAGAGGAATGGGTTCAACTACCATGACACAAAGTAGCAGATGAATCGTTGTTGTCCTAATGCAATAGCTGGGAGCAGGAGGCGAGAGAGTAGGATTGTATCGGAATGAACAAGGGGTTTGCTTGCGGTAAATCAACAAGGGGCACCTTGCTTCACAGAGCGTGTACTGGAGCGTCTCGGGCGGGACCTATCGAGAAGAGCAGTGCGGCAATCAATACACAATCATATGCAACAATATGATGCATGAACATGGCATGTAGATGTGATGCTGTTTGAGCTAATGCAACTAGTATTCAATTTGAATGAAGTCCATTTGAACCAAGAATTCAAATGCAACTCCAAGTTAAGCGCTTATATATGCCATTTACATGTTTCACTTATACAGCAGGTATAACTTGGTTTTTCATGCATGAAACTGGTACAGATGGATAGATTGCATTTTTCTGATAATTTTTCATATATAAATTATTTCAATCTGAGTTACGGTTGAATTTCTATGATTTTTTTGAAGTTTGAATCATTTTCTGGAATTTCCTGATTAATTTAAATCCAGAAAATATGTTATTGCGCTTGACATGACGTCATGCTGCGTCGGCAGGTCAGCAGTGTTGACCAGGTCAAACCCGACAATTTGGGACCCACATGTCGATGTAACATCTAACTAACGAGTTAGTTAGTGTTAGGTTAACACTAACCTAGGTTAATTAGGCGTGGGCCCACCTGTCAAAGAGACAACTAATTAACTGAGTTAATTAGCGCTAACTAAACTAACACCTAAACTAAACAGGGGCATGGCCCATGCGTCAGTGACCCTGGAGGGGTCAAACCCTAGGTCAAACAAGTCAAACCCGCGGCGGTTAGTCGCCGGCGAGATCCATGGCGTACTTGTGCCCGGGTTTCCTCGTGGTGCTCCAAATGGCAGCTAAGCGCGTTGGAGGGCCAGCTTCGATGGTAGCGTCGGCGGTGGCGTGGCTCGGCTTTGGGATGGCGGAGTCGGCGCGGCGAGCTTCGGTTGCGGCCGCCGGAGTTGATCGTGCTGCGAACGCGTTTGGAGCTCGAAGACGAGAGAAGCAAAGCGCTAGGGATGCTCTACGGGGCCTTACGAGCTTGTTGGACTCGCCGGGGTGAACAAATGGTCACCGAAGTTGCGTCGACGGCGAGCTCGGCGGTGGTGAAGGTTCGGCCATGGTGGAGACGACAGCTAGAGGCGGCGCGACCGAGGAGAGAGGAGAAAAAGCGAGGGCTCACGGCGGACTTGCAGGGCTGCTCGTTGTGTCCGGGGGCCTTGGAGACGCAGCAAGCGGCGATGGCGATCTGCGGCGGCGGAGGTGATGAAGGCGGCGGCGGCGGCTCCACAGGCGCTCCGGCTTGTATGGCTCGGCGGAGAGCTTGAGCGAGGCGGAGCTCCTGCGCATGTCGGAGAGGCGAGGGGAGGGCGGTGGCTACGGCAGCGGCGTCTGCGGCGATAACGCGTTGAACGCAGGGGGCGGCGAGGGAAAACGGGGAGAGTGAGAGCGGTCGGGCGGCGCGTGGCGTCACGCAGGGCATCCAGAACGGCGGGGAAAGCGAGGAGGTGGCGAGGAGGCGTGGTCCCGGCCGGACGCGTGGCAGCAGCCGGCGCGTGCCCCCATCCTCTGGCGCGAGAAGGGACGGCCGGTGTTGGCGGTGGTGGGCGGCCTCTTGGGCGAGCCACCTGAGTCTCCACGCCGTGGGTAAGTCCAGGTAGGGTTTTCTTCTTTTATTTTTTTTTATTTTCTGACATTTGTTTGGTTTGATAAAAAATACCAAACCATTTTACTAACTTATGCCAATTTTTATAGGAGCTAGTTATATTATTCCAGAGCTCCTTAATAAATGGCATAATTTTTGGACAATATGTTATAAATATAACAATATTTATCCAACGCAATTAATTACTGCATTAATTCCAAATGCCTAAAATAATTACTTATGAGCTCCTAATAATATTGGTTTGATTTTTATCTCTGTCCAATATTTTCAGAGAGCAACATGAGCATTTTCTTGGACCCTTTTGGAGCACTTTTTATTTAGGTCATTTCTAAAAATGATTCAGAGGGTTTCACAAATCCTCATTTCAATTTAAATGGAATTTAAACATGATGCACAAATGACTAGCTAGTCTAGGTCATACCAGAACTAGGGATGTGACACTCCAGGCTCCTTTTTTTTCCTTTTGAGGATTAGCGTCCATGCTCTCGGAGTCCTGGATCCTGGCCCAAGCGCAGCACCAGCCTCTAGCTCTTGCGCTAGGCAGCCCAAGGCCCAGCCCCAAGCGCCAGGCGCCAGCGTGCACCAGTCGTGTCGCAAAATTTAGTACCACCTGGCGGAGCCAGCAGCAAGGAGATGGGTGGATCGCTATAAAAGGAGGGGCGATGGGAGGCATCAGCACAAGTCATCGGTTGTTTAACACACAACGAAGCTAGTTTCGGTTTACTTCGATTTAACCGAAAACCATCGGTTTTTAACCGAAAAAACCGATTGTTAAATGGTTTCCAGATTTGGAAACTGAAACTGAACCTGAAACCTGAAAAAACCGATTTTTGGTTCGGTTTGGTTTTTTTGGTTTGGTTTTTGGTTTTCAGTTCGGTTTTGCACAGGGTGAACATTGAGTCCAATCAAGGGCCACGACTCGAATGATGAAGAAGTCGTTGGCATCATGAAGAATCTGCTTTTCAATATCATTCATGGCATTCCTGTCAATTTCGATGATTTCTTCATGAGGACTCTGGCCAATATCGCTATGTCACCATTTGAGCTGAAGCCTTATGCACCTTGGATTATGAGATTCATCAGAACAAGGTCTTCACTCAACTATAAAGCTGATACACTGAACCATTGCAGCTATTTGCCTCCGATTGAAATCCTCAGACGAACATATTCCTCAGCTGATGATAAGGGCAAGGCCGCTGCTGTTATAGATGAAGGCATTCGTCCATTGGATGATCAATTTTGCAAGGCTGCATCCTACTCGACCAATGACGACTCTGCCACCCATGACTCTGCCGCCAACACAGCCAAGCAAAATCCTCAAGGCACAGCACCCTGGGTGATGACTGATCGTGAGCTTCTCCTCAGTCTTTATCAGAAGGTTGATTGCAATCATAAATGGGTTAAGCGTCAGTTTGGTTCAATTATTCACAACATGACCTCAACCCACAATGCAGTGAAGAAAAACCAATACTATCTCCATGAAACCTTCAACCGTACCTGGGCTGTTTTGTCTCATGTCTATAGCGAAGAAGATCTGAAGAAAATAGGTCTCAAGGAAGACTTTGACTGGTCTGCACCTCCATCGAAGAAATACAAGAAGGTCAAGGTTCCTTCCTTGGTGGCCAGCTCCTATTCTTCATCGCGCGACACCGATGAGCATGAAGACTTGGACGACACTGCGGCAGGCCCAACATCGACAAACGACCCCAACAACGTTGGCGCTCCTTCATCAACTTGATATTCTTCAGGGGCGTTAGTCCTCATTTTCGATCCTTTTGGTCATTCGATGACAAAGGGGGAGAAATTTGAGTTAGTCTTCAAGCGGGTCTATTATATGGGCGTTTTTTTTTGCTAAGTTACAACTCTCGTTCTTCTGATGACTTGCTGGATCGAGTTGTAAACTTAAACCCGATGGTACTCTGATACTCTTGATGTGTTATTCTGCATGCTTATTCCTCGTTAATATTATTGCACGCATGCTGAATTTCATCAGTCACCATATTTCATCATGCATTTCAAATTCTTCACATTATATGTCAAATGTGTGTATGAATTACAAGATATAGGGGGAGATCTCCATGATTCAACTCTTCATGTGTGCATTGCTTCAAAAGCAAATTCCTCACTATGCACATCTTCAGGGGGAGTTCTTCTATATCTTGCAATCAAATTCCTCAGTATCAGTATTTACACTTCATATGTTTATCCCCGTTGAAAACTTAACCTATATTGTCATCAATCACAAAAAAGGGGGAGATTGTAAGTGCATCTAGTGCCCCTTAGTGATTTTGGTGTATTGAAAACTTATAGGTTAAGGGACTAATGTGTTTATGAGTGTATACAGGTCTATAAGTCTATGAGGAGTTTGATATTTACAGAGAAAGTCGACCCCTAAAAATGAAGTTCTTCGACTGAAGACTTTGGATTTCTGAAGACTTCCTGAAGACTTTGAAAGTGAAGAAATTGGTGTGACCTTGAAGACTTGGTATTCATTCGAGGAACATGAAGCGTGAAGACTTTTGTTTTTGTAGTTTCATTTTCTCTTTCTTGAGTCATAGGAAACACCGTACTATTAAAGGGGGTCGAGGAAATACTAAGGAAAAATTTCTATGTGATGCTCAACTCAAAATCCTACACCTACCAATCCCTTCGAGTGAAGCCATTGGAAATCTCATACTGATTCAGTCAATTTCTTGATGTGAGAGATGAAGTTCTTACGGTATTGAGAATTTATTCGGACCGAGGAGTTAAAATTCGCCGGTCTGGATTGCCTAAGCGATGAGGAACATGATATACGAGGAATTTGTACCTCAAATTTCCGACCGTTCTTTGTGCTAAGCGCCACTGTCCCAAAATATCTTATCCACCTAACGGTCATATCATTGAAGGGCATTTATGTCTTATCATGTCGGGATGCTCCTAGGCTATAAATAGCCGCCCCTACAACCACTAGCTGGTTGGCTGCTCCGAGAGAAAGCCGACACTTGTCATTTGAGAGCATCCCATCCTCCGAGGACTTTGGCGAAAATCATCAAGTGAGGAGAAACCCAAACCCAAACACCTACAAACCCAAAGTGATTGAGCATCACTAAAGAGATTGATCTGTGTGGATCGGCGCTTATTACCTTTGAAGACTGTGCTTCTTCAGACGGTTAGGCGTCATGGTCTAGAAGCATCAAGAGGAAATTGTGGATCACCAGTGACCGAGTTTGTGAAGGTTCGGAAGTCACTGAAGACTTACCACAGTGATTGGGCGAGTGCATGTGACCTTAGCTCAAGGGAATCTGGTGAGGACTAAGTGTCACGGGCTGCGTGTTCAGGACTGGGTGTCCGGGACTGTGTGTCCTTAGGTTTAAATACCTAGCCGCCCTAACCAGACGTACAACTAAGGCAGCAGTTGGAACTGGTCTACCAAATCATTGTCTTCACCAAGCCAACTGGTTATATTTCCTCAACTCTTTCATTTCCTCATTACTGTGTTGTGTGCTTGTCATATCTATGTTTGAAGACTTTGACTGAAGACTTCCTCAATTTCCTCAGTTCAGTTTCTTCAGTCTGTTTGTCTTCATCCTGTGTTATTCTGTGATTCGCTTTACGTACTCGTGCTTGTCTTCATTTCATCATAATAGCGATGCTTGTGTTACATTATGTTTACTTACGAGTACTTATTCCGCTGCAAGTAGTTCTTTGCTAAGGAATTTCCTCACCCACAAATTCCTCTGTGAAGAATTCATAAAAATCGCCTATTCACCCCCCCTCTAGTCGATATAACGCACTTTCACCTACCCAATTGGACGAGAACCAGGTACACCTTCTAACCCCAACCCATGAGATAGTAACCCAGTTCAGTTGACATAGCTTGTCCCCACCACACTGACACCTAAACACGAGCAGTTAGTAAGGGAACTGCAGTGCCCAAAGCACGAGGACCACCACTCTGAATCCCAACTCAACGCTTAAAGCAAAAGAAGAATTGTTCTCAGGTCAGGTTCTGTAGCTATGGTTGATACTCCTTTGCTCTTGCATCACTGTATTTACTCATACCAACTATTTTCAAATTTGAAGGATGGAATTTAAACTCCAATGGCGCAACAGGAATGTTTTAAACCTGTTTCTTTAACTGGTTTGCTGTTGTAACTTGCTCTATATTGATTTCAGTTTCAATTGAATAAACAGTTATGTTCTCATGTCATGCACATTACAAGTGTTGTTATTGCTCTGTAGTTTCCCACACTTATATTATGTCTATTCTGCTTTGTCTTAAATAGATATTATTTGAACTGTGTCTCTATCTTTATTTGGCAACAAAAACTAGAATTATATAGACCATATAGTGACCATGGTACATAGATATATGTTTGTTTCATGCTGTTATCCTGTCCACTTTACTACTGAACTGATTTACCAAAATAAGTTTCATATTCAACATGGTAAACCTGTGATGATGTGTCTGCTTGTTTCTCTTTTAGAATGCGGACAAAATATTGGAGAAGAGTACCCCGTTATGCAATGGTAAAGGAAGTAATGCAGATAAGGTTCTAGATAGCGAGACATCCCTGTTGGTCTCCAAGAAAGCTGATAAAAACTATCTTGACGACAGTGAGACAACCCAAATGTCTTGTCTTGATGTAGTGTTCGAAGATTCTTGTATCACTGGCACAAGCTCTTGAACTCGTTATGCGAATCAGTTCGTCTTCTTGAGTCTCAACTTCAAGTTGAAAGACATCGATCGGATGTCTTTGTGACCACGAAGCCGAAGGGAGAGAAGTCCTGCGAGAATTCAGATGCATACTTTACGGTGCAACAGCAAGCGTTGGAGGATTTAAGCGCCAAACAAGAGAAAGTAAATAAGCTTGCTAAGCATCTTGCCAGCATTATGGGTACCTAGGATATTGTTTCTTGAGCTATATGCTGATTTGTTCCCTATATTTGCACTAGTGGCAAACTTTGATGCCCAGTGGATGTAATATGTGTAATAGCCGTGAATCCATGATAGCCTAGCGTAGGTTGCTTGCTTATTTATTTCCTTATTGTCTTGTTTATTTGTTTGCTTGTAGTCAGTGCAGTTCTTTTTCCGCGGTTTGCTAGTGGCTGCAATAACCTATTTTTTAAAACTAGGCCACAATAACCATGGTCTACATATTTACTGTAGTGACCATGGGCCTCCTACGGGCCGTACAAACAATGGGCCTTTTACGGGCCGTCGAAACAATGGGCCTTCTACCCTGCAAATAAAAGAAACAACGAGCCTTCTACGGGCCATAGAAACAATGGGCCTTCTATGGGCCGTATGATGATTGGCCAAACACGGGCCAATAACAGACCACATTATGGGCCGCAAACGGGCTAGAGTTGGAATCGTTCGTTCATGGGCTGACCGTAACGGGTCGTAGTTAATGGGTCGTATTTGATGATGCCATGAAAATGGCCTAACAAATTAATGGGCCACAAACGGGCCGACTGTAACCACGGGCTGAATTTGGCACACAAGCAGAAAGGGATAGTAACGGGCCATAAGTAACCGAATGCTGGAAATGAGCCCAAGAATAGATGGGCCCTAAGAAGGCCGAAAGATAACATGGGCTAGAAATGGCCCAATGAAGTAATGGGCCGTTAATGGGTATAAAGCGATACACTCTTCATTACGGGCCAGTTTCACCACGGGTCGTTAATGGGCCAAGAGTTACAAAGGGCCTCATATGGGCCGAAAGACATCATGGGCCATACATGGGCTGGAAGTTACAATGGGCTGGAATCATATTGGACAGCCCAGATGATGTTACTGGGCCTAATTCGGATAGGCCGTAACGGGTCGTGACTTAGCGGGTTGTAAATTGGCTATATGCGAACAGGCCATTAACAGGCTTTCCGTGGGCCGGCCTGCTACTGAGGGAGTCCTAGACTAAGGGGTCCTCGGGCGTCCGGCCTGCTATCCATGGGCCGGACTGATGGGTTGTGAAGACATGAAGACCGAAGACCATACTCGTGTCCGGATTGGACTTTCCTTGGCGTGGAAGGCAAGCTAGGCGACCAGCTGTGAAGATTCCTTCTTATGTAACTGACTCCATGTAACCCTAGATCTCTCTGGTGTCTATATAAACCGGAGAGCATAGTCCGGATAGGACACATTCATTACCATATATTCACATAGGCTAGACTTCTAGGGCTTAGTCATTACGATCTCGTGGTATATCAACTCTTGTAATACTCATATTCATCAAGATCAATCAAGCAGGAAGTAGGGTATTACCTCCATAGAGAGGGCCCGAACCTGGGTAAACATCGTGTCCCCTGTCTCCTGTTACCATTGATCCTAGACGCATAGTTCGGGACCCCCTACCCGAGATCCGCCGGTTTTGACACCGACATTGGTGCTTTCATTGAGAGTTCCACTATGCCGTCGTCAAAAGGTTTGATGGCCCCTTCAATCGTCGATGATGACGCTGTCCAGGGAGAAACCTTTCTCCCCGGACAGATCTTCGTGTTTGGCGGCTTCGTACTGCGGGCCAACTTCGCAGCCATATGGGCAGATCGGCAGCTCGCCCCAGCCATCAGGTCAGATTTGGAAGCTTCAACTACGTTGCGGACATCCGTGGAGACTTGATCTTCGACGGATTCAAGACCGCGGCAATCGCTTCCCGCTGCCCCGATGGACATGGCTTAAACCTGTCATTGGGGCGCATCCGGGAGAGAGCTCCTGCAGCAACTCTGGCCTTAGATCCGGAGCAGATCAAGTACCCCGAAGATGGGAAGCTTAACCCCATCCCGGGGGCTACAGATTCTGTGGCGTTGGAGCCGCTTGCATATTCCACTGCGTACGGCATCTGCATCAACGGAACCCCGGACTCTTCTCCGGCGTTGAGTTCCGAACCCTGCGAGCCCGCGGATACCAAACTCGATCGGTTATCGATCTTCAAGTTCAGCACCGCAGATGTCTTCCAACACTCACCCATGGGCGACCTACTAAACTCATTAAAAAACCTATCCCTGGCGGATGGCTCGTCGCCGAACTATGTTCGGTTCGAACTTACGGCGGATGATGGAGAATTTTGCTTCCCACCCGCCACCCACTTTATAGCCACCGTCAAAGACCCAACCAACACGCCTGACTACCGCTCCGAAGACATCGCCGGTATGGACGACGATGAGGGCAGGGCGAGCTTCGCTACCGCTAGACACGGATGGCCACTTCACGGTATGATGTGTGTATGATAGACACACCCGATGATGAGAAGGATCGATCGAGAATAAACCTCCGGTACATAGTTCGAACACGGCGCCCAGTATCGCTCCAAGCCACATCACCCAAGAGAAAACATTGATAGCACCGGAAAAGACAACCTCCGGACAATGAAGACCTGTTGAGGTAGAATCCGAGCAGGAGGAGCAGGAAGCGGGCAAGACAGCCACGATGAACAGGCCACATGTGGAGACTGGGAGGAAAACAATTATCTCCCACCCTTCAAGGAAGAGAGATCCTCGGCAGCGAGGATTTTATCGTGCCTAAGGAACCTCTCGAGCAGGGCGTTTCAAGCGTCGACTTATAGCCCTTGCAAGGAGCTTAAGGAAGAAGCATTTGCAACTTCAAGCAAGCCAAGATTTTCTCAATGATAGATGGACCGAGGTCTTGGCACGCGAAGAATCTGACCTTAGTAGCCGGACAAAAGCCACCCAAAGGGTAGGTGGCTCCCCAATACGATGGCAGGCGCTGGAGCCCACACCACCATCGAACAATGCGGCGGGCCGGCCACAGTTCGGTCCTGACAAAGCAGCAGCCCAAACAGAGCAACATACCAACCCATCCGGCTGTCAAATCAAGAGTAAAACAGCTCAAGGGAACACTCGCGACATCAACCAAGACCCGGAGGATAGAGCAGGGCGCACAAGATCAATGTACAGATCATGGAGATACACCTCGACCGACTATGATGGTCACCCATTCGGACACCATAGAGCCGACCACGCCCGGTCCGAACTCTGTAAGCGGAGTCCGCCGGAGGTGCTTCACAGTGTGGCCCAACATAGAGGAGCCGCACACCCTCTCTGCTTCATAGACGAGGTAATGGAGCACGAATTCCCAGACGGGTTCAAACCCATTAACATCGAATCATACGATGGAACAACAGATCTCGCGGTATGGATTGAGGATTACCTCCTCCATACTCACATGGCTCGCGGAGACGACCTTCATGCCATTAAATACATACCTCTCAAGCTTAAGGGGCCAGCTCGCTACTGGTTAAACAGGTTACCAGAAAATTCTATTGGTAGCTGGGAAGACTTGGAAGACGTCTTTTGAGACAACTTCTAAGGAACATATGTCCGGCCTCTAGATGTCGATGACTTAAGTCATATTGTTCAGAAGCCCAGCGAGTCAGTTAGGGAGCTCTGGACTAGGTTCTTAGTCAAAAATAACCAAATTGTCGACTGTCCAAACGCAGAAGCCCTCGCAGCCTTCAAACATGGCGTCCGGGATGAATGGCTAGCGCGTCACCTCGGCCAGGAAGGACCCATGTCCATGACAGCCCTTACCGCTCTAATGACTCGCCTTTGTGTGGGAGAAAACAACTGACTCGCTCGTAAAAGCAACAACGCCAGCGACCCGGGCACTTCCGAAATTCGAGACAGCAACGGTAAGCCACGACGAACCGAAGACAACAGTCGCAGTAATACATGCGACACAGCGGTGAACGCCGTTCACAATCGAAGCCCGGTCGATGGAAGAAGCCACTAAAGGCAAACCAGGATGGACCATCCACCCTTGACGAGGATATGGGAGCGACCTTGTCGATTCACGGTCACCACGATAGGCCAGCTAATCATACCAATGAAACTGGTGGGTCCTCAAACAGCGAGCAAGCTCAACGCCCGATCACAAGGGAGGAGGCCACGGCGATAGAGATGATGGATCGGCTCTTGACCCGAACACCGAGGGCGAAACACTTTCCCTCTGAAGTTCGACCACTCCCAGAACGGAAATAGCAGTTCGGCTTCCGCCGCCCACCTACTGTACTGGAAAAGTTCACACCACGCGTACATCACTATGCACTCAAGATACCATGGGCATCTGCGGAAGCACAATGTGGACAACCCTGCAAGAATCCCCGTAACGTTCTTATCCGTCTTTCTTATTTTTCTGTATCATTTCCTAAAAATAGGTGACCATCAGGACAGCATCTACATCGGACTCTCTCGAATTTCGGATCCGCACACTCACCTACGGGGCCACTCCCGTTAAGGATTCCCTCCCCGAGGACGGGCGGCGCAGACGTGCGACAGGAGGTCCAAAATAAGCTTTTGTAGACCGCACTCTTTCTTTTGAGCCTATACCATGCCCTTTTCCTCTGTTCCCAACCCCAAGCATGTCAAATAGCTGGGTTGTGGTTTTTACTCTTTATATATATTTATCATTGGCATATTGCTCCCTCCCAGTAAACTTTATCCGAACTAATCTTTTATGCTCTTTCTACAATGAGTCTGGCCGTAACGGCTGCCGTACAAGACGCGCCTCGGCATAACTTGCCAGGGGCACGGTATGGGAACAAATGAGCCGCCAGTAAAATTCCGAACAGCTCTATAGAGTACTTCGGCGTCGCAAGTTTGGCCTTATATGCATCAGCTCCGAATCATTGTCTTTGGTCAATAGTTGGGTTGCCCGGCTCCTGTGCTTGCTACCCTACGTTCCTCTCTATCGGCTAGGGTAGTAAAGAGAGTACTACTGCGATTGTGCCCTGGCCTAGACCGGATGAGCACCTCGGTGAAAGCCGAAAAAGCTGTCATGATGCGGGCGAGAGCTGGTCACCACTTGACGACTTATTGAATCTCTAGTGATTCTACGTGTCCGCGAGGATCTTTTTAGATCATCATATGTAAGCACTATCGCCGTATATACATACCGGGGCTATGTCGTAGCCCCACCATAAAACTCCTATGGCTAAGTGAAAGTGTTAATGCCTATAGTGCGGTTGCACTGGTTAGCGCATTATCACCTCCTTTATGGACCAAGGCGTTGGATAAAGAGTGATTAAATGCTTTTCGAACACCCCGTACTTCTCTGAGGGGCTGAAGTCGACATTGGAAAACTTTTAGATTATACTAAAGCGGCCGAGAGGAGAATTCAAGCTTTTGAGCAAAATATAAATAGATTAACTATAAAATTGTCTGTTACATCATTATATAAATCACTCAAACATTATATCTTTCGAGCATTGACCCTCTATCAAGTGGGCGGCATCCAAGACGTCTTCAAAATAGTGCTCCGGCTCATTACGGTCCTGGCCCTTGGGTGGACTCCTCGCCGCAACATCAATGGCCTTCATATTTCCCCAAAATGTTTTGACTCGGGCAAAGGCCATCCATGTACCCTCAATGCACGGCGACCGCTTCACAAAGTCGATATGTGGCACCGCGTCAACAAGCCGCTGCACCAGGCCAAAATAACTACTCGGAATAGGCTCACTTGGCCACAGCCGGATTATGACGTTCCCCATGGCGTCGCCAGATATCCTATGAAGCTCGGCCTTTGGGACATCTGTTCATTGAGCAGAGGCGCTTGACGCCAGCGGTGTGACCATAAAAGCTTCTCCGTTGCATACCCCTCTTGTGCGTGGTAAAATTGCGGCGCATTGAAAGAACTCTCTCGCAAGTCCAAAAATTCAGCTGGAGAACTCCAGACCTGGTTTAGCTGAGCATAGTCCGGATCGCCAAACTTGGTCTAAAGCAAAAAGGGCTTACCGGCCGCTATCTCCTTAGCCTGCCGAATCTCTTCACAAGCATGTCGGCGTTCTGGGAACGGGGGTACCCAGACTTGCCTACCTGCGGCCTGTGGCGTGGCTCGAGGGGTGGCCCAGCACGGCCCATCTTCATCAGCACAAGCTCAAGACCCTCGCGAGGCCAAGCCTCATGGGCGGACGAAAGGAGCTTCCTCGAGGCTGAGCCTCGTCAGGCTGTGGCTCATGAGGAGGCGGAGAGATCAAGCGGGGTACCTCACGAGGTGCCCATGGCGCAAGCCATGGCGACCAAAGGCGCCCGGTGGGCGCCAGCCCGTCTGATGTCCTCCTTTCCTCTTTGGTGCAAAGAGCAAGCGCGGCGAGAGCATCAAGCAAAGGCATCCGTTTCGGTGCAATGAGACCAAGACCGTCGCAATGGCAGAAAGGAAGTCATTGTGGAGCCCAAGCTGGCGTCACCACCAGAGCCTTTGACAGGCAAGGACCAACTTTAGTCAGGATAAGTGTACTAGATGTTCCCCTTCAAAATGGCCAATTGTTGGCGCCCTTCGCTCAATATTTGGGAAGAGGCCGGGGCCTCTGCCTATAAATAGGACTAGCCACCCACAAGGTAGGGGATCCAGCATCTGGAATCAGCGAGAGAGTGGTGAACTCCCCTAGCAGTTCATCGCACCAACCAGAGCAGGACCCTCATGAGGCTGTTCTTCCTTGTATTGTTCATCATCAGCCAGAGGCAATCCACCACACCACAAACTAGAGTAGGATATTACACCACAATGGTGGCCCGAACTAGTATAAACCCTATGTCTCTTGTGATGTTCTTTTCATAGCTTAGATCCTAGCGGCGAGTGCAGGTAGGTAGAGGGTGAGATCTCCGCGCGCCCAGGTGTTGAACCTAGAAGTCTGCGGAACCCGAAACCCGACATTTGGCGCGCCCGGTAAAGTGCCGGAATCCACCTTACGCAGCTTAGCGTCCGTCGCATCGTCATCATCATGTCCGGCGACAGGCGACAACCCTAATCCCTAGGTGGCACTGGCCCGCCCTTGAGCCCTTCGCCCAGGCGACCCATACCCGAGGCAGCTCGCGGTCCACAAGGCGCCCATGGGCAGCAGGCGTGCGCAGACAGCACGCGACAGCTCTCACATGGCGGCGGCGCGGTCGGCGGTGAGGCCTCCAACCACGCCCAGCAGCCACGGCGTCGTACACCCGGCAGGCGCAGGCGAACTCAAGCTGCTGCGCTCCAGTGGCAAAACTCTTGCAATGCGAGGCTCTTTGGAGGCGGCATGACGTGCTGCTTGGCGGGTGGCGAGCTCCTGAGCCGCCGCGCCAGGGGCTCACCCATACACCCAACTCCCACCTCGAGGTCGGGGGCGGCGCGGAGGCTCCACGCATGCCCGCGCAGCTCCAAAGCGGACTCAAGGCCACCCCAGCGCCCAGCCGGGCCGTCGGCACCCGGGCCAGCGAGCGGCGCTGCCTCCGCCTCCGGCCAGCGAAGAAGGACTCGCCACGACCCATGGCCCCGATGGGCCACGTGCTACCGCCCCGGTGGGCGCCTCAAGCGAAGCTGGGTGTCTACACGAGCACTATGGCGCAGCCTTGAGGATGGCGGCCCAATCGTGCCCCACATGATGGACCAAGAGGCGCAGCATGAAGCAGAACAGGCTCGCTCCTCGGCCCAAGCTGGGGCACGAGGCACCCGAAGCTGAGCTCTTCCGGGAGCCAGGAAGGCCTCGTCGGCCCACTTGGGCAGCGGTTATCGGTACGCTAATTCCTCGGGAGGCAGGCATCGCTAACCATGGATCGCGAGGAGGTGCAGGTCGCCACGGGCGGCTGCCCGCTCCGGCAGTTCCTACCCCTCGGGAGGCGCGGGAGCTGCGGGAGAGGGCGATATCGACATCACTGCAGCGGCGTTGAACAAGCGTCCTCGGGAGAGTAGGCCCTCTGCTGGGAGGTGCCTCGGGGCCTGCCTACAGCGGAAGGACCGTGGTCGTCGTGGGAACCGGCTGGCGACCGCTCTACCCATCGGCGTCTGGTTTCGGTCATGGTCGGTGGCACTAGAGTGTGGCGCAAGCGGGGCCCTCGTCTGGCGATATGAAGCAAGGCGGTACACATGAAGAGGCCGAGTGCTGTGAAGCTCCCGCCCGTGACACTCTCACGTAATAATGAGTGGGGCTGTACCGCCCCAGTCTCGAAGTGCGGCCTCGGGCCAGGGGGCTCCCTCCACGCCCGATGGCAGCACTTAGCTCCAGCGCTGGTGAGAAGGCGTCCAAGACTAGACTAGGTGCGGACCGCGACCTTTTCTACCTTTCATTGCTTTTCCCTTGGCTGTCATTTTCCCCCGTTGGATTTAAGTTGGATTTGAGCTTGAGATTTGCGTGTGTCCGGGGAAGGGGTGTTTAGTCTCGTTCGAGCAATCTCTCGCGTTCTGGTTACCACTTTGCCTCAGCTGCCTCCCTCGTGAGCCCCTCGCGAGCAGGTCGAGAGCCTAGCTGCGTGCAGCCCAGGCTGCCGTCGCGGCGCCCTCTTAGGAGGTTTTATTACAGGTCCTATGGGCTCGATCATGAGACACTCGAGACACCATAGCCCTCCATGAGCTATCTCGGGGCCCACATGGGTGAAGGTAAACTAACCAGCTAGCTCATGTAAAGCCAGCCACTTGGCGCTTGGCGTATGGGTGATATCGCATCTACTGTCGCTGAACACAAGTTTTTTACATGAGGGCTCCCCTCCCAAAATTCTCTTACAACCTTGAGACAGCTTGAACTCTATCTCTTGAGGGTAAGAAAGCAGGGACAACACGGTCGGTCGGATAAATCCCCAATACATCCTCGGGGCACCTCCTGAATGCGTCGCTGGCGTCGCTGGCCTCGCCATCGCTCTCCGCATTGCCGTCGGCAGCGTGGGGCCGTTCACCACGCCGCTTCATCGGCAGCCGCGACCATGCCGTCGTTGCCGGGCGAAGGCCACGGCGAGGCATCACGTTGTCTTCCACCAGTCGCCCGAGTGGTCGGCGGCACTGGAAGTGCTGAAAGCGATAAGCGGCGTCAAAGTCGAGATTGGGGTCCATGTTTCAAAGATGTGCGAAGACCTGCGAGAAAAAAGCGGCGCCCGAGCAAAGCGGCTCCTCTCCTCCACGAACCTATTGGCTCGGCGATCGCACCTCGAGCTCGTCACCGCGTCGGTGAAGAAGCTGAAGGTTGCCGGCATAGTTGGTGGGTGGGGCTTTCATGGCGGCCGCGCCTCGCGAATGTTACCCAAAGGCGTGTTGGCTCTCTCCGGGCGTGGTGAGCATGAGGGCCATGCTCGTGCTCCAGAATCCGCCCGGTTGCGTATCTCGTCCTCGATTACGCGCTGGCGGCCTCGGCCTCGTCCACCCATTGGCGGAGAAAAGCGCCTCAGCGGGAGGTAATCAGCTCCTCCTGCGCCACGTCAAGAAGCAGCTCGGAAGCTTGTCCGGCCCGCCCGTGTCACTTTATCCAGCTTGGCCCTCGAGGCGGCGGTCCTGCCTTGACCTCGGCCGGATCAACCCCAGCCTCTCCTCGACCTCGCTCAAGGTTCAAGCGGGCCGTCGCCACCCGGCGTTCGACCTCTTCAGGGGCGGGCTTCCCGCAGCGTCATCCTCCGCCCTCGTCTGGCGCTCCCTCGTCTCCGGCGCTCAAGATCGCGGCGCGTTCGGCAGCTTCAGCGTCGGTGCCTCCTCACGCCTGCAGGCTACTGCAGTGGCCGAAAGCCACCTTCGCCGATGCAAGGTGCGTCTCACGAAGCTCCACTGCTGCTCGAGGAATGGCACGGGCACTGGTTCCGCGCCCAGCTCCTCCGCCGCCTCACGCCGCGGTCAACCTCTCGGGCCTCCTCGGCGACCCGAGGCAGGCCTCCCGGAGGCCGCCCGGCGCGCCTCGGCTTCCTCATTGTCGAGAATCCGCAGCTGGTGGCGCGCAAGAACAACAACCGCCTTCAACTTGTGCCTCTCTTCAGCGGCGCTGAGCCCTCAGCCTCAAGCGCGCGTGTCTTCGTCGTGACTCTTCACCAAGCAGGCTCACGCGTCGGCCTTTGCCGAAAAACCCTTAGCGACGAAAGCGCGGCCAGGCGGCGCTTCGACACGTCTTCTGCTGCCGTCATCCGCCCCAGAAATGGCCGGAGGGCCCGCAGATCAGCGCTCCCCCCTCTAGGCGGGGGCTGGCGCCCTCGCGATGGCAGGCACGCCTCGCGGAAGCCCGGCACAGCCAGCCATCCCAAATGAGAGTGCAGGGCTGACCTCGGCCAATCGCCATCCACGACAGGCAGAAGCCCAAGGCAGGTGGCTATGCCGAAGGCTACATAAAGGAGGGTCGCGAGGCGCATGGAGCCCTTGATGCGCCACGGATGGCTCACCTCTCGGCCAGCCTCACTACAAGGGCTCTTCTTGAGCTCGGGGCTGTCGAGGCTGCACGGTGGAGAGGGCGGAGCTGAGGGATGGCTCCTCGGCCATCTCCGTGAGCTCGGCAGGAAGGGCCCTCTGAGCAAGATCAGCCAAAACAGCGGGAGGATCAGGAGCTAGGAAGGGAAGGCTTACTCATCAATGGCGAAATACTTCCTGCGCTTGCCCGAGCGGCAAAATGTCGTCACCCAGGCCTCCCTTCTCTTCGAGAGAGCCTCGAAGTCCATGCGAAGCGGCCCGGGAGTTGGCGCGAGGTCGACTGCGGCGAGGAGAAGCTTGTCGAGGTGACCAGCGTCAGGGCGTCATGGTGCCTGGCCGGATCCCTTCCAGAAAGGTAGGCTGGGGCCTCGGGCGCCTCAACCACGCAGGCGCCCAGCGTGGCGGCTCAACGCCTCCGGCCCATGATGTCACAGGCCTCGGGGCTGCCCCTCGGGGTGTTGCTGGCGTCGTCATCCCGTGAGGCCCCCTCAACCTCAGCGCCCGTGCCTCCTGCTCCGCCACTCGAGGAAGGGGCCGCCCGTGAAGGCTGACTGGAAGGCGATCACCACTGCCCGGGTTCTCATGAGGCCCGAGGAGGCCAGGCGCAGCCCCCATTCGTCGAAGCAGACATCTGATTCACAAAATCGCCCTGTTAGAGCAAAAGTACAGCAAAGCCCCACCTTGCCGGATGCTGCGGGAAGGGTCCCAGTCAAGACCAGAGCACCTTCCTCGGCCTTGGTGTCAGGTCCTCCTCCTGGAGCCTCTGATCCCACACCCGCCCGAAGGCCCACATCCCGCCGGAGTGGCCTGGGGAGAAGGGCAATCTGCGGCATGCAGGAACCCTTCACCACCTTGGGCACCGTCCGTCGGGCGCCCTCGAGGAGCAGCAACGCAGACGAAAGGCGAGTGGGGGGCTCGTGAGTGTCTCCTGGCCCGGACCTGGGATTGGGGCGATGGGAAATGTTGGCTCCAGTAGAGGCTGGGCACCCGACATCCCGTACAGCCACCGCTCACGGAACCCGAGCAGGCTGAGGAAGACTGAAATCAATCCTGAACGACCGTTGTTTACGGTGCGGCAATGAAGCTCCACGCACCCGAGCATTGGGTGGAGGTCGGCGGTAGCGAGAGAAGAAGTGACGCAGCAAGGCAAGCTGAAGGAGGATGCCCATCATTGCCTCACCAGACAAAAGCGAAGGCGAAAAGGAAGAGTAATGGATTTAGGACCCAAATGCATCATATGGATCTGGTAATGGAAAGCACAGCGTTGAAGAAATTGGAAAGGGAGACCAGTCCCACCCATATGGGCGTCGACAAAGTACGGACCTCGATGACTATTACAGTCGATGGAGAAGTGTGGCCAGGGGCCAGGCCGTCGTCCTCCGCTTTTCGTTGAAGATAGTGGCCAAGAAAGGCTGACCTTGCCCAAGCCTTCTCGGTTGAGTATGATCGACCGATCGGCGGCGAAGCCACCGGCAGCGGTGAGTGGCGAGAACGCGGGTTTCTTCCTTTCCCTTCTTCGCCAGACCATGGCGGCGGCATGGGGAGAGATTCGAATTGGATTAGAAGCGGACTAGGCTCGAGAGGAGGAAGAAGCGAGGGGGTCGAAGCAGCGAAAGAGGCTGACGGTTGTGCAACCCGCAGGTCCGCCTATTTGGGCGCAAAATAAGGCGTGGGGGAGCGGGGCGCCTATGTCCAATCAACACGCCACCTTGGCCTTGAGAACCGCAGGCTGTTAGGAGCCTGGCGCCTCCGCCCTGCCCGCTTCCTGCACTCCAGCCAAGTCAGGCGCCTTGGCACAGGGGCTCTTGTCGGCGTGCAGGAGCAGGGGTGCCGGACTTGCCTGCACTGCGGCTGGCTGGCGTGGCTCGAGGGTGGCCGGCCGACCCATCTTCATCGGCACAAGCTCAAGACCCTCACGAGGGCCAAGCCTCATGGCGGAAGCGACGAGGAGCTTCCTCGAGCCGCGGCCTCGTCGAGGTGGCTCGCGAGGAGGCGGAGAGATCAAAGGCGGGGTACCTCACGAGGTGCCCATAGCGCATAACCATGGCGACCAAGAGGGCGCCCGGTGAGCGCCCATGCCAGTGTCCTCCTTTCCTCTTTGGTGCAAAGGAGCAAAGCCGGGCGAGAGCATCAAGCAAGGCATCGCTTGATTACTGCTGATACCAAGACCGTCATAGCGGCGAGGAAGGAAGTCATTGTGGAGCCCAAGTCGGCGTCACCACGAGCCTTTGACGGCGAGGACCAACTTTAGTCGAGGATAAGTGTACTAGATGTTCCCCTTCAAAATGGCCAATTGTTGGCGCCCTTCCAGCTCAATATTTGGGGAAGAGGCCGGGCCTCCGCCTATAAATAGGACTAGCCACCCACAAGGTAGAGGAGGGATCCAGCATCACGGAATCAGCGAGAGAGTGGTGAACTCCCCTAGCAGTTCATCGCACCAGCCAAACGAGACCCTCGCGAGGCTGTTCTTCCTTGTATTGTTCATCATCATTGAGGCAATCCACCACCACAAACTAGAGTGAGTATTACACCACAATGGTGGCCGAACAAGTATAAACCTGTGTTTCTTGTGATGTTCTTTTCATAGCTTAGATCCTGGCAGGCGGCGAGGTGCAGGTAGGTAGGCGAGATCTCGCGCGCTGGTGGTGTTGAACCTAGAGGTCTCCGGAACCCGAAATCGACAGAGCTTCACTCGCCTCTAAATGCGGCCTTATCAAGCTCAGCCACTTTGGCTTTATTCTCCTTCTCAAGGAATTCACATCGGCTGGCAGTATTCTTCAATTCATGTGCCAGTGCGGATATTTTCTCCTCACTTTGGCGCCGAGCTGCTTGTTCGGCTCTTAGTTCAGCCGATGCCTTCTCGGCAGCCGCATCACTACGCCGGGGCCTGCTCCTTGGCCGGGGCTAGCTCTGCCCGAAGAGCTTCAACGGCGGCAGCACCATCTGCAATCATGCACATTTCATATAAACCCTTTTCGGCATCAGGCCTACATTACAAGAACATTGGTGTAAGGAATGCTCGACATATATACCTTCTTGAGTCGTCAAAGGCGCTGTTGATCAATGCAATGTCATCTTCGCAATATCCGACTTTCATTGCAGATTCGACCACTTAGTATTTGGTGTAGCAGCGAGGAGGGAAGCAGCATGTATTACAAGTTAAATCAAGGTTAGCAACTGAGCATATCTTTTTGATCATCCTATCGCTTCCGTCGGAAGGAAATCCAAGCCTCAGGGGCTACTTCATATACAACAGGTGCATTCTGTCAATATTATTCAATTGGTAAAACTACATCACAAACCTCAAAACCCCTTTGGAAGCTCGTAAAGGCCTCGTTCAACCCGCTCTTCGCGGATAGAACCTCTTCGACCACCGTAACCATCAAGGCACGGTGTTCCTCTGAAACGGACGCTTGTCGCAGCATGTCCGTCAGCATTTCCGGCGCTTTTGGGTCTTCGGAAGCCGCCGCCGGAGTACGGTATTCCTTTGAAGGAATCCGCCCACTCGCCCCCGGGATCGTCTCCGGCTCTACCAGATAGGGCGGGGCTGCCATGCTTGATTCCCGAACCACGAGTAGCGAGAGACACCACCTTGAGTAATGCCCTCTTTGTTTCCTGCACTGCTTATCGACGGGAAGGCCCGGGACGATACCTCAGAATCATCCGCCCTGTTGGGAGAGGGGCACGAGAAGCGTGTCACTCTCCATCATCTGGAAGAAAGGTCTCGAGGAGGGCGATTAGGAAACTAGCGTTAACCTGCGAGGACATCACGTATGTCGGAGGGATTACTTGATAATAAGAAAGGAAGGAGTATGGTTTAAGTACCTGCTACACTTACGGTTTGGCGAGAGGTTTATCCTCATCATAAAGCTCCACGTCAACGCCGCCTTGCCCAGCCCAAGCCGCCCGTCGATGGCGTTTTCCCTTTCTTGGAGAGGTTTTCCCTCGACCTTGAAGCGGCCCTTTTCTTGCCATGGAAGGCCTCCTCTGCACCTTTGCCCTCGGGCGAGAGGTTTAGTTTCCACGAACACAACCTCTGATTTATCCTTGGGGGAGAGACCACCTCCAGCCTCCTGTTCTTGCCCTCCTCCGCTTTACTGATGCAGTGTGAATCGACATCCTCGTTAGTAGGGTGTTAGCGAGTCTTGGGGAAGGCGCGGACACCGAGATCAACACCGCTTTCTTTATCCAGTCCTGTGAAGGGAATATTGTTCAATATCTTACCAAGAGATACTCGAATAAAGGGTGTCGCGGAGATCGAATACTTACCGTGGTGTCCGGATGATTGCGATCGAGGCCAACATCTTGGTGGTGTCCAGCCATTGCTCTCGTTCCCGAAATATAATTTCCACATTCCCTCGTCGTAGTGCGAGGAAGTCTTTGAAAATCCGCCGTCCTTGGGTTAAACTCCACATACGGAAGGGCCACGCTGACATGGCAAGGTCGGCGGACTAGCATTACTTGAGCAGCGTTCACAAGACCGAAGCCCTCTCTGGTAAGGCTTGAGGCAGCGATCTTCTTGATACGCACTTCATTGATGGATCCCCAATCCAGTCCTTATTGATCCATGAAGCAAGCTGAATTGGAGGGCGGGTCGGAGCGTGGCGTGGCCGCCCACTTGGAGCCCAGCGGCTCATTGATATAAAACCACCCCTGCTGCCATATGGAGGAAGACTTGGCGAAAGATCCTTCAAACCAAACCGCGGCTGCAAGCTTGCCCTGTTGTGACCTGCCGCTCTACCTGCTCCTCCTCTGTCACTTGCGGCCTCACGTCAAGGTCTTGAGCCACAAACCAAAGTCTGGAGAGAGTCGGGAAGGCCTCACATGTGACGATAAATGTCGAGATGAGGGAGAATAGAGTCAAGGGCGGATCGTGAAAGTCTAGCCCATAGTAAAACATGAGCCCCCATACGAAGGGGTTAAGCGCGAACCCTAACCCATGGAGGAAGTGGGACACAAACAATACCCTCTCGCAGGATTTGGGGGTAGGAACGACCTGCCCCTGTGCAGGAAGACGATGGAGGGTTTCCGGTTATCGAGATACCTCGCTTCTTGTGAACTTCATAATATCCTCCTCTGTGTGGAAGAAGCCACCCCCCCGGCACAGGGCCGGCTGGATCCAGGACATGATTGGGGCTGGTGGCGATGGGAACCGAGGGGTTGGAACTTGGGGTGGCTAGGGTTGAGGAAGAAGCGGCGCAAAGGAAGAAGGCGACTACGGGACCCTATATAAAGACCCCAAGTACTAAGTGTATCCACAGGTCTCAAAACTTACCAATCTCCACGAGTTGTACCGGAGACGGTTGGGTTACCCACGCTGCATTAATGAAAATCCGTGAATAAGGAAGCACGATCTCTGCCTTGGCAAGACAAGCCGGTAAAACCGCGTCCGAGGGCGTAGAAGTGACAGCGCCGATAGCGGTTGGAAATAGTGACCGGGCAGGCGTGATGTCATAAACATTTAACAATAAATTAGGCTCGTATATTTTCTACAACTATATATACAGGTCCGGATATATCTACTACATCCAAAGACTATCTTGGAGTTCGGAGAAAGGGGAACCCGCCTTGCAATGCCGAAGACAATCTGCGCACGGACTCCTCGTCATTGAAGCGAGTTCGAGGGGCTCTTTGAGGGAGTCTGGACTAAAGGGGTCTTAGGCGTCGGCCTGCTATCCATGGGCCGGACTGATGGGCTGCAAAGACATGAAGACCGAAGATGATACTCGTGTCCATATTGGACTTTCCATGGCATGGAAGGCAAGCTAGGCGACCAGCTGTGAAGATTCCTTCTTATGTAACCGACTCCATGTAACCCTAGATCTCTCCGGTGTCTATATAAACCGGAGAGCATAGTCCGGATAGGACACATTCATTACTGTTGGGGATATAACTATTTGTGTAAACCGCCTAGGAGGGGCCGGGTTACGCAAAGAGGATTCACATATGAAGCCCAATATCAAGCTTGAAGATGGCGGTTCAACAAAGGGGCCTAAAGCCTACAGGCGACTTAAGGCCCATAGTGGTAAACCGCCATAATGGCATAACGTGTATTGTAAGGCAAGATTAACTAGTCACCGAGCCGGACACTGTTTATGAGCCGGTCGGGACTCTGTAGGCCACAGGGCGTCAACCCGTGTATATAAGGGGATGACCCGCCGGCGGCTTAGGGCAAGTAACACCAAATCGAGAGCCGGGCATAGCAGATTTGCTCCCTGGTCATCGAAAACCCAGCAATTCCATCACAACTAGACGTAGGCTTTTACCTTCATCGTAAGGGGCCGAACTAGTATAAACCTTCCGTGTCCTTTATCCCACTTTAACCCCTTTAAGCTTCCTAGTTGTGATGGCTCCATGACTAAGTCCTTTCACGAGGACATCTGCCGTGACAATTCCATGATAGTTGGGCGCCTTTGTGGGGCCGATGCAGTGGTTGAGTTCTTGAAGGCAACTTCAAAGGGCTCAAGGGATCGTGGTGGGCGGATGACCAAGATTAAATCGTGGCAAGCTCTACATCGGCGGCGGTGGGGAGTCCCGACTTGGCTCAATTGAATCTGGTACGGGTCCCCTTGGCCGGAATCCGTCTTCATCGGCGAATTGGCGAGCCAGGCCACAGGCAGACATCTGCACCGAGCATCGTCGAGGCGGCTCAGCGTCGAGACCGCCCGGACTCAGCCGCCGTGAAGCATGCCGCCGTGGGTTGCATCCATGGAGAGAACTTGAAGGATGCTGTGGGCAGCGGTGAGGCGGTGCGTCTATTATGGCGGTGAGTCGTCCCTTTGGTGAGCCAGTTCATTACCAAGCGGGAGACGGCGGGCTTGGGGCTGTTACGATGGCAGCGATATTCTGGACCTTTGAGCCGCCAAGCGGTAGGGATCTTCATGGCCGGCACTCAACCCGGCCAAAACTCTACGGCTGCGGCAGCAATAATGTCCGGGTCAGGAGTGGCTGGGGCAGGAGGCCCTGTGCGCCCGCCGGCTCAGGTGCTGATTGATCTCATGGACAAATTGACGGCTCTGTTAACCGCCACCGTTATTCCGGCAAGTCAAGATGAGCATGATGAGGAGGTGGCACATGTACATGAGGAGATAGCACGAGCCAAGGAGGCCCTAGCAGCTGAGGACACCAGGTTGGCCGCGGAGCGGGCGGCTTTGGATGCACGGGCTCAACAACTCCAGTCAGAGGCTTTCCAGCTTACGATGAGCCTGAACGCATCTAACGAGGTGATGAGGAGGAGACACCAGAAGGCTCAATCCCATTTACCTCTGGTTTATGATCCTCGGAATCTCTCCTCCACGCCCGGAGCCGGCCCCAGTAACCCGCCAGATACAAATCCGTTTGTAACATCCGGAGCAGGGGGGCCGGTTCAGCCTCGGGTGATGGCACCTCCTCACGTGAACACGGCGCCACCTCGCTACGTACCAACACCACTGGGTCACTTTTCTAACCCATGGAGAACCTGATCGCAGCGTCGGCACATTTGGCAGCTCTCCTGGTAGACAGCGACGATCCAACAGCAGTGGAGACGCGAAGGATCAGAGAACTTGTCCAGACGGCTCTGGCCCAGCAAGAGGCTTATTCCTACAGTCGAGACAGGATTCATTCGACTCCTCGCCCAAGCCGGAGCCTAAGTTACAGCAGACATATGGATTCGGAGGCCTTGTCAAGCAACGCCCAGCGCCATAACCAGCCCGGTGGATATAATCCGGTGCAGGACAGGATACGTCAAGAGGACGAACGGGCGGCTCAGCTAGCAGCTCAGCGGGCGGCTCATCAGACCTTCCCGGATTATCCGATGACTTCTGTCGAGGCAGGAGTAGCCACCAAAACCGGCGGTGTTCCTTGTTTGGTGTCAGCTTTACGTAATGTGCGTCTGCCCAAGGATTTCAAGGGACCCCGAAAGGTGCCAAATTATACGGCCGATTTACAGCCCGGGGCATGGATCGAAAGCTATGAGATGGCCATGGAGCTGTTGGAGGTCAGTGATGCGGCGATGGCTAAGTACTTCACCATGATGTTGGATGGAACGGCCCGCACTTGGTTAAAGGGGATGCCGCCTAATTCCATTGGCTCATGGGCAGAGTTAAAAGCCCGGTTCATTCAGAACTTCAAAGATACCTGCAAGCAGTCCATGTCGATTGTGGATTTGACTAATTCTAAGCAAGAGGAGGGCGAGTCTACTACTCATTGGGTGCGCCGGGTCAAGGAGATAATACATTCGTCTGACAAGATGGATGCCGGCGATGCAGTCTTAATGTTGGAGAAGAATTGCTGATTTGAACCTCTGAGACAGAAGGTGGGGTGCCTCAAGCGTGATTGTAATGATATGGGCCAGCTGATGGCGGCTCTAGTCAAATACGCTGATTCTGATAGTACCAAGGATCTCGCGTCTGACGAAGAGAAGACAGGGAAGGGAAAGAAGAACGACAATGGAAAGAGTCAGCAGCATAACCCGGCGAATCAAGGAGGCAGTAAGTGTGAGGCCGACGGTAACCCGGAGTTTGTGGCCAATGCAAATACACAAGGTAACAATCAACGATGCAAGGGGAGGCCGCCCCCTCGGTCTGGCGGGTCAGGTCCGTCTCTTGAGCAACTGCTTAACGAACCCTGTCTGAGACACGGCACTCGAGAAAGGCCGGCCACTCACCTGTGGAAGGATTGCATGATCATGAAGCCTTCAAAAATTCCAATACGTTTGATGGAAATCATGGGCCTTGTGGCGGCTCAGGTGGCGGCAGTTTTCATGGCCCGAGCAGCGGCCCAAATTCCGGCTTTCAAGGAAATCAAGGTGGTTATAATCAGCAGCCTGGTCAGGGAGGTCAGCAGCAGCAGCAGTCAGGTTATCAGAGCAATCCGAAGCAGCTGAATAGTGGACAGTATCATGTGTTCACCACTAGCTTATGCAAACGAGACTAGAAGCTTCATAAAAGGGTTGTAAACGCTGTTGAGCCAGCGGTTCCCCGTTATTTAAGGTGGTCAGAGCAACCTATTGTATGGAGCAGGGAAGATCACCCTCCCCGGGTTGACAATCCGGGTCAGTTAGCCTTGGTGGTAGCACCTCAAGTTGGTGGATATAAATTCACTAAGGTGCTCATGGATGGAGGTAGCAGCATCAACATCCCCTATTATGAGACCTTCGGCGTATGGGGTTGGTGACAAAAATTTAAAGCGTCCAACATTGTTTTCCATGGGTGGTGCACAGTAAGTCGGCATACCGGTTGGTAAGATTGAGCTGGAGGTAGCCTTTGGAGATGAGTATGATTATAGGGCCGAGAAATTAACCTTTGAGGTGGTCAAGATCAAGAGCCCGTATCACGCTCTGTTTGGATGGCCCGTTTACGCCAAGTTCATGGCGCGGCCGTGTTATGTTTATTTGCAGCTCAAAATGCCGGGTCACAAGGGCACTATTACTGTGCATGGGAGTCGAAAGATAGCTCTAGAATGTGAGGAGGGTGATGCTGCTTATGCCGAATCCGTTTGTGCAGCAGAGGAACTGAAGTTTTATAAGGATAACGTTGACCCGTCGGACATGACGCCTCTGAAGAAGCCAACCACAGAGCACGACCCGGTGATGAAATTTAAATCGGCTGATGAAACCAAGCTTGTTGATTTTACTCCAGGCGACTCATCTAAGCAATTCAGTATCAGTGCCAATCTGGATCCTAAATAGGAAAGCGCGCTCATCGAGTTCATCCATGAGAATCGGGACATCTTTGCATGGAAACCTCCGACATGCGGGTGTGCGAGGGAACTCGAGCACACTCTTAATATTGATCCAAAGTTTAAGCGGTCAGGCAATTTCTTCGACGGTTCAACGAAGAGAGACGAAAAGCTATTGGTGTGGAAGTGGCCCGGCTCTTAGCGGCCGGGTTTATTGTTGAAGTTTTCCACCCAGAGTGGTTGGCTAACCCGGTGCTTGTACTTAAAAAGAACGGTACCTGGCGGATGTACTTAAATAAAGCTTGTCCAGCTGATCCTTTTGCTCTCCCCCGTATTGATCAAATCATTGATGCTACGGCGGGTTGTGAGTGTTTGAGCTTCTTGGATGCTTACTCAGGTTATCATCAGATCAAGATGGCAATTAAAGATAAGGAGAAGATGGCCTTCATCACTCCATTTGGAGCCTTCTGCTATGTATCTATGCCATTTGGGCTCAAGAGTGCCCAGGTGACTTATCAGCGATGTGTATAGAATTGTCTCCACAATCAGATTGGGCGCAATGTCCACGCTTATGTAGATGATATGGTGGTGAAATCCAGAGAGAAGGAAACCTTGATAGATGATCTGAAGGAAACCTTTGATAATCTTGGAGTCTATAAGATGATGCTTAACCCGGCCAAATGTGTGTTTGGCGTGCCAGCAGGCAAGCTTTTGGGTTTTCTAGTCTCCAACGGGGGCATTGAAGCTAATCCAGAGAAGATCAAGGCAATTAACTCTTTGGCTAAGCCGGCATGCATCAATGATGTTCACCGACTGGCGGGTCGTATCGCTGCTTTAAGCCGGTTCATAAGCCGTTTAGGTGAGAAGGCCATACCGCTGTATCAGATGATGAAGAAAACAGACAATTTCGTCTGGAGCAATGCTGCTAATACTGCCTTTGAAGATTTAAAGAGATAGTTATCTGAGCCGCCGGGTCTTGCGGCTCCCATTGATAAAGAGCCGCTATTGTTATATGTGGCTGCTAACTCACGTGCTGTCAGTGTTGCAATTGCGGTGGAGCGCAAGGAGGCTGGCAAGGAGCATCCGGTTCAACGACCGGTTTACTATATCAGTGAGGTGCTTATTGAGTCTAAGCAAAGATATCCGCATTGGCAGAAACTTGTTTATGGGGTGTTCATGGCAAGCCGGAAACTTAAGCAATACTTTCAGGGTCACCCCATCACTGTAGTAAGTTCTGCTCCTTTGGGAGGCATCATCCAGAACAGAGAGGCTACAAGACGAGTCGCCAAGTGGGATATTGAGCTTGGGCCTCATGGTTTGAAGTATGTGACATGCACTGCTATTAAATCTCAAGTACTGGTGGACTTCATCAATGATTGAATGAGAGCGAGACACACGAGGAAAAGCGGACAACACATATTGTACTATTCACTTTGATGGATCCGAGGCAGTTGGAGGGCTCGAAATTTGAGTCGTTTTAGCTTCCCTCGAGGTGACAAATTTTGTTATGTGCTCCGGTTGATGTTTCCTTGTACTAACAATGCAGCTGAGTATGAGGCCTTGCTCCATGGTCTTCGGATGGCTAAGGAGATGACCTTAAGCCGGGTAAGGTGCTTGGGCGACTCAGATCTGGTGGCTCAACAGGTGTCGGGCAAGTGGGACTCCAAGGATCCCCTCATGGCGGCTTATCGCCGTGAAGTTGATGTTGTAGCTGGGCACTTCAAACGCTATCAAGTGGAGCACATTGATCGAAGGAAGAATTAGGCAGCTGATGCTTTAAGCCGGCTGGGATCTCAGCGTAAGCCAGTACCACCTAATACCTTTTTGGATGTTTTGCATAATCCTTCTGTCAAATTGCCCACAGAGGAAGACTTAGTTGTTCCAGATCCAGAAGCGCAGCTGGTGGCGGCTCTTCACATCATCCCAGATTGGACAGTGCCATATTTGGCTTACATGACCCAGGGAGAGTTGCCTGAGGATGAGACCTTGGCTAGACAAATCATCCGGCGGTCTAAATCCATGACAATTGTTCATGTTGAATTGCATCATCGTAGTGTCACTGGGGCGTTTCAACGTTGTGTGTCACCTGCGGAAGGTCAGGAAATACTTCATGAGATCCATGAAGGGGATTGTGGTCATCATGTCGGCTCAAAATCTCTTGTGGCCAAGGCTTTCCGTCATGGTTTTTATTGGCTAACGGCGCATCTTGATCACGAGAGGATCGGTAAGTAAATGTGATGGTTGTCAAAATTCTCTGACGAGCTCATGTGCCGACTCAAGAATTAAGGATGATTCAATTACTTGGCGTTTGCGGTCTGGGGCTTGATATGGTTGGGCCTTTCAAAAGGTCCAAGGATAAAAGACACACCTTACGGTGGCGGTTGATAAATTTACAAAGTGGGTTGAGGCGAGCGATTCGATAAGTGTGATGCAGCCTAGCGGTTTAGTTCATGAAAAAGGTGATCTTTCTTTTTGGTTTCCACAGCATCATAATGACAATGGCACTAACCTTTCCAAGGTGCTATGGAAGATTCTATCAGCGAGAACATATCCGACAGCGTTTGGCGGTAGCTCATCCTCAATCAATGGTCAAGCTGAAAAGAGCCAATCGGAGATCTTGAAAGGTATAAAACCCCAGCTCATGGTCCCTTTACAGCGGATGCGGGTTGTTGGGTGGAGAATTACCCTCTGTGATTTGGAACATCAACACTACACCTAACAGATCTCACAGGTTATACACCTTTCTTCATGGTTTCACGGGCGGCGGTCTGCCAAGTGACATCCATCATGGCTTCGCCCAGCGTGGCGGCGTACGTTGAAGCTGATAATGAACAAGCTCGTCAGGATGCACTTGATTTGTTGGATGAGAAGCGAGATTTGGCAATAGCCCGCTCGGCGATTTACCAGCAGGACCTGCGCTGTTATCACAGCCACCGGGTTAGATCCAGAACCTTTCAGGAAGGTGACTTAGTACTCCAGCTCATCCAGGATCAATCTGATATGCACAAGCTATCCCCCCTTGGGAAGGACCCTTTGTGGTCAGCAAGAACCTGAACAACGGGTCATATTACCTCATCGATGTTCGAGAGCACAAAGACACACATAAGTCGGAAGAGGAGACCCGCCGGCCGTGGAATATAGCTCATCTTCGACCTTACTACACTTGAGCCACCGGCTCTCAGGATGTACATATTTTGACGATGTATATATTATGAAAAGCAATAAAGCAGGACCTCTGTCCTTTTCATCCTCAAAAGTTTATATGTCTTCCTTATTATGTTGATCAAACAACTAACAGGGAGCAGATCATATTTGAATCCGGTTTTCCCTTTGGTACGGCTTATGATCATATTTGAATCTAGCCATGATCACTTGGGGGTTTCCTGTTCAAACATAGGTCATATTCGAACCAAAGAGAACATAGCTGTCGATACCCTCTTGATCGGCATACTGCCAAGCTCACTAGGGGGCTTCTTGATCGTATCCGAATCATAGCTCAACCCCTTTGAGTCTGACATGGATCGTATTCGAATCAGCGTCATTAAACAACTCTCAAGGTCACTTGGGGGCTTCCTGTTCAAACATAGGTCATATTCGAACCAAAGAGAACATAGATGTCGATACCCTCTTGATCGGCAATGCCAAAGCCACTGGGGGCTATATGATCGTATCCGAATCTTAGCTTAACCCCTTTGGAACGGTTTACTGATCGTATTCGAATCAGAAGCCTTTGAATTTTGTCTATTCCTCATAACACTTTGCAATCACGTTTATTTGACTATTTTGAGATCATTTTTTAAAGCGTTTATGAGGTGGTTTTTTACTCCACCGGCTTAACCTTGATCAATATAGTTGTTAGCACATAACAAACATTATATGTGCCAGGCTTTTCAGGATTGAGCTCTCACCCTCCTTATTCGGGTCACATAAACCGGTAGTATAATCAAAAGATTACAGGTATGTTGTTACGATTATGTCTCAAGGATATAATTGAGAAACACCCTTTTTATGATTTTTTGATTCATACTCCGGGTTATCTGTAAAATATAGGACCCTCCATGCGGTCAGCCGCCAAGGGACCTGTGTTTTTGTTCTGTATGCAGGGCAATTAAAGCAGCTCTTTAAGCATAAGGGAAGCAGAAGATCAGCATAAAACGGAGGAATATAAGATGGTGGCTTAAACATTGTTGAGCACCACACACATGCGCGATGGCATGACAAAATTAAGTGTTTTCTACCCTATTACATGAATCCCCGAGTCCAGATAATGAAGCATTGTTTTTAGCAAGGCATGAATATAAGTCGCCCGACGAATCACTCATTTTGTTGGCCGGAAGCTTCCGGGTCATCCCTTTCCGCTCCTCAAATACATTGTCCTGTCCTGGAAGGTTGATGGTGACGATCAATGCCACTCAAAGCTTCAAATTCAGCTTCATCATCAATTAACTGGCGGATCAACCCGGCGAAGGTATGCTTCTGGTGGAGGATCGGTGTTGCTTCATAATGTGGTGTTGGGATTCTCGATTCTGGTTATCATAACCGGTTGGTACTGGTAAGGTCGTGTCATTCCCAATCAGAGTGGCCACAGGCGTACTTCCTTCACAGTGGCGAAGTCATACGGTCAAATGGGGTGCCGTCCTCCTTGAGCTTGGATACCCAAAGGCGATGTCGGCGGGTCCAGCTCTGTATACGCATGCTTGCGGCTTAATGCGGCTATGGCTCCGGCTCTTGCTCAAGCCCGCCTTAACTCTTGGACCCGTTGAGGTAGCACGGCAAGCCGCCTCAGTACATCCGCCGGGAGGTTGGGAACCTCATTCGACAAGGCCACAACGGCTAAAGCACGTTGTGACCCGGTGTAGAGTTGTTCCACCAGGGTATAAACTCCCTTCAGCTTTATCACCATGCTCTGGTTCAGATTGGAGCTCCTGGGGCCTGCATTAACAATGTCAAGTGAGTCGGTGACAATTGTGAGGCTTGTCGATAAAAAATTAAAGTATCTAACATTTGCAGAGTAACTTACCAAAGATTGCTGAGACCATCTGGGATATATGGTGTTTTAAGCGGATAACTTTCGGCAGATTGTTTACGCAAAACACGCCTCTGCTTTCTCTGCCCGGTTGATCAAGGAGACCATTTCACCAGTCCATGCCTTCTTATGCCTTCAAAGCTCTTCTTCAATTTCTCTTGTTGGATACTTGAACTCAAATTTGGAATTGGCCTTTTGGGTTTCAGCCTCACAGTGTCGAGCGGTTCTTATTTCGAATCTCCGATTCAAATTGACTCATGGCGGCATGTATCAATGTTGGAGTTCTGATCGAGAATCATCATAATGCAACATTAAGTCCCAAGCACTTTGCAAGGCAAAGATACTTAACGCAGGGGCTAATGTATGTTGAAAACTTTGTTTCTGTGGCTCGTGGAATTAAGTCCCAAAGCACTTTGCAGGCATAGGTACTTGACACTTGGGGGCTAATGCATATTGATGTTCAAGTATTTAATTACGACATGGAAAGGACCGGTTCAAACATTTTTTCTAAGCCGGCCTTCGGGTGCTACATGATAAGACGGGTTTCTGGTAAACATTACTAAGCTGATATTAAGTCTACAGCATATTTCATAAATAGCGATAGACTTGGGGGCTGAATGTAGTAAGGATAAATAAAGAATAGCAACAAGAGTTATACCTCAGATTTTTGTTGTATCTGTTTTACCATGTCAACTTCCAGGTCCCGGCTGCTGTGCACTTGACTTATATAACCGGAGACAATTTCTCCAATACTCAGATGAGTATAGTCAGTAACATCCAGCTTGGCCTTTACGGCGTTCCAGAAGTTCCTCCTTGGTAGAGCACTTGGCCAGCACAGTGGGTCTTCCCGGTTCAACAAAGGCAGTCTTAATAATCTCGACGTCCGGGTCATCCGCCTTGGCCGGGTTAGGGATCTCCGGGTGAGGGAGTCCTGGATTAGGGGATATCCGGACAGCCGGACTGTTTACAATGTCCGGACTATTGAAGCGTGAACATACAAGACTCAAGACTTCGGCATGTGTCCGGATGGGACTTTCCTTAGCGTGGAAGGCAAGCTTGGCGATCCGGATATCATATTTCCTTCCTTGTAACCGACTCCATGTAAACCCTAGCCCTCTCCGGTGCCTATATAAACCCGGAGAGGTTGAGTCACTAAGGTCGATCACAATTACAATCATACCATCATAGGCTAGCTCTTAGGGTTTAGCCTCTACGATCTCGTGGTAGATCTACTCTTGTACTACCCATATCATCAATATTAATCAAGCAGGGAGTAGGTTTTACCTCCATCGAGAGGGCCCGAACCTGGGTAAACACTGTGTCCCTTACTTCTTGTTACCATCAGCCTTGGCCTTGAGATCGGGACCCCCTACCGAGATCCGCGGTTTTGACACCGACATTGGTGCTTTCATTGAGAGTTCCTGCGTATGCAATCGCCATCGGACTTGATGGCTCGTCTTAATGTCAGGGCGACATTGCCGGAGGGGCTCGGCTATAGGCGGGCGCTCGGCTTCAGCGACTTTATCATGGCCGCCCCATCGGCGGTGGCGCCAACAATGACTTCTTGGGTCATCAATCACCAACCTTCGCGTCGATTCGGAACTTGCGAGCAGATGGATCAAGCAGACTTTCCTCATAACGAACTCTTGGATCGCGCCGCCATCAGGGTCGCTTCTGATTCGACGGATTGGGCTTAAACCCGACCAAAGGACATCAGGTCCCCCCTGGCCACCCATGAGATAGCGATAGTGGAGGAACCACCGCGGATTGCCCCTCAACTTTGAGGACAAGTTGTGTTCGGATCACGAACTCCTTGAGCCAAAGACCTGCCCAAAGGAAAACCTGACCCAGGTCCCGGACTTAGAGTCGGGCATCGGGTCGAAGAAATTAAGCACCCCGGATCCTGAGTTGTTCGCTCGGGACCGCCCGCACCTAGGCGATAGATCGGATCAAAATCCGGACCCTAAAGCTGAACCTAAGCTGTCTCTCCGCATCGGGCAAGAGCCCGAAGCCGTACATTGCTCTTGGGCAGATTCCTCCCTGCGCTTAACAAGGTCGAGGGCGCCCTGAAAGGACATGGTCTCACTTTTCTGCAAAAACTGCGGACAAAGGACTCCTCAATGCTATAAACCGCCCGCGACATAATGCAACCCGCGGACTTAGCAACCATAATGCGGAAATCTTATGCGATGGAAGCGCTTGGAAGACCCAAATAGAATTTTGGGATAATCTGCTCTCGCCAAAACCTTTGTCCGAACTAAGCAGACGAACTCTCGTAAAGTCGTCGACCCAACCCCAAGAAACCAAAGCCCCGCCGAGCGGAGATCCGTGTGGAAGAATGGCTCGGCCGGGCCATGTAAGCTCCATAGTACTCGGATACAACACCTACCCATAGCCTTAAGGCATGTTGGATACTCGGCGGTGGCAAAAAGTGGCGAGATCTTCTTGTGGGCCATAAAGAAGAACAACATCCGCCCGTGAACACAATCTGGTACTAACGATATTGAGACTTTCGCCTCAAACAATAAGGCATAAGCGAGCTCATGAAGCTCCGCTGAAATTTGTCGTGTGGCAAAAATAAACCCTTATAACGACAACGCTATAAATTTTAATGCGGTGATGAACCTCGATCCGGCTGTCAGAGCACCAGCCGCTCTGGTCCTAGCCCGATCGTAGATGGCTTCGGCTCACCAAAGTACTCATGGACAGCGAAGCGGATTAAATCTGATTTATGAAGAAAGCGCTCGGCAAGATGGAGATTGATACAAGCCGCATTGAGCGAAGTGGCACGACCTTGAGGAATTATCCCTACCGAAGCGCGGTGTCGGGAAAAATCACACTCGATGTGGTATTGATGCCGGGAGAATTATAGGTCAGAAATCACATTCAGGTGGCTCCTTTTAACGGCGGATACCACGCCCTTCTAGGCGGGGCGTTCTAGCTTTCAGGCTGTACCCGTTATGGGTACATGAAGCTTAAAATGCGGATCAATGGAATAATCACCCTAGCGGTGATCCGGACGTTGCGCTTCAGCTGAAAATAAAACTGCAGCTCTAGCACAGGAGGCATTATCAAAGCCCTAGCGATCGAAGAATTAACAGCACTACGGGCCACCGTGGACGGGGCGACATAATACTCGACAAAGCGACCCAAGTCCACCTCATTCAAACCTGCGGGCGAGATAGTCAAATTCGAGGTCCACCAGCGGACCCCACGAAGACAGCTTCCATCGGGACACGGCAGAGCCCCGCGATTGGCGCTTGCCGAGATTTCCTCTGGCGAAATTGGGACATTTCGCTTTGGCACCCATCGGACATGCCGGGCATCACAACAGGCGGCGAACACGGCCTTAATATCCTAAAGGATATAAACCAGTCAAGCGAGACCCTAAAGCGGTTCTCGAGCCCAAGCAGCAGGCAATGGGGAAGAGTTAGCCAAGCTACTCGAGGCGGATTTATCGGAGATATTAAACATCCGGATTGGCTGGCAAATTTGGTAATGGTGCCAAAGAAGGATAAATCCTGGCGACTATGCGTCGATTTCAAAGACCTCAACAAGGCTTGCCCCAAGGATCCCTTTCCCCTCCCTCGCATCAATCAAATCATCGATGCCACAGCTGGACACGACTTGTTGTGTTTCCTCGACGCATACTCTGGATACCATCAAATAAAGATGGAAGAATCTGACCAAGCTGCAACAGCTTTCATAGCATCATATGGCCCTTTACGCTTCAACACTATGCCTTTCGGGCTCAAGAATGCGGTGCAACCTACCAGCGCATGATTCAAACATGCCGGAAAAGCAAATCGGCAAAAGCAGTGGAGGCATACGTGGGCGGCGTGGTCATAAAAACAAAGGCAGCGAAACCACGATAGGCGACTTGAGGCTTACATTTGACAATCTCCGGACATACGACATCAAGCTGAATCCGGAAAAATGCGTTTTGGCATCCCCTCGGGAAGCTTCTCGGCTTCATCGTTTCCAACAGAGAATTAAGCGAATCCGGCAAAGGTCCGAGCTCATCACGATTGGCTACCAGCAGACCTCAAGCACATCAAAAACTAGCGGGATCGTGGCTGCTCTCAGCGCTTTATCTCGAGTTAGGAGAAAAGGCACTACTGCTTTACCGCCTTCTTTGGCGCACCGAACACCGTATGGGCCGGATGAAGCGGCGGCGGACTGGATGAAATAAAGACCCTATTGGCGGTAATCCGGTATTAACGGCGCCCGAATATCGGCGAACCTATCTTTGTTGTACATAGCTGCAGCGCATCAAATCGTAAAGCTTGATGCTCGTCGTTGAGCGAGAGGCGGCGGATATAAATACCGCTCGAGCCGGTCTCCTCTTGTCGGTTCGGGTTCGGCAGACCCTTGAGGATTCGAACCTTTGGGGTGCGCGGAGATCCAACCCTCCACCGTCTTGCGCCGGCGAATCGCGGGGACCTAAACTACTAAGCGAGAACAGCACAAGAGACCACGAGATTTATACTAGTTGAGCAACCGTTGTGGTGTAATACCCTACTCTAATTTGTGGTGTGGTGGATTGCCTCTTGGGCTGATGAGGAGCGATGCGAGGGAAGAACAGCCTCGCGAGGGTCTGTTCTTGGTGGGTGTGATGAACTGCTAGGTGGTGTTCCGTTGCTCTAGCTACTGGTTCCTCGATGAGGATTCTTTCTTCGTCTCTCCCAGATCTAGATGCTCATCGTCAGCTGCCCCTACTCTGAGTGTGGCTACTCCTATTTATAGGCGAAGGCCCTGGGCCTCTTCCCAAATATTGAATGGGAAGGGTGCCAACAATTAGCCATTTAAAGGGGAACAATGGTACACTTATCGACTAAAGTTGGTCCTCGCTTTGCCAAAGGCTCAGGTGATGGCCTTTGCTTGGGCTCCACGATGACTCCCTTCCGGCCGTTGGGGCTGGTCTTGGTCTTGTTGCACGAAGCGGATGCCTTTGCTTGATGCTCTCGCTGCTTTGGCTCCCTTTGCACCAAAGAGGAAAGGAGGGCGCTGCAGGCTGGCGCCCCGTGGCGCCCTGGTGCGTCATGGCTTGCGTCATGGGCACCTCGCGAGTACCCTGCCTTGAACTCTCCGCCTCCTCATGAGCCAGCTGGCGAGGTCGTGCACTGAGAAGCTCCTTGTCGTCCGCCCGTGAGGCAGCCCCTCGCGAGGTCTTGGGCTGCGTTGATGAAGATGGGCTGTCTGGGCCTCCTTTGAGCCACGCCGCGGGCAGCGAGCGAGCAAGTCTGGGACCCCGTTCCCGAAGCGCCGGTGATAGCCCCGGGCCCACGGCACGCTGAACTTGGCGAGCAAAAGGCGAAAGGGCAAGTCTGGCGTCGCGAGCCCCTAACAGACTGTGGCCTTGGCGCCGCGTGGCGGTTGATTGGGCGTGTGCGCCTTGCATCCCCCATGATGCCACGGTAACCGCCGGACTCGACAAGTCCCTGCATGCATAGTCGGTCATGATTCTTGGTGATCGTGGAGGCCGACGGTTGGCCTTCGCCCGGCTATAAATACAGGGCGGCGCGCCCTTCGATCTATCATACGCTTCTCCTCCTCCTCGTTTAAATGCGGTTGCCATGGCTCCGATCCGCGGTTCTCCAAGGAAGAAGGAAAAGGCTCCTCAAGAGGATCTGACCTGCTCCCCCAAAAGCAGCTTGCTCTCTGGTGTCGAGGCGAGGCGCTCGCCGAGGCGCCCATGCCACAGTGCGTCGCGGCCGCCACCAGGGTTTCCTCTTCCCTTGTGCTGTGCCAATTGGTGGCCTGAAGGAGGCGCCCGGGCGCCACGAGCAAGGCGCCGCCGTCGCGCCCGGCCAGTCACGAAGGTGTCGTCTTCCCCACAGAGTTCACGCCGAGGCTCTGCCGGGAGTTCATGCTTCGCATCGCCCGCGCCTCCCAAGTCTTGGATTCGTCTTCCTTCTTTCTTCGCCTCCGTCGTCCGTGAAGAGCCCCAGGACTCTGGCTGCAGCACGCCCGGCTGCGGCACCCTCATGGCAGGGGAGGTCGTGGTAGTTGCCCCAGGCGAGGTCTTCATGACACAAAGGCTGGGGCGAGTCGCCCAGTCTGCAGGGCGGCGCCCTCACGATCCACAGGTCGATGGTGCCGGTGGTGTCCTTCAAGGTCTTGACGCGGAGGCCGCCCGGCTGGAGTGCTGCCCGGGAGGCGGTGGGGTCTGCTATGGCGAGGCAGTCGACCGACCACTCCTTGGCATCTCCTCGAGCGGCAAGCGCGGAGGATCAGCGACTCCGCCGAGCTCTTGGCGGCGCGGAGGCGGCGGCAGCAGCTCGAGCCCCGAGCCTGCGCGCTCCCGGAGCAGGGCGAGCTCGTCAGGCCGTCGCCGCCCCTGATCTGGATGGGGTTGGCTCCGGACCGGGTGGCCCACTATTGATGATGGCGTCTGTCGCGGTGGTCCCTGTAGGTAGGACTCCTTAGGATTCGCGTCTTTTGTTCCTGCGAGGAGCCAAGAATGTACCCCGCGGGGGCTTGTAAGATGTTTGTAGCTTCGTTTGTCAATATAACCCTTTTTATGAGGCAGTGCGAGATGCTCATTCCGTTCTAGCTCAGTTTCTTCCTTTCAGTCCTCGTGAGGGCTTGGTGCTCTGCGCCGACAGGTCCAGTCCCAAAGCGGCTTTAGCCGTATTTGGTATCTGTGTCGCGATGCGTGGTCAAGGCCAAGAGGTGGCGACCGAGGTCGGTAAGAGCCTCACGAGTCACGATGCTCGAGGGTCCCCCTTGGCGCTCAAGCAGCCATCATTCGGTGAGAAAGGAGAGCGACGTTGCCAACACGGGATTGCATTGAGTGTGGGGATGGTGTTGCGATAACTAGTGTGTCCGGAGAGTGACTTATCTCAAGGGTCAGGATAATGCTTCCTGGTGCGGCGCTAGGTCCGTGCCTTGGCCGTCGAGAGATTGCGTGGCGAGGTCGTTTCGTGCTCCTTGGAGGGACCCTGCAGGTTCACCACAAAAGGAACAAGAGCTCGCCGTGGCGATCGTTAGTCCTGCCGTTAGTTGCTTTGGAGGCGCGAGAGGCCTCGCGAGTGTGTTGGGTCACCCGTGAGCCAGCCTTGGGACTCACGGGGCCTACCTCAAGGCGGGTTGCGCTGGCTCTGGGCCTCATCTTGAGTGTGTTCCTACAAATTTGGCGGATGCGGTGCTCTCGTCTTGGGTCCCGACACTCGGGCTGGTCTCGGCCGTCGGTTGGCAATCCAGTCGCGATGCCATGGACAAGACGGAGGGTGAGGGCGGAGAGCGGTAGGAGCCACAGTCGCGATGCTCGGGCACCCCCTTTAGCGCATAAGCTGGGTTAAATAATGAAACTCGTCCTCGGGTCCGGCTCTCGGGCTGGTCTCGGCCGTCGGTGGCAAGCCAGTCGCGATGCCATGGACAAGACCGGAGGGTGAGGGCGGAGAGCGGTAGGAGCCCTGAGTCGCGATGCTCGAGGCACCCCCATTTAATCGCAAGCTAGGTGAGATCACAGCAACTCTCGTCCTCGGGTCCCGGCTCTCGGGCTGGTCTCGGCCGTCGGTTGGCAGCGAGTCGCCATGCCATGGACAAGACCCGGAGGTGAGGGCGGAGGCGGTAGGAGCCACGAGTCGCGATGCTCGAGGCACCCCCCTTTAGCGCAAGATTCCGCCACCCGGAAAAGGCACCAAATAACAAGCATGGTGGGCGAAAGCATAATCCTAAGGAAAAAGTAGGAAGGATACATGCAGCTGGGACTGGCCCGGCGGCTTGGGGATGATGCAGCCAGGCGCCCCAGAGATAGGCTAACGACATGAAATAAAGGGATACATGCGCGAGGGCGGACCCACGCGGCACAGGAATAATCTGACCTGAAGGCGCTCGGCCGGAAATAAAACTTAAAGATGTCACTGGTGATGTCGGGGATGAAGGGGTGTTCATGTAGCAGACTCGGTGGGCTGCGGGGCCGATCCTCACGAGCCCCAGGCCGGGGCCTCGGGAGGCTCCGGAGGCGTGGCGGCTCCTCGCGAGCCATCTCCATCTCCGCCGGGGCTGCGGCGTGCGACCTCTTGAGCCTCCGGATGGTCCTCATGAGGCAGCTGGTGCGCGGCAACCGCATTTGGCGAGCCATAAGGCATGCGTCACGTGGCTGTGGGCGGACCCTCTCAGCGTCCCACTCACGAGGGGCAGGCGCTCTTGAGATGCGGCTCGGTTGAGCCTGGTATGTCGATGCAGACGCGCAGCCCACCATCCTCGCTGGATGGGGGCCACAGTGAGTGGCGGCTGCCCCTCATGGCCCTTGACTCCAGAGCTCTTGAATGGCCTTCCTGACGAACTCTTGAGGGTTCGGCCCTCCTTGCCTTGCTCCTGCTTGCGGGAAACGTGCTTCGAAACACGCCTCCACGTGGTGCCCAAGCGCCTCCCTCGAGACTTTGGCGAGGTCGGCGGCCCTCCAGGGGAGAGCCCCCGAGCCCTGCCTGAGGAGGGCGTCTGGCGCGCTTTCCTATGCGATGGAGGGAGGCTCCCCCTGGCCTGATGTGGGCCCTGAGGGGCCTGTCTCTTGAGGAGCCGGGCTGGTCGATGTCTTCTTCTTCTTGGGTGCGGCCTCGGGAGGCCTCCTGCTGCTGTGGTCCGGGTCTTCCAACGATGCGGCCTGAAAGGCTCGCTCCAGGGAGCACACTGCGTCTCTCTCTTCACAGGGCACCGTGATGACCCCGCCGCTTCTGGCATCTTGAGGGCGTTGTAGCCATGGTGGAGTTCTGACCATGAACAGCCAACGCTGGGTACCGAGGATGGCGTTATCTGGCAGGCGAATGTGGGCGACGTCGAAGTCGATGAGCTCGGTGTGGTAGTTATCGCGAGCCCGAAGGTGACAGGAAGGCGGACCTGCCCGATCGGGACCGTGGAGCCGTCGGTGACTCGGAGAAAGGCTTGGTTGGCTGAAGGTGGTGTAAGGCACTTGAAGATTGTTGAATGTCTCCACAGACGGGGCGTTGAGCCCTGCTCCGCCCGTCGATGAGGTCTTGGTGACCAGCACGTTCTTGATGATTGGGGAGCAAAGCATCGGAGAACTCCGGTGTGGCTGCGCACTTGAGCTGATCCGCTGAGCTGAGCGTGATGGCGCACGCCGACCACCACGAGAGGCGCGTGGCCTCGAGCTTGGGGAGGACTGCATTCACTTCACAGGCGAACTGCTTGAAGATCTTGTTGAGAGGTGGGGCTTGAGCTCCGCCCGGGATGCGGCGATCGCCGCGCTTCACGGAAGCCCCAGCCCCTCGTCGATGACGGTCTTCAATTCTCCTTGGCGGCGGCGGCGGAGGAGGCCTGCGTTCCCCCGTGGGCGATCCTCGCGAGGCTGATCCCTCCAGCCCCCCTCGCGAGGTGGGTCTTGCCAGCGGTCCTCGCGAGGTTGGTCGCGCCACCCTTGGCGCGGGCCGCGGTCTTCCCAGCGTCCTGCATTCCTTCCTCCTCCTCGGCCGTAGCCCGGTCGTTCTTCTCGGCGTCTGCCGACCCTTCCTTCATGCGGCCGGAGCTCTTGGCATTCATTGGTGTTGTGGGTGTGGAGGTCGTGGTACCATGATACCGGCTGCCCTTGGAGGACTCGGGCTGATCTACGCCTCGCTTGGTGTGCTGGTTCGACGTGAGCACGGCAGCCCCTTGCGCTTTCGTCCTTGGACTTGGACTTCTTCTCTTGGGATCCATGGCGGGCAGCTCGAGGAGGAGGCGCCCTCCTCAGCCACAGCACACTTGGTCGCCAAGTTGAACAGCTCAAGGAGGTGCACAGATCTTCATGCATCGCCAGCTCCTCCTTCATCTTGGCGTCGCGCCGCCGTCGGAGAAAGCGGAGATGATGGCCTCCTCCGTTACCACAGGGATCTTGGTAGCGCGTTGTTGAAGCGCTGGATGTACTTTTGCAGGGTTTCCCCGGCTGCTGCTTGATTGGCGCATGTCGCCACGGCGGGTGGCGGTCGCGAGTACCTTGGAAGTTGGCGATGAAGCGGGTGCGCATCTCGGCCCAGGGCGAGATCGTGCACAGGGCCAGTCGAGGAGCAGTGTGGGCTCCGTCCTTGAGCGCCATGGGAAACCAGTTTGCCATGACCTTTTCATCCCCATTGGCAGCCTCGATGCCCAGCTCGTAGAGCTGGAGGAAATCCGTAGGGTCAGCTGTGCCGTCGTAGCAAGGAGGCAGGTCTTTCTTGAACTTGGCGGGCCACGCGACGCTGCGCAGCTCGGAGGTGAAGGCGCGGCAGCCCGCCGTGGCCGCGGGGGGCCTCGGACGGCAGAGGGCTTGGTCTTGTGGGCCTCCCTGCGCTGCGGCTGGGGGCAGCGCAGGTCTTGGCGTCTTTGGGCGGGGGCGCTCGGGCAGCTTCTTGCGGCGAGAACTTCTTGACAGCTCTGCTCTTGCAGCGCGGCGCTGGCGAAGCAGGTTCCGCCCAGGGGCACGCGCTTTGGGGGCGAGGCGCCTTCTTGGGGAGGAGGCGGCTGAGGCGCCCCGGGAGCTTCATCGCCCGCGCGGGGCGGGGTGCGGTGCAGCGAGACGGAGGGTGTGGGGGCGCCTCCTGCGGCGCGGACAAGCTCGGCGACTTCGGTCGAGCCATTCTTTGTACGTCGTCGGCAGGCGGTAGCGCAGAGCTCGTTTGCGCGATGAGTGCAGCTCGGGCCTCCATGGCGCTTGAAGCGTGGACGGCGAAACCAGCGGGGGTGGCGGCGTGGCGGTGCGGCCGTCCGCCTCATGGGCGGAGTGCTGGGGCGGCGCTTGCTGCTCGTTCCCGCCGGGCAGTGGCGACATTGGCGGTGGTGACGGGAACAGCGAGGGCGCCCGCCGACAGGAGCTATCTGGCGGCATGGGAGGAGAGGCGGCTCGGCGCTTCGGCGCTTCAGCCGAGCCCGGCAGGCGTCGAACATGGTTGCGGTGGTCGGGAAGAACGAGGCGACAAAAGGCAGATTCCGGCGCACCCCTACCTGGCGCGCCAAATGTCGGATTTCAGGTTCCGGCAGACCCTTGAGGTTCGAACACTGGGGTGCGCGCGGAGATCCAACCCTCCACCGTCTTGCACTTCGCCAAATCGCAGGGACCTAAACTACTAAACAGAACAGCACAATAGACACGAGATTTATACTAGTTCGGGCCACCGTTTTGGTGTAATACCCTACTCTAGTTTGTGGTGTGGTGGACTGCCTCTTGGGCTGATGAGAGCGATCAGGGAAGAACAGCCTCATGAGAGTCATTCTTGGTGGGTGTGATGAACTGCTAGGTGGTGTTCCGTTGCTCTAGCTACTGGTTCCTTTATGAGGATTCTCTCTTCGTCTCTCCCAGATCTAGATGCTCATCGTCAGCTGCCCCTACTCTGAGTGTGGCTACTCCTATTTATAGGCGAAGGCCCTGGGCCTCTTCCCAAATATTGAGCGGGAAGGGCGCCAACAATTAGCCATTTGAAGGGAACATCGGTACACTTATCTGTCTAAAGTTGGTCCTCGCTTTGCCAAAGGCTCTGGTGATGGCCTTTGCTTGGGCTCCACGATGACTCCCTTCCAACCGTTGGGGCTGGTCTTGGTCTTGTTGCACAAGCGGATGCCTTTGCTTGATGCTCTCGCTGCGCTGGCTCCCTTTGCACCAAAGAGGAAAGGAGGGCGCTGCAGGCTGGCGCCCGTGGCGCCCTGGTCGTCATGGCTTGCGTCATGGGCACCTTGCAGTACCCTGCCTTGAACTCTCCGCCTCCTCATGAGCTAGCTGGCGAGGTCGTGCCGAGAAGCTCCTTGTCGTCCGCCCATGATCTCAGCCCCTCGCGAGGTCTTGAGCTTGCGTTGATGAAGATGGGCTGTCCTGGGCCTCCTTTGAGCCACGCCGCAGGCCGCAGGCAGGCAAGTCTGGGGACCCCCGTTCCCAGAACGCCGACAACTACGTGTCCACGGTCCTAACCCCATGCATATCCCGATACCCACACTATCAAAAAATAGCATACGCGGTGTTCATGGCATCCCGGAAGCTACGACACTACTTTCAAGAGTGTTTGATTACGGTGGCCTCGAAGTACCACTCAATGACATAATAAATAACGCGATGCTACGGGCGGATTGCCAAGTGGGCTATCGAGCTCTCGTCGTTCGACATAACATACAAACCACGGCGGGCCATCAGGTGCAAGTGTTGGCTGACTTCATCGCCGAATGGATGAAGCGAACTCCCTAAAAGTGCGGTGCATACTCAAACTGGATCATGCACTTGACGGCTCTAAAATGCTGGCGGATTGGGAGCAGGGGTAGTCTGACATCTCCCGCGGCGACACGGTCGATCGTCCTCCAAATATTATACAGACTCCAAAAATGCAGCGAATCGAGGCTCATTGCACGGTCTTCGGATGGCAGTCTCTATGGGCATTCAACGCCTAGAGGTGCGCGGGGACTCAAACCTCGCAATATCACAGATAAACGGAGATTTTGATGCCAAGGACCTGAAAATGGCGGCTTACCGTAATGCCGTCCTCAAAATGTCAGCTCGGTTCGAGGGGCTCGAATTCCACCATGTGGCTCGAGAAAACAATCAAGCGGCGGATGTCCTCGCTCACATCGGTGCTAAACGTGACCCTGTCCCACCTAATATATTCTTGGAACGGCTGTTCAAGCCATCCGTAGTATGGGAAGGGGAATCCGGCAATACTACCACGGATCCGAATACATCCCCAGATTCCGAACCATTAGACATAGTCGAAGGTTCTACCCCTGAAATAACGTCCTCGGCCCACGAAGTCATGGCTGTAATCGCCCCGTGGACCGAGCCCTTCTTGGCCTACCTAAATAGGCAGGAGCTCCCCGAAGACCAAAATGAAGCGCGCTGCATCGTTCGGCATTCTAAAGCTTACAAGGTCTACGAAGGGGAACTCTACAAGAAAAGCGCTACCAGAGTACTACAAAGATGCATCTCCGAAGAGGAAGGACGGCAACTCTTGGCTGAAATCCACGCCCGGCTGGGCGGGCACCTGCCGCTGCTGCTCGGGCATTAGTCGACAAGGCCTTCCGTGACAGGCTTCTATTGGCCGGCGGCCCGGCGGACGACAAGACCTTGTCCAACATTGCGTCGGTTGCCAGCTCTTTGCCAATCAGTCACATGCCCCTACCGCCTCCAAACAATCCCCATAACTTGGCCCTTTGCGGTGCAGGGGCTGGATATGGTCGGACCTCTTAAAGGGAAGCCATAAGAAGAAATACTTATTGGTCATGGTGGACAAATTCACCAAATGGATAGAAGCTAAACCGGTCAAAAGCGGCTGAATCCGGACGAGTAATAGACTTCATATCGAGGTCGCATACACCGATACGGTGTCCCCCACAGCATCATCACTGATAATGGCTCAAATTTTACAGCCGACGAAGTGTAAACTTGGTGCGCAAAAATGGGCATCAAGCTCTATTATGCTTCCGTCTACCATCCACAAACTAACGACCAGGTAGAGCGGGCAAATGGTCTCATTATGAGCGCCATCAAACCCAGGCTAGTGCGATCCTTGACAGAGTCGGATACGCACTGGGTGGAAGATCTCGACTCCGTACTCTGGGGCTGCGGACCACGCCAAATCGCACCACCGGATACACACCATTTTTATGGTGTGCGGTAGAAGCAGTATTACCTTGCGACATAATACATGATTAAGCCGCAGCGTGCGCATGTACGAAAAGAAGGAAGCCGAGTTAGAATGGCAGGATAATTTGGATGCCTTGGAGGAGGGCGCGATGTCGCAAAAGCCCGTTCCGCATTCTATCGCAGCAGGCTCGGCGATACCAAAAGAGAAGTGCGGGCCAAAACTTACAATATTGGCGAGCTCGTTCTCGACTACGGAGAAGAAGAAGGACAAACTCAAACCCAAGTGGGAGGGTCCCGCCGTCATTGACAAATTTCTCACGGAGGGCGTACGCTTACGTAATGCATCCGATAACAGACTCGAGCGAACCCATGGAGCAGCGGCAAGACTACGGAGATTCTCGCCTAGCGCCCGAACACGTGTTAGTCTCCTAACCCCTCCCTTTTAATTATGCCCCATCCCTTTTCCTTTCTCGACCTTTTCTCTCTTCACACAAAGTATTCAATACAAGATGCAGTTCCGGATCACTCGGCCACACTAAGTGTGTAAGCAATACACAGGGGCTTCCTATACGGAAGCTAAAATGATTACTCACATGGCTTTCGCCCGTCGCATATGCATTCTTTTCCATATGTGCCTTTTCTTCACCATTATATGCACCGATATGACTTAATATGTTGCCAAGCTGGGTTGCCTGGCTCTTGTGTTTATGCCCTACATTCCCGTTAATTCGGCTAGGGCATAAGGGGAGAACCTCTGCGATTGTTACTGCCGGTTCAGCCGCATGTGTACCTCAGACTGGGTGAAGCCGAAAGCTAGCTTCCTTAAGAGAATATTCGGTCGATGAACAAAAGATGTATTCGTTTATCATAACGTAAATCCCCAGAAGTCATGTATCCTGCGCCGTCGCTCGTAGTCCGGACATGCGCATCGCCGCATGCGTACCCAGGGAAAGGAACCCCTAACGGAACTATTCTCTCTGGAAGATGTTTCTTACTATCCATGTAATATAACGTAACTAGTTGGGTACTTGTCTGTTCAAGCACTTATGACCCCTACGCCTTGTTTCCACGCATACCCCGGTTTTGTATAGCTGAGCGGGTATTCGGACACACACCGAACTATAGGATCCGGGGGCTGAAGCGAAAAGGTCCGCCATGACAAATGATTTTAATCCGGCTAGGCGCTAATCACACCCATTAAATTACACAGTTATTTGGACTGATTACGTTCTTCTTCTATACCGTCCAACAGGCTATCTAGCTTACAATCCTGTTGAGAATACTTAGCGGCTAACGCTACCTGGTCATGCACCAGACTAACGGGAATTTCTTGCCCATCGGGCCCTTGATCCCATTTCGCCATATGGTTCGGGTCCAGCTTGGTGTAGCGTGTCTTCACCATTGCCCAGGCTTCTCTTGCTCCTTGCCGGCATGCTGATATCTTCCATAGATGGAAGAGCCGCCGAGCCCCTTGAAGCAGGTCCGCAAGTTCCCCCATGCCATTAGGCAGTAGGCTTGATGGCCACAAAGCCTGAGCAACACCCTGCATCACTTGCCGAGCTTGCTCGTGCAGTCACAAAAGATCTTGCAGTAAATCATTTGCAGATGAGGGCATATCCTCCTCAGGGCGACCCGTTAACATTCCTGGAAGCAAAATTCTTTCAATATACTTCCTCGCCAAACTGTACAACAGTTCGTCTAGGCACTTACTGTAAATGCCACGTCGAAGCCTCTTGTTCTCCTTCATGGAGTCCGCTAGCTGAGCACGGAGATCTCTTAACTCCACGTCCAGCTGGACTTTGGCATCTTGAAGATCGTTCTTATCCCGCCTAACTTCGGCGTAAGAATCGCTCGCATGACCTCTAGCTGCTTTTTGAGATCGTGACGCGTCCTCTCCTCGCCCTCGGATTCACCGGGATTATCTGCAGAATTTTCTGTTAGACTTGCCGTATTATCCATTTACTAACGGGTGCATCTTCGCACAATTGTGATAATTGTTACCAGATGAGGGCCTTTGGGGTTCCTCTAACTTGGCAACTGCGGCCCTCAGTTTGGCCTTGAAGTCCTCCATCCCCCGAAACAATTGCCTGTTCTTCTCTACAAGGACCTGTACATAAATTGATCCTTAAAATTGTTGTTTCAACCGTTTCAAGTCTCAGGGGCTACTGCTATACATACTTATCAAAATTCCTCACCCGTATGTCTTTGGTATACTGGTTTGTCGCTTGGGCAAGCCGCCCGAGCAACTTGGACGTCGCATCCGCCGAATTGAAGGCATTAAACGCCTCTTTGGAAAAGATGTTGTTCCGAAGTACGGCCCGTCGGCGCCTGTGATTCATGGCGCTCTCTACTTCGGAATTCGTGGTTGAGAGCAGGTCCGCACTCTCCGTTGGAGAGCAATGCGGCACTGGGCCCGTGTCCGCCTCCGCCCCTGAAGCCGGTTCTGCAATCCGGCTGGTGGAGGCGTGATTGTAAGGTCTCTAGATATAGTTCAGTTATTCTTCTTCCTGCCAGACATGAAGGGCGCTGTCATATTTCAAATTATATAATTACAGGACATGTTATTGTTTTACCTCTGTAGCGGTGTGTCAACCCTCACCGCCTTCCTCTTGAGCCTGCCCGATCTGGACGCCCGTGGTTGACGAGTCCCTAGGGGCTCGGCCCCTCGCTCGATCGTCGTTTACGCAAATAGAACGGCGCCTCAAGGGTAAAGTGTAACACACAGGGAGTCCTCTTGAAGGGCGGGGCTTTCTAGTTAAACACACATGAAGAGGGAGCAGTCCATGGTAGTCGGCCGTAATGGCCACTAGGCGCCATCAGCTCGCGCTGATAAAATACCCGTTGACAAGCTCCACGGTGATATCCGGATCCACTTTAACTCCGGATCTAGGGCCCTTCGAGGGTCCTCAGTTCTGAGGAGGGCTGAAGATTCCTTCTCGACCCTCCTTAATTCCTGCCAGAAGCATTGATGCAAGTAATCTTAGCAGAAGAACGCTAGAACAAAGCGGGGAAAAAGAATGGCAACTTACCCATCTTTGGGGGTTGTACATGGAGAATCCGTCCACGTTTTTATGCGAAGAATTCCTCCTCTTCCCTTTGTACAGATCGGACAATATCCTTGCAGGCGGCAGTGATCCGGACCTTCTACGGCCGCGGCGGAGGCGTCGTCTTCCCGTTGAAATGCCACATGGGCTTCCCCGATATTGGGCGGTTGCACTCCCGTCTTATGCATATCGCCATAACCTCAACTATTGTCGATCCGGTTTGGCGATAACTTTATCCTGTCCATTAGGAGGAATATTTCCTTGTGTCCTCTTCTTGAGGACCCGAAGCGCCAGACTTAAGGCGTGCCCTCGCGAGCGTTGCTGAACTTCGCGGAGACCTATCCGGACTGGATCCGAAAGGGGCGTCGTTTATATAAAACCACTCTGAAGGCCAGTTTTACGGTGCCTTCTTAGGAGTGCGGATAGGTATCCGGTCTCGACAATCGCCATACTTGGCCCGTCCACTTGACAAAGGACTCCCCACAGGTGCGGGGGCGAGGCGAACAGCTTCGCCATAATCCGAAGTGTGGTTCGCAGCCTAGAAACAGCTCACACAGGCAACATACCCGCTATGTGCGAGAATAGAGCCAGGTAAGATCGTGGCGGAGGCCGTAGAATTCCAGGAGCCGCGAAGAAAGCGGGTGGATAGGGAACCGCGCCCCTCGATAGATGAGGGATCAGACATATACGCTCCTCCGGAGATGGGTTAGGGGATCCCTCAGCTTGGTCTCCTCCGTCATAAGAGGCTATTCCAGCTCGGACGGAGACCATGAATGCCGGTGGGAGAAACCCTTGGGTTTGTAACTTTGTCAAGCGGCTATGAGGAACTGAACACTCTCCCCAATCCCCCGACTTGGAACGAGAAGGGCAAGCAGAAGAGCTGCGACGGTCGGCCATGTTGGAATGGATTTTCGTGGAGCGCTCTGTTGGATGCTGGTTCTGGGAGGGAGAGTGAGGTTTGGATCTGAGAATCCCCGTCCCTTCAAATAGGCGGTTCACCCGGAGGATCGATGGTGGCAAATGCAAAGATGCCTCGACTCCTTGCATTCGCTCGACACGTGGAGATGGTCATTACTGAGGCACTGAAGCCGAGGAGCACAACATTGATTGGAGGCCGGACACTATTCGCCGTAACAAGCACTTTGGAGTATTCGGAGAAGAACCCACCCTGCAATGCCGAAGACAATACTGCACGCTGGACTCATCGTCATTGAAGCCTGGTTCAGGGGCTACTGAGGGAATCCTGGATTAGGGGGTATCCGGACAGCCGGACTGTTTACAACGTCCGGACTATTGAAGCGTGAAGATACAAGACTCAAGACTTCGGCATGTGTCCGGATGGGACTTTCCTTGGCGTGGAAGGCAAGCTTGGCGATCCGGATATCATATTTCCTTCCTTGTAACCGACTCCATGTAAACCCTAGCCCTCTCCGGTGCCTATATAAACCGGAGAGGTTGGTCCTTAGAAGGCCGATCACAATTACAATCATACCATCATAGGCTAGCTCTTAGGGTTTAGCCTCTACGATCTCGTGGTAGATCTACTCTTGTACTACCCATATCATCAATATTAATCAAGCAGGAAGTAGGGTTTTACCTCCATCGAGAGGGCCCGAACCTAAACACCTGTGTCCCTTACTTCTTGTTACCATCAGCCTTGATGCACAGATCGGGACCCCCTATCCGAGATCCGCCGGTTTTGACACCGACACCGGGTTTTCAGAGCCGTCAAGAGCTTGTTCGGCAGGCGGATCAGAAGTAGGCGCTGGAATGTCGTGGGATGGATCAGGCGGCGGTTCATGGTCAGAGGTGTCAGGAGCAGCCGTTCCGAGCTCTGATTCAGTCACGACTGGCTCTTCGGCCGGCTTATTTTTCTTTGCCCTCTTGCTGGGCTTCACTCGTACGCTGTGTGCAAATCAGAAGGGTTAGCACAAAAGCATGAGTAAGATAAGTATAGAATAGATAGGTTATTATTACCCTGGAGCAGTTTTGAAATCCGGCATATTAGACTGCATTGATTCGCCGGAGGAAGGTGAAGTTTCCTGTTAGTTTGAGTCAGATGAGTTGAGTGGTTGACGAAAGAAACCCGCCAAAGGGTAAAGAGAATGTAAATCAGAGATGACCTTAGTTCGACGCTTCCTTGTTACATCAGGTAAGCCGGAGGAGAGTTCCGCATCTTTGCTGGTCCGGGTCTGCCTCCGGCTCTCATGAATCTGATACTTCAAAAGAAATTGAGGATCTTGGTAAGCTAAAGGATGTGAAAATCTTACTTTCTTGGTTACTCTTCAGACTCTCTGTCTCGGCAAAGGCTCGGAGTCGGAGGAAATTATAGTTATCTCGTCAATCACTACATGACTTGCTCTGGTATCATCCTGATGATAATCAGTGTCAATAAGATGGATAAAAAAGGAGCCTAAAGGATCAAGAGCTACCTCTGACTCGGAGGTATCCTCCAAATGAAACATATCTGAGGCGCTAGGCTTGCTCCCCTTCTTCTGGCAACGGCTTTTCTGGCGGCTTTCTTGGCCTTCCTGGCTTTCTTTGCAGCCTCATGATCATACTTGACCTTCCAAAAGTCGTCGTCAGCCTGTAAATTACAAAAGGTTTGAGTACAGGTGAAATTATTAAAGGTAAAGGCGAAATGCTCAAGTTAATGTCTTACCGCTGGAGCTGGGTTAGTCTTGCAGAAAGGGCTTAATCCCACTTTCCCGCAGTCTGCCAGGCTCTCATTCAGAAGAGATTTGGTAGTGTCATCAACAACATCCTCAAGTAAGTCGTCAGGACTATGCCGAAGAGGGTCAGTATTTTGGCCTGTGTAATCGCACATCAAGCCAGGGCGGCGGCTCAAAGGAATAACCCACCAGGCAACCCAGACTCGGACTAGATCAATGCCATTTAGGCCATTCCCCAAAATAGCCTTGACCTTGCTCATGGTGGGGCCGAGTGTTAGGTGTTCAGCCGGAGACAGCTTGTCTGGCAGGGGGTGAGTTGACTCCAGGCGCAGGGCGCGAAAGCCGGACAGAGGGTTCTCATCAGCCGGCGAAACATATTGACAGTAGAACCATGTCTGGTTCCAATATTTAGGATTACTCGGCGATTCAGCATATGGGAAGAGACAGTCCCTCCATCGCTGGATTGAAATTCCACCAAGCTCCAAACTGGGTCCATTGGCGCGTTCATTTTGACGGTTCAAATAAAATAGCTCCCTAAAGAGCAGCAAGGTGGGTTCTTCGCCAAGATACACTTCACAAAACACTAGAAAGTTGCAAATATTTGATATGGAGTTGGGCCCAATGTCTTGAGGACGGAGATCAAAAAAGTGCAAAACATCTCTAAAAAATTTTGAGCCGGGTGGAGAAAAGCCCCGGTTCATGTGATCAATAAACACGATGACTTCCCCTTCCTTGGGATGAGGTTTCTCCTCGGCCAGATCAGGAGCACGATACGACATGATTTCCTTCTTGGGCAGATAACCGGTCTTCACGAAGTCATTCAAAGTGCTCTCAGTAACGATGGATTTAACCCAGTTGCAGGTCACGGGTGCTTTGGGAGCCTTGGGTGCCATTATGCAGTCGGAAGCCTATGACAAAATAAAAAGTTTTCCGGCTCAAATTTAAACCGGAGGGGAACATTTCAATTTCATATTCAAGGTGGCGGCTTACGAAGGGGCCTAATGACATATGGCTAAATATATCCGGGTATTCAAAGCCGCCTTGGGTTTGAGAAGTAGTTAAGTTGTTTTTAACTGCCATGAGTGGTCGGAGTTATCAATCGAATATTGTTTATTTTAAGCCGGCGATGAGAGTCACCATGGTTAAATGGATCTAACAGAAACAGATTTTTGCCTAAGTGTCGCACAAACAAGTTTCGCAGCTGGCAGATATTATTTTGGATCAAACAGTTGTACAGAAAATAAAATTATTCTAGACCTAGAAACCAGTACAGATGAGTTCATAAGTTCTAACGAAGCTTCTGCATAAAGGAAACAGATTTATTCGCATTCGAAATGGGTGCGAAACGGCTACCGCATCAGTTTTATACTACCTTAAGATCAAGAAATGTTGTGGTGGTGAAATCCATGGAGGGTTCATGACGAACAGCGAAGAACACCGAGGAACTCGAGAATCCTAATGTGGATCTGAGGTACAGGGAGGAAGAAACTCACAGATGCAGACTTGCTACGGGGGTTCGCCGCTGTTCTCTGGACGATTTAGGTCGATGCAGCGGCCAAGGTCGATGAAGATACAGTGCTCTGCTGCGGTGGCGGCGGCGGCGGAGCTCGAGCAGCAGAGGAGTCGCGAGGGGAAGAAGACGACAGAAGGGGGGAAATGGAAAGGACCTATGGGTCGCGCCTATTTATAAGGGAGGACTGACTGAGAGAGCGCGAGAAACGAGGAGGCCATGCGTGATTATCCAACTACTCCGACGCCTTGATTTTCGGAATGGTCATTAAGATAAAGATCCGTTGAGATATGACAGAATAAAATATGAATTTAATGGAAGATGACATCATGGCCGGTTATCGTGAACCCAGAAGATGACGTCATGGCGGATCATAACCTTTGCACAGACAGAAGACAAAAGACTTTTTCTTAAGGTATTGAAGATTGACATGAACCGGTTCAAATCAATCTGGGGCCTAATGTTGAGGATATAACTATTTGTGTAAACCGCCCAGGAGTGGCCGGGTTACGCAAAGAGGATTCACATATGAAGCCCAATATCAAACTTGAAGATGGCGGTTCAACAAAGGGGCCTAAAGCCTACAGGCGACTTAAGGCCCATAGTGGTAAACCGTCATAATGGCATAACGTGTATTGTAAGGCAAGATTAACTAGTCACCGAGCCGGACACTGTTTATGAGCGGCGGGACTCAGAGGCCATGAGCGTCAACCCGTGTATATAAGGGGACGACCCGCCGGCGGCTTAGGGCAAGTAACACCAAATCGAGAGCCGGGCATAGCAGATTTGCTCCCTGGTCATCGAAACCCTGGCAATTCCATCACAACTAGACGTAGGCTTTTACCTTCATTGTAAGGGGCCGAACTAGTATAAAACTCCCGTGTCCTTTGTCCCACTTTAACCCCTTTAAGCTTCCTAGTTGCGATGGCTCCATGACTAAGTCCTTTCACGAGGACATCTGTCGTGACAATTCCACGACAATTACCATATATTCACATAGGCTAGACTTCTAGGGCTTAGCCATTACAATCTCGTGGTAGACAACTCTTGTAATACTCATATTCATCAAGATCAATCAAGCAGGAAGTAGGGTATTACCTCCATAGAGAGGGCCCGAACCAGGGTAAACATCGTGTCCCCCGTCTCCTGTTACCATCGATCCTAGACGCACAGTTCGGGACCCCCTACCCGAGATCCGCCGGTTTTGACACCAACAGCTACCTTTTGACCAAGTCAAACGGGCCGGCCTTTTAACCGGAATGGGCCTTTTTTGGGCCATGCCATGTGTCGACGTATCATAGGCACCTTCGGTCCAATGAGTGGATGACATCTGTCCCAACGGTGAGCCGACACGTGGTTCCTCTGGCCATTGAGAATTTTGCACGTGGAAAATCCCCATTGGTCGGGGCTGTTAACGGGTTATCGGATCCAAACCGGAACCCGATAGCTTACCGGCGACCTGTTATGGTGGATGCCACGTGTCGGTCACCCTTGATGAAAGAACTTCTATGACGTGTGATTTGTCGTCATGGAAGTGGACACTTCCGTGATGATAATTTTGGTAATGTCATGGAACACTTCTACGACAGCACAGGTATGACTATCTTGATTTTGTCATAAACTCGTCATGGATGTACATGCATGACAAAAAATGTGACCTACTGATAACCCACAAGTATAGGGGGTCAATTGTAGCCTCTTTCGATAAGTAAGAGTGTCGAACCCAACGAGGAGCTAAAGGTAGAACAAATATTCCCTCAAGTTCTATCGACCACTGATACAACTCTACACACGCTTAAGTTCGCTTTACCTAGAACAAGTATGAAACTAGAATTACTTTGTAGGTGTTTTTCGATAGGTTTGGAAGATAATAAAGAGCGCGTAAATAATAAGTAGGGGTTGTTTAGGTAAAGAAGGAACATAGCGAGTGTGGTAAAGTGGTGGTAGGAGTTGTGAAATTGTCCCTAAGCAATTGACTACTTTACTGGACCAATAGCAAGTTTTATCTGGGAGAGGCCGCTGCTAGCATGTCATCCCTGACTTGGAATTCTATGCACTTATGATTGGAACTATTGGCAAGCATCTGCAACTACTAGCGTTCATTAAGGTAAAAGCCAACCATAGCATTAAGATATATTGGTCCCCCTTCAATCCCGTATGCATCAATTTCTATGCTAGGTTGAAGCTTCTGTCACTCTTGCCCTCCAATACATAGTCCTTTCAACATACAACTAACCCTATGGTGTGATGCACGCGCGCGCTCATATGATGGGCACCAAAGGACAACAACATAACCAAAAGCAATTTAAACAAATCATAGCAATTCACCAATTACCGATAAGACAACGAAAATCTACTCAGACATCATAGGATGGCAACACATCAGTGGATAATAATATGAAGCATAAAGCACCATGTTCAAGTAGAGGGTACAACGGGTTGCCGGAGAGTGGACCGATGTAGATAGAGGGGGGAAGGTGATGGAGATGTTGGTGAAGATGGCGTAGGTGTTGGTGAACATCGCGGTGATGATGATGGCCCCGGCGGCGTTCCGGCGCCACCGGAAGAGAGGGGGAGAGAGTGTTGGGGAACGTAGTAATTTCAAAAAAATTCCTACGCACACGCAGGATCCTGGTGATGCATAGCAACGAGAGGGAAGAGTGTGTCCACGTACCCTCGTAGACCGAAAGCGGAAGCGTTATGACAACGTTGTTGATGTAGTCGTACGTCTTCACGATCCGACCGATCCAAGTACCAAACGCACGGCACCTCCGAGTTCAGCACACGTTCAGCTCGATGACGTCCCACGAACTCCGATCCAGCAGAGCTTCGAGGGAGAGTTCCGTCAGCACGACGGCGTGATGATGGTGATGATGATGCTACCGACGCAAGGCTTCGCCTAAGCACTGCTACGATATGATCGAGGTGGATTATGGTGGAGGGGGGCACCGCACACGGCTAAGAGATCAAGAGATAAATTGTTGTGTCTAGAGGTGCCCCCTGCCCCCATATATAAAGGAGTGAGGGAGAGGTCGGCCCTAGAAGGGGTGCGCCAAGTGTGGGGAGTCCTACTAGGACTCCCAAGTCCTAGTAGGATTCCCCTTCCCTTTCCGGAGTAGGAGAGAAGGAAAGAGGGGGAGAGGGAGAAGGAAAGGGCTGCACCCTTGTCCAATTCGGACGGAGGGGCGCGACGCCTCCTTCCTTTTGGCCTCTCTCCTCTATTCCCGTATGGCCCAATAAGGCCCAATACTTCTCCCGGTGAATTCCGTAACTCCCCGGTACTCCGAAAATACCCGAATAACTCGGAACCTTTCCGATGTCCAAATATGGTCATCCAATATATCGATCTTTACGTCTTCACCATTTCGAGACTCCTCGTCATGTCCCCGATCTCATCCGGGACTCCGAACTACCTTCGGTACATCAAAACACATAAACTCATAATACAAATCGTCACAGAACTTTAAGCGTGCGGACTCTACAGGTTCGAGAACTATGTAGACATGACTGAGACACGTCTCCGGTCAATAACCAATAGCGGAACTTGGATGCTCATATTGGCTCCTACATATTCTACGAAGATCTTTATCGGTCAAACTGCATAACATCTACGTTGTTCCCTTTGTCATCGGTATGTTACTTGCCCGAGATTTGATCGTCAGTATCCAAATACCTAGTTCAATCTCGTTACCGGCAAGTCTCTTTACTCGTTCTGTAATACATCATCTCGCAACTAACTCATTAGTCACAATGCTTGCAAGGCTTATAGTGATGTGCATTACCGAGAGGGCTCAGATATACCTCTCCGACAATCGGAGTGACAAATCCTAATCTCGAAATACGCCAACCCAACAAGTACCTTCAGAGACACCTGTAGAGCACCTCTATAATCACCCAGCTACGTTGTGACGTTTGGTAGCACACAAAGTATTCCTCCGGTAAACGGGAGTTGCATAATCTCATAGCCATAGGAACATGTATAAGTCATGAAGAAAGCAATAGCAACATACTAAATGATCAAGTGCTAAGCTAACGGAATGGGTCAAGTCAATCACATCATTCTCCTAATGATGTGACCCCGTTAATCAAATGACAACTCATGTCTATGGTTAGGAAACATAACCATCTTTGATCAACGAGCTAGTCAAGTGGAGGCATACTAGTGACACTCTGTTTGTCTATGTACTCACACATGTATTATGTTTCCGGTTAATACAATTCTAGCATGAATAATAAACATTTATCATGAAATAAAGAAATAAATAATAACTTTATTATTGCCTCTAGGGCATATTTCCTTCAGTCTCCCACTTGCACTAGAGTCAATAATCTAGATCACATTGCCATGTGATTTAACATCAATAGTTCACATCACCATGTGATTAACACCCATAGTTCACATCGTCATGTGAACAACACCCAAAGGGTTTACTAGAGTCAATAATCTAGTTAACATCGCTATGTGATTAACACCCAAAAAGTACTAAGGTGTGATCATGTTTTGCTTGTGAGAGAAGTTTAGTCAGCAGGTACGCCATATTCAGATCCTATGTATTTTGCAAATTTTTATGTCTACAATGCTCTTGCGGAGCTACTTTAGCTAATTGCTCCCACTTTCAATATGTATCCAGATTAAGACTTAGAGTCATCAGGTCGGTGCCAAAACTTGTATCGACGTAACCCTTTACGACGAACCTTTTGTCACCTCCATAATCGAGAAACATATCCTTATTCCACTAAGGATAATTTTGACCGTTGTTAAGTGATCTACTCCTTGATCACTATTGTACTCCCTTGCTAAAATCAGTGTAGGGTATACAATAGATCTGGTACACAGCATGGCATACTTTATAGAACCTATGGCTGAGGCATAGGGAATGACTTTCATTCTCTTTCTATCTTCTGCCGTGGTCGGGCTTTGAGTCTTACTCAATTTCACACCTTTTAACACAGGCAAGAACTCTTTCTTTGACTGTTCTATTTTGAACTACTTCAAAATCTTGTCAAGGTATGTACTCATTGAAAAAACTTATCAAGCGTCTTGATCTATCTCTATAGATCTTGATACTCAATATGTAAGCAGCTTCACCGAGGTCTTTCTTTGGAAAAAACTCCTTTCAAACACTCCTTTATGCTTTGCAGAATAATTCTACATTATTTCCGATCAACAATATGTCATTCACATATACTTATCAGAAATGTTGTAGTGCTCCCACTCACTTTCTTGTAAATACATGCTTCACCTCAAGTCTGTATAAACATATATGCTTTGATCAATTTATCAAAGTGTATATTCCAACTCCGAGATGCTTGCCCTAGTCCATAGATGGATCGCTGGAGCTTGCATATTTTGTTAGCACCTTTAGGATTGACAAAACCTTCTTGTTGCATCATATACAACTCTTCTTTAATAAATCCATTAAGGAATGCAGTTTTGTTTATCCATTTGCCAGATTTCATAAAATGCGGCAATTGCTAACATGATTCGGACAGACTTAAGCATAGATACGAATGAGAAACTCTCATCGTAGTCAACACCTTGAACTTGTCGAAAACCTTTTTGCGACAATTCTAGCTTTGTAGATAGTAACACTACTATCTGCGTCCGTCTTCCTCTTGAGGCTCCATTTAATCTCGATGGCTCACCAAACATCGGGCAAGTCAATCAAAGTCCATACTTTGTTCTCATACATGGATCCCATCTCAGATTTCATGGCCTCAAGCCATTTTGCAGAATCTGAGCTCATCATTGCTTCCTCATAGTTCATAGGTTCGTCATGATCAAGCAACATGACCTCCAGAACAGGATTACTGTACCACTCTGGTGTGGATCTTACTCTGGTTGACCTATGAGGTTCGGTACTAACTTGATCTGAAGTTTCATGATCATTATCATTAGCTTCCTCACTAATTGGTGTAGGTGTCACAGGAACCGATTTCTGTGATGAACTACTTTCCAATAAGGGCAGGTACAGTTACCTCATCAAGTTCTACTTTCCTCCCACTCACTTCTTTCGAGAGAAACTCCTTCTCTAGAAAGGATCAATTCTTAGCAACGAATTTGCCTTCGGATCTATGATAGAAGATATACCCAATAGTCTCCTTTGGGTATCCTATGAAGACGCATTTCTCCGATTTGGGTTCAAGCTTATCATGTTGAAACTTTCTCACATAAGCATCGTAACCCAAAACTTTAAGAAACGACAACTTTGGTTTCTTGCCAAACCACAGTCCATAAGGTGTCATCTCAATGGATTTAGATGGTGCCCTTCTTAACGTGAATGCAGTTGTCTCTAATGCATAACCCCAAAACGATAGTGGTAGATTGGTAAGAAACATCATAGATCGCACCATATCTAATAAAGTACGGTTATGACGTCCGGACACACCATTACGTTGTGGGTTTCCAAGTGGCGTGAGTTTCGAAACTATTCCGCATTGTTTCAAATGAAGACCAAACTCGTAACTCAAATATTCTCCTCCACGATCAGATCGTAGAAAGTTTATTTTCTTGTTACGATGATTTTCCACTTCACTCTGAAATTATATGAACTTTTCAGATGTTTCAGACTTTATGTTTCATCAAGTAGATATACCCATATCTGCTCAAATCATCTGTGAAGGTCAGAAGATAACGATACATGCCGCGAGCCTCAATAGTCATCGAACCACATACATCAGTATGTATGATTTCCAACAAATCTGTTGCTCGCTCAATTGTTCCGGAGAACGACGTTTTAGTCATCTTGCCCAAGAGGCATGGTTCGCAAGCATCAAGTGATTCCAAAAGCCCATCAACATGGAGTTTCTTTATGCGCTTTACACCAATATGACCTAAACGGCAGTGCCACAAATAAGTTGCACTATCATTATTAACTTTGCATCTTTTGGCTTCAATATTATGAATATGTGTATCACTACGATCGTGATCCAACGAACCATTTTCATTGGGTGTGTAACCATATAAGGTTTTATTCATGTAAACAGAACAACAATTATTCTCTAACTTAAATGAATAACCGTATTGCAATAAACATGATCAAATCATATTCATGCTCAACGCAAACACCAAATAACACTTATTTAGGTTCAACACTAATCCCGAAAGTATAGGGAGTGTGCGATGATGATCATATCAATCTTGGAACCACTTCCAATACACATCGTCACTTCATGCTTAACTAGTTTCTGTTCATTATGCAACTCCCGTTTCGAGTTACTACTCTTTAGCAACTGAACCAGTATCAAGTACCGAGGGGTTGCTATAAACACTAGTAAAGTACACATCAATAACATGTATATCAAATATACTTTTGTTCACTTTGCCATCCTTCTTATCCGCCAATTATTTGGGGTAGTTCCGCTTCTAGTGACCAGTCCCTTTTGCAGTAGAAGCACTCAGTATCAGGCTTAGGTCCAAACTTGGGCTTCTTCACTTGAGCAGCAACTTGCTTGTCGTTCTTCTTGAAGTTCCCCTTCTTTCCCTTTGCCCTTTTCTTGAAACTAGTGATCTTGTTAACCATCAACACTTGATGCTCTTTTCTTGATTTCTACCTTCGCCAATTTCAGCATCGCGAAGAGCTCGAGAATTACTTTCGTCATCCCTTGCATATTATAGTTCATCACAAAGTTATATTAACTTGGTGATAGTGACTAGAGAACTTTGTCAATTACTATCTTATCTGGAATATTAACTCCCACTTGATTCAAGTAATTGTAGTACTCAGACAATCTGAGCACATGCTCACTGGTTGAGCTATTTTCCTCCATCTTATTCGCAAAGTACTATCAGAGGTCTCATACCTCTCGACATGGGCACAAGTATGAAATACCAATTTCAACTCTTGGAACATCTTATATGCTCCGTGGCGTTCAAAACATTTTTGAAGTCCCGGTTCTAAGCCGTAAAGCATGGTGTACTAAACTATCAAGTAGTCATCATACCGAGCTTTTGTCAAATTGTTTATAACGTCTGCATCTGCTCCTGCAATAGTTCTGTCACCTAGCGGTGCATCAAAGATATAATACTTCTGTGCAGCAATGAGGTTAATCCTCAGATCACGGACCAAGTCCGCATCATTGCTACTAACATCTTTCAACTTAGTTTTCTCTAGGAACATATCAAAATAAAACAGGGGAGCTAAACGCGAGCTATTGATCTACAACATAGATACGCTAATACTACCAGGACTAAGTTCATGATAAATTTAAGTTCAATTAATCATATTACTTAAGAACTCCCACTTAGATAGACATCTCTCTAATCATCTAAGTGATCACGTGATCCAAATCAACTAAACCATGTCCGATCATCATGTGAGATGGAGTAGTTTCAATGGTGAACATCACTATGTTGATCATATCTACTATATGATTCATGCTCGACCTTTCGGTCTCAGTATTCCGAGGCCATATCTGCATATGCTAGGCTCATCAAGTTTAACCTGAGTATTCCGCGTGTGCAACTAATTTGCACCGGTTGTATTTGAACGTAGAGCCTATCACACCCGATCATCACGTGGTGTCTCAGCATGAAGAACTTTCGCAATGGTGCATACTCAGGGAGAACACTTATACCTTGAAATTTAGTGAGAGAACATCTTATAATGCTACCGTCGATCTAAGCAAAATAAGATGCATAAAACATAAACATCACATGCAATCAATATAAGTGATATGATATGGCCATCATCATCTTGTGCTTGTGATCTCCATCTCCGAAGCACCGTCATGATCACCATCGTCACCGGCGTGACACCTTTGATCTCCATCGTAGCATCGTTGTCGTCTCGCCAACTATTGCTTCTACGACTATCGCTACCGCTTAGTGATGAAGTAAAGCAATTACAGGGCGATTGCATTGTAAACAATAAAGCAACAGCCATATGGCTCCTGCCAGTTGCCGATAACTCGATTACAAAACATGATCATCTCATACAATTAAATTTAGCATCATGTCTTGACCATATCACATCACAACATGCCCTGCAAAAACAAGTTAGACGTCCTCTACTTTGTTGTTGCAAGTTTTACGTGGCTGCTACGGACTGAGCAAGAACCGTTCTTACCTACGCATCAAAACCACAACGATAGTTCGTCAAGTTAGTGCTGTTTTAACCTTCACAAGGATGGGCGTAGCCACACTCGGTTCAACTAAAGTTGGAGAAACAGACACCCGCCAGCCACCTGTGTGCAAAGCACGTCGGTAGAACCAGTCTCGCGTAAGCGTACGCGTAATGTCGGTCCGGGACGCTTCATCCAACAATACCGCTGAACCAAAGTATGACATGCTGGTAAGCAGTATGACTTGTATCGCCCACAACTCACTTATGTTCTGCTCGTGCATATAACATCTACGCATAAAACCAGGCTCGGATGCCACTGTTGGGGAACGTAGTAATTTCAAAAAAAATCCTACGCACACGCAGGATCCTGGTGATGCATAGCAACGAGAGGGGAGAGTGTGTCCACGTACCCTCGTAGACCGAAAGCGGAAGCGTTATGACAACGTGGTTGATGTAGTCGTACGTCTTCACGATCCGACCGATCCAAGTACTGAACGCACGGCACCTCCGAGTTCAGCACACGTTCAGCTCGATGATGTCCCACGAACTCCGATCCAGCAGAGCTTCGCGGGAGAGTTCCGTCAGCACAACGGTGTTATGACGGTGATGATGATGCTACCGACGCAGGGCTTCGCCTAAGCACTGCTACGATACGATTGAGGTGGATTATGGTGGAGGGGGGCACCGTACACGGCTAAGAGATCAAGAGATCAATTGTTGTGTCTAGAGGTGCCCTCCTGCCCCCGTATATAAAGGAGGGAGGGAGAGGCCGGCCCTAGAGGGGGCGCGCCAAGTGTGGGGAGTCCTACTAGGACTCCCAAGTCCTAGTAGGATTCCCCTTTCCTCTCTGGAGTAGGAGAGAAGGAAAGAGGAGGAGAGGGAGAAGGAAAAGGGGGTTGCACCCCTTGTCCAATTCGGACCAGGGGGGGGGGGCGCGCCTCCTTACTTTTGGCCTCTCTCCTCTATTCCCGTATGGCCCAATAAGGCCCAATAGTTCTCCCGGTGAATTCCCGTAACTCCCTGATACTCCAAAAATACCCGAATCACTCGGAACCTTTCCGATGTCCGAATATAGTCGTCCAATATATCGATCTTTACGTCTCGACCATTTCGAGACTCCTCGTCATGTCCCCGATCTCATCCGGGACTCCGAACTACCTTCGGTACATCAAAACACATAAACTCATAATACAAATCGTCACAGAACTTTAAGCGTGCGGACCCTACGGGTTCGAGAACTATGTAGACATGACCGAGACACGTCTCCGGTCAATCACCAATAGCGGAACCTGGATGCTCATATTGGCTCCTACATATTCTACGAAGATCTTTATCGGTCAAACCGCATAACAACATACGTTGTTCCCTTTGTCATCGGTATGTTACTTGCCCGAGATTTGATCGTCGGTATCTCAATACCTAGTTCAATCTCGTTACCGGCAAGTCTCTTTACTCGTTCTGTAATACCTCATCTCGCAACTAACTCATTAGTCACAATGCTTGCAAGGCTTATAGTGATGTGCATTACCGAGAGGGCTCAGAGATCCCTCTCCGACAATCAGAGTGACAAATCCTAATCTCGAAATACGCCAACCCAACAAGTACCTTCGGAGACAACTGTAGAGCACCTTTATAATCACCCAGTTACGTTGTGATGTTTGGTAGCACACAAAGTGTTCCTCCGGAAAACGGTAGTTGCATAATATCATAGTCATAGGAACATGTATAAGTCATGAAGAAAGCAATAGCAACATACTAAACGATCAAGTGCTAAGCTAACGGAATGGGTCAAGTCAATCACATCATTCTCCTAATGATGTGACCCCGTTAATCAAATGACAACTCATGTCTATGGCTAGGAAACATAACCATCTTTGATCAACGAGCTAGTCAAGTAGAGGCATACTAGTGACACTCTGTTTGTCTATGTACTCACACATGTATTATGTTTCCGGTTAATACAATTCTAGCATGAATAATAAACATTTATCATGAAATAAGGAAATAAATAATAACTTTATTATTGCCTCTAGGGCATATTTCCTTCAGAGAGCCCCCCCTTCTTCTTCTTCTTCTTCTTCTTCTTCTTCTTCTTCTTCCTTGACCTTCTCCCTAGATGGAAGAAGGGTTTCCCCTCTGGTCCTTGGCCTCCATGGCACGGGAGGGGCGAGAGCCACTCCGAGATTAGATTTGTCTCTCTGTCTCTCTATGTTTCTGCGTTCTGGATTCTGCCCTTTCACCATCTCTTTTATAACCGGAGATCCATAACTCCGATTGGGTTGAAACCTTCGCCATGATTTTTTCTGAAAATTAGCTTTCTTGCGGCAAAAGAATAGCAGCAACCGCCTTACGGGGTGCCCACGAGGGTCAGGGGCGCGCCCCCTACCTCGTGGCCCCCTCGGGCACTGTCTCGCGTTGATTCTTCTTCCCATATATCACAAATATTCCAAAAATATTCTCCGTCCGTTTTTATCCTGTTTGGACTCCGTTTGTTATGGGGTTTCTGTGAAACATAAAACATGCAACAAACAGGAACTGGCACTGGGCACTGGATCAATATGTTAGTCCCAGAAATAGTATAAAAAGTTGCCAAAAGTATATGAAATTTGTAGAATATTGGCATGGAACAATCAAAAATTATAGATACGACGTATCAGCTTCCCCAAGCTTAATTCCTACTCGTCCTCGAGTAGGTAAATGATAAAAAAGATAATTTTTTGATGTGGAATGCTACCTAGCATAATCTTGATCACATAATGTAATCATGGCATGAATATTAAGACATGAGTGATTCAAAGCAATAGTCTATCATTTGACATTAAGAAAATAATACTTCAAGCATACTAATAAAGCAATCATGTCTTTTCAAAATAACATGGCCAAAGAAAGTTATCCCTACAAAATCATATGGTCTGGCTATGCTCCATCTTCACCACACAAAATATTCACATCATGCACATTCCTGATGACAAGCCGAGCAATTGGTTCATACTTTTTAATGCGCTTCAGCCTTTTCAACCTTCACGCAATACATGAGCGCAAGACATGGACATAGAACTATGAGTGGAATAGAATATGATGATGGAGGTTGTGTGGAGAAGATAAAAAAGGAGAAAGTCTCACATTGACGCAGCTAATCAACGGGCTATGGAGATGCCCATCAATTGATGTCAATGCGAGGAGTAGGGATTGCCATGCAACAGATGCACTAGAGCTATAAGTGTATGAAAGCTCAAACTGAAACTAAGTGGGTGTGCATCCAACTTGCTTGCTCACGAAGACCTCGGGCATTTGAGGAAGCCCATCATCGGAATATACAAGCCAAATTCTATAATGAAAATTCCCACTAGTATATGAAAGTGATAACTCAAGAGACTCTCTATATGAAGAACATGGTGCTACTCTGAAGCGCAAGTGTGGTAAAAGGGTAGTAACATTGTCCCTTCTCTCTTTTTCTCTCATTTTTTTTTGTTTTTTGTTTTTTTTTTTGGCCTTCTTTTTTTGGCCTTTCTCTTTTTTCTTTTTTTTCCGTCCGGAGTCTCATCCCGACTTGTGGGGGAATCATAGTCTCCATCATCCTTTCCTCACTGGGACAATGCTCTAATAATGATGATCATCACACTTTTATTTACTTACAACTCAATAGTACAACTCGATACTAGAACAAAGATATGACTCTATATGAATGCCTCCGGCGGTGTACCGGGATGTGCAATGATCTAGCGTAGCAATGACATCAAAAAACAGGCAAGCCATGAAAACATCATGCTAGCTATCTTACGATCATGCAAAGCAATATGACAATAAATGCTCAAGTCATGTATATGATGATGATGGAAGTTGCATGGCAATATATCTCGGAATGGCTATGGAAATGCCATGATAGGTAGGTATGGTGGCTGTTTTGAGGAAGATATAAGGAGGCTTATGTGTGATAGAGCATATCATATCACGGGGTTTGGATGCACCGGTGAAGTTTGCACCAACTCTCGAGGTGAGAAAGGGCAATGCACGGTACCGAAGAGGCTAGCAATGATGGAAGGGTGAGAGTGCGTATAATCCATGGACTCACATTAGTCATAAAGAACTCATATACTTACTGCAAAAGTTTATTAGCCCTCGAAGCAAAGTACTACTACGCATGCCCCTAGGGGGATAGATTGGTACGAAAAGACCATCGCTCGTCCCCGACCGCCACTCATAAGGAAAGCAATCAAAGAACACCCCATGCTATAAATTTGTCACACAACGTTTACCATACGTGCATGCTACGGGACTTGCAAACCTCAACACAAGTATTTCTCAATTTCACAATTACTCAACTAGCACGACTCTAATATCACCACCTTTATATCGCAAAACTATTGCAAGGAATCAAACATATCATATTCAGTGATCTACAAGTTCTATGTAGGATTTTATGACTAACCATGTGAATGACCAATTCCTGTCATCTCTCTAAATAGATATAAGTGAAGCAAGAGAGTTTAATTATTTCTACAAAAGGTATGCCCACGCTCTAACAAATATAAGTGAAGCAAAAGAGCATTCTACAAATGGCAGTTTTCTATGTGAAGATAAACAGGCAATCCAAACTTCAAATGATATAAGCGAAGCACATGAAGCATTCTATAAAGCCATACTCAAAAGATATAAGTGAAGTGCAATGAGCATTCTATAAATCAACCATGGACTATCTCATACCAGCATGGTGCATAAAATAAAAGTGAAAACTAAATGCAAAATACGCTCCAAGATTTGCACATATCGCATGAACGAAACGAATCCGAAAACATACCGATATTTGTTGAAGAAAGATGGGATGCCTTCCGGGGCATCCCCAAGCTTAGACGCTTAAGTCTCCTTGAATATTTACTTGGGGTTCCTTGGGCATCCCAAAGCTTGATCTCTTGCCTCTCCTTCTTCTCCTCACATCGAGACATCCTCGATCTTCGAACACTTCGTCCACACAAAACTCAACAGAAAGCTCGGTAAGATCCGTTAGTATAATAAAGCAAATCACTACTCTAAGTACTGTTACAAACCAATTCATATTTTTTTTTGCATTATAGATACTGTAATATAACTTTTCCATGGCTTAATCCACTGATAGGAATCGATAGTTTCATCAAAACAAGCAAACTATGCATCAAAAACAGAATCTGTCTTAAACAAGACAGTCTGTAGTAATATGAACATTCACCATACTTCTGGTACTCCAAAAATTCTACAAAAATTATGAAAAATAAAAAAATTGTATAGAAATACAGTGAAAGAAGTTTCAGCACCATTTGACGTTCCAGTAAAAAATGTAAAATCGCGCACTACAGCTAAAGTTTCTGTCCTGCACCGCACAAACCAACAAGCATTGTAAACATCCTAAAGGAAAACCTTGGCACATTATTTTTATAATACAATGGAATTGTACAATGGTATAATTATTTTTGTTGAAAAGTTTCTGTAACTAATATTCACAAAGTTTCCGTGAGCATGAACAAAGTTCAAGGAGCTCCCCCACTTCAACCATGCTTGTCTCTCTCACTTTCACTTTCCTTTTTGAAAAAGTTTTGGGTTCCCATCTTTTTTGTTTTTGTTTTTAAACTATATGAAAGCACTCAACATAAATAAATGACTCTCTAAAACTTCCGGGTAGTCTCCCTGGCAGCGCTTTCTTTAAAGCCATTAATCTCGGCATATAGTGCTCAAGTAATGGATCCACCCGGATCCCAAGGTATATCAAAGCCAATTTTAATTAACAATGATTTAGAATTTAGTAGTTAGCACAAAGCAACATATATCAAGCAATGAAGAAGTCTAACTCTCTTCCTATGCATCGGCATGTCATGAAAGAACAATTCATGCACACATAGTAAAGGCCAATGCATAGTATAAGCAGTTTCTTGCAATTTTATCATGTGGGAAACATAGAGAGGTGGAGATATAGTTCCTCTCTCATAATAATTGCAAGTAGGAGCAGCAAGCACATGCATTTATATCTATCAAAATCATCATGTGTAGTAGTAAAAGGCAACCCATCAATATAATCCTTAACAAGAGCAAACTTCTCCGATATAGTGTAGTTGGGAGAATTCAAAAAGATAACAGGACTATCATGCGTGGGTGCAATAGCAACAATTTCATGTTTAACATAAGGAACTATAGCAAGTTCATCTCCATAAGCATAATTCATATTGGCATCTTGGCCACAAGCATAGCAAGCATCATCAAAAAGGGATATTTCAAAAGAATCAACGGGATCATAACAATCATCATAGCATTCATCCTTCAGTAAGCACGAAGGGACATTAAATAATGTATGAGTTGGAGAGTTACTCACATTAGAAGGTGGGCACGGGTAGCTAATCCGATCTTCCTCCTTTTGTTCTTCACTCTCCTCATCATCTTTTTCATCCAATGAGCTCACAGTTTCATCAATTTCTTCTTCCATAGACTCCTGCAAAATATTAGTCTCTTCTTGGACAGCGGAGGAGTCCTCAATATATGGTTTAACATAGGCATTAGAAGCATAATTATCATAAAAATATGTAGGTATGGCAAAATTTTCATATTTGTAAAAAGTAGCATCATACTTTTCAATCAAAGAAGCAATTTCATAAGCACCCTTAAAAGCAACAAATTCTTCAGTTTGTTGATAATCATAGTAATTATAAACACCCTTAGCATACGAAGATACGATTCCATTATCACTAAACTCACATTGGTAGAGAAGGTGTTTCTTAGGGTTTTCAGAACAACAAGTAACATCATATATTTCACATAAATTCCAAGCATAGCATTGCAAAAGATGAATTTGATCCAGTAAAAATTTCCCTTTTTTAGATAAGTGGTGTCGCACATAACAAGCATGCTCATCTAAAGATTTGCCCTCAACTAAGATAGTTGGGGTTCAGCACAAGCACATAGGGATCAAAGATGATCCAAGTAAAAAGCTTCAGGAGTGTGATAGATTTTGAGTGGTTCTTCAACCAATGGTGTAGTAGGTACAACAATTTTTTTGGTATTTTGTGTTTCCTTCCCATATCTAAAGATAGAAAACAACTTATAACAGCAAATAAAAACTACTTAGTGATAAAGCAAACAAGCACACACGAGAATATTCACCCCACGCTATAACTCCCCGGCAACGGCGCCAGAAAAAGGTCTTGATAACCCACAAGTATAGGGGATCAATTGTAGCCTCTTTCGATAAGTAAGAGTGTCGAACCCAACGAGGAGCTTAAGGTAGAACATGTATTCCCTCAAGTTCTATCGACCACCGATACAACTCTACGCACGCTTAACGTTCGCTTTACCTAGAACAAGTATGAAACTAGAAGTACTTTGTAGGTGTTTTTGGATAGGTTTGCAAGATAATAAAGAGCGCATAAATAAAAGGTAGGGGCTATTTAGGTAAAGAAGGAATATAGTGAGTGTGGAAAAGTGGTGGTAGGAGTTGTGAAATTGTCCCTAAGCAATTGACTACTTTACTAGACCGATAGCAAGTTTTATGTGGGAGAGGCCACTGCTAGCATGCCATCCCTGACATGGAATTCTATGCACTTATGATTGGAACTATTAGCAAGCATCCGCAACTACTAACGTTCATTAAGGTAAAACCCAACCATAGCATTAAGATATATTGGTCCCCCTTCAATCCTGTATGCATCAATTTCTATGCTAGGTTGAAGCTTCTGTCACTCTTGCCCTCCAATACATAGTACTTTCAACATACAACTAACTCTATGGTGTGATCCACGCGCGCGCTCATATGATGGGCACCAAAGGGCAGCAACATAACCACAAGCAATTTAAACCAATCATAGCAATTCACCAATTATCGATAGGACAACAAAAATCTACTCAGACATCATAGGATGGCAACACATCATTGGATAATAATATGAAGCATAAAGCACCATGTTCAAGTAGAGGGTACAGCGGGTTGCGGGAGAGTGGACCACTGTAGATAGAGGGGGGAAGGTGATGGAGATGTTGGTGAAGATGGAGTAGGTGTTGGTGAAGATCGCGGTGAAGATGATGGCCCTGGCAGCGTTCCGGCGCCACCGGAAGAGAGGGGGAGAGAGCCCCCCTTATTTTTCTTCTTCCTTGACCTTCTCCCTAGATGGGAGAAGGGTTTCCCCTCTGGTCCTTGGCCTCCATGGCATGGGAGGGGCGAGAGCCCCTCCGAGATTGGATCTGTCTCTCTATCTCTCTCTCTCTGTTTCTGCTCTCTGGATTCTGCCCTTTCAGCGTTTCTTTTATAACCGGAGATCCGTAACTCCGATTGGGTTGAAACCTTCGCCACGATTTTTTCCTGAAAATTAGCTTTCTTGCGGCAAAAGAATAGCAGCAACCGCCTTACGGGGTGCCCACGAGGGTCAGGGGCGCGCCTGCCCCCCTGGGGCGTGCCCCCTGCCTCATGGCCCCCTCGGGCACCGTCTCGCGTTGATTCTTCTTCACAAATATCACAAATATTCCAAAAATATTCTCCGTTCGTTTTTATCCTGTTTGGACTCCATTTGATATGGAGTTTCTGCGAAACATAAAACATGCAACAAACAGGAACTGGCACTGCGCACTGGATCAATATGTTAGTCCCAAAAATAGTATAAAAAGTTGCCAAAAGTATATGAAAGTTGTAGAATATTGGCATGGAACAATCAAAAATTATAGATACAATAGAGACGTATCACCTACTGTGACCAACACGGATCATCACGGAACTGGTTTTTTCGTAGTGTAGGGAGAAGGGAGTTTGGCCAGTGGCTCGATTTGGTGTCATTCTGATTGACTAAAGAACCACCGGCAGCTCATCAAGCCAGCATCTGCCGCATTTTTGCAATTTGTCAAAGGTCCTTGTCTTGAGCCCACGCAACACTTCATTATGTAATCGAGTTAGTTTTGTTAGGGCTTGATCCCTAGTATCCATTATGTTCTGAGATTGATGTTATGACTTTGCCATGCTTAATGCTTGTCACTTTGGGCCTGGGTGCCATGATTCCAGATATGAACCGTTTATGTTATCGTCATTATATCAATGTTCTAGATCCGATCTTGCAAGTCATATTCACCTATTACGTGTTATGATCCGTAAACCCCGGAGTGATAGTATTCGGGATACTTTTCGGTGATGACTGTAGTTTGAGGAGTTCATGTATTCATTATGTGTTAATGCTTTGTTCCGGTTCTCTATTAAAAGGAGACCTTAATACCCCTTAGTTTCCTTATGGACCCCGCTGCCACGGAGGGTAGGACAAAAGATGTCATGCAAGTTCTTTCCATAAGAACGTATGACTATTTACGGAATACATTCCTACATTACATTTATGAACTGGAGCTAGTGTCGTATCGCCCTAGGTTATGACTGTTATATGATGAAGATTATCCAATGAATTCACCGATCCAATGCCTACGAATTTCCTACATACTGCTTTTGCTAAGTTACTACTGCTATTGTCACTATTACACTTGCTACAAAATCATTGCTATCGCTGTTATCGTTACTATTGATGTTGCTACTATTATCAAAACTATCATATTATTGTACTACTAATCACTTTGTTGTAGATAATTAATCTTCAGGTGTGGTTGAATTGACAACTCAGCTGCTAATACCTGCAAATATTCTTTGGCTCCCCTTATGTCGAATCTATAAATTTGGGTTGAATACTCTACCCTCGAAAACGGTTGTAATCCTCTATAATTGTGGGTTATCAGTTAGTAAACGGTTACAGTTCTAGTGACATTTTATGGTCGTCGTAAAAGCTAGTTTCAGCAATGTTTTTTGGTTTGTCACTTAAGATGCGATATTGCGCGACGAAAAGTGGTACCGTCAAGATTTTATTTTCTATGACGGTGTTTCGGTGACGGTGAGTGTGACGGTCGGAAAACGTCGTCGGGGTATTTTCCGTGACGAAAAACGGTTATACCTGACACGAGTGAAACGTGGCAAAATATAGCAAATTTTGTAGTGATGTGTCCAAATTACATCTTGACCGGCACGACTCCTGCATCAAGAATCAGTTGTCCAACCGAAGGCCCTATCCATCGCGTGGGGTTGCCTTCATAATTAAGATTGTAATAATCAGACAAGAGCTTTGGGTGTTTAATGACTACACCTCATGAATCCCTAGAGATTGGATCCGTGTTACCGTACTAAAACCTTTTGTCACCGGTGTTCAGAATAAGACTTCATGGTCTCCCTGCCCTTAGCCTCTTTGTGGCTCGCTCTCCATGATCCTGGATACCTGCGTGGCTAAAGGACACAAACGAGACAGGAGACATCTACGAAACAATTTTGTTTCACACATGCGGGATTGATACGTCTCCAATGTATCTATAACTTTTTTATTGTTTCATGCAATTGTATTATCAATCTTGGATACTTATATGCATTTTATGCTATTTTATATCATTTTTGGGAACTAACCTATTAACCAGTGCCTAGTGCCAGTTGTTGTTTTCTTCTTGTTTTTGGTTTTCCAGAAAATCAATACCAAACAGAGTCCAAACGCTAAGAAACTTTTTGATGATTTTTTCTGGACATAAGGGACCCTAGAAACTTCGGGAGGAGATCAAAGGACAAACGAGGAGATGACAAGGCAACAGGGCGCGCCCAGGGGGTAGGGCGCGCCCTGTTACCTTGTGGGCCCCATGTAGCTCCGTTTGACCTAATTCCACTTCTATAAATTCTCAAATATTGGGGAACCCCAGAGAGCCACCCGAAACACCTTTTCCATCGCCAAAAGCTTCTATTCTCTGTGATCCCACCTGGAGGCCTTTTCCGGTACTCTGCGGGAGAGGGAATCGATCATGGAGGGCTTCTACATCATCCTTGTTGCCTTGTGTTTTGGAGATTGTTGACAAAAACAGGCATGGACTGATTTGTTTGCTAGTGCACACAGAGAGAAATAGTCCATGCAGACCCGAAGAGAATGCTATATTCGGTGACAAGTTCGAGGAACTTCACCGAAGAACATCTACGCTGCAGAGAAGGATGAGCTAATTTTGTTGAAGACATGTATGCGAGAAGAATGTGTTGAAGAAGATTGACCCCTTAAAATTATTGTTAATATGAAGCAATACATGTTCGGTGTGGTCTGAATTGACTGCATTCGAGATGTCGAAGACGAAGTGAAGACGTACATTTATTTTGTTGTTTCTCTCTCTCTCTCTCTTTGAGTCATAGGACCTCCATACTATTAAGATGGGTATAGGTTCCCGATGCTTAGGTCCGCTGTGATGCTTAGCCAAAACCTATGCAAGAATGAGAGAAATCTCTTTATGCTTTGAATGATTACCTGTCAGCAGAAGACGTTGTTCTTCGGTGTTGCAGGAGATATCTTTCGGACTGGGGAGTTACATTTCTTGCTCCGCAAGTAATGTTAGCGTCGTGCTCAAAATCCAACCGTTGCAAATGTGTCGTTTGGTTGTTGGCTGATCCACATGTCCAATTTGGTCATTTCCCATCAAGGAAGGTTGCGGCTATAAATAGCCATCATGCTCCAACGTTGTTCGTTGGCTGCTCCGCTTAAGATTTCTGAGAAGATCGATTGAGCATCCCCTCTCCAAGAGATTTGAGTTTAAAATCCATCGAGAGAAAACGAAGAGCCAAAACTTAGACAATGGTTGAGCATCACAGTAGTTCTAAGCTAGGGTTCTTGTACATATTTCTCTTGAGAGCCGCACACTCTCTAGACGGATTGGTGTCGGCTTGCGTGTTGAAGATTAATTGTCTTCACCAAGCAAAGTCTTCAGCAACCAAGAATTGTTGTGATTCGCGAAGAAGTCCGTCGAAGGTTTGGAGATTGCAGATAAGTATCGACCACGAGTGAAATCAACTGGAGTCTGATCAGCACCGAGTTGAAGGAGAATAGAACGGAGAGAGGTTTGCTCCTGTGTTCAATCACAAGTCCCTCCAACTAAACGTAGTCCTTTGGTAGAAGGGCAAACTGGTCTACCAAATCCTCATGTCATCATCGAGCACCACTGGTTCACTTTACCTCCCTTAAATACATTGTGCAGTTACACTTCGTGCTCTGAGACAATAGTTTATCTGATCATTTATCATTCGCCCTCGCTCTGTGTGTTAACATCTGCTCTGTTTACTTATTATTCATTGTCACTATTGTCTTCAAGCTGGTACCATTCCCCTCGAGTGATATTATATCTATTTGTGTATTGCGTTACCATTGTGATAGTTAAACCTGTGATATACTATGCTCGAACTATTATTGCTTCCTACTTTGAAAGATTTGTTCCACGGTAGGGTACTTGATTAGTTTTCAGTCTACCAAACCTTTTCCGTTGTTGGGTTTGGGCTCGGTTCAAAACATTCGCAAAAAAAAATTAATCTCCCATTCACCCCCCTCTGGTCGATATACTCTCGGTCCTAACAAGGTTGGAGACTCCTAGGTGGTAGGAGGTCTCCCGTGAGTAATTCTTCTCAAATACGCACAAGCATGCGTATCATATATTATAGGGATGTGAAGAATCCTCCACATAGAGTTATTATGGCGATGTAACAACCCATCCACCTTACAATGATCTACCTATGGAATTACTCTCCTTGGGTCCACCTCCACAGCCATGTATATAAACTATCTATATCACCCCTAAGTAGTCCTGCTTGTTTCCATATGCGCCCTCTCGCTCAATAGTACGTGCTACCTGTGTGATTGACGGTGTCTCTCCTACAAAGAGAATTGAATTCCTATGCTTCTGCAACATCCACATGCCTAGGATGATGAGTGTCTGGCCATCCTTCCTCTTCCTCCTTATTAGCACACCACATCCCTAGTTTGTCGTCGGGAGTAGGTATCCAATCTTTCAGGCCACAAGAGGTGCACACCGCCGTCCACACTGTTCTCGCGAATATGCACGTAAGCAAGATGTGGTTAATGGTTTCTTCTTGTTGATCGTAAAATGGATACACGTCCTAATGTGGTAACCTTGCTTCCCTAATCTATAAGACGTCCAACGCCTGTTTTTCAGGGCCAACCAAGCAAAGAACCGACACTGCAATGGAGCCCTTGATTTCCACATGAGCGTCACAGTTGGTATCTGATACGTCTCCAACGTATCTATAAGTTTTTATTGCTCCATGCTATATTATATTCTGTTTTGGACATTATTGGGCTTTATTATACATTTTTATATTATTTTTGGGACTAACCTATTAACCGAAGGCCCAGCCCAGAATTGTTGTTTTTTGCCTATTTCAGAGTTTCACAGAAAAAGAATATCAAACGGAGTCCAAACGGAATGAAACCTTTCGGAACGTGATTTTCGGAACGAAAGTTATCCAGAGGACTTGGACCCTACATCAAGACATCAACCAGGAGGGAACAAGGTAGGGGGCGTGCCTACCCCCCCCCCCCCAGGGTGCGCCCTCCACCCTCGTGGGCCCCCTGTTGCTCCACCAACGTACTCCTTCCTCCTATATATACCTCACGCACCCCAAACTACAGATATGGAGCCAAAACCTAATTCCACCACCGCAACCTTCTGTACCCGTGAGATCCCATCTTGGGGCCTGTTTCGGAGCTTCGCCGGAGGGGGCATCGATCACAGAGGGCTTCTACATCAACACCATAGCCTCTCTGATGATGTGTGAGTAGTTTACCTCAGACCTTCGGGTCCATAGTTATTAGCTAGATGGCTTCTTCTCTCTTTTTGGATCTCAGTACAATGTTATCCCTCTCTCTTGTGGAGATCTATTCGATGTAATCTTCTTTTGCGGTGTGTTTGTTGAGATCGATGAATTGTGGGTTTATGATCAAGTTTATCTATGAACAATATTTGAATCTTCTCTGAATTCTTTTATGTATGATTGGTTATCTTTGCAAGTCTCTTTGAATTATCAGTTTGGTTTGGCCTACTAGCTTGATCTTTGTTGCAATGGGAGAAGTGCTTAGCTTTGGGTTCAATCTTACGGTGTCCTTTCCCAGTGACTGTAGGGGCAACAAGGCACGTATTGTATTGTTTCCATCGACGATAACAAGATGGAGTTTATATCATATTGCATGAGTTTATCCCTCTACATCATGTCATCTTGCTTAAAGCGTTACTCTGTTCTTATGAACTTAATACTCTAGATGCATGCTGGATAGCGGCCGATGTGTGGAGTAATAGTAGTAGATGCAGGCAGGAGTCGGTCTACTTGTCTCGGATGTGATGCCTATATACATGATCATACCTAGATATTCTCATAACTATGCTCAATTCTGTCAATTGCTCAACAGTAATTTGTTCACCCACCGTAAATACTTATGCTCTTGAGAGAAGCCACTAGTGAAACCTATGGCCCCCGGGTCTATTTTCCATCATATTAATCTTCCAACACTTAGTTATTTTTATTGCTTTCTATTTTACTTTGCATCTTTATCATAAAAATACCAAAATATTATCTTATCATATCTATCGATCTCACTCGTAAGTGACCGTAGGGATTGACAACCCTTATCATGTTGGTTGCGAGGATTTATTTGTTTGTGTAGGTGCGAGGGACTCGTGCGTGGCCTCCTACTGGATTGATACCTTGGTTCTCAAAAACTGAGGGAAATACTTACGCTGCTTTACTGCATCACCCTTTCCTCTTCAAGGGAAAACCAATGCAGTGCTCACGAGGTAGCAAGAAGGATTTCTGGCGCCATTGCCGGGGAGTCTACACAAAAGTCAACATACCAAGTATCCATCACAAACCCTTATCTCCCGCATTACATTATTTGCCATTTGCCTCTCGTTTTCCTCTCCCCCACTTCACCCTCGCCGTTTTATTCGCCCTCTCTCTTTTTCGTTCGCCTCTTTTTCCGCTTGCTTCTTGTTTGCTCATGTGTTGGATTGCTTGCTTGTCACGATGGCTCAAGATAATACCAAATTATGTGACTTTACCAATACCAACAACAATGATTTCCTTAGCACTCCGATTGCTCCTGTTACCGATACTGAATCTTGTGAAATTAATACCGCTTTGTTGAATCTTGTCATGAAAGATCAATTCGCCGGCCTTCCTAGTGAAGGTGCCGCTACCCATCTAAATAGCTTCATTGATTTGTGTGATATGCAAAAGAAGAAAGATGTGGATAATGATATTGTTAAATTGAAGATATTTTATTTTTTGCTTAGAGATCGTGATAAAGCTTGGTTTTCATCTTTGCCTAAAAATAGCATTGATTCTTGGAATAAGTGCAAAGATGCTTTTATCTCTAAATATTTTCCTCCCGCTAAGATCATCTCTCTTAGAAACGATATTATGAATTTTAAGCAACTTGATCATGAACATGTTGCACAAGCTTCGGAGAGGATGAAATTAATGATACGCAATTGCCCCACGCATGGTTTGAATTTGTGGATGATTGTACGAAAAATTTATGCCGGATTGAATTTTGCTTCCAGAAATCTTTTAGATTCGGCCGCGGGAGGCACTTTTACGGAAATCACTTTAGGAGAAGCTACTAAACTCCTAGATAATATTCTGGTTAATTATTCTCAATGGCACACTGAAAGATCCACTAATAAAAAAGTGCATGCGATGGAAGAAATTAATGTTTTGAGTGGAAAGATGGATGAATTTATGAAATTATTTGCTACTAAGAGTGTTTCTTCTGATCCTAATGATATTCCTTTGTCTACTTTGATTGAGAATAATAATGAATCCATGTATGTGAATTTTCTTGGTAGGAATAATTTTGGTAACAACGCGTATAGAGGAAACTTTAATCCTAGGCCTTATCCTAGTAATTCCTCTAATAACTATGGTAATTCGTACAACAATTCTTATGGAAATTTTAAGAAGATGCCCTATGAATTTGAGACTAGTGTTAAGGAATCTATGAATTCGCAAAAGAATTTCAATGCTTTGCTTGAAGAAATATTGCTTAAAGTTGATGAATTGGCTAGGAACGTTGATAGAATTTCTCTTGATGTTGATTCTTTAAAAATTAGATCTATTCCTCCTAAGCATGATATCAATGAGTCTCTCAAAGCCATGAGAATTTCAATTGATGAGTGCAAAGAAAGAACCGCTAGGATGCGTGCTAAGAAAAATTGCTTTGTGAAAGCGTGTTCTTCAAATTTCTATGAAAATAAAGATGAAGATCTAAAAGTTATTGATGTGTCCCCTATTAAATCTTTGTTTTGCAATATTAATCTTGATAATGATGGGACTGAATATGATCCACCTTTACCTAGAAGGCGTTCCAAAAATTCGGAGTTTTTAGATCTTGATGCTAAAATTGATAAAATCAGGAATGAAGAGGTCAAAATTCTAGATATTAGTGAACCCACTATTTTGGATTTCAAGGAATTTAATTATGATAATTGTTCTTTAATAGATTGTGTTTCCTTGTTGCAATCCGTGCTAAATTCTCCTCATGCTTATAGTCAACATAAAGCTTTTACTAAACATATCGTTGATGCTTTGATGCAATCTTATGAAGAAAAACTTGAGTTGGAAGTTTCTATCCCTAGAAAACTTTACGATGAATGGGAACCTACTATTAAAATTAAAATTAAAGATCATGAATGCTATGCTTTGTGTGATTTGGGTGCTAGTGCTTCCACTATTCCAAAAACTTTATGTGATTTATTAGGTTTCCGTGAATTTGATGATTGCTCTCTAAACTTGCACCTTGCGGATTCCACTATTAAGAAACCTATGGGAAGAATTAATGATGTTCTTATTGTTGCAAATAGGAATTATATTCCCATAGATTTTATTGTTCTTGATATAGATTGCAATCCTTCATGTCCTATTATTCTTGGTAGACCTTTCCTTAGAACGATTGGTGCAATTATTGATATGAAGGAAGGGAATATTAGATTCCAATTTCCATTAAGGAAAGGCATGGAACACTTCCCTAGAAATAAGACTAAATTACCTTATGAATCTATTATGAGAGCCACTTATGGATTGCCTTCCAAAGATGGCAATACCTAGATCTATCCTTGCTTTTATGCCTAGCTAGGGGCGTTAAACGATAGCGCTTGTTGGGAGGCAACCCAATTTTATTTTTAGTTTTTTTTTTTTGCTTTTTGCTTCTGTTTAGCAATAAATCTTTGATCTTGCCTCTTGTTAGATGTCTTTTTATGTTTTAATTAGTGTTTGTACCAAGTTTAACCTATAGGATCTTCTTGGATGATAGTTATTTGATCTTGCTGAAAATTCCAGAAACTTTCTGTTCACGAAAATAATTGTTAAAAATCACCAGAACGTGATAAAATATTGATTCCAATTGCTGATGATCAATAAAAAAAAAATCTAGGTCTTCCTATTTTGGCTGATTTTTTCGGGTTCCATAAGTTTGCGTTAGTTACAGATTACTACAGACTGTTCTGTTTTTGACAGATTCTGTTTTTCGTGTGTTGTTTGCTTGTTTTGATGAATCTATGACTAGTAAAAGAGTTTATAAACCATAGATAGGTTGGAATAAATTAGATTTAACACCAATATAAATAAATAATGAGTTCATTACAGTAACTTGAAGTGGTTTTTTGTTTTCTTTCGCTAACGGAGCTCACGAGATTTTCTGCTGAGTTTTGTGTTGTGAAGTTTTCAAGTTTTGGGTAAAAGATTTGATGGATTATGGAACAAGGATGGCAAGAGCCTAAGCTTGGGGATGCCCATGGCGCCCCCAAGATAATCTAAGGACACCTAAAAGCCAAAGCTTGGGGATGCCCCGGAAGGCATCCCCTCTTTCGTCTACTTCCATCGGTAACTTTACTTGGAGCTATATTTTTATTCACCACATGATATGTGTTTTGCTTGGAGCGTCTTGTATGATTTGAGTCTTTGCTTTTTAGTTTACCAAAATCATCCTTGATGTACACACCTTTTGAGAGAGACACACATGATTCATAAATTATTAGAATACTCTATGTGCTTCACTTATATCTTTTGAGTTATATAGTTTTTTGCTCTAGTACTTCACTTATATCTTTTAGAGCACGGTGGTGGTTTTGTTTTATAGAAACTATTACTCTCTCATGCTTCACTTAGATTATTTTGAGAGTCTTAAACAGCATGGTAATTTGCTTAAATAATCCTAATATGCTAGGTATTCAAGACTAGTAAAAACCTTCTTATGAGTGTGTTGAATACTAAGAGAAGTTTGATGCTTGATGATTGTTTTGAGACATGGAGGTAGTGATATAAAAGTTGTGCTAGTTGAGTAGTTGTGAATTTGAGAAATACTTGTGTTGAAGCTTGCAAGTCCCGTAGCATGCACGTATGGTAAACGTTATGTGACAAATTTGAAACATGAGGTGTTCTTTGAGTGTCCTCCTTATGAGTCACGGTCGGGGACGAGCGATGGTCTTTTCCTGCCAATCTATCCCCCTAGGAGCATGCGCGTACTGCTTGGTTTTTGATGACTTGTAGATTTTTGCAATAAGTATGTGAGTTCTTTATGACTAATGTTGAGTCCATGGATTATACGCACTCTCACCTTTCCACCATTGCTAGCCTCTTCGGTACCGTGTGTTGCCCTTTCTCACATTGAGAGTTGGTGCAAACTTCGCCAGTGCATCCAAACCCCGTGATATGATACGCTCTCACACATAAACCTCCTTATATCTTCCTCAAAACAGCCACCATACCTACCTATTATGGCATTTTCATAGCCATTCCGAGATATATTGCCATGCAACTTTCCACCTTTCTGTTTATCATGACACGTTCATCATTGTCATATTGCTTTGCATGATCATGTAGTTGACATGGTATTTGTGGCAAAGCCACCATTCATAATTCCTTCATACATGTCACTCTTGGTTCATTGCATATCCCGGTACACCGCCGGAGGCATTCATATATAGTCATACTTTGTTCCAGTATTGAGTTGTAATCTTTGAGTTGTAAATAAATAGAAGTGTGATGATCATCATTAATAGAGCATTGTCCCCAAAAAAGAGAAAGGCCAAATAAAAAAGGAAGGCCCAAAAAAAGGGGGGAAATAAAAAGGGACAATGCTACTATCCTTTTTCCACACTTGTGCTTCAAAGTAGCACCATGATCTTCATGATAGAGAGTCTCTTGTCTTGTCACTTTCATATACTAGTGGGAATTTTTCATTATAGAACTTGCCTTGTATATTCCAACAATGGGCCTCCTCAAGTGCCCTAGGTCTTCGTGAGCAAGCAAGTTGGATGCACACCCACTTAGTTTCTTTTGTTGAGCTTTCATATATTTATAGCTCTAGTGCATCCGTTGCATGGCAATCCCTACTCCTTGCATTAACATCAATCGATGGGCGTCTCCATAGCTCATTGATTAGCCTCGTTGATGCGAGATTTTCTCCCTTTTTGTCTTCTCCACATAACCCCCATCGTTGTATTCTATTCCACCCATAGTGCTATATCCATGGCTCACGCTCATGTATTGCGTGAAAGTTGAAAAGGTTTGAGATTACTAAAGTATGAAACAATTGCTTGGCTTGTCATCGGGGTTGTGCATGATGAGAGCATTCTTGTGTGACAAAAATGGAGCATGACAAAACTATATGATTTTGTAGGGATGAACTTTCTTTGGCCATGTTATTTTGAGAAGACATAATTGCTTAGTTAGTATGCTTGAAGTATTATTATTTTTATGTCAATATTAAACTTTTGTCTTGAATCTTTCGGATATGAATATTCATACCACAATTAGGAAGAATTACATTGAAATTATGCCAAGTATCCACATCAAAAATTCTGTTTTTATCATTTACCTACTCGAGGACGAGCAGGAATTAAGCTTGGGGATGCTTGATACGTCTCCAACGAATCTATAATTTTTTATTGCTCCATGCTATATTATATTCTGTTTTGGACATTATTGGGCTTTATTATTTTTGGGACTAACCTATTAACCGGAGGCCCAGCCTAGAATTGCTGTTTTTTTGCCTATTTCAGAGTTTTGCAGAAAAAGAATATCAAACAGAGTCCAAACGAAATGAAACCTTCGGGAACGTGATTTTCGGAACGAACGTGATCCAGAGGACTTGGACCCTACGTCAAGACATCAACCAGGAGGGCACGAGGTAGGGGGCGCGCCTACCCCCCAGGGCGTGCCCTCCACCCTCATGGGCCCCCTGTTGCACCACCGACGTACTCCTTCCTCCTATATATACCTGCGTACCCCCAAACTACCAAATACGGAGCCAAAAACCTAATTCCACCGCCGCAACCCTCTGTACCCGTGAGATCCCATCTTGGGGCCTATTCCGGAGCTCCGCCGGAGGGGGCATCGGTCACAGAGGGCTTCTACATCAACACCATAGCCTCTCCGATGAAGTGTGAGTAGTTTACCTCAGACCTTCGGGTCCATAGTTATTAGTTAGATGGCTTCTTCTCTCTTTTTGGATCTCAAAACAATGTTCTCCCCCTCTCTCGTGGAGATCTATTCGATGTGATCTTCTTTTGCGGTGTGTTTGTTGAGACCGATGAATTGTGGGTTTATGATCAAGTTTATCTATGAACAATATTTGAATCTTCTCTGAATTCTTTTATGTATGATTGGTTATCTTTGCAAGTCTCTTTGAATTATCAGTTTGGTTTGGCCTACTAGCTTGATCTTTCTTGCAATGGGAGAAGTGCTTAGCTTTGGGTTTAATCTTGCGGTGTCCTTTCCCATTGACAGTAGGGGCAGCAAGGCACGTATTGTATTGTTGCCATCAAGGGTAACAAGATGGGGTTTATATCATATTGCATGAGTTTATCCCTCTACATCATGTCATCTTGCTTAAAGCGTTACTCTGTTCTTATGAACTTAATACTCTAGATGCATGCTGGATAGCGGTCGATGTGTGGAGTAATAGTAGTAGATGCAGGCAGGAGTTGGTCTACTTGTCTCGGACGTGATGCCTATATACATGATCATACCTAGATATTCTCATAACTATGCTCAATTCTGTCAATTGCTCAACAGTAATTTGTTCACCCAACATAAATACTTATGCTCTTGAGTGAAGCGACTAGTGAAACCTATGGCCCCCGGGTCTATTTTCCATCATATTAATCTTCAAACACTTAGTTATTTTTATTGCTTTCTATTTTACTTTGCATATTTATCATAAAAATACCAAAAATATTATCTTATCATATCTATCAGATCTCACTCTCGTAAGTGACCGTGTAGGGATTGACAACTGTAGGATCGGAAGTATGTCTAGAGGGGGGTGATTAGACTACTTGACCAATTAAAAACTTATCCTTTTCCCAATTTTAGTCTTTGGAAGATTTTAGCTATCTTAGCACAAGTCAAGCAATCTTAGCACAATTCAAACAAGCATGCAAAGAGTATATGAGCAGGGGAAAGTAAAGCATGCAACTTGCAAGAATGTAAAGGGAAGGTTTTGGAGAATTCAAACGCAATTGGAGACACGGATGTTTTTGTCACGGTTCCAATAGGTGGTGCTATCGTACATACACGTTGATGGAGACTTCAACCCACGAAGGGTAACGGTTGCGCGAGTCCACGGAGGGCTCCACCCATGAAGGGTCCACGAAGAAGCAACCTTGTCTATCCCACCATGGTCGTCGCCCACGAAGGACTTGCCTCACTAGCGGTAGATCTTCACGAAGTAGGCAATCTCCTTGCCCTTACAAACTCATTGGTTAACCTCCACAATCTTGTCGGAGGCTCCCAAGTGACACCTAGCCAATCTAGGAGACACCACTCTCCAAGAAGTAACAAATGGTGTGTTGATGATGAACTCCTTGCTCTTGTGCTTCAAATGATAGTCTTCCCAACACTCAACTCTCTCTCACAGGATTTGGATTTGGTGGAAAGAAGATTTGAGTGGAAAGCAACTTGGGGAAGGCTAGAGATCAAGATTCATATGGTAGGCATGGAATATCTTGGCCTCAACACAAGGGTAGGTGGTTCCTTCTCAGAAACAGCAAGTTGGAAGTGTAGGTTTGTTCTGATGGCTCTCTCCACGAATGAAGAGGAGGTGGAGGGGTATATATAGCCTCCACACAAAATCTAACCGTTACACACAACTTGCCAAACTCGGTGGGACCGAATTGATAAACTCGGTCGGACCGATTCAACAAATCTAGTGACCGTTAGGATTTTCGGTGGGACCGACATGCAACTCGGTAGGACCGATGTGGTTAGGGTTAGGGCATAACGTAATCTCGGTGAGACCGATTACACAAACTCGGTGAGACCGATTTTGGTAATAAGCTAACTAGAGAGTTGGTCAGGTAAACTCGGTGGGACCGATTCGCTCATTTCGGTGAGACCGAAATGTTACAAAAAGGAAATAGAGAGTTTACATTGCAATCTCGTTGGGACCGATCGCTCATCTCGGTGGTACCAAAAGGTTATGAAGGGAAACAGAGAGATTACAATCCCATCTCGGTGAGACCGAGATCCCTATCGGTGAGACCGATTTGCCTAGGGTTTGTGGCAGTGGCTATGACATCTGAACTCGGTGGCGCCGGGTAGAAAGAATCGGTAGGGCCGAGTTTGACTTTTGGCTTAGGTCATATGTGGATATGAGAAAGTAGTTGAGGGTTTTGGAGCATATCACTAAGCACTGTAGAGCAAGAAACTCATTAAGCAACACCTCATCCCTCCTTGATAGTAGGCTTTTCCTATAGACTCAATGTGATCTTGGATTACTAAAATATAAAATGTAGAGTCTTGAGCTTTTGAGCTTGAGCCAATCCTTTTATCCTTAGCATTTTGAGGGATCCACTTTTCTCATCCATGCCATGCCATCCATTGAGCTTTTCCTGAAATATTCATCTTGGAATGATGTTAGCTCAATGAGCTATATGTTGTTAGGAATTACCAAAACCACCTAGGGATAGTTGCACTTTCAATCTCCCCCTTTTTGGTAATTGATGACAACATATAGATCAAAGCTTCGACAAATGATAATAAGAGTGAAAAACATTGTCGCATTGAGAAGTATGTGATAAGCAAGAGCTCCCCCTAAATTTGTGCATAGTTTAAGATTTGCTTTGGACTGCAAATGCACAAGGAGTTAGGCTCATGGGTAACTCTTCCATGTCACATACATCTTGGTGGAGCGCTCAAAATGATAATGATTGAATACATGCACTCATCACCAAGCAAAGTGAATGATCGTATAGAGATAAAAGGATAATGTCATCCAACAAGCATAAATGTAGCATATGATCAAACACATGATCATCCAAGTATCACACAGACATAAAGTATCTCAAACAAGCAAATAAAGTTCAACCACCAAAGCAAGAGAGAACCAAAAAAGCAACACTCTCTCTCGAAGCCTATGATCTATACATTTTTCTCCCCCTTTGGCAACAAGTTACCAAAAATTTCATAGAAAATGCATACCACTAGATCGACTCTTAGGCTTGGTCTTCAGGTGGTCGTGTAGACAGAACGCCAAGGACGAAAGCATCAGTTGATGTGGATGGAGCTGAAGGTGTAGGTCTTTGGAGCTGGTGGCCTTTGAAGTGTAGCTGGTCTGAGATGAAGTGGCTCGTGTCCATCACTAGCACTGCAGCTGTTCTCTGAGCTCTAGGCACTCTGGCAAATGCATCTGTGATTGTCTTGCCCTTCCTCTCCTGCATATCATACTGAAGCTGCTCAACAACGGACTGGATCTCTGTGACCTTCACATCCATGTCATAGAACTTCTGCTCCATGATCCTCTCCAAGCTCTCCTGGTTTCGAGTCAAGGTGGCCAGCCCCTTCTCAATCCTCAGAGTGGATGCAATCAAGTAGCCAAGTTGATCTTGTTTTCTCTTCAGAAAGTACTGAGATGCCTCTTCCATTGTTGGCATCTTGGCAGCCTTCTCTGTCCTTGCCTTCTCCTTCTTAGCTTGTGCTTGCACTGAAGTTGGTTCATCTTCATCCATAACCACTTGGTTGTCCTCAAAGTCTGGATAGATAGGCATATGCTCCTTATCCAACAGGTATGTGCCTGTGCCCATCTTGGAGTTAATCAGCTCCTAGATTTGTGGGGCATATCCACAACTTCTTTTCTGGTCAGCAGCTGTCCTCTTGATAGTCTCAACTATAAGGCTCATGACCTTGAACTTCTGTGGCACATCAAATATGTGTAGCAAGTTTATTGCATGGCCTCTGATCATGTTGTGGTCACCTGACTTGGGCAATAGAGTATGCCTGAGGATACAGTTGATGGTTGGCGACTGATGAAGATAATGTACAGATCCAAACTTGTGTGATTCTATTGCAGCATCTGAGATCTCCTTGTACATATTTGCCATAGAGTTGTGATCCATCTTCTTCTTGGCATAGACATCCAAGTCATCCTCTTCCTCCTTAGGTGCGTTGATCAGATTTGCCCATTCCTCAATAGATGATTGGTACCTTGTACCTTCAGACATCCATACTATCCTGCCATCTGGATAGAAGTGTGTTGTGGAGTAGAATTGCATTATGAGCTCCTCATTCCACTTTGTGAGCTTCTGCCCAACAAAGTCTGCAACTCCACAAGCACTGAAGCTGTCATACACACCAGGATAGTGTTCCTCATTCTCCTTCATGTAGGTCCAGTCGACCCACCTCATGTCACACACTATTGGCTTCTTGTCAAGCAAAATTGTCTCATAGAAATCCTGTTGTTCCTTTGTGTGGAACCTGTAGTCAACAGCAGTTCTTCTTCTGGTGGCATATGGATCTGACTCTCTCCATAGCCTCAATCATGAGTCTCTCCTGATCTTCATGTTCTCAGCCATAGGATGAGCATCATTGTGGTCTAGAATCTTTGGCTTCAACTTTCTCAGGATATGTGTCTCATCATCTTCTTCCTCAGCAACAATTTCAGGCATTGGAGCCTTGTTCTTCTCAGCAGCAAATATGTTCCTAGTATTCCTCTTTGGTGCAATCTTGGGCTTGGAGGCAGCTTTGGGTGCTTCTTTGGGCTTTGATGATGCAGCCCCTGTCCTGATAGCATCACCCATAAGCTTCTGAGCCTTGGGTGCTGGTGCAGCAACCTCTTCTTCTTCCTCCTCTTCCATCATGGAAGGCTTTCCAATAACTCTGGCCGTGGTCTTTTTAACCCTTTCCTTCCTCTTCTTCCCTTCAGCAGCAGCCTCTTTGGGCTCAGATGCTTGAGTGGAGGCTCTGGCTTTAGACATGGGTTGTCTTCCTGCTGGCCTTTTGGTCTTCAGACCTGGCTTAGTTGCTGCAGCTGAGATATACTCTTTCTTGAGCACCTTTTTCTTGGAAATGGCCTCATCCTCTACTGCCACATAGTCTTCATCCTCAGATTCTGAGGTTTTCTTCTTTCTGGCCCTGGTGGCAGCTTTGGGCGGGTTGCTTGGGGTGCTCCTGCTACCCTCATCAGAGCTGCTAGAGGGACTAGTGCCCTCACTCATTTGAATCTGCTCCTCTGACTTGTTCTGGCTGTCACTCTGATCAGACATGTTGCAAACACTGACTACAAACCCTGTGAATAGATATAGATGAGATAGAGTGGACGAGCATCACAAAATACAGAGGTTTTTGCAAAAGAATGATTCAAAAACTTAGTTTTAGTTTTCCACAGAAAGCATTTCGGATCAACCGATTTGCAAACTAGGTGATACCGAAGCAGCTTTTGGAACCTAAACTAGTGAACTCGGTCAAACCGAATCACAGTTTGGTGGCACCGAGACTGCTAGGGTTTCACAAAGTCCTGAACTCGGTCACACCGATATGCAATTCTCGGTAAGACCGAGAATCACTTGTGCAATGGCCTTAGCCGAATCGCTGGAACCGAGTTCTACAACTCGGTGGGTCCGAGATGGTTTTGGCGGAAACCTAACCCTAAATTTTCAATTCACCTCTAATCTACGGAGTGTTTTGACTGGATAGAATAGTTTCAATCGTGGCAAGAATCATGATGAACACAATGTGCTAGGAATCGGACGGGGATAGCACTGTGATCGAGTCCATACCCTAGCTTGGCGATGAACTCGCTACGGCGGCAACGGCGGGGTTGAATTCGGTTGACGGCGGCGGAGACCAGCGAAAGGAGGCGGCTGGACACGAGGAGGACGATCCGGAGACCCTGGAGGCAGAGCGAGCTATGCGCGGGCGAAGGGGTTTGGAGAAAGTTTCCAAATTTTTGCCCGTGGGTATATATAGCCCGACCCTGTCGGTGTGACCGAGTGGAACAACTCGGTGGCACCGAGATGCATAACTATTGACAGTTACAGCAACTCGGTGTGACCGAAAAGTTCAAATCGGTTGCACCGAGATTGAAAACCTAGATCGACTTAGTGATCTCGGTATGACCGAAATGCACAAAGAAGTTTTGGAAGTTTAAGTCTATGACGAATCGGGGACTCCGTGTGCTCCTCACACAGAGTGGTTCGAATCTGACTTGATCAAATTTTGTGATGTAGCATGAATAGAGTTTGAGACGAGAAGAGCATAGATAGCTAGAGAAGGTTCTTAGGCATTCTTGTCCATCCACTTGGCAAAAGAAAAAGAAACCAATCAATCAAACAACAAGTGGATGTCCTCGAATGAGTAAAATATGCAACCAACATGCTCACACAATAAAATAGCAAATGAAATATGTGACAAAGCATGCACAAACAATTCTAGCATCTATCAAACAATTGGCGATGATTAGGTCATCTATATATGAGTATATTGACTTAGGAGTCAAATGAGAACATTTGATCATAGGTCATACTCATCGTTTAAGCTCAAGTGGGGTTACCACTTTTACATAATGCATTGATGTGTTCACACCATTAGAGTTGCTTTGACTCAATTCTTAGAGTTAAGCTCCCCCTAGATGTGAGATCCCCCCTTAGAGGGATGAACTAACCTTGGGTTTTGTCGATGATGACTTCATGTAGGTGTTGAAGATGTGGATGCTCAATGTTGATGAAGATCATTTGGAGCAATCCTTTGGAGTGAGTTGCACTTTCAATACCTACACGGGTTAGTCCCACAAGGAACAAACAAGGATATCCATAGACATAGAGTGATGCACACACAAGATGATGTCTATGAAAGCATTAGATTACCTTGTCCCTTGTCTTACCAACAAGAGGGTTTGTGACTCCTTGAACTAGTGCAAGATGTGGAAGTTGATTGCACTTGTTGTTGCCAAAATGATATGAGTGAAATATGTTGGCGGAGTCACCCTCAAGAATTCTCTAGTTCTTCTTCTTCGGGATCCACATCATCTTGATGGGAATCCTTGGAGTTGTAGTCGTACTTGATGAAGTAGAACTTGTCGTAGTCTTGGGAACCCACTTGACCAAGGCCTTAGGAGCTTCTTCAAATGCATCAATCTCCTCTTGAAGCTTGTCCTTGCCTTTTTGCTTGTGGTCTTGTGGTGGAAGAAAATCTTGAGCTTGTGTCCCCTTGAAGGAAGTAGGATCATACTTCTCTTGTTGAGGAACAAACTTCGTCTTGGGATATTGATCTTCTTCCCACTCAACTCCATTGGCATTGAACTTTCGTTCAAAACCAACACCTTGGTTCTTCCGGTGCCTTCCTTGCTTGCGTACAATTTCCTCAAATTGCTTACTCCCGGCAAGGCTCTTGTAAACACCTTTCTCTATAATTCCCTTCAAAAAGCTATTTTCTTGCTCAAGTGTAACTTGGCTAAGAGAATCATTAGTGGAATCAAGAGAACTACTAGAAGCAACAACATTTGATTTAGCATGATTATTGTTACTACTAGAGGAAGAATCCTTCTTGTTTTTGTTAATGGACTTGACTTGAGGCATGTAAGTAGATAAGAGTAAACGCTTGGCAATGTAAGAAGAACTTTTCTTACGAAGATCATCATTGATTGCATTTAAGAACTCATGCTCTTGCTCAAGATTGAGCTTTTCAAAGTGTAATTTATCATGAGTCCTTAAAAGTTCTCAATGATCTTCTAAGATAGTTTTATGAGCTAACTTAAGAGTGTTTAGTTCTTTAGTTAGAAGCTCAATCTTCTCCTTATCATTGTCATTCGTTTTATCTTGATTAGCATGATTAATTGACGTTTCATCATAGTATTCATCACTAGATTTGTCAACAAGTAAATCATCATCACCTAGCAAGTCATCTTCATCACTATTGAAATCAACATACTCGGGGTGTGTTAGCTTTGGGCCTTTAGCCATGAAGCATCTTCCAATTCCTTCATTAGGTGAATCAAATATGGCATAGGAGTTGGTTGACACAAGTGCTAGACCGGCAACACCTTCATCTTGAGTATATTCGGAGTCGGAGTGATAGTTTCTCTCGGAGTGATTGTCGGAGTCGGAGCCGGACACCCATTCAACAACATGAGCTTGATGTCTTCGTTTTGTGTAGCTCCTTGATGACTTGTCCCTCCTTTCTGAATCCTTGCTCCTCGGGATGTTCTTCGTTCATAACGATCATCTCTATTTCTCCTCTCTCTTGGTGGTGATTCCTCTCTTCTTTTGTGGGGTGTCGTACACTCATTGCAATAATGTCCGGGTCTCCCACAATTGTATCAATTGCGCTCTCGACTGGAAGATCTTTTGTCATTGTAGGACCTTGACTTGGAGCTTCTCTCTTTGCTTCTACTCTTGTAGAATTTGTTGAAGTTCTTCACCATTAAGCTCAATTCTTCATTGAAGGTTTGTTTCTCACTTGATGATGTGGGGGCTTCACATGAGGCTTTGTAAGCACCACTTGACATGTTGTGAAGTTCCTCCTTATCCTTGAGCGACATCTCATGAGCAACAATTCTTCCAATGACTTCCGTTGGCTTGAGATCTTTGTAATTGGGCATCATTTGGATCAATGTGCACAAGGTATCATATTTTCCATCCAAAGCTCTTAGGATCTTCTTGATGATGAATTTATCGGTCATCTCTTCACTTCCTAAGCCCGCAATCTCATTTGTGATAAGAGCAAGCCTAGAGTACATTTCAGCGACACCTTCACCATCCTTCATTTTGAACTTGTCAAGTTGACTTTGGAGCACATCCAACTTGGATTCCTTGACGGAGTCGGTACCTTCATGCATATCAATCAAAGTATCCCAAATTTCCTTTGCATTCTCAAGACGGCTGATTTTGTTGAATTCTTCGGGGCACAATCCGTTGAAGAGGATATCACAAGCTTGAGCGTCGTATTGCAACATCTTCAACTCTTCCGCACTAGCTTCACGGTTCGGTTCTCTCCCATCAAAGAATTCACCTTGCAAGCCAATACACACAATAGCCCAAACGGCGGGGTTATGTCAAAGAATATGCATTTTCATCTTATGCTTCCAACTAGCAAAATTAGTACCATCAAAGTAAGGACCTCTACGGTGATAATTTCCCTCGCTAGACGCCATACTCTCCTAGGTTGTGAAACCAAGGCTATGACCACCAAAAGCTATAGAAATCAAAGCAAATGGAGACCAAAGCTCTGATACCACTTGTAGGATCGAAAGTATGTCTAGAGGGAGGTGATTAGACTACTTGACCAATTAAAAACTTATCATTTTCCCAGTTTTAGTCTTTGGCAGATTTTAGCTATCTTAGCACAAGTCAAGCAATCCTAGCACAATTCAAGCAAGCATGCAAAGAGTATATGAGCAGCGGAAAGTAAAGCATGCAACGTGCAAGAATGTAAAGGGAAGGGTTTGGAGAATTCAAACGCAATTGGAGACACGGATGTTTTTGTCGTGGTTCCAATAGGTGGTGCTATCGTACATCCACATTGATGGAGACTTCAACCCACGAAGGGTAACGGTTGCGCGAGTCCACGGAGGGCTCCACCCACGAAGGGTCCACGAAGAAGCAACCTTGTCTATCCCACCATGGCCGTCGCCCACGAAGGACTTGCCTCACTAGCGGTAGATCTTCACGAAGTAGGCGATCTCCTTGCCCTTACAAACTCCTTGGTTCAACTCCACAATCTTGTCGGAGGCTCCCAAGTGACACCTAGCCAATCTAGGAGACACCACTCTCCAAGAAGTAACAAATGGTGTGTTGATGATGAACTCCTTGCTCTTGTGCTTCAAATGATAGTCTTCCCAACACTCAACTCTCTCTTACAGGATTTGGATTTGGTGGAAAGAAGATTTGAGTGGAAAGCAACTTGGGGAAGGCTAGAGATCAAGATTCATATGGTAGGAATCGAATATCTTGGCCTCAACACAAGGGTAGGTGATTCCTTCTCAGAAACAACAAGTTGGAAGTGTAGGTTTGTTCTGATGGCTCTCTCCACGAATGAAGAGGAGGTGGAGGGGTATATATAGCCTCCACACAAAATCTAACCGTTACACACAACTTGCCAAACTCGGTGGGACCGAATTGATAAACTCGGTCGGACCGATTCAACAAATCTAGTGACCGTTAGGATTTTCGGTGAGACCGACATGCAACTCAGTAGGACCGATGTGGTTAGGGTTAGGGCATAACGTAATCTCGGTGAGACCGATTACACAAACTCGGTGAGACCGATTTTGGTAATAAGCTAACCAGAGAGTTGGTCAGGTAAACTCGGTGGGACCGATTCGCTCATTTCGGTGAGACCGAAATGTTACAAAAAGGAAACAGAGAGTTTACATTGCAATCTCGGTGGGACCGATCGCCCATCTCGGTGGTACCGAAACGTTACGAAGGAAAACAGAGAGATTACAATCCCATCTCGGTGAGACCGAGATCCCTATCAGTGAGACCGATTTGCCTAGGGTTTGTGGCAGTGGCTATGACATCTGAACTCGGTGGCGCCGGGTAGAAAGAATCGGTAGGGCCGAGTTTGACTTTTGGTTTAGGTCATATGTGGATATGAGAAAGTAGTTGAGGGTTTTGGAGCAAGAAACTCATTAAGCAACACCTCATCCCTCCTTGATAGTATTGGCTTTTCCTATAGACTCAATGTGATCTTGGATCACTAAAATATACAATGTAGAGTCTTGAGCTTTTGAGCTTGAGCCAATCCTTTTATCCTTAGCATTTTGAGGGATCCACTTTTCTCATTCATGCCATGCCATCCATTAAGCTTTTCCTGAAATATTCATCTTGGAATGATGTTAGCTCAATGAGCTATATGTTGTTAGGAATTACCGAAACCACCTAGGGATAGTTGCACTTTCAACAACCCCTTATCGCGTTGGTTGCGAGGATTTATTTGTTTGTGTAGGTGCGAGGGACTCGTGCGTGGCCTCCTACTGGATTGATACCTTGGTTCTCAAAAACTGAGGGAAATACTTACGCTGCTTTACTGCATCACCCTTTCCTCTTCAAGGGAAAACCAACGCAGTGCTCAAGAGGTAGCAGTATCACTTCCCGGCCAACGAACTAGGCATCATATGTGGAGAGGATCGAGAAGCTACCACTGCCCTCCCAACCTGTGATTTTAGCCCCCAGGAAGTTTGTGAGGGATTGAAGGCCGCCTCAAGGTCTATCGCTAGTGGTTGAAAACCGCATTCATTGTGATATCTCAAGGAGAATAGGGTGAGCCTTCGTGGTGTTTGTGTGCCTCCGGGGTAACACCCACCCCTCCAGCAGTTACTAGGTTCCCTCCAAGGAGGTGAACATTGGATACATCCTCTTCTCAGTGTCTTCGATTATCTCTAACCTTAGCTCCCTACTTCTGGTTTACTTTCGTCACTTGACCTTGCATTCACTATAAATTATTGAACTCATTATATAGTGCTTGTTATCTCAACATAGCAATTTATAGGCTCACTTTCATATTCACATTCCCTAAACTTGCTAATGAATATATTAAAATTTATAATTGTACCTATTCACCCCTCCCCCACTAGGTCCATCTCGATTCTTCAACTGTCCATGGTGAAGTTCATATTGGGGTTTTTGACGTTCACGGAAACTTTACACCAAGCTTGTTCCCTAGCTGCCAAACTCCCACCTGTATTCAGCTAGCGAAACATCACATGACCTCTCCTATGCTCCCTGCTACACACTCACAACTCAAATTGGGCGAGCCTAGTGAAGAGACACTTGGGGCGTGTTTTAGTTGATTGCACAACCTCCATCCTAGCTTCAGGGGACCAAATTTGGCTCTCTTGGTTAGTTGCGCGTGCGGTTGGCCCTGCATCGCATGCTCCTCAAAACAGCCTAGCTCTGGAGGAACAACCGGATTTGACCATTTCCAGCGAGCCTGGCCTGAGCGAGCGCAAAGAGAGCACGCGGCCGCATGCGTGGGGACGAGCGAGAGATCACGTGATGTTACTTGAAGGCGGGCCAAAAAATACCCTCATCGCTCTCTCACGCTCTCTCTCACATGTCCCCCCTGTCACTCTCCTCTCACCTTTGGCGGCACCATGACGAGCATCGGTACCTTTGGCGGCACCATGCCGAGCATCGGTAGCTGGAAGATCTGGACGATGAGCATCGGCGGCGACCATCCAAAGGCGCTTCATCACTACTTCGTCAATGGCAGTAAGTCCTGAACCCACCGGATCTAGAACGCAGTCTAAGTCGGTATAGGTTCAATTTTGGGTCTGATAGGGTTCAATTTGGGGGAAGATCAGTGATTATGCCTAAAAGTTGTAGTATGGTATATGCATGTTTTGTGTTGAACAATTATTTAGTAGTGTGGTTTAACCTCTGTTCGTTAGTGTTGCTGCTACTGTTATGCCAATGACTACGTGTGCTCGAAGAAGAGGTTACCACACCGCACGTCTTGCATGTATCTAAACAGCAAAATGTTGCCTCAAGGAAGCACAAACATGCAACCAAACACGCTGTTAAACCCACTACTTGTCTCTCTGCTCCCATTCAACCAAACCACATGCAAAACATGGTCCAAAGCTGTATTGACTTGACGGTTGTACCAGGCCTGGTTCTCACGAAGTTCAAAATGGCTGCGCGCAAGCTCTTGTGCACCCTTACATCCAACCACTTTAAACCAACTAGATGACGCCGGCGCGTTGCTGCAGTAACTTTGTTTAAAAAAATATGTAAATAGTTTATAAAAATACCTAAATCTAATGAAAAAAAAAGAAAGTCTCTGAAAATAGAATAAGAACTTTTAAATCACTATTAAAATATCATTTCAAAACAAAAATATGAAGGATGACTAACATGCATATGCATGTATGATGCGTCAGCATTACATGCATAGGCTAATGCAAAAATAATTGTAATTTATAAGTTCTCTTATGTGGCAGATTTTGCATGGCTTAGTAGAAGAGAAAACTTAAATGCATGGCTTTAGTGGAACATTGAGGTGGACACTTCGCATATTCAGATGAGACAGGCAGCATCTTGTTGAGAAGAGACGATGTAATACAAAACAAAACAAAACTCAAGTATGGACGCATTTCCTCATTTCATATCAGTTTGCTCCATCGACCCCCAACAGTTTGTTGTAAGTACTAGTACAATAATTGGCTCAAGTGGCCTGTATGACACATATATATTATTATCGGGTCAGGCTGCTACATTTGTGATCAATATCAAGTGTTAAAGAATGGATTATATAGCCCACGGCCAACCAAAGAACATTACTACTTTACAAACGAGAGGGAAGGGGAAGGAAAAAATTGTAGCAGGGTTGACACCACATCAAACCAAAAAACTTAATGGCTGGCCTATTTCGAACACAGGAATTTCACAGGCAATCGCCGAAATCCCGTAGGAACATATAGGGGCCACGTATAGAGCTATAATCAGGAAGTAACGCCTAGATTCGTGAGGGGGTGGAAATAGGCTGTAAAGCCTATGGCAACTTCACGTTGGCCAGGTCCCCCATGGACGATTTCACAGTCTCTTCCGCTGCAAAGTCCTGTAACATTCCAACACGCTCATCAGTTAACTTTGGTTAATTGTTTTAGCAAAAGAGCTCTGTCATAATACACGGATACAACGAAAAATAAACAACATTGTGTGCCTGACCAAGGCATGAAATGACATGAATGAAAATAAATAAATGTGATAGCAGTACAACATGGTTGAGTACCTGCAGGCGCTGCATCAAGTACATCAAGAACAAATGCACAAACACCTGATACAGGTATACGCAGATTCAATCAGAGATCAGCCTTAACATGATCTAAAATAAAACATACAGGATCAAAATTATGCTGTTCTTGCCAGATAGAATAGAAGGCTGACTCGGGCAACAGGATGCCGCCACAAAAATCTTGTCGCCCTCACAGCCCCTGAATCTAAAAACTTCGCAGCTTTTTGTAACTGGAACACCAAAAATGCCAAGCAAGGTAAAATATTAGTACTCTCCCACTATTTGTTAGGATGCTGCACTCCAGGTTTTCATTGGACAGATATACCTGATGATTTGCCGTTGCCATGTGTCGATGATGCAGAGGGAGAGGCCTGAAATATAAAAGGTAATTATCTAAAACTGTACTAGAACTTCCAAATAGAGGAACAAAGCTAAACCTTGGAAATCTCAAAGTACAGTTAGCAACACATGGCTGCTTCTCTTTTGACTGGACATTCTCACAGCATAAAAAAACTATGGCATGCTTATAAACAATATTTTCCTTCATGTTCAATAACGAAAAGAAAACAGTCAACATACTCTAGCGCATTGATATCAGTATCTTCTTCCCATGATGATGCTGATCTGCGAGAAACCCTACTCCTTTCTGCTTCTACCTATCAAATGGAACACAAAGATAATAGAATGGTAGGACAATAAGAACATCCGCAGGACAATGCCTATAGCACAAGCAACATAGAAAGAACAGAAATTATGAACCTGCACTTCATGGAATTGCTTCAATGATTTCTCCAGTTGGAACTCTAATGCACCTTTTTCACTGGCCATGGATTCTAATTGTGTTTGCTTGTGGTACTGGAGAAATAATGCATAGATAATGAATTAGCTCTCCTTAGCTAAAATGCCAATGACAGAAAAGGAAATTGCATGATTCAGCACATACCAGCAAATCAGTGAGCTCACGGTATCTTTTCTCTAGCTCAACATGCTCCTAAAAAGAAACACATTTGCACAAGAAAACGTAACCATTAAGTATGATCTGGTAACAAGGTGGATTGTAGTAAATGTTGCATTCGTCCAGTTATAAGGTGGGTAAATGTTGTTCACCCAGTTTTAACAAGTGTGATTTGATTAGGATTAACAACCTGTCTAGAATAATGCTCTGCGTCTCGTCTCATTCCAGCCATTTCAACTCTCATCTTCTGCAACTCAGCCTACATCATACAAATAAAGATGTTGAACAAATAATGGTGCAAGACAGAGCATTCTGCTTACTATAATAGAAACAACTCCATTGATACTTTTTACATTTTCTGTGATATTATACCTGATCATCATATTAGCATTTTTACCTAAACTTCCGAATTATTACTTGACAACTGATTCTTTGATATCTTATGAATTAAATGGTACCTCCAAGGATAATATCTTGCTTTCTGCCTCTCTTTGGCTTTGCCGTGCTCGCTCAACTTCCTCCTGCCATGCCTGTATCTGCTTTCCAAAAGCACAGCATCAAGAGAAACAAACACCAAAGTGTTACATTTCAGGATAGTGCACAATATGCTAAGTTCTATTACTTCAAAAGCAAAGATAAATAAATACAGATAGACATTTGTAGATAGGGTAGTAAATAGTTCCACAATATGAGTATCTCAGGCATGGAGTGTGCTAAAAGTACAGCTCATATTAATCCAGTAAAGAAACCAAGGTTCTTTGATTTTAACCTGAAGAACCCCCAGTTATACTTTCACAGTTTCACCACCATTTGGAATCAGTTCCACACTATATATATTGTTGTGCCTTGTTGTTACTTCCTTGCCGCTATTTTATCTGGCTGAATGTCTGTGCAAAGGTAGCTAATACTAATAGTAGGGGCTATCAACTTCTCTGCAGTTCGTGACCCAGACCGTGATCGCACTGCAGGTTTCCTGATAGTGCCAAAACATTTTCCATTTTTCCCCTCCTATTGCTGTCAACTATATTTTTTAGTAATGAGAAACGGGAGATCTGGTTTAGAAGAAAAAGTTAACCTGAAGAGCTTGATTAGCATCTTCAGAAGGCTTTTTCTGAGCACGGCGATTACGAGCTTCCATTTCCTGTAGTTCTTGGTGCAGTGATGCACATTCAACCTGAAACAACCAGGGTAGCGATAGTTAATAGCAGAAACTAAACTGATCAGATATGACACACAGTGCGGAAAGGAATTTACCTCAAGTACAGCTACTTTGTGCTCAAATTCCATTGCTCTCGATGAGCTTTGATCAGCAGCTCTCTGTATGCCAACAGAACAGTCAAGATCAAACTGAATTTGCCACTGTTTCTTTAGTAGCAGAATGAAAACCACACGAAAGTTTAATAGTAGCAATGATTGTGTTAAAATCGGAGACCAAACGGCTAAAATGTGACACCCATAGAATCTAAACTAAGTGACATTATTGCAAGTACAAGATTTGGTTTAAATTGACATAAAACGGATAGGAGTTGAACTATTTACACAAGAGCTTAGAAAATTAGTGGAAACATACTATAAATCACACATATGGATTGAAGCAAAGCACTGGAAACATAACAGTTACTAATTTTCTAGCTGGATTACTGTTTCTTGCAAGTACACATGCTGGCCTTGTGGTATTGACGAACCTCTAAAATCTAGATAGATGTGTCTCCACTTAGTCACGGTGCTAGAACTTCTAAATATTGAATTAGCTCATCTTGGCAGTTTGAGTACGGAACTTGTTTTAAGGACATCTACTTAGATCTTCAAATGTATCCCCTGGAGAACAATAGGCCAATAAACAGATGAACGCAACTAATGGGATAGCGTACCTGCATGTGCCAAAACATTTGATCTTACAGGAGTAAACTTTAAGTCATTCAAAAGAGTTATTCATTCTGCCGATTCTAGAACGTAGTAGACTAATATTTCTAGTTGTTGAAACAAAGTCAGGCTGTGATAAATGCCCCTTGCACTGCAGATGATATTGCAAGAAATGTCAATTGAACCAAACATCTACATAGCACTAACATGCAGTTTCCTTGTTAGTATTCAAGAAAATCGGCAGACAATTTTGGCATCCTCACGTTGTAGACCACATGTTGACGCTTCATATTTATACCTTGTAAAATTACCTGGATTCTAGCAAGAGCATTTGATGCCTCGACAGCCCGATGCTCCAATTCTACTTCTCTGTCAACAGCTGCCTGCAATGTAATAGAAAGTATTGAAATTTTATAACACAAGAAATTATGATAAAGACAAAGCAATAAAATGGATGCACTTCAACAAATTACCATCTTTGTAGCGTTATGTGCAATACGCTCCTCTTCAGCCCTCCGCTCCACGGTTGAAAGTTCCTCTCGTAGAGCCTAAAATGTACATGGTACATACAGAGGTCAGATAACTTCATGAAAATATGAGGCTGTTCTATTATTCTACCCCAGAAAGTCTATTTCACTAACCTGGATGATCCTGGTTTCAGTAAGCTCACGGTTCCTCTTAAGGCCATCCATATCTTCCTAGTATCAGCAGAAAACAAAATCGATTTATTATTTGATAACATCAGTTATGTTACAGAAGCGTAAAAACAAAGGAAAAGTGTTAACAGTCACCCATATAGCCATACTATTCAAGATTTATATCCAAAAGAGATCATATCAAGCTGTACAACTTAAACACACAGGTGCTAGTTCCTGAGAGTAAGTCCAAGACTTCCACTGATATCTGAGTCTGACAGAGAGCACAGGACACTCCAGGTTCATACTCATTTGCGATAACACAGCTCGAGCTCAAAATTTGAGCAGGAACTCGAAGCTCCATTGATTTAAACAATGAAGGCAGAATGCTAGAGACTGTAAGCGACTTTCCATGAGTCAAAAAATAGACAAGTGCAGATGTGCATATATAAGAGGAAAATGAGCAACTCCCACTCCCGGACACAGAATAAAATAGGAGGGGGGAGTTTTTACATCACTAATAAGTTTTTATGCTAAGTTCTACAGCCAGAATTTTTTTAAGACACACAAGGATGAATATTAACAAAGCTACAAAAATCCGCAAATGACACGAGCATCTTGAGTTCTTGGAATGAGTAAAAAATATCCAAAATCCTGCTACTCCAACTCCAAATCATGTCTACTTGAGACCTTATGTGTATTCAACTAGAAAGAAAGTTCACAAGCACCTCCACGATATTCCAAATGGGAAAGAACAAAAACACATGGTACAATGCAATTATAATTAGATCATGACAGAAAATTGAAAGCATGTGAGTAGCAAATCACTGAAGAAATGGCCACTGCGCTAGCATATTTGAAGCAATTATAATGATTGAAGACAGCAGTAAAGTGCCATTATGGAGTTCATACAATCATACATTAAACTCTGCAACTGTACAGGATACTGGCCACAATGTATGGTTTCCTTGGGCGATGTAGTAGTGTTACAGAAAGATTAAAAAAAACTTGAAAGGGTATGAAAGATGAAACCTGTAAAGATGCCAGCATTTCTTCTGAAGCTGCTGCTTTTTTCTTCCAAGAGTCCAACGATTTAGCTAGAGATTCAATCTCAGTGTTTTTTGCAGCCAAAGCATCAACCATGTTAGATTCAACTCGTGAACCTTGTACTCTGGACACCGATAGTTCTTGCTGTAGTTGCTTTATATGAGCTTCATGTGAGCTACATTTCTCTCTCTGTTATGTGTTATGAAATCAATATATATATATTAGAGAAAACCACTCTACCATGCATGGGGTTAAGGTAATTAGAAATAAAATGTAATGAGATGAATTTCGGCAAGATAATCTGACCTCCTGAACAAGAAGCTCTTCTAGCTGTGCATTCTCGGATTTATATTCTTGGAGACGGGATGAAAGTCCAGCACAGACCTGTTGATAAGTAAAACATAAACCAACAGGTCAACATATGGATTTAATCACAATAAAGGTAAGCAGGTAACGTGGCAGAGTCACTAAGCTTATACTAATCATACCCGAGCTAATCTAGCTTCTTTTGACTGGCCAGTTTTTGCAGCGCTTTTTAGTAATCCCTGAGCCTGCCAAAGACCAACAAGACAGTGCTATAGTATAAGCAGAGAATGCATTCACATCAGCATATCTTGGTCATTAACTCATTGTGAGTGCAATTTGCTACAGCCTACCTCCTCAAGTTGGTCTTGATCCTTCAGAGGAACTGAATCAGACTTATGTTCCTGTTGATTTTGTGCGATTTCTGGTGGATCTGACAAATTATCTTTCTTCAAATCTTGGGATATGCCAGAACCTTGTGTATCGGGTACTCCAGAGATAGTTCTCTCCTGGATAACAGCCACAGCTGTGTCTTTATCCTCCAAACTGACTGCTAAACCAATCTCAGTAGACTGGTTACTACTGCTTGGCTCATTTTTTTCGTCTGGAACTGAAGGAGCGGAGCTTTCAGAGGCACTCTCCAAATGTCCAGAACCTGCAACATGATCCGTGATGGGACCTGTATCCTCAGGTGTTTTCTCCATCGACTGGACTTCAACCGCATTATCGATAGCATTAGCAGCTGTATCATTTTTAAGGTCAACGGTGGCGTTCTCCACTTTGTCCGACGTGCTCTCAGCATTCGCTCCCTTAACATCAACTGAAGTGACTTCAGGTTCACTGGCACTGGGAATAGCAATAGCATCATCATTTGATGAATCTGCACGTGCCGAAGGTTTGATCTTCTCAATCTTAATCCTCTCACGCGGCGGTTGCCTGTTTTTCCTCTCCTTCTGAGCTGCTGTCCTGTTACCTGCATCCCCAGTAGTGAGCTTCAATGGACCCTGCGATGTGAATTTACAGCAGACTTTAGACATCAGGTAGCAGGCGCACGGCCTGCAAGGTAATCAAGTATGCTCAAGAAGTCTAGCCGGTTGCGACCTTCTCCCTGGGCTTTCCCTTCTTTGCTTGCCCTTCTTGGCCATTCGGTCCTTCAGCAAACAAACATCAGCGATTACTAATATTCCAACTGGCCGAGCAGTTGGCTAACACGGGGCAATGTTTACCTGAAGGCTGAGGAGCAGTCTGCTCATCGGACAGCTCGGTGGCCACGCTTTTCGCCCTCCGGTCGACCACTTCGAGCAAGTCTGTTACAGCAAAAACAGGAAACTTGTTACAGCTCCACATTGCCAACAACTCAACAGCGTATCAAGCAGGCAATGGGATGGCAATGGGTTCGGGTGGGGTGCGGCTGGCCCCGCCCGCGCACCGAAAGGCGGTCGAACAAGGCACTGCATCAAGGCTACCTCGCCAGATTTCGCAGCCGGCGTCGTAATCCCACGCAGTAACCGCCGCGGATGCAGTGCTAGAGTCGAGGGGAGAAACCCCAGATCTTAGCCCGCAGGAGAGGTGGATCTCGGCAGCGAATCGGAAGGAGGGGAGGGGAGGGGAGAGGAGGCTGTGGCGCGTACCTTCGGCGACCTTGAGCCAGGAGGCCATGGCGGGATCACCGCCCCGGCGAGAGGAGGGTGGCTGGCGACGAGACGGCGAGCGAGGTAGATGAACTGACAGGTGAGATTTCCGGCCGCGGCAGTGGGGTTCTCTTCGCGGGATAGTTGGTGCTGGCGGGGCTCGGAGGTCGGATCCGACCGACCGGTGGGTTTGCTTTTGGTGGATGTAGAGATTTAATGGATATTAAGGTAAAATCCTATGTCAACTCGCCAAAGCCCGTCTAGCTCAGTTGGTAGAGCGCAAGGCTCTTAACCTTGTGGTCATGGGTTTGAGCCCCATAGTGGGCGATGTATGTCCATTTTTTTTTTCATTCATATTTTTGGTGCCATTATAGAATTTTGGAGAAGCTATTAGTTCTGTGGCGGCAATGCTAGACCTACATAACACTTATTACGTGCTACGTGCTTTACATAAATAGCTACGTGGAGTATTATTAGTGGATCATTAGGTGGGAGGGGGCCCACCCCCTGAAAATCAGGGGGGCAAGAAGATTATAGACAGGCAGATTACGTAAGTCTTCGTAGCAGCGTACGTAGATGTAGGATTATTGGTTCTGTGGCGCCCCCTGGTCGAACCAGGAAAAATATCGGGTGCTCCTGCCAGCCTTGGGGTACCCACCGAGCCCCACGGTGGGCGATGTATGTCCAATTTTTTTTTCATTCATATTTTTGGTGCCATTATAGAATTTTGGAGAAGCTATTAGTTCTGTGGCGGCAATGCTAGACCTACATAACACTTATTACGTGCTACGTGCTTTACATAAATAGCAACGTGGAGTATTATTAGTGGATCATTAGGTGGGGGGGCCCACCCTGAAAATCGAGGGCAAGAAGATTATAGACAGGCAGATTACGTAAGTCTTCGTAGCAGCGCACGTAGATGTAGGATTATCGGTCTCGTGGCGCCCCTGGTGAACCAGGAAAAATATCGGTGCTCCTGCCACCTTGGGGTACCCACCGAGCCCCACGATTGGGCGATGTATGTCCAATTTTTTTTTCATTCATATTTTTGGTGCCATTATAGAATTTTGGAGAAGCTATTAGTTCTGTGGCGGCAATGCTAGACCTACATAACACTTATTACGTGCTACATGCTTTACATAAATAGCAACATGGAGTATTATTAGTGGATCATTAGGTGGGAGGGGGCCCACCCCCTGAAAATCAGGGAGGCAAGAAGATTATAGACAGGCAGATTACGTAAGTCTTCGTAGCAGCGTACGTAGATGTAGGATTATCGGTTCTGTGGCGCCCCCTGGTCGAACCAGGAAAAATATCGGGTGCTCCTGCCAGCCTTGGGGTACCCACCGAGCCCCACGGTGGGCGATGTATGTCCAATTTTTTTTTCATTCATATTTTTGGTGCCATTATAGAATTTTGGAGAAGCTATTAGTTCTGTGGCGGCAATGCTAGACCTACATAACACTTATTACGTGCTACATGCTTTACATAAATAGCAACATGGAGTATTATTAGTGGATCATTAGGTGGGAGGGGGCCCACCCCCTGAAAATCAGGGAGGCAAGAAGATTATAGACAGGCAGATTACGTAAGTCTTCGTAGCAGCGTACGTAGATGTAGGATTATCGGTTCTGTGGCGCCCCCTGGTCGAACCAGGAAAAATATCGGGTGCTCCTGCCAGCCTTGGGGTACCCACCGTGCTCCACTGTGGGTTCGAGCCCCACGGTGGGCGATGTATGTCAAGTTTTTTTTTCATTCATATTTTTGGTGCCATTATAGAATTTTGGAGAAGCTATTAGTTCTGTGGCGGCAATGCTAGACCTACATAACACTTATTATGTGCTACGTGCTTTACGTAAATAGCAACGTGGAGTATTATTAGTGGATCATTAGGTGGGAGGGGGCCCACCCCCTGAAAATCAGGGGGGCAAGAAGATTATAGACAGGCAGATTACGTAAGTCTTCGTAGCAGCGTACGTAGATGTAGGATTATCGGTTCTGTGGCGCGCCCTAGTCGAACCAGGAAAAATATCGGGTGCTCCTGCCAGCCTTGGAGTATTATTAGTGGATCATTAGGTGGGAGGGGGCCCACCCCCTGAAAATCAGGGGGGCAAGAAGATTATAGACAGGCAGATTACGTAAGTCTTCGTAGCAGCGTATGTAGATGTAGGATTATCGGTTCTGTGACGCCCCGTGGTCGAACTAGGAAAAATATCGGGTGCTCCTGCCAGCCTTGGGGTACCCACCGTGCTCCACTGTGGGTTCGAGCCCCACGGTGGGCGATGTATGTCAAGTTTTTTTTTTCATTCATATTTTTGGTGCCATTATAGAATTTTGGAGAAGATATTAGTTCTGTGGCGGCAATGCTAGACCTACATAACACTTATTATGTGCTACGTGCTTTACGTAAATAGCAACGTGGAGTATTATTAATGGATCATTAGGTGGGAGGGGGCCCACCCCCTGAAAATCAGGGGTGCAAGAAGATTATAGACAGGCAGATTACGTAAGTCTTCGTAGCAGCGTACGTAGATGTAGGATTATCGGTTCTGTGGCGCCCCCTGGTCGAACCAGGAAAAATATCGGGTGCTCCTGCCAGCCTTGGGGTACCCACCGTGCTCCAATGTTGTTTCAAAAAATTCTGATAAAAATATGAATGTTCATAAGATATGTGACTACAACCCCTAAAATTCTTCGATCCAAACTTGAAATGCACATTGAGAGACAAAATAGACAAATGCAGATGTAAATAGTGTCAATGTTGCTTTTGTCTTTCTTTTTACACTATTCATATTAAATTTCACATTTTTGTTTCTCAATGTGTGTTTCGACTTTGGACCTGAAATTTTTAGCAGTTATAGTCACATTCCTTATGAATATTAACATTTTCTTCAAAAAAATTGAAACATTTAAAAATATATTTTTAACATTGAAGCATCGAGGGCACCCTAAGGCTGGGAGCACACGATACTTTCCCCTATGAACCATTGGATCGCTCATAAGAATCTTGGCACATTGATCCCTGCCACGTCATGGTTTTCATTCATTCGCAAAATGCATTGGCGCAAACATCTTATCTTTTCCTCCCTACGGCAAGCGTAGGGTCGAGACTTCTTCACAATCTCGTCATTCTCTTTGAGAGGGGGAAATAGAGTGAGGCGGAGCTGGCGTCGTTGTCTTCATATGTGCACCGACGCTTGCACACGATACTTTCCCCTATGAACCATTGGATCGCTCATAAGAATCTTGGCACACTGATCCCTGCCACATCATGGTTTTCATTCATTCGTAGATGCATTGGCGCAAACATCTTATCTTTTCCTCCCTACGGCAAGCGTAGGGTCGAGACTTCTTCACAATCTCGTCATTCTCTTTGAGAAAGGGAAATAGAGTGAGGCGGAGCTGGCGCCATTGTCTTCATATGTGCACCGACGTATGTGCACCGACGCTTGCACACGATACTTTCCCCTATGAACCATTGGATCGCTCATAAGAATCTTGGCACACCGATCCCCGCCACGTCATGGTTTTCATTCATTCGCAAATGCATTGGCGCAAACATCTTATCTTTTGCTCCCTACGGCAAGCGTAGGGTCGAGACTTCCTCACAATCTCGTCATTCTCTTTGAGAGAGGGAAATGGAGTGAGGCGGAGCTGGCGCCGTTGTCTTCATATGTGCACCGACATATGTGCACCGATGCTTGCACACGATACTTTCCCCTATGAACCATTGGATCGCTCATAAGAATCTTGGCACACGGATCCCCGCCACGTCATGGTTTTCATTCATTCGCAAATGCATTGGCGCAAACATCTTATCTTTTGCTCCCTACGGCAAGTGTAGGGTCGAGACTTCCTCACAATCTCGTCATTCTCTTTGAGAGAGGGAAATAGAGTGAGGCGGAGCTGGCGCCGTTGTCTTCATATGTGCACCGACATATGTGCACTGATGCTTGCACATGATACTTTCCCCTATGAACCATTGGATCGCTCATAAGAATCTTGGCACACGGATCCCCGCCACGTCATGGTTTTCATTCATTCGCAAATGCATTGGCGCAAACATCTTATCTTTTCCTCCCTACGGCAAGCGTAGGGTCGAGACTTCTTCACAATCTCGTCATTCTCTTTGAGAGAGGGAAATAAAGTGAGGCGGAGCTAGCGCCGTTGTCTTCATATGTGCACCGACGTGCAACTGCTCATCGGGATTCGCCGTGTTCGCAGGTACCCTGCCGCCTCCCCACTGCCCACCTCAACCGCCACCAACGCCCGCCAGCACCACTCCCCCATCCAAAGCCCACGCCTTCCACTTTCATGCCACCACCCACAACAAACCCACCTTCCCTCCCTCCTAAGTGTGCTCCTTCAGCACCGCCACCAAACATACAACACAACCGTCGACAATGCTAACGGCTCCTGCGTCAAGAGCCATGTCGGTCGCTCCTTAGCCGAGAAGTGTGCCATGCTCCTTGTTCCTCGTGGCCTCACCTCCTTTCCACACCTAGCCGCACGTGAAACCATCGCCACCTGTGTCGGCTAGTCACAACAAGCTGCAGCAGCTGATGCCGGCCACCGCCGCCGACCCGGCCAACCCGCATGGCAGGAGCCTGACCTTTCCCCCTCTTTCATGTCTCCCGTCAAGGTCAACCGCAATCAACCAACCCATTCTCTCCCCTTCTCTGATGTCCACTAAGATGAACATACGACCATCTTTCTATAGAGTGAGTTGTCCGTGGTGGGCTCCGACGTTCATGGGAGTACCCGGTTGTCGCAGAGACCAGGGATCGCCGTCACCATCGAGCTCGACATCAGCATCGCCGTCACCTCCAAGGTCTGTTTGATCTTCTTACAATCGCGCTCGACCCTGAGGGCCATGGCGCATGCCTTCTTTTGTTTGGAGCAAAGAAGGTGCGAGATGTTTGGTTGCTATGTTTGACAATGCACTTTGCCATGTCTTCAGTTATGGCAATGCACACCTGTCTTTTATTATTATCATTTTTGGAAATTGCCATGTTCTAAGTCGTGCGGTCAATAATCATTGCAATGTTTTAAAAAAAATGCCATGTTTTTAAGAGTTTATACCATGCATGTGGCATAAATTGTTGCCATGTATGGTTTAAATGATAACTAGATGGGAACCACATGTAAATTATTTTCGCTGGGGTATGACAACTAATTTAGGTCGGCCATGGCAACTTTTGTGAAGTTTAGGTTCATGGCAAAAAAATGCTAACTAAGTTGAATCTGCATGTCAACTCTCTTTTGTGTGTGTGTGTGTGGGGGGGGGGGTGGACTTTATGTTCAACTTCATTGTGTAACTAGTAGCTTTCATAGCAAATACTTAACTAAATGGGAACCATATGGCAAATTTGTTTAGTGATCCATGGCAAATTTTTGTTCATATTGTTGGGAAACGTTGCATTGAAAACAAAAAAATTCTACGCATACGCAATGATCTATCCATGGAGACGCATAGCAACGAGAGGGAGAGTGTGTCTACGTATCCTTGTAGACCGAAAGAGGAAATGTTTGACAACGCGGTTGATGTAGTCGAACTTCTTCTAGCTCCGACCCATCAAGCACCGAACGTACGACACCTCCGAGTTCTGCACACGTTCAGCGAGGTGACGTCCCTCGCCTTCTTGATCCAGCAAGGTGTCGAGATAGTAGATGAGTTCCTTCAGCACGACGGCGTGGTGACGGTGATGGTGAAGTGATTCTCGCAGTGCTTCGCCCAAGCACCGCGAAACTATGACCGAGGGTGTAAACTATGGAGGGGGGCGCCCGCACACGGCTAACAGTTGATGTTGTGTCTTCTAGGCGCCCCCCCCCCCTTGCTACCTCTTGAGCTTGCGTTAGATTTCCCCGAAGAGGAGAGGATGATGCAGCAAATTAGCGTAAGTATTTCCCTCAGTTTTTGAGAACCAAGGTATCAATCCAGTAGGAGGCCACGCGCAAGTCCCTCGTACCTACACAAAACAAATAGCTCAACGCAACCAACGCGATTAGGGGTTGTCAATCCCTTCACGGCCACTTACGAGAGTGAGATCTGATAGAGATGATAGATAATATTGTGGGTATTTTTGGTATAAAGATGCAAAGTAAAATAAAAAGCAAAGTAATAATAAAGTGATGGAAGATTGATATGATAGAGAATAGACCTGGGGGCCATAGATTTCACTAGTGGCTTCTCTCAAGAGCATAAGTATTTTACGGTGGGTGAGCAATTCTTGTTGAGCAATTGATGAATTGAGCATAGTTGTGAGAGTATCTAGGTATGATCATGTATATAGGCATCACGTCCGAGACAAGTAGACCGACTCCTGCCTGCATCTACTACTGTTACTCCACTCATCGACCGCTATCTAGAATGCATCTAGAGTATTAAGTTAATGAAAACAAAGTAACGCCTTAAGTAAGATGACATGATGTAGAGGGATAAATCCATGCAATATGATAAAAACCCCATCTTGTTATCCTCGATGGCAACAATACAATACGTGCCTTGCTGCCCCTGCTGTCACTGGGAAAGGACACCGCAAGATTGAACCCAAAGTTAAGCACTTCTCCCATTGCAAGAACTACCAATCTAGTTGGCCAAACCAAACGGATAATTCGAAGAGACTTGCAAAGATAACCAATCATACATAAAAGAATTCAGAGAAGATTCAAATATTGCTCATAGATAATCTTGATCATAAACCCACAATTCGTCGTTCTCATCAAACACACCGCAAAAACAATATTACATCGAATAGATCTCCATGAGAGAGGGGGAGAACATTGTATTGAGATCCAAAAAGAGAGAAGAAGCCTTCTAGCTACTAACTATGGACCCGAAGGTCTGAAGTAAACTACTCACACTTCATCGAAGAGGCTATGATGATGTAGAAGCCCTCCGTGGTGGATTCCCCTTCCGTGAGCTCCGAACAGGCCCCAAGATGGGATCTCGTGGATCTAGAAAGTTGCGGCGGTGGAATTAGGTTTTGGCTCCGTGTCGATCGTTCGGAGTGCGTAGGTATATATAGGAGGAAGAAATGCGTCGGTGGAGCAACAGGGGCCCACGAGGTGGAGGGCGACACAGGGGGGGGCGCGCCCCTACCTCGTGCCTTCCTGTTGGTTGCTTGACGAGGGTCCAAGTCTCTGGATCATGTTCGGTGAGAAAATCACGTTCCCGAAGGTTTCATTCCGTTTGGACTCCGTTTGATATTCCGTTTCTTCGAAACTCTAAAATAGGCAAAACCAGCAATTCTGGGCTGGGCCTCCGGTTAATAGGTTAGTACCAAAAGTAATATAAAAGTGGAAAATAAAGCCCAATATGGTCCAAAACAGTGGATAATATAGCATGGAGCAATCAAAAATTATAGATACGTTGGAGACGTATCAGGCATCCCCAAGCTTAATTTCTGCTCGTCCTCGAGTAGGTAAATGATAAAAAGAGAATTTTTGATGCGAAGTGCTACTGGGCATAATTTAAATGTAATTATTCTTAATTGTGGTATGAATATTCAGATTCGAAAGATTCAAGACAAAACTATAATATTGACATAAAAATAATAATACTTCAAGCATACTAACAAAGCAATCATGTCTTCTCAAAATAACATGGCTAAAGAAAGTTATCCCTACAAAATCATATAGTCTGGCTATGCTCTATCTTCACCACACAAAGTATTTAAATCATGCACAACCCCGATGACAAGCCAAGCAATTGTTTCATACTTTTGACATTCTCAAAACTTTTCAATCTTCACGCAATACATGAGCGTGAGCCATGTATATAGCACTATATGTGGAATAGGATGGTGGTTGTGGAGAAGACAAAAAGGGAGAAGATAGTCTCACATCAACTAGGCGTATCAACGGGCTATGGAGATGCCCATCAATAGATATCAATGTGAGTGAGTAGGGATTGCCATGCAACGGATGCGCTAGAGCTATAAGTATATGAAAGCTCAACAAAAGAAACTAAGTGGGTGTGCATCCAACTCGCTTGCTGACGAAGACCTAGGGCAATTTGAGGAAGCCCATCATTGGAATATACAAGCCAAGTTCTATAATGAAAAATTCCCACTAGTATACGAAAATGACAAAATGAGAGACTCTCTATTATGAAGATCATGGTGCTATTTTGAAGCACAAGTGTGGTAGAAGGATAGTAACATTGTCCCTTCTCTCTTTTTCTCTCATTTTTTTCTTTTTTTCTTCTTTTTTTTATTTGGGCCTTTTCTCCTTTTTTGTGGCCTCTTTTCTTTTTTTCGTTCGGAGTCTCATCCCGACTTGTGGGGGAATCATAGTCTCCATCATCCTTTCCTCACTTGGGACAATGCTCTAAAAATGATGATCATCACACTTTTATTTACTTACAACTCAACAATTACAACTCGAGACTTAGAACAAAATATGACTCTATGTGTATGCCTCTGGCGGTGTACCGGGATACGCAATGATTCATGAGTGACATGTATGAAAGAATTATGAATGGTGGCTTTGCCACAAATACGATGTCAACTACATGATCATGCTAAGCAATATGACAATGATGGAGCGTGTCATAATAAACGGAACGGTGGAAAGTTGCATGGCAATATATCTCGGAATGGCTATGGAAATGACATAATAGGCAGGTATGGTGGCTGTTTTGAGGAAGTTATATGGTGGGTATATGATACAGGTGAAAAGTGCGCGGTATTAGAAAGGCTAGCAATGGTGGAATGGTGAGAAAAGTGCGTATAATCCATGGACTCAACATTAGTCATAAAGAACTTATATACTTATTGCAAAAATCTACAAGTTATCAAAGCAAAGTATTACGCGCATGCTCCTAGGGGGATAGATTGGTAGGAAAAGACCATAGCTCGTCCCCAACCGCCACTCATAAGGAAGACAATCAATAAATAAATCATGCTCCGACTTCATCACATAACAGTTCACCATACGTGCATGCTACGGGAATCACAAACTTTAATACAAGTATTTCTCAAATTCACAACTACTCAACTAGCATGACTCTAATATTACTACCTCCATATCTCAAAACAATTATCAAGCATCAAACTTTTCTTAGTATTCAACGCACTCAAAAGAAAGTTTTACAAATCTTGAATACCAAGCATATTATTATTATTAAGAAAATTACCATGCTATTTAAGACTCTCAAAATAATCTAAGTGAAGTATGAGAGATCAATGGTTTCTATAAAACAAATCCACCACCGTGCTCTAAAAGATATAAGTGAAGCACTAGAGCAAAACTATATAGCTCAAAAGATATAAGTGAAGCACATAGAGTATTCTATCAAATTCCAATTTGTGTATGGCTCTCTCAAAAGGTGTGTACAGTAAGGATGATTTTGGTAAACTAAAAAGCAAAGACTCAAACCATACAAGACGCTCCAAGCAAAACACATATTATGTGGTGAATAAAAATATAGCTCCAAGTAAAATTACAGATGGAAGTGGATGAAAGAGGGGATGCCTTCCGGGGGCACCCCCAAGCTTTGACTTTTTGGTGTCCTTGGATTATCTTGGGGGTGCCATGGGCATCCCCAAGCTTAGGCTCTTGCCACTCCTTGTGTCGGGGAAGCTGATCGTGACCCACGAACACCTATGGGACCTGGCGGACCGAGTCCCTTGTGGTTCGGAGGGGGGCGGAGACAACACAAAGAGCAGATCGAGGCGATGCACACGAGCAGTTTACCCAGCCTCGGAGCTCTCCGGAGAGATAATACTCCTACTGCTGCTTGGTTGATTATATTGTGTTCTTGCTAGGGAGCAATGGGAGCTACAAAACCTAGCCTGAGTGAGTATGGTCTCCAATGAGTCGAATGAACTGAACCGGAGCCGAACCCTTTCTACGTTGCACATGGGCCTCCTTTTATAGGCTCAAAGGGGTCACCACAGGTGGCAACGTAGACGAGGGCAAAAATGGAAAAACAGTAGTTGGTACACCAACTTGTACAGTGTTCTATACCTAACTCTGACGGCAAGGGACAAGATCAATAAATGCCCGTCCCTGTCGCCTGAACAGTGCAACAGGGACCGTCAAGTGCACCACCGTTTGCCACGATGGTAAGCCTGTCAGCGCCGCTTATCGCTGCTCCCCGCTGGCTGCACAGCCCTTTGACACGCTGCGTGCTGGAGTTGCCCACGGCGACATCGTTGGCGGATGAGTGGAGCGGAGATGAAGAGAGTTACTGCCGCGGCAAGCGCCTTGCCGCGGTTGAACCCTTGTCGCACTCGGAAGCTTGTCGCTCATCGAGCCTTCCCGGCAAGCTCCTCTTGCCGGGGCCTTGTCTTCTGCGTGCCTTGAGTGGCCTTCCCGGCAAGCTCTGGGGTCTTGAATACTTTGTTCTTGAATGGCTCCAAAGGAGCCGCGGAGGACCTTGGCGGTCACTAGGCCAGCCTCGCTGCTGGGTGCTGCGATCGCCCGTGCGAAGTTCGGGATACTAGGGTACCCTACCCTAGTACACCGGCAGAGCCCCGGGCCTGGGCCACACACGGCGCCGAGCTCTGTTGGGCCAGGCCCAAAACAGTCTGCAGACGGCACTTGCTGCCTAGATCGCGCGATTATTCGCCTCGGACCCACCACGCCCCCACGAACGGCACGCCCGGACGTGGCGTCGTGGGAGAGATCGTGGGGCTTTCTTTAATGGGAAGCGAACGCCGCCCCTCTCCCTCCTTATAAGGGGAAACAGGCAGGACGCCCACTTGCCATTCTTGTCACATAAAAACCACCGCTCCCCTTCTTCTCAAGTCCAAAGAGAGCGACGCCCGCCCCCTCCCCCATTGCCACCGGCGCCACCAACGCCGCCGGATTCCTCCACCACCTCCGCCATGGCTCAAAGCCGACAAGGGCAAAGGGGTGAATCGGCCGAGGCGCAGCGGCTCATGGCGCCATGGAAGGAGCGGCCCTCTTGACCCCTGCCGACGCGAAGGAGCTGTGAGAGCTGTATTACCTCTTTCGGTCGACGGAGACGCGGGCTACCCAGACGAGGGTGATCTCCGCCGCCACATCCGAGAAGGTTTCCGTCGGGTACCCCTTCTTGGCGCTTTTCTTCCGCTGCGGGCTCGCCGCCTTTTCTCAATTCTTTGCGACGTCATGAACACATATGGCCTCCGCCTCCTCGATTTCACCCCCAACGCTGTCCTGACCATGGCGGTTTTCGCACACCTCTGCGAGAACTTTGTCGGAGTCCACCCAAATGTAGCCCTTTTCCGCCACTACTTCATGCCCCGCGTAGAGAGAGGAGAGCCGCTTGCCGGAGGGATTGCATGGATCTCCAGGATCGGCAAGAAGGAAGCATATCTTGAAGGAGAGCTGCGCAGCAAGTGGGAGGAGTGGAGAGCCGATTGATGTTGGATCATAGAGGAGAACCCGCAGCCTTTCACTGCCCTGCGCCAAACTTCCATAGTGCGCGGCAACGATTGGAGCAACTTGGCGCCGGAGGATGCCAAGTTGAAGATTGCCGTGACCCGGATCTTGCGCCTCAGGCATGCCGGGCTCACCGTAGGCGCTGTTGGCGCGGATTTCCTTCGCCGCCGCATTGCGCCCTTGCAGGAGAGGAGGAGGCCTGCTTGGGAATTCCAAAACGCGGCGGACATCATGAGGCTGCGCCCGGGCCTCAACTGGAACTTCACCGTCTTGGAGCTGGATGCCATGTCGCGGGAGCTGTTCAAGCGATCGCGATCACCCGAGTGGTTCATGTTGCCGAGGGGTCGTGCCTTTGTGCAACAACTCGTCGCTGACCGCATCCACGCGATGATGCCGCCAGCGATTCCCATGGAATCGTTCCAACTTGGCAAGAGCTCGCCGACGACATCGTGCAACAGTTAATCGACAACTTGGAAGAAGTGCCGATCCGCGCCGACGAGAAGAAGTGGCTCACCCGCGACACCACCGAGCAAGAGATGGTGCGCATTGCCACAAGGTTGGAGGAGGCGGCGGAAGCCGCCGCTTCTTGGCGTGTTTGGGTTCATGTGGAGGAGGCAGAGAGGCCGAGGCGGCAAGCCTTGCCGATCGAGAGGAGTTTTGGCGAGGAGGAGCAGGCCGAGCCCGACGCTGAGCCGAACGAGACTGCCGGGCGCCCCCTCCGCCTTCAAGTAGCTTGCAGCGGAGGAGCCTGGCCCGCTTAAGAAGGCGCCTCCAGAAGACCGGAGAAGTGGCGGGCGGCAGACGGGCCAACAGCCGCCTCATCGCCCGACGCTCCACCGCGGCAAGCATCTTTGTTGCCGGGAGCGCCTCATGCCGCCACAAAGAACGGGAGCGGGCCTTCGAGCCACGGCCCCGCACCCGCCAAGCGTCCGAGGGAGCCTACCTCCAGCTCGTCGCACCGGAGAGGATTTGACTTCTCCGCTCTCAGCCCGAGGAAGAAGAGGAAGAGTAAGATCTTGTCACCGCTACTTGTAATTCTTCAATTTATCGCTTTGTCTTGTATTTGACTTGCTTCATTCTCGAGCTCTTTCCTTTTTCAGACGCTGGCTCTGAGGGCGTCAAGAGGGCCAAGACTCGGTGGTTGTCGTCGAAGACGATTCCCTGCGGGTGACTGTGGAGGCGTGTTCGAGACCCGCTGCGGACTGGCAACCCTTCTTCAGAGCAGCCCCCAGCACAGCCCCCAGTGTAAGTACTTGGTTTATTTCTTACGGTTAGGCGTGCATGGGTGCTCCTTCTTCACCGATATCGACTTGTTGAATTGTGCAGAGCAGAGCAGCCTCATCAGAGGCCCGGAGGTCACCCCAAGTTCTGCCTCGCTCAACCACGCCGCCAAGGGATAATTCTCCGGCAAGGGAGCGCTCTCCGGCAAGGGAGGTCTCTCCGACAAGGGGCAGCGCCGACGACCCTCCGGTGGTGGAAACCGCGGCCATAGACCCCATCGCAGGTAATCTCCTTGCTTGAAAATTTCCCTTGGGTTCCTTTTCTTCTGTTCTTCTTTTTGAACATTTGCTTGACTTGTTCTTTCTTTCTCTGATTGTCAGACCCATCTGCCGGAGAGCCGATGGAGACTGAGGTTGCCGGCGAGGAGGACGCGCGCGGCAACAATGACGACGCCGCCAACATGGAGGAGGAGGCCGGCGCCGACAGTCCGCGGCGAGGAGGCCGCCAAGGCTCTTGGCGGGCGCAGAGGCTGGGGAGGGGTCTGGTGATCGTACTAACGACCCTGAGGCCGCAGGAGCGCCAGGCGCTACGCCGACCGCCGATCCCTCCGCCACCGATGCAGCGCCAGGCTCCGAAGAGCCCCAGCCCGACGCCTATCTGAAGGCCGGCGACGGTGTCTTCATCAAGCTTCCATGGGTGTCGAGCTCCAGGGCGCCGGTCGAGGAGAGACCTTCGACGAGCTGCTCGCCTCTCATTGGGCTGTCATGGTTAACGTGCTAAGCAGCAGCAGAGGGCGAAGTCGAGGAGGAGGAGCAGCTGCTAAAGAAGCTGTTGTCGCTCTACCGCGCCCGACAAGCTAAGCCGGAGTCGAGGAAGCACTTGTCGCGAGGGCGGAGCTAACATGGAGAAGCGCGCAGAAGAGCTCCGTCGCGCCAACAAAGAGACTCTCCGGGACATAGCAGAAGCGCGGGAGCAACTCTCCGAAGAGCGCACGGCCTTCATCCTGGAGAAGGCCGAGGTCGAGGAGCGGCAAAGGCTTGCCGGCGAGAAGCTCTGCAAGAAGAAGGTGGTGGCGCAGCGGAAGATCAACCTCGATAGCTATGAGGAAGATCTTGCCGCACGCGAGCAATCAATTGGCGGGGCACTCAAGGAGGCAAAGGACGCCGCCGCGGCTGCCGAGGCCGCCAAGAAGGAATTGGAAACGAAGGTGGCGCAGCTGGAGGCCACCCTCCAGAAGAGCGGCGAGGAGGTCACCGGGTTGAAGCACGAGCGCGAGAAGGACGCCTACACTCTTGGTGAGTTGCAGGGCCGTCTCGCTGAGAAGATCAAGGAGCTCGACGCCGCCAAGGACTCCAAGGCAGATCTGGAGCTGAAGCTGACCACCTTGACGGAGACGCTGGACGGCGCCAAGGAGCGGGAAGCGGGCCTGTTGGAGAAGATCAAGGCCAACGAGGAGCTGCTGGCAAATGCCACGTCCGCCCACAATACCCTCAGAGAGAATGTGATGCTCGACCGAGGGTCTTGTCAATACAGCCAGCGCCATCGACAAGGAGCCGATGGAGCCGGGATGGTGGATCTCGGATACCCCACCGACGAGCATCTCCAACCCAGCGCCAAGCTCAGCTGTTCTTCAAGAGCGTGTTGGCGGCTCTCCAAATGCTCCGGAGAAGATCCCAAAGCAAGCGGCCGACGAAGTCGCGCCAAATCTGTGCTGGGCTCTTCGAAGGTGCTGATGAAGGTGGCCTTCCGCAATCCAGCGTCGCCTTCGCCAACGCCCTCAAGTCACCGCCGCCAATCGCTGATGTTGAGGCGCTCAAGGCCTTGTCGCACCCATTGTGGGCAGGGTGAGCGGAGTCAAGAGAGTTGATGGCGACCGTGTAGACTAGGCCGCCAAGTTTATCTTTCCCTTGTCGCTGCAGACCATGTTCAGGAGAACAATTTATTAGATCTGCGACAAGTTACTTTTGTAATATACTCTATCTTAGGCAAACGATCGCAATGTTATTTCCTTTACTCGATTTCTTCCCTTGTATGTTTGTGCCCTACGCTTTTAGGGAACTTGTCGGTGCGAGCACCTTTGCCGCGAGCGCTGAGTGCGGGACGTTAGCAGCTTCTTTGGCGGGCGATGCTGCCCGACAAGCAACCTTGTCGCAACTAGTTGCAGCGCACTTAAGTTGTTGAGCGGACTCGAAACAAAGTAAGGGTGCGACTAGCTACTGAGTTGGTTCCTCCGCGCATGTGTTTTCCATACAAAGTACTATCGTTCGAGGAAGATAACTTAAAAATTCAAAAACTGATTGCTTAAACTTAGCAACTTAGCTTTTCTGTCGTTTGCTTCCCGGCAAGGCGATATTTCCTCGAGCGACACTTGGTGGCCCACACCATTATCTTCTCCTTCCCCCGGCTAACTTGTGGGTGGATGAACCTTCCTTTCCTTTGAGAAGAAAGAAGAGAAAATAAAGTTATGGAGCCTAGTGGCTCGTTATCGCTTACCGAGTGTGGATTCTGCACAAAATGTCAGATAATACATGCAAAATAATGATGAAAGCATGAAATTGACAAGTTGTGCGCAACACATAAGCTTTTATCGATGCACGGGTCTGCGCCCGCTTTGTACAAAGGATTACATGCAACAATGGCAAGACTTGTACAAAAGGGTGGTTCTTGAACGGGTTCAACAATCGCGCTCTATGGGTAAAACTTGCGAAGATGCTCTATATTCCGGGAGTTGCTCACCGAACGCCATCTTCGGTCTCAAGGCGGACGGCGCCGGGCCTAGTGACTCGTTTCACCCGATAAGGGCCTTCCCACTTCAAGGCCAACTTGTTGGAATTCTTGGCGGATTGAACGCGCGAAGAACAAGGTCGCCTTCCTCAAGCTTCGGCATTAACTTTGTGGCTATGGTAGCGGCGCAAAGCTCTTTGGTAACGAGCAGCTCAGACAAGCAGACTGAAGACGATCTTCCTCGAGGAGCAGCGTCATCTTATCGCAGCTGCTCTTGCTCAAGCTCATCATAGCGAGTACTCGAGGTGATCCGTATACTGAGTTCCGTGGGGAGAACTGCCTCTGCTCCATAGACTAGAGCAAAGGTGTCGGCGATGGCTCGATTTGGCGTCGTCCGATCGACCAAAGAACCACCGCAGCTCCTCAATCCAGTTTCTTCCGACTTGTGCAGCCTGTTGAAAGTTTCGGTCTTGAGTCCTCGCAGCACTTCAACATTTGCCCTCTCGCTTGACCGCTGCTCCTCGGATGAGCAATGAAGCAGCGCACCTTGGCGCCAAGATCTTGGACGATCGCATGAAGGTGCGACTCGTGAATTGGGTGCCGTTGTCGGTGATGATCCGTTAGGTATCCCAAACGGCAAACAATTGACCAAGAACTTGATCACGACCGTGCTTTCACCTTCCTCATCGCTTCCACTTCCGCCACTTTGTGAACTTGTCGATTGCAACGCATAAGTACTCAAAGCCCCGACAACTTCGGGAAGGGGCCGAGGATGTCGAGCCCCTGCATCAAAATGGCCAGGATAAAGGGATCGTCTGGAGAGCTTGAGTTGGTGGTGTATCTGCTTTGAATGGAACCGCACGCTTCACACTTGGTTACTTGTGCGTTGCATCCGGAGGGCTTCGGCGGAAGAAACCTTGCCGGAAAGCTTTGCGGCAAGTGCTCTTGCGCCAATGTGGTGACCACATATGCCTCCATGTATCTCTCGCCAACAGCTTCATCCATCTTCGGCAAATACACTTCAATTTCACTCCGTTGAGTCTACTTACATGCAGGATGTTGTCAACAAACTGGTACATACTTATTGTCGGGCTACTCTTTCCGCTTCTTCTTGCTCTTCGGGAAGTTCTCCTGTCTGAAGAAAATGGATGATCTGCTGTGCCCATGTTGGAGCTTGCGGCTCGACAACAAGGACTAAAGGCACATCTGCCACTGCGGGAACATGAGCTTCCACGGCAAGAACCTTTGGTTCGGCCGGAGCTTGATGATCCCCGGCAAGCTTGCTGGAGCAAAACTTGTCGGGAGCGTCTGCTTCAACGGAACAAACCCTAGGGCTTGTCGGAGCAGACTGCTCCTCAGCGATATATGCGTTGATTTTGGGGACCTTCTTGGCGGCGGCTTCAGGGAGCTCTGCCGGAAAGTAGTCACCGGAAATCAACTTCCTCTTCTTGCTCTGTCCGGTTGATGGTGTTACGGTTGGTTGAGTCAGCCTGAGCACAAAAATTCCTGGTTCCACAGGTAACTTGAGTGCAGCACACTTTGACAGGCCATCAACAATATCATTCTAAGCTCTTGGAACATGTTCCATTTGCAGGCCTTCAAAGTGTTCTTCTAGCTTTCTCACTTCATCAACGTAGGCTTCCATCAACAGACTCTGATAATCTTTGTTTACTTGGCGGACGACAAGCTGCGAGTCACCCCTGACGATAAGCTTCTTGATCCCAAGGTCTAGTGCAATCCTGAGACCGGCAAGCAAACCTTCATACTCTGCAGTATTATTTGTTGCTTGCTCCTTGGGAAAGTGCATCTGGACTATGTACTTGAGGTGTTCTCCGGTGGGTGCGATAAGCAAGACGCCGGCACCGGGCGCTTTGCAGCGAGAAGGCACCATCAAAATACATCAGCCACTCTTTATTTGCTTCCTTGACGGGATGCTCGTCTCGAATTTCTTCATCTTGCGTCGGCGCCCACTCGCTATAAACTCTGCCGGTGCTCGCTTTGGATAGTTGAAGTGCTTTCAAACTTGAGGCCAAAGCTTGGCAGTTCCAGTGCCCACTCAACAATCCTGCCTGTTGCTTCGGATTTTGCAATATCCTCTTCAGTGAAAGCGAGTGACAACTGTTATCTCATGTGCTTGGAAGTAATGGCGCAGCTTTCTCGAGGCCATGAGGAGGCCGAAAAGCAACTTCTGCACACCAGAGTACCTTGACCTAGCCCCCTGCAGAAGGGAGCTGACAAAATAGACTGGGCGCTGCACCATCCTTTTCTGAATCTTCTCACAATCCTGCGCAGATCCGTTCTTGTCGGGACCAGAGCTTGACGGAGAAGCCCCCTGCTTGTCGCTGGATGCATCTGCCTCGGTTGCCGGCTCATCATCCGCCTCCCTTTCCGCTACTAACGCAGCACTAACCACTTCATTGGTTGCCGCTATGTACAGCAGCAACTTCTCTTGTGGCCTAGGTGTGACAAGTATTGGAGTGGAGGACAGGTACCTCTTTAAGTCCTGCAACGCAGCCTCCGCTTCGGGAGTCCATTTCATTGGACCTGCCTTTTTCAAAACCTTGAAAAATGGCAGGGCGCGCTCAGCAGACCTAGAGATAAACCTGCCGAGAGCAGCCACGCATAACCGCAAGTCTTGAACATCCTTGACGCGCTTTGGTGCTTCAATCTGCTCAATGGCCTTGATCTTGTCGGGTTGGCTTCAATTCCCTCTTAGACACGAAGAACCCGAGAAGCTTGCCGGAAGGGACTCCAAACACGCACTTCTCGGGGTTGAGCTTGAGGTTGATCTTGCGTAGATTTGCAAAGGTCTCATCTAAGTCTTGAACCAGAGTTGCTTTGTCCTTGCTCTTGACCACTATGTCATCCATGTAGGCTTCTACATTTCTGTGCATTTGGGGCTCAAAAGCGTCATGGACCACTCTTGCAAACGTTGAACCAGCATTCTTCAAACTGAAAGGCATCCGTATAAAACAGTATGTGCCACATGATGTAATGAATGCGGTTTTCTCTTCATCCTCTTCTGCCATGAAGATCTGATGATATCCGGAGTATGCATCAAGAAATGAAAGCAAGTCACATCCAGCCGTGGAGTCAACAATCTGGTCGATACGTGGCAAAGGAAATGGGTCTTTGGGACAAGCTTTATTAGCATCCGTGAAGTCAATACAAAGTCTCCATTTCCCATTTGCCTTTCGTACAACTACTGGATTGGCCAACCACGTGGGATGGAGCACTCCTCTAACAAGGCATGCTGCTTCCAACTTCTTGATTTCTTCTGCTATGAATTCTTGGCGCCCCTTGCACGCTTCGACTTTTTGCTTGACGGGCGCGCGATGAGGACAGACAGCCAGGTGATGCTCAATCACTTTTTCGGGAACACCGGGATGTCGACGGTTGCCATGCAAACACATCGACATTCGCCGCAGAAAGCAACGAGCGCGCTTTCCTATTTAGGGTCAAGCGTGGCAATCGATGGTGAAGGTACCATCGCTGCCGTCCTCCTGGCGGGCACCTTCTTGTTCTTGGCGGAGCTGCCATCATCTTCTTGCACTTGCGGTGGAGCTCGATGGTGCGTCCTCGACGGTAGCGCAGCACTCCGAAGAGGTGCGCTTGCCGGAGTGGGTATCAGAGCTCTTGCCGGACAAGGTGATCTTCTTCTTCCCCCCGGGAGCTTCAGCGGCAAGTGATTTGCTATCGGTCGCAGCTGCTGCATCCCGGTAAATCTTGTCGGCGCAGATAAGTGCATCCTTCTTGTCGCCATGGACAGAAATGACGCTTATCGGGTCGGGCATCTTTAGCAAGTTGTAGGCATAATGAGAGGCTGCCATGAACTTGGCGAATGCTGGACGGCCAAGTATCCCATTGTAGGGTAATGGGAAATCAGCAACGTCGAATGTGACTCTCTCAGTCCTGAAGTTTAGCTCACTGCCAAATGTTACCGGCAATGTGATCTTCCCTTTCGGCTTGCTCCTTCCTGGGTTGATTCCTTGAAAGTGCCGTCTCTTCGAGCTCATTGTCGAGGATTTGAAGCTTCCGGAGCACTGCAGAGGAGATCAGGTTCAAGCCGGCCCCGCCGTCAACCAACATCTTAGTGACCTTGAGGTTGCGGATGGTTGGTGAGACCAACATCGGCAAGCACCCGACCGCAGTTATGCGATCAGGGTGGTCCTCAATGTCAAAGACGATGGGCGTGCTGGACCACTTCAGAGGTCTACGTGACTCCACGGATGGTTCTGCTGCATTGACCTCCCGCATCCATTGCTTGAGTTGGCGGTGCGAGGTATGCAGAGAAGCACCACCGTCAACGCAGAGAACCTCTGTTGCCTTCTGAAACTCCTGCTCATCAGCTTCATCATCTTCCATATCTTCATCATCATCTTCGTCTTCATCCTTGTCGCGGCCGCGGGGAGGTCTGTCTCCTTGCCGCTGCTTGGCCTTGCCCATGGCGTCCTCCCGGCGGGTCTCTTCTTGCTAGCTGCTACAAACACCTTCTGGGCCTTCTCCTTGTCTCGCCGCTCGTACTCAGCCTTCTCATTGTTCAACAAGCTGCTCGACTTTCTTGCAGCTTTGGAGGTCGTGGCCCTTGGTGCGGTGAATCTTGCAGTACTGCTTGTTGGAGTTGTCCTGCTTGTCGGCGGCCTCCACAGCTTGTCGGTCGGTGTCAACGGCAACCTCCTTGCCGGAGCCACCAACCTTGGCCTTCTTGGCGCCACCTCCATTGCCGGACTGCTCGACAACTAGTACCTCCTTGCTTTTCTTCTTTCTGTTATTCCGCCGCCGGCTCTTCTTTGCCGGGGCGGTCTCCTCACTGTCAGATCCTGCTCCAACATTCTCTCCTGGGAGTCTTCTTCCTTCTTCAGCACGTGCACACTTGTCGGCCAAGGCATACAGCTCACTGACGTCCTTGACTTTGCACATCGCCATCTCCCCCCTCATCCTGCGGTTCCGCACGCTCGATGAAACGCGCGCGATCACCGCGGCAGGTGGACATACGGGATGTTGTAGTGCACACGGCTGAATCTCTGGATAAACTTGCGCAGGACTCTCCTTCCTTCAGGCGAGCAGGTGAAGGTCACTCTCTTGGCCATGAGGTTTGTGGTCACCGTGAAGGCGCCGACAAACCGATGGCACAAATCTGCCCAAGAAGATATGGAACTGTCCGGCAAGTGCATGAGCCAAGATCTGACGTTTGGCTTGAGCACCAGTGGGAAGTAGTTGGCGAGGATCTTGTCGTCTCGTCCTCCCGCAGCCTGCACCGCGATGGTGTAGATCTTTGAGGAACTCCGATGGGTGTGTCCCGCCATCATACTTCTCCGCACATCGGCTTGAAGTTTTTCTTGTCGGGCCATCGACTTGCCGCAGCTCACGAGTGAACACGGGGCAACCTATCACAGACGGCAAGTCGCTGGTTCCTCGGGCGCATGCATGTCAACAGCGGGCCCAGTAGCGCTGATCGGATTAACGCCGCGCTTCTCTTCGGCGCTTGATGCGGGTTCGAGCGTCTTCTTGTTGCCGTTCTTGAAGAACTTGGCGCTGATCACGGCGATCTCGTGGATCCGACGACGCGGTGGAGTCGCTGTCGAGGTGGATCCGAGGAGCTGGTGATTTTGGCCTTCTGGATGGGGAGTGCATGGTGGTGGCACCCCCGCAGGTCTCGTCGCCACCGGCTCGTGCCTTGTTGTCTCACCGCGGCAAGGACGCAGTTGGTTGCCGCGGAACGTCGCCGTTGGCAAAGCTGATGAGACTCTGGATGGTGGCCCTCCATTCGTCGACCTTGTCGGCCGTTGGAGGGTAGTCTAGAAGCAGTTGGGCTCTCGCCAAGGCTTCGCTGGAGTGGTAGGTGGCAATGGCGTGACGGAGCGAGGAACGGAGGTGCTCGGACTTCTAACCAAGTTAGAGGAGCATCATCCCGCCAAGCGATCAGACTCGCTTCGTATCAAAGACATCTTTGGCGTGCATGCGGTCTCGAGGGCCTCGGGATCCTCCAGCTTGGCCTTGATCCAACGAGCGTATGGTGCTGCGAGCATCATGACGCTGTCGGTCCCGCGCCTCCTGAGACGGACGTTGTACGTATTCGGACGCCGAAGCCTGCGCCGTCTTGTCCTTGGACTTGGCAGCGTCGTGGGCTCCCTCGACGACGCCCGTTCCTCCGCCAGCGTCTTCCCCACCACTCGTCAGCTCCGGTGGTGGTGGGTTTGACGCGGACGGCTCTGCTGCTGCCGAAGCCTTCTTCTTCGGTGGCATGTTGACGAAGGTGATGAAGAAATTGCCCGTGCGAACGCCGGATCAGGTTCACACAGCCTCGACGCCCCTACCTGGCGCGCCAAAGATGTCGGGGAAGCTGATCGTGACCCACGAACACCTATGGGACCTGGCGGACCGAGTCCCTTGTGGTTCGGAGGGGGGCGGAGACAGCACAAAGAGCAGATCAAGGCGATGCACACGAGCAGTTTACCCAGCCGGAGCTCTCCGGAGAGATAATACTCCCTCTCGCTGCTTGGTTGATTATATTGTGTTCTTGCTAGGGAGCAATGGGAGCTACAAAACCTAGCTTCGAGTGAGTATGGTCTCCAATGAGTCGAATGAACTGAACGAGTCGAACCCTTTCTACGCTGCACATGGGCCTCCTTTTATAGGCTCAAAGGGGTCACCACAGTGGCAACGAGACGAGGGCAAAATGGAAAAACAGTAGTTGGTACACCAACTTGCAAAGGTTCTATACCTAACTCGACGGCAAGGGACAAGATCAATAAATGCCGCCCCACATCGCGCTGAAAAAGGCAACAGGACCGTCAAGCGCACCACCGCTTGCCACGATGGTAAGCTGTGCGCCGCCGCTTATCGCTGCTCCCGCTGGCTGCACACCCTTTGACACGCTGCGTTCGGAGTTGCCCCACGGCGACACGCTGGCGGATGAGTGGAGCGGAGATGAAGAGAGGTTGCCGCTTGTGGCAAGCGCCTTTGCCGCAGCTTGAACCCTTGTCGCACTCGGAAGCTTGTCGCTCACCGAGCCTTCCCGGCAAGCTCCTCTTGCCGGGGCCTTGTCTTCTGCGTGCCTTGAGTGGCCTTCCCGGCAAGCTCCTCTTGCCGGGGTCTTGAATACTTTGTTCTTGAATGGCTCCAAAGGAGCCGCGGAGGACCTTGGCGGTCACTAGGCCAGCCCTGCCGCAGGGTGCTGCGACTGCCCGTGCACGAGTTCGGGATACTAGGGTACCCCTACTCTAGTACACCGACACCTTGTTCCATAATCCATCAAAAAAATTCACTCAAAACTTGAAAACTTCACAACACAAAACTCAACAAAAATCTTGTGAGCTCCGTTAGCGAAAGAAAACAAAAGACCACTTCAAGGTACTGTAATGAACTCATTATTTATTTATATTGGTGTTAAACCTACTGTATTCCAACTTCTCTATGGATTATAAACTATTTTACTAGCCATAGATTCATCAAAATAAGCAAACATCACATGAAAAACAGAATCTGTCAAAAACAGAACAGTCTGTAGTAATATGTAACTAACGCAAACTTCTAGAACTCCAAAAATTCAGCCAAAATAGGACAACCTAGGCAATTTGTTTATTGATCATCAGCAATTGGAATCACTATTTTATTACGTACTGGTGATTTTTAACAATTGTTTTCGTGAACCGAAAGTTTCTGGAAATTACAGCAAGATCAAATAACTATCATCCAAGAAGATCCTATAGGTTTAACTTGGCACAAACACTAATTAAAACATAAAACCACATCTAAACAGAAGTTATATGGATTATTTATTCCTAAACAGAAACAAAAAACTAAAAACTAAAAATAAAATTGGGTTGCCTCCCAACAAGCGCTATCGTTTAACGCCCCTAGCTAGGCATAAAAGCAAGGATAGATCTAGGTGTTCCCATCTTTGGTAGGCAATCCATAAGTGGCTCTCATAATAGATTCATATGGTAATTTTATTTTCTTTTTAGGGAAATGTTCCATGCCTTTCCTTAACGGAAATTGAGTCTAATATTCCCTTCCTTCATATCAATGATTGCACTAATCGTTCAAAGGAAATGTCTACTAAGAATAATAGGACATGAAGGATTGCAATCTATATCAAGAACGATAAAATCTACGGGCACATAATTCCTATTTGCAACAATAAGAACATCATTAATTCTTCCCATAGGTTTCTTAATAATGGAATCCGCAAAGTGCAAGTTTAGAGAGCAATCGTCAAAATCACGGAAATCTAGCAAATCACACAAAGTTTTGGGAATAGTGGAAACACTAGCACCCAAATCACATAAAGCATAAAATTCATTATCCTTAATCTTAATTTTAATAGTTGGTTCCCACTCATCATAAAGTTTTCTAGGGATAGAGACTTCCAACTCAAGTTTTTCCTCATAAGATTGCATCAAGGCATCAACAATATGTTTGGGTAAACGATTTATTTTGACTATAAGCATGGGGAGAATTTAGCACGGATTGCAACAAGGAAATACAATCAATTAAAGAGCAACTTTCATAATTAAATTCCTTGAAATCCAAAATAGTGGGTTTAGCAACATCTAGGGTTTTACTTTCTTTAATCCCACTTTTATCAATTTTAGCATCAAGATCTAAAAACTCTGAATTTTTGTAACGCCTTCTAGGTAAAGGTGGATCATATTCAGTCTCATCATTATCAAGATACATATTGCAAAACAAAGATTTAATAGGGGACACATCAATAACTTTTAGATCTTCATCTTTATTTTCATGGAAATTGGAAGAACACGCTTTAATAAAGGCATCTTTCGTAGCACGCATCCTAGCGGTTCTTTCCTTGCACTCATCAATGGAAATTCTCATGGATTTGAGAGACTCGTTGATATCATGCTTAGGGGGATAGATATAAGCTTTAAAGAACCAACATCAAGAGAAATTCTATCAACGTTCCTAGCCAATTCATGAACTTTAAGCAATTTTTCCTCAAGCAAAGCATTAAAATTCTTTTGCGAATTCATAAACTCTTTAACACTAGTCTCAAATTCAGAGGGCATCTTATTAAAATTTCCATAAGAGTTGTTGTAGGAATTTCCATAATTATTAGAGGAATTACTAGGATAAGGCCTAGGATTAAAATTCCCTCTATACGCGTTGTTACCAAAATTATTCCTACCAACAAAATTCACATCCATAGATTCATTATTATTCTCAATCAAAGTAGACAAATGCATATCATTAGGATCGGAAGAAACACTCTTAGTAGCAAATAATTTCATAAGTTCATCCATCTTTCCACTCAAAACATTTATCTCTTCTATCGCATGCACTTTTTTATTAGTAGATCTTTCAGTGTGCCATTGAGAATAATTAACCATAATATTATCTAGGAGTTTAGTAGCTTCTCCTAAAGTGATTTCCATAAAAGTGCCTCCCGCGGCCGAATCTAAAAGGTTTCTAGAAGCAAAATTCAATCCGGCATAAAATTTTTGTATAATCATCCACAAATTCAAACCATGAGTAGGGAAATTACGTATCATTAATTTCATCCTCTCCCAAGATTGTGCAACATGTTCATGATCAAGTTGCTTAAAGTTCATAATATCGTTTCTAAGAGAGATGATCTTAGCGGGAGGAAAATACTTAGAGATAAAAGCATCTTTCCACTTGTTCCAAGAATGAATACTATTTTTAGGCAAAGACGAAAACCAAGCTTTAGCACGATCTCTAAGCGAAAAAGGAAATAGTATTAATTTAACAACATCATTGTCAACATCCCTCTTCTTTTGCATATCACATAAATCAACGAAGCTATTTAGATGAGTAGCGGCATCTTCACTAGGAAGGCCGGTGAATTGATCTTTCATAACAAGATTCAATAAAGCAGTATTGATTTCATAAGATTCAGTATTGGCAAGAGGAGCAATCGGAGTGCTAAGGAAATCATTATTGTTGGTATTGGTAAAGTCACACAATTTGGTATTATCTTGAGCCATCGCGACAAACAAGCACGAAAACGGCAAACGGAAAAGAGAGGGCGAATAAAACGATAATGGTGAAGTGGGGGAGAGGAAAACGAGAGGCAAATGGCAAATAATGTAATGCGAGAGATAAGGGAATGTGATGAGTACTTGGTATGTTGACTTTTGCGTAGACTCCCCAGCAACTGCGCGAGAAATCCTTCTTGCTACCTCTTGAGCTTGCGTTGGATTTCCCCGAAGAGGAGAGGATGATGCAGCAAAGTAGCGTAAGTATTTCCCTCAGTTTTTGAGAACCAAGGTATCAATCCAAGAGGAGGCCACGCAAGTCCCTCGTACCTACACAAAACAAATAGCTCAACGCAACCAACGCGATTAGGGGTTGTCAATCCTTCACGAACACTTACGAGTGAGATCGATAGAGATGATAGATAATATTTTTGGTATTTTTGGTATAAAGATGCAAAGTAAAATAAAAAGAAAAGTAAAAAATCAAAGTAATAATAAAGTGATGGAAGATTGATATGATAGAGAATAGATCCGGGGGCCATAGATTTCACTAGTGGCTTCTCTCAAGAGCATAAGTATTTTACGGTGGGTGAACGAATTACTGTTGAGCAATTGACAGAATTGAGCATAGTTATGAGAGTATCTAGGTATGATCATGTATATAGGCATCACGTCCGAGACAAGTAGACCGACTCCTGCCTGCATCGACCGCTATCCAGCATGCATCTAGAGTATTAAGTTAATGAAAACAGAGTAACGCCTTAAGCAAGATGACATGATGTAGAGGGATAAATTCATGCAATATGATATAAAAAAACCATCTTGTTATCCTCGATGGCAACAATACAGTACGTGACTTGCTGCCCCTACTGTCAATGGGAAAGGACACCGCAAGATTGAACCCAAAGCTAAGCACTTCTCCCATTGCAAGAACTATCAATCTAGCTGGCCAAACCAAATGGATAATTCGAAGAGACTTGCAAAGATAACCAATCATACATAAAAGAATTCAGAGAAGATTCAAATATTGCTCATAGATAATCTTGATCATAAACCCACAATTCATCGATCTCAACAAACACACTGCAAAAAGAAGATTACGTCGAATAGATTTCCACGAGAGAGGGGGAGAACATTGTATTGAGATCCAAAAAGAGAGAAGAAGCCATCTAGCTACTAACTATGGACCCGAAGGTCTGAAGTAAGCTACTCACACTTCATCGGAGAGGCTATGATGATGTAGAAGCCCTCCGTGGTGGATTCCCCTTCCGGCGGAGCTCCGGAACAGGCCTCAAGATGGGATCTCGTGGATACAAAAGTTGCGGTGGTGGAATTAGGTTTATGGCTCTGTATCTGATCGTTCGGGGGTACGTAGGTATATATAGGAGGAAGAAGTACGTCGGTGGAGCAACAGGGGCCCATGAGGGTGGAGGCGCGCACTGGGGAGGAGGTGGCGCGCCTCCTACCTCGTGCCTTCCCTGTTGGTTGCTTGACGTAGGGTCCAAGTCTCCTGGATCATGTTCGGTGAGAAAATCACGTTCCCGAAGGTTTCATTCCGTTTGGACTCCGTTTGATATTCCGTTTTTCGGAACTCTGAAATAGGCAAAAAACAGCAATTCTGGGCTGGGCCTCTGGTTAATAGGTTAGTCCCAAAAGTAATATAAAAGTGGAAAATAAAGCCCAATATGGTCCAAAACAGTAGATAATATAGCATGGAGCAATCAAAAATTATAGATACGTTGGAGACGTATCACCCCTCCCCACATATATATAGGTGGGTGATACGTCTCTAACGTATCTATAATTTTTATTGTTCCATGCTATTATATTATCTGTTTTGGATGTTTAATGGGTTTTATTATGCACTTTTATATTATTTTTGGGACTAACCTACTAACCGGAGGCCCAGTGCAAATTGTTGTTTTTTTTGCCTATTTCAGTGTTTCGCAGAAAAGAATATCAAACGGAGTCCAAACGGATGAAACCTTCGCGAGGATCGTTTTTGGAACAAACACAATCCAGGAGACTTGGAGTGGACGTCAAGGAAGCAACGAGGCGGCCACGAGGTAGGAGGGTGCGCCCTCCACCCTCGTGGGGCCCTCGTGGCTCCACCGACCTACTTCCTTCGCCTATATATACTCTTATACCTTGAAAACATCCAGGAGCACCATGAAACCCTATTTTCTCCAACGCAACCTTCTGTACCCGTGAGATCCCATCTTGTGGTCTTTTCCGGCGCTCCACCGGAGGGGGAATTGCTACCTCTTGAGCACTGCATTGGTTTTCCCTTGAAGAGGAAAGGGTGATGCAGTAAAGCAGCGTAAGTATTTCCCTCAGTTTTTTAGAACCAAGGTATCAATCCAGTAGGAGGCCACGCACGGTCCCTCGCACCTACACAAACAAATATATCCTCGCAACCAACGCAATAAAGGGGTTGTCAATCCCTTCACGGTCACTTACGAGAGTGAGATCTGATAGATATGATAAGATAATATTTTTGGTATTTTTATGATAAAGATGCAAAGTAAATAAAGCAAAATAAAAACGGCGCCTGAAATAGCTTGTTGACAGGAGATTAAATATGATGGGAAATAGACCCGGGGGCCATAGGTTTCACTAGTGGCTTCTCTCGAGAGCATAAGTATTACAGTGGGTGAACAAATTATTGTTGAGCAATTGACAGAATTGGGCATAGTTATGAGAATATCTAGGTATGATCATGTATATAGGCATCACGTCCGCGACAAGTAGACCGACTCTGCCTGCATCTACTACTATTACTCCACACATCGACCGCTATCCAGCATGCATCTAGAGTATTAAGTTCATAAGAACAGAGTAACGCTTTAAGTAAGATGACATGATGTAGAGGGATAAACTCATGCAATATGATAAAAAACCCCATCTTGTTATCCTTGATGGCAACAATACAATACGTGCATTGCTGCCCCTACTGTCACTGGGAAAGGACACTGCAAGATTGAACCCAAAGCTAAGCACGTCTCCCATTGCAAGAAAGATCAATCTAGTAGGCCAAACCAAACTGATAATTCAAAGAGACTTGCATAGATGACCAATCATACATAAAAGAATTCAGAGAAGATTCAAATATTGTTCATAGATAAACTTGATCATAAACCCACAATTCATCGATCTCAAGAAACACACCGCAAAAGAAGATTACATCAAATAGATCTCCACAAGAGAGGGGGAGAACATTGTATTGAGATCCAAAAAGAGAGAAGAAGCCATCTAGCTAATAACTGTGGACCCGAAGGTCTGAAGTAAACTACTCACACATCATCGGAGAGGCTATGGTGTTGATGTAGAAGCCCTTCGTGATCGATGCCCCCTCCGGTGGAGCTCCGAAAAAGGCCCCAAGATGGGATCTCACGGGTACAGAAGGTTGTGGTGGTGGAATTAGGTTTTTGGCTCCGTATATGGTAGTTTGGGGGTACGTAGGTATATATAGGAGGAAGAAGTACGTCGGTGGAGCAATGTGGGGCCCACGAGGGTGGAGGGCACGCCCAGGGGGGTAGGCGCGCCCCCTACCTTGTGCCTTCCTGGTTGATGTCTTGACGTAGGGTCCAAGTCCTCTGGATCACGTTCGTTCCAGAAATCACGTTCCCGAAGGTTTCATTCCATTTGGACTCCGTTTGATATTCTTTTTATGCGGAACTCTGAAATAGGCAAAAACAGCAATTCTGGGCTGGGCCTCCCGTTAATAGGTTAGTCTCAAAAATAATATAAAAGTGTATAATAAAGCCCAATAATGTCCAAAACAGATTATAATATAGCATGGAACAATAAAAAATTATAGATACGTTTTAGACGTATCAAGCATCCCCAAGCTTAATTCCTGCTCGTCCTCGAGTAGGTAAATGATAAAAACAGAATTTTTGATGTGGAATGCTACTTGGCATAATTTCAATGTAATTCTCTAAATTGTGGTATGAATATCCAGATCCGAAAGATTCAAGACAAAAGTTTAATATTGAAATAAAAATAACAATACTTCAAGCATACTAACTAAGCAATTATGTCTTCTCAAAATAACATGGCCAAAGAAAGTTATCCCTACAAAATCATATAGTCTGGCTATGCTCTATCTTCACCACACAAAGTATTTAAATCATGCACAACCCCGATGACAAGCCAAGCAATTGTTTCATACTTTTGATCTTCTCAAACTTTTTCAATCTTCACGTAATACATGAGCGCGAGCCATGGACATAGCACTATATGTGGAATAGAATGGTGGTTGTGGAGAAGACAAAAAAAAGGATAAGATAGTCTCACATCAACTAGGCGTATCAACGGGCTATGGAGATGCCCATTAATAAATATCAATGTGAGTGAGTAGGGATTGCCATGCAACGGATGCACTACAGCTATAAGTATATGAAAGCTCAACAAAAGGAACTAAGTGGGTGTGCATCCAACTCGCTTGCTCACGAAGACCTAGGGAATTTTGAAGAAGCCCATCATTGTAATATACAAGCCAAGTTCTATAATGAAAATTTCCCACTAGTATATGAAAGTGATATCATAGGAGACTCTCTATCATGAAGATCATGGTGCTACTTTGAAGCACAAGTGTGGTAAAAGGATAGTAACATTGTCCCTTCTCTCTTTTTCTCTCATTTTTTATTTGGGCCTTTTCTCTTTTTTTTATGGCCTCTTTTTTTATTTAGTCCGGAGTCTCATCCCGACTTGTGGGGGAATCAATGTCTCCATCATCCTTTCCTCACTTGGGACAATGCTCTAAAAAATGATGATCATCACACTTTTATTTACCTACAACTCAACAATTACAACTCAATACTTAGAACAAAATATGACTCTATGTGAATGCCTCCGGCGGTGTACTGGGATATGCAATGAATCAAGAGTGACATGTATGAAAGAATTATGAACGGTGGTTTTGCCACAAATACAATGTCAACTACATGATCATGCGAAGCAATATGACAATGATGGAGCGTGTCATAGTAAACGAAACGGTGGTAAGTTGCATGGAAATATATCTCGGAATGGCTATGGAAATGCCATGATAGGTAGGTATGGTGACTGTTTTGAGTAAGGTATATGGTGGGTGTATGATACCGGCGAAAAGTGCGCGGTATTAGAGAGGCTAGCAATGGCGGAAGAAAGAAAAGTGTGTATAATCCATATACTCAACATTAGTCATAAAGAACTCATATACTTATTGCAAAAATCTACAAGTTATCAAAGCAAAGTATTACGCGCGTGCTCCTAGGGGGATAGATTGGTAGGAAAAGACCATCGCTCGTCCCCGACCGCCACTCATAAGGAAGACAATCAATAAATAAATCATGCTCCGACTTCATCACATAACGGTTCACCATACGTGCATGCTACGGGAATCACAAACTTTAACACAAGTATTTCTCAAATTCACAACTACTCAACTAGCATGACTCTAATATCATCATCTCCATATCTCAAAACAATTATCAAGCATCTAACTTCTCATAGTATTCAACACACTCATAAGATTTTTTTTACTAATCTTGAATGCCTATCATAATTAAAGCAAATTACCATGCTATTTTGTAGGACTCTCAAAATAATACAAGTGAAGCATGAGAGAATAATAGTTTCTATAAAACAAATCCACCACCGTGCTCTAAAAGATATAAGTGAAGCACTAGAGCAAAAACTATATAACTCAAAAGATATAAGTGAAGCACATAGAGTATTCTAACAATTTCCGAATCATGTGTCTCTCTCTCAAAAGGTGTGTACAACAAAGATGATTGTGGGAAACCAAAAAGAAAAGACTCAAATCATACAAGATGCTCCAAGCAAAACACATATCATGTGGAGAATAAAAATATAGCTCCAAGTAAAGTTACCGATGGAAGTAGACGAAAGAGGGGATGCCTTCCGGGGCATCCCCAAGCTTTGGCTTTTAGGCATCCTTAGATTATCTTGGGGTTCCATGGGCATCCCCAAGCTTAGGCTCTTGCCAATCCTTGTTCCATAATCCATCAAATCTTTTACCCAAAACTTGAAAACTTCACAACACAAAACTCAGCAGAAAATCTCGTGAGCTTCGTTAGCGAAAGAAAACAAAACACCACTTCAAGGTACTGTAATGAACTCATTCTTTATTTATATTGGTGTTAAACCTACTGTATTCCAACTTCTATATGGTTTATAAATTATTTTACTAGCCATAGATTCATCAAAATAAGCAAACAACACACGAAAAACAGAATCTGTCAAAAACAGAACAATCTGTAGTAATATGTAACCAACGCAAACTTCTGGAACTCCAAAAATTCAGACAAAATAGGAAGACCTAGACAATTTGTTTATTTATCAGCATCAATTGGAATCAATATTTTATCACGTTCTGGTGATTTTTAACAATTATTTTCGTGAACAGAAAGTTTCTGGAATTTTCAGCAAGATCAAATAACTATCATCCAAGAAGATCCTATAGATTAAACTTGGCACAAACACTAATTAAAACATAAAAACACAAACATAAAAACACATCTAACCAGAGGCTATATCAAATATTTATTCCTAAACAGAAGCAAAAAGCAAAAAACTAAAAATAAAATTGGGTTGCCTCCCAACAAGCGCTATCGTTTAACGCCCCTAGCTAGGCATAAAAGCAAGGATAGATCTAGGTATTGCCATCTTTGGTAGGAAATTCTTCAATGAGACATCTATCATCCTTAGGAGTTTCTTTCTTTTTATTAGTTATCATACTTCTAGGCACATAACCAAAAAATTCATTTGTAGCAAATGGTTCCTTAATGATAGCAAAAAGATTGGGATGAATACTTATAGATTTGAGATCCGCAGTTTCCTTACTAGAGGATTCACCCTTATTTTTAGGAACATACATAAGCTTGGCAATTTTAGTTGGAGGACTTGGAGTATTCTTTACGGAAGAAAAAACGGTTCCCAAGTTGGTAATGATACCCTCAAGTTTATCGATTCTAGTGGAATCTTGATTTATTCTTTCATTAACTATGGGTTCCTTCTCCTTAAAAATTTTCAAAGTGAATCCTACTTTAGATCCATATTGGGTAATTTGGTTGTGGATCTTTTTATCCAAATTTTCAATTAACTCTACGGTAACAACTTTATTTTCAATAATTTCAAGTCTTTGCATTACATGTTCCAAAGTTAACATAGTTCCATTAACCAAAAGAGGTGGTGAGCCAAAAAAATCTATCATACCATTATAAGAATCAAAAGTATGGCTACCCAAGAAATTCCCTCCGGTAATGGTATCAAGGATATATCCGTACCAAGGTGTAGCGCCTACATAAAAATTGCGGAGAAGAACGGAAGTAGATTGCTTCCTGGTAGATCTATTTTGAGCATTGAAAATTCTATACGAAGCGTCTTTTAGATTTTCTCCCTCCCTTTGCTTAAAATTAAGAACTTCATTCTCGGGAGACAACGGAGAAGATAGGGGACTAGCCATAACGACAAGCAAGCGAAAAAGAGGCGAACGGAAAAAAGAGGCGAACGGAAAAAAGAGGGCGAATAAAACGGCAAGGGTGAAGTGGGGGAGAGGAAAACGAGAGGCAAATGGCAAATAATATAATGCGGGAGACAAGGGTTTGTGATGGGTACTTGGTATGTTGACTTTTGCGTAGACTCCCCAGCAACGGCGCCAGAAATCCTTCTTGCTACCTCTTGAGCATTGCGTTGGTTTTCCCTTGAAGAGGAAAGGGTGATGCAGTAAAGCAGCGTAAGTATTTCCCTCAGTTTTTGAGAACCAAGGTATCAATCCAGTAGGAGGCCACGCCCGAGTCCCTCGCACCTACACAAACAAATAAATCCTCGCAACCAATGCCATAAAGGGGTTGTCAATCCCTTCACGGTCACTTACGAGAGCGAGATCTAATAGATATGATAAGATAATATTTTTGGAATTTTTATGATAAAGATGCAAAGTAAAGAAAGCAAAATGAAAACGGCTCTAGAAATAGTTTGTTGACGGGAGATTAAATATGATGGAAAATAGACCCGGGGGCCATAGGTTTCACTAGTGACTTCTCTCGAGAGCATAAGTATTATGGTGGGTGAACAAATTACTATTGAGCAATTGACAGAATTGAGCATAGTTATGAGAATATCTAGGTATGATGATGTATATAGGCATAACGTCCGCGACAAGTAGACCGACTCCTGTCTGCATCTACTACTATTACTCCACACATCGACCGCTATCCAGCATGCATCTAGAGTATTAAGTTCATAAGAATAGAGTAACGCTTGAAGTAAGATGACATGATGTAGAGGGATAAACTCATGCAATATGATATAAACCTCATCTTGTTATCCTCGATGGCAACAATACAATCGTGCCTTGCTGCCCCTCATCCTTTGGAAAGGACACCACAAGATTGAACCCAAAGCTAAGCACTTCTCCCATTACAAGAAAGATCAATCTAGTAGGCCAAACCAAACTGATAATTCGAAGAGACTTGCAAAAGATAACCAATCATACATAAAAGAATTCAGATAAGATTCAAATATTGTTCATAGATAAACTTGATCATAAACCCACAATTCATCGGTCTCAACAAACACACCGCAAAAGAAGATTACATCGAATAGATCTCCACAAGAGAGGGGGAGAACATTGTATTGAGATCCAAAAAGAGAGAAGAAGCCATCTAGCTAATAACTATGGACCCGAAGGTCTGAAGTAAACTACTCACACATCACCGGAGAGGCTGTGGTGTTGATGTAGAAGCCCTCCGTGATCGATGCCCTTCCCGTGAGCTCCTAAAAGGCCCCAAGATGTGATCTCACAGGTACAGAAGGTTGCGGCAGTGGAATTAGGTTTTTGGCTCCGTATCTGGTACTTTGGGGGTACGCAGGTATATATAGGAGGAAGAAGTACGTCGGTGGAGCAACATGGGGCCCACGAGGGTGGAGGGCGTGCCCGGGGGGTAGGCGCGCCCCCTACCTCGTGCCTTCCTGGTTGATGTCTTGACGTAGGGTCCAAGTCCTCTGGATCACGTTCGTTCCAAAAATCACGTTCCCGAAGGTTTCATTCCGTTTGGACTCCGTTTGATATTCTTTTTCTGCGAAACTCTGAAATAGGCAAAAAAACAACAATTCTGGGCTGGGCCTCCGGTTAATAGCTTAGTCCCAAAAATAATATAAAAGTGTATAATAAAGCCCAATAATGTCCAAAACAGAATAGAATATAGCATGGAACAATAAAAAAAGATAGATACGTTGGAGACGTATCAGGAATCGATCACAGTGGGCTTCTACATCAACACCATAGCCTCTCCGATGATGTGTGAGTAGTTTACCACAGACCTTCAGGTCCATAGTTATTAGCTATATGGCTTCTTCTCTCTCTTTGGATCTCAATACAAAGTTCTCCTTGATTCTCTTGGAGATCTATTTGATGTAATACTTTTTGCGGTGTGTTTGTCGAGATCCGATGAATTGTGGGTTTATGATCAAGATTATCTATGAACAATATTTAATTCTTCTCTGAATTCTTATATGTATGATTTGATATCTTTGCAAGTCTCTTCGAATTATCAGTTTGGTTTGGCCTACTAGATTGATCTTTCTTGCAATGGGAGAAGTGCTTAGCTTTGGGTTCAATCTTGAAGTGTCCTTTCCCAGTGACAACAGGGGCAGCAAGGCACGTATTGTATTGTTGCCATCAAGGATAAAAAGATGGGTTTTATATCATATTGCTTGAGTTTATCCCTCTACATCATGGCATCTTGCTTAATGCATTACTCTGTTCTTATGAACTTAATACTCTAGATGCATGCTGGATAGCGGTGGATGTGTGAAGTAATAGTAGTAGATGCAGAATCGTTTTGGTCTACTTGTCATGGACGTGATGCCTATATACATGATCATGCCTAGATATTCTCATAACTATGCGCTTTTCTATCAATTGCTCGACACTAATTTGTTCACCCACCATAGAATTTGCTATCTTGAGAGAAGCCACTAGTGAAACCTATGGCCCTCGGGTCTATTTTCCATCACATTATTCTCCCGCCAACGTGCTATTTCTGACGCCGTTTATTTTGCAATCTTTAATTTTCAATCTATACAAAAAAAATACCAAAAATATTTATCTTATTATCTTTATCAGATATCATATTTGCAAGTAGCTGTGAAGGGATTGACAACCCCTTTATCGTGTTGGTTGCAAGGTTCTTATTTGTTTGTGCAGGTACTAGGGATTTGCGTTTAGTCTCCTATTAGATTGATACCTTGGTTCTAAAAACTTAGGGAAATACTTTCGCTACTTTGCTGCATCACCCTTTCCTCTTCAAGAGAAAACCAACGCATGCTCAAGAGGTAGCAAGAAGGATTTCTGGCGCCGTTGCCGGGGAGATCTACACACAAGTCAAGACATACTAAGTACCCATCACAAACTCTTATCCCTTGCTGTCGGTGTACTAGAGTAGGGGTACCCTAGTATCCCGAACTCGTGCACGGGCGATTCTGACACTCGCGGCAAGGCTTGCTCGGTGACCGCCAAGGTCCTCCATGGTTCCTTTAGAGCCATTCAAGAACAAAGTATTTAAGCCAAGGAGACAAGGCCCCGACAAGAGGAGCTTGCCGGGAAGGCCACTCAAGGCACACAGAAGACAAGACCCCGGCAAGAGGAGCTTGCCGGGAAGGCTCAGAGAGCGACAAGCTTCCGGATGCGACAAGGATTCAGCCGCGGCAAGGCGCTTGCCGCGGCAGGCAACCACTCTTCATCTCCGCTCCAGCTCATCCACCAACGTGTCGCCATTGGACCATTCCGTGCACGCGTGTCAAGAGGTCTGGCGCCACGGAGAGCAGCGGTAAGCGGCACTGACAAGAGTGCCATCGTGGCAAGCGGTGGCGCTCCTGACGGTCCCTGTTGCACTGTTTAGGTGACATGGACGGGCATTTAATGCTTTTGTCCCTTGCCGTTAGAGTTAGGTAGAATACACTGTACAAGTAGCTGTACCAACCGCAACTCATTTTTCCATTTTTGCCCTTGTCTACGTTGCCACCTGTTGGTGACCCCTTGAGCATATAAAAGGAGGCCCATGCGCAACGTAGAGGGGGTTCGACTCATTCGAAACCAGAGACACTCACGCTAGGTCTTGTAGCTCTCTGTGCTCCCTAGCAAGAACACAATACAATCAGACAAGCAGCAGTAGGAGTATTATCTCTTCGGAGAGCTCCGAAGCTGGGTAACTGCTCGTGTGCTTCGCCTCGATCTGCTCTTCGTGCGACCTCTGCCCCCCGCCGAACCGAAAGGGGCTCGGTCCGCCGGTCCCATAGGTGTTCGTGGGCCTGATCAGCTTCCCCGACATCTTTGGCGCGCCAGGTAGGGGGCGTCGAGGCTGTGAGAACCTGATCCGGCGTTCACACGAGCAACATCTTCATCATCTTCATCAACATGCCACCGAAGAAGAAGGCTTCGGCGACAGCGGAGCCGTCCACGTCAATCCCACCACCACCGGAGCAAATTGGTGGTGGGGTAGACGCCGGCGGAAGAACGGGCATCGACGAGGGAGCTCATGATGCTGCCAAGTCCAAGGACAAGGCCGCGCAGACCTCGGCGTCCGTACATGCACCGCGCCCGCCTCGAGAGCAGCGGGACCGAGAAGCGTCATGGTATTCACAATACCATACGTTCGTTGGATCAAGACCGAGCTGGAGGATCGCGAGGCCCTCAAGACCAGCGTGCACACCAAAGCATGTCGGCACGAAGGGTACGGTCGCTCGACGGATGCTGCTCCTTCTAACATAGTTAGAAGTCCGAGCATATCCCGCCTCGCACCGTTCACCACCGCCGCCCGCCACTCCGCCGAAGCCTTGGCGAGCTCAAGCGCTCCTAGACTACCTCGCAATAGCCGACAAGGTCGGCGAATGGAGGCCACCATTCGTAGTCTCATCGGCTTTGCTAACGGCGCGCTCGCGGCAACCAACTACATCGCTGCCGCGGCAAGACGACAAGGCACGAGCCGGTGGCGGCGAAACCGTGGGGGTGCAACCACCATGCACTCTCCACCCGAAGGCCAAGATCACCAACTCGTCGGATCCACCTCGACGGCGACTCCACGCGTCATCGGATCCACGAGCTCGCCGTGATGAACGCCAAGTTCTTCAGAACGGCAACAAGAAGACGCTTCGAACTCGATCGAAGCGCCAAGAGAAGCGCGACGTCAATCCGACCAGCGCGCCGGGCCCTCCGTCGATATGCATGCGCCCGGGGAACCAGCGACTTGCCGACGCTGTAGGTTGCCCTGCGTTCACTCATGAGCTGCGGCAAGTCCAAATGGCCCAACAAGAAGAATTTCAAGCCGACGCGTGTGAGAAGTATGATGGCGGGACGCATCCGTCGGAGTTCCTCAAAGATCTACACCATCACGGTGCAAGCTGCAGGGGACGAGGCGACAAGATCTCGCCAACTACTTCCCGGCGGTACTCAAGCCCAATGTCGATCTGGCTCATGCACTTGCGGACGGATCCATATCCTCTTAGGCAGATCTATGCCATCAGTTTGTCGGCGCCTTCACAAAGCGGCCACAAGCCTCATGGCCAAGAGAGCGACCTTCATCGCTTGCCCGAAGGAAGGAGAGTCCTGCGCAAGTTCATTCAGAGATTCAGCCGTGTGCACTACAACATCCCAGATGTCCACCCCGCCGCGGTGATCGGTCGTTTCATCGAACGTGCGGAACCGCAGGATGAGGGAGGAGATGGCGATGTGCAAAGTCAAGGACGCGATGAGCTGTATGCCTGGCCGACAAGTGTGCACGTCTTTGAAAAGGAGGAGACTCGTGAGAGAATCTGTAGCAGGATCTCGATAGTGAGGAGACCGCCCGGCGAAGAAAAACCGCGGCGGAACAATGAAGGAAGAAGAGCAAAGAGGTGCTAGTTGTCGAGCAGTCCGGCAACGGTGGTGCCGCCAAGAAAGCCAAAGTTGGTGGCTCGGCAAGGAGGTTGTCACTGGCACCGATCGCCCGACTGTGGCGGACACGACAAGCGGGACAGCTCCAACAAGCAAGATCTTGCAAGATCCACCGCACCAAGGGCCATGACCTCTAGAGCTGCAAGAAGGTCGAGCAGCTTGTTGAACAGCAGAAGGCTGAGTACGAGCCGCGCGACAAGGAGAAGGCCCAGGAAGGTGCTGGGGGAGTTGGCAAGAAGCGACCCGGCCGGGGAGGACGCCGCGGCAAGGCCAAGTAGCGGCAAGGAGATAGACCTCCCCGCGGTCGCGACAAGGATGAAGACGACGACGATGATGAAGATATGGAAGACGACAAGACAGATGAGCAGGAGTTTCAGAAAGCCACAGAGGTCCTCTGCGTTGACGGCGGTGCTTCTGTGCATACTTCACACCGCCAACTCAAGCGGTGGATGCGGAAGTTAATGCAGCAGAACCATCCGTAGAGTCACGCAAGCCTCGAATGGTCCAAGACGCCTATCATCTTTGATATTGAGGACCACCCCGATCGCATAATCGTGGTCGGTGCTTGCCGATGTTGGTCTCACCAACTATCCGCAACCTCAAGGTCACCAAGATGCTAGTTGACGGCGGGCCAGCTTAAACCTGATCTCCTCCGCGGTGCTCCGAAGCTTCAGATCCCCGACAATGAGCTCAAGAGACTAGCACATTCCAAGGAATCAATCCGGGAAGGAGCAAGCGAAGGGAAGATCACGCTGCGGTAACATTTGGCAGCGAGCTAAACTTCGTGACGAGAGGGTCACGCTCGACGTTGTTGATTTTCCATTGCCTTACAATGGGATACTTGGCCGCCCAAAGACTCGCCAAGTTCATGGCAGCCTCTCATTATGCATACAACTTGCTCAAGATGCCAGGCCCGATAAATGTCATTTCTGTCCATGGCGACAAGAAGGATGCTCTTATCTGCGCCGACAAGATTTACCGGAGGCAGCAGCTGCAACAGATAGCAAGTCACTTGTCATGAAGCTCCCGGGGAAGAAGAAGACCAAGTCCGCAAGAGCTCGATGCCCACTTCGCAAGCGCACCTCCTCGAGTGCTGCGCTACCGCCGAGGAAGCACCGTCGAGCTCCACCGGCAAGTGCAAGAAGACGATGGCAGCTCCACCAAAGACCAAGAAGGTGCCCGCCAAGGAGGACGGCACTGGTGGTACCTTCACCATTAGTGCCACTCTCGACCCTAAATAGGAAGGCGCGCTTGTTGCTTTCCTGCGGGCGAACGTTGACGTGTTTGCATGGCAACCGTCTGACATCCCCGGTGTTCCCAGGAAAGTAATTGAGCATCACCTAGCTGTCTGTCCTCATGCGCGGCCCGTCAAGCAGAAAGTCAGGAAGCAGGTAGTGGAGCGCCAAGAATTCATTGCAGAAGAGATCAAGATTTTGGAAGCAGCAGGCCTTGTCAGAGGAGTGCTCCATCCTACATGGTTGGCCAATCCTGTAGTTGTACGCAAGGCAAATGGGAAATGGAGACTTTGTATCGACTTCACGGATGTTAATAAAGCTTGTCCCAAAGACCCATTTCCCTTGCCGCGCATCGACCAGATTGTTGACTCCACGGCTGGATGTGATTTGCTTTCATTTCTTGATGCATACTCAGGATATCATCAGATCTTCATGGCAGAAGAGGATGAGGAGAAAACAGCATTCATCACCCCATGTGGCACATACTGTTTTGTACGGATGCCTTTTGGGCTAAAGAATGCTGGTTCAACGTTTGCAAGAGTAGTCCATGATGCTTTTGAGCCACAAATACACAGAAATGTAGAAGCCTACATGGATGACATAGTAGTCAAAAGCAAAGATAGGGCAACTCTGGTTCAAGATTTAGATGAGACCTTTGCAAACCTGCGCAAGATCAACCTCAAGCTCAACCCCGAGAAGTGCGTGTTTGGAGTCCCTTCCGGCAAGCTTCTCGGGTTCTTCGCGTCTCAGCGGGGAATTGAAGCCAATCCCGACAAGATCAAGGCCATTGAGCAGATTGAAGCACCAAAGCGCGTCAAGGATGTACGAAGACTTGCGGTTGCGTGGCTGCTCTCGGCAGAGTTTATCTCTAGGTTCTGCTGAATGCGCCCCGCCATTTTCAAGATTTTGAAAAGGCAGGTCCAATGAAATGGACTCCGAAGCGGAGGCTGCGCTGCAGACTTAAAGAGGTACTGTCCTCCACTCCAATACTTGTCGCACCTAGGCCACAAGAGAAGTTGCTGCTATATATAGCGGCAACCAATCAAGTGGTTAGTGCTGCGTTAGTAGCGGAAAGGGAGGCGATGATGAGCCGCAACCGAGGCAGATGCATCCAGCGACAAGCGTGGGGCTTCACCGCGAAGCTCGTCCCGACAACGAAGGATGCGCAGCGCGCGAGAAGAAACAGAAAAGGATGGTGCAGCGCCCAGTTTACTTTGTCAGTTCCCTTCTGCAGGGGGCTAGGTCAAGGTACTCTGGTGTGCAGAAATTGCTTTTCGGCCTCCTCATGGCCTCAAGAAAGCTGCGCCATTACTTCCAAGCACATGAGATAACAGTCGTCACTCGCTTTCCCCTGAAGAGGATATTGCAAAATCCAGAAGCAACAGGCAAGATTGTCGAGTGGGCACTGGAATTGTCAAGCTTTGGCCTCAAGTTTGAAAGCACTTCAACTATCCAAAGCAGGGCACTGGCAGAGTTCATAGCGGAATGGACGCCAACACAAGATGAAGAAATTCTAGAGACGAGCATCCCCGTCAAGGAAGCAAGTAAAGAGTGGCTGATGTACTTTGATGGTGCCTTCTCGCTGCAAGGCGCCGGTGCGGGCGTGCTACTTGTCGCGCCCACCGGAGAGCACCTCAAGTACATAGTCCAAATGCACTTTCCCAAGGAGCAAGCGACAAATAATACTACAGAGTATGAAGGTTTGCTTGCCGGTCTCAGAATTGCGGTAGACCTTGGGATCAAGAAGCTCATTGTCAGGGGTGACTCACAACTTGTTGTCCGACAAGTGAACAAAGATTACCAGAGTCCGTTGATGGAAGCCTACGTTGATGAAGTGAGAAAGCTAGAAGAGCACTTTGACGGCCTGCAGATGGAACATGTTCCAAGAGCTCAGAATGATATTGCTGATGGCCTGTCAAAGTGCGCCGCACTCAAGTTACCTGTGGAACTGGGGATTTTTGTGCTCAAGCTAACTAAGCCGACTGTAACGCCATCAACTGGACAGAACAAGAAGAGGAAGTTGATTTCCGGTGACTATTTTCCGGCAGAGCTTCCCGAAGCCGCCACCAAAAAGGTCCCCAGAATCAACACCAAAAATGCTGAGGAGCAGTCTGCTCCGACAAGCCCTAGGGTTTGCCTCGTTGAAGCAGACGCTCCCGACAAGTTTCGCTCCGGCAAACTTGCCGGGGAACATCGAGCTCCGGCCGAGCCGCGGGTTCTCGCCGTAGAAGCTGATGTTCCCGCAGCAGCAGATGTGCCTCTAATCCTTGTTGTCGAGCCGCAAGCTCCAGCGTGGGCCTGATGAGATTGTCCATTTCCTTGAGACAGAGAACTTCCCAAGAGCAAGAAGAAGCGGAAAGAGTAGCCCGGCAGTCAAGTATGTACTAGTTTGTCGACAAAGACGCTGCATGTGAATGAGACTCAACGGTGTGAAATTGAAGTGTATTCACCGGGAAGATGGACGAAGCTGTTGGCAGAGATACACGGAGGCATATGTGGTCACCACATTGGCAAGAAGAGCACTTGCCAAGCAAAGCTTTCCAAGCAAGGTTTCTTCCGCCGACAGCCCTCCGGGATGCAAGCGCACAAGTAACCAAGTGTGAAGCGTGCAGGCCCATTCCAAGCGGATACACCAGCCAGCTCAAGCTCTCCGACGATCCCTTTATCCTCGCCATTTTCGGTCCGGGGCTCGACATTCTCGCCCCTTTCCCGAAGTTGTCGGGGCTTTGAGTACTTGTACGTGCGAATCGACAAGTTCACAAAGTGGCCGGAAGTGGAAGTAGTGAGGAAGGTGACGACACGGTCAAGAATCAAGTTCTTGGTCGATTGTTTGCCGCTTTGGAATTCCTAACAGGATCATCACCGACAACGGCACACAGTTCACGAGCCACACCTTCATGCAAGACGCCCAAGATCTTGGCGCCAAGGTCTGCTTTTGCTTCATTGCTCATCCGAGAAGCAACGGTCAAGCAGAGAGGGCAATCTTTGAAGTGCTGCGTGGGCTCAAGACCAGACTTTCGACAGGCTGCACAAGTGCGGAAGAAATCTGGATTGAGGAGCTGCCGGTGGTTCTTTGGTCGATCAGACGACGCCAAATCGAGCCATCGCCGGACACCTTCGCTCTAGTCTATGGAGCGAGGCAGTTCTCCCACGAAACTCAGATACGGATCACCTCGAGTACTCGCTATGATGAGTTTGAGCAAGAGCAGCTGCGACAAGATGACACGCTGCTCCTTGAGGAGGACCGTCTTGAGTGTTGTAACGAGCTGCTCGTTACAAAGAAGCGTTGCGCCGCTATCATAGCCGCAGTTAACGCCGAAGTCTCGAGGAAGGCGACCTTGTTCTTGGCGCGCTCAGTCCGCCAAGAATTCCAACAAGTTGACGCCAAGTGGGAAGGTCCTTATCGGGTGAAACGAGTCACTAGGCCCGGCGCTGTCCGCCTTTGAGACCGAAGATGGCATTCGGTGAGCAACTCTGGAACATTGAACATCTTCGTAAGTTTTACCAGAGGGCGCGGTTGTTGGAACTGTTCCGCAACCACCTTTTGTACAAGTCTTGCCGATGTTGCATGTAATCCTTTGTACAAAGTCGGGCGCAGACCCCATGCATAAGTAAAGCTCATGTGTTGCGCACAACTTGTCAATTACATGCTTCCATAATCATTTTTGCATGTGTTGTCTAACATTTTGTGCAGCATCCACACCCGTTAAGCAATAACGAGCCACAAGGCTCCATAACTTTATTTTCTCTTCTTTCTCTTTCTCAAAGAAAGGAAGGTTCCCTCGCACACAAGTTAACCAGGGGAAGGAGAAGATAATGCCGTGGACCAAGCGTTGCTCGAGGAAGTTTCACCTTATCGGAAGCAAACGACGTAAAAGCTAAGTTGCCAAAGTTTGAGCAATCAGTTTTTAAATCTTTAAGTTATCTTCCTCGAATGATAGTACTTTGTATGGAAAACCTGTGCGCGGAGGAACCAACTCGTAGCTGGTCGCGCCCTTACTTTGTTTCGAGTCCGCTCAACAACGTAAGTGAGCTGCAACTAGTTGCGACAAGGTTGCTTGTCGGAGCGGCACCGCCCGGCAGGCTGCCGACGTCTCAAGACTCGGCGGCTTCATGCAAAGGTGCCCGCGCCGACAAGTTCCCTAAAAGCGTAAGGCAAAAACATACAAAGGAAGGAATCAAGTGAAGGAAATAACATTGCGATCACTACCCAAGATAGAGTTATATTACAAAATAGCTTGTCGCAGATCTAATAAATTGTTCTCCTAAACATGATCAGCAGCGACAAGGGAAAGATAAAACTGGCGACCTAATCTACGCGGTCGCCATCAACCCGCTTGATCTTGCCTACCTTGTCCACAATGGGTGCGACAAGGGCTTTGAGCGCCTCCACATCGGCATCTGGCGGCAGGGATCTGAGGACGCCGTTGAGGTTGAGGCCTGGATTGCGGAAGGCCACCTTCATCAACACCTTCTGGAGAGCTCCCGCACAGATCTGGCGCGATTCCTCGGCCAGCTGCTTTGGGATCTCTTCCCGGAGTCGCTGGAGAGCTGTAACCACGCCCTTGAAGAACAAGCTGAGCTTGGCGCTGGGTTGGAGGCGCTCGTCGGAAGAGTACCCAAGATCCACCATCCCCAGCTCCGTCAGCTCCGTGTCGATGGCGGCGGCGATATTCACAAGACCTTCGGTCCAGTGCTCCACATTCTCCCTGAAGGTGCTCTAGGCGGCAGTAGCACTCGCCAGCAGCGCCTCGTCGGCCTTGATCTTCTCCAACAGGCCCACCTCCCGCTCCTTGGCGCCATCCAGCGTCTGCATCAGGGTGGTCAGTTTCAGCTCAAGATCTGCTTTGGAGTCCTTGGCGGCGTTGAGCTCCTTGCTCCTCTCAGCGAGACGGCCCTGCAGCTCGCCAAGAGTATAGGCGTCCTTCTCGCGCTCGTGCTTGAGTGCAGCAAGCTCCTCGCCGCTCTTCTTCAGACTGGCCTCCAGCTGCGTCACCTTTGTCTCCAACTCTTTCTTGGCGGCCTCGGCAGCTGTGGCGGCATCCTTTGCTTCCTTAAGAGCCCCGCCAAGTGACTCCTCGCGCGCGACAAGCTCCTCCTCGTGGCTGTCAAGGTTGATCTTCCGCTGCGCCAGCTCGCCTTCCTGCGCGGATAGCTTCTCAGCAGCGAGCCTCTGCTGCTCTTCAACCTCTGCCTTCTCGAGGATGAAGGCTTTGCGCGCCTCAACAATTGCTCCCGCTCCTCGCCAAGGACCGGAGAGCTTCTGATTGATTCCCGGAGCTCCTCAGCGCTTCTCTATGTCCGCTCCCGCCTTCGAGACAAGCGCTTCCCGGGATTCCAGTTTGGCTTGCCGGGCGCGGTAGAGCGACAACAGCTTCTTCAGCAGCTGCTCCTCCTCAGACTTGCCGCTGCTGCTGCTTGGCGCGTCAACCAGCGACAGCCCAACGGAGGCGAGCAGCTCTTCGTCGAAGGTCTCTCCTTCGATCGGCGCCCTGGAGCTCGAGGCCCAGGGGAGCTTGATGAAGATGCCATCGCCGGCCTTCAGATAGGCGCTGGGCTGGGGCTCTTCGGAGCCTGACGCTACACCGGTGGCGGAGGGATCGGCGGTCGGTGTAGCGCCTGGCGCTCCTGCGGCCTCAGGGTCGTCAGTGCGATCGCCAGACCCCTCGCCAGCCTTTGAGGCGGCAGCCTTGGCGGCCTCTTTGTCGGTGGACCCATTGGCGCCAGCCTCTTCCTCCATGGTGGCGACGTCGTCAGTGTTGCCGCGCGCGTCCTCCTCGCCGGCGACCTCAATCTCCATCGGCTCTGCGGCGGATGGATCTGACGACTAGAAAAATCAATCAAGCAAATGTTCAAAAAAGAAAAACAGAAGAAAAAGAACCCAAGGGAAATTTTCACGCAAGAGGATTACCTACGATGGGATCTGCAGCCATGGTCTCGACCACCGGAGGATCACTGGTGTTGTCCCTCGCCGGAGAAGTCTCCCTTGGCGGCGTAGTCGAAGCAGATGGAATTTCGGGAGCGGCTTCCGGGCGCTCCTAATGAGGCTGCTCTACTCCTACACAAACCAACAGTCAGATATCAACAAAGAAGGAGCACCCATGCACACCTAACAGTAAGAAGTAAACCGTATACTTACGCTGGGGGCTGCTTTGAGGAAGGGTTGCCGGGTCCGGCAAGGGGGTCTCAGACGTGCCTCCTGTTGCCACGGGGGGATCATCTTCGATGACAACCACGGGTCTTGGCTCTTCGACGCTCTACGGGCCGGCCCGAGAAGGAAAGAGTTGAGAATGAAGCAAATCAGATACAAGACGAAGCAACAAAATTGAAGAAATACAAGCACAATATAGAAGCTTACTCTTCTTCTTCCTCGTCGGAGCTGAGCACGGAGAGATCAAATTCCGGCTCGCCTCCGGTGCGACGAGGTGGAGGAGTAGGTTCCCTTGACCGCTTGGCGGGGGTGGCAGCGGTGGCCTGGGAGGATCCCGCCTTAGTTGTTGCAGCAGTGTGGGGTGCTCCCGCGGCAACAGTGCTTGCCGCGGTGGAGCGCGTCGCGCGGCGCTGCGGCTGTTGGCCCGTCTGCCGCCCCGTCTCGTCTCCGGCCTTGCGAAGACGCCTTCTTGGTGGAGCTGGGGGCTCCGTTTGCGGCAAGCTGCTGGATGGTGGGGAAGAAGCGCCCTCGGCTGGTTCGCTCGACTCGGCTTCGGGTTCGGCAAGCTCTTCCTCACCGGCGAACTCCCTTCGCTCGGCAAGGCTTGCCGCCTCTGCTGCCTCTGCCTCCTCCATGGTGAACCCGAATGCGCCAGCGGCAGCAGCTGCTGCCGCCTCCTCCAACCTGGTGGCAATGCGCTGCATCTCGTCGTCAGTGGTGTCGCGGGTGAGCCTCTTCTGCTCGTCGGGACAGATCGGCACTTCCTCCAAGCTGTCGAAGAACTGCCGCACGACGTCGTCTGAAGGCTCTTGCCAGGTTGGAATGATCCCATGCGAATCGCACAACGGCATCATTGCACGGATGCGGTCGAGCGAAGAGTTGTTGCACAATGGGACGACTCCCCTCGGCAACCTAAACCACTCGGGGTGATCGGGGTCGTGCTTGAACAGCTCCAGCAGCATCGCATCTAACTCCAAAATAGTGAAATTGAAGTTGAGGCCCGGGCGCAGCCTCATGATGTCCGCCGCATTTTGGAACTCCCAAGCAGGTCTCCTCCTCTCCTGCAAGGGAGCGATGCGGCGGCGAAGGAAATCTGCGCCAACAGCGCCTACGGTGAGTCCGGCAAGCCTGAGGCGCAAGATCCGGGTCACGGCAATCTTCAATCTAGCATCTTCCGGCGCCAAGTTGCTCCAATCGTTGCCGCGCACTATTGGAGTTTGGCGCTGGGCAGTGAAGGGCTGCAGGTTCTCCTCAACGATCCAACACCAATCGGCTCTCCACTCCTCCCACTTGCTGCGGAGCTCTCCTTCCAGATAAGCTTCTTTCTTGCCGATCCTTGAGATCCAAGCAATCCCTCCGGCAAGTGGCTCTCCTCTCTCGACGCGGGGCATGAAGAAGTGGCAAAAGAGGGCTACGTTTGGGTGGACTCCGACAAAGTTTTCGCAAAGGTGTGCGAAAACTGCCATGGTCAGGACAACATTGGGGGTGAAATCAAGGAGGCGAAGCCCGTAGGTGTTCATGATATCGCAGAAAAATTCAGAGAAGGGCGGGCAGAGCCCACAATAGAAGAAAAGCGCGAAGAAGGGGTACCCAGTTGGGGCTAGTTCACAAGCAGCGGCTGGGAGTACCTTCGTGCGCGGATGCGCCCGCGTCTCCGTCGACCAGAACAAGTAGTAGTTCTCCTCGGCTCCCTTAAGGCCGAGCTGGGGAGACGGCCCGCTTTTTCAGCGCCCATGAGCAGCTGCGCCTCGGCCGACTTCACTCCCTTCCCCTTATCGGCTTTCGGAGCCATGGCGGAAGCGGTGGAGGAGACCGACGGCGTTGATGGCGTTGGTGGCGATGAGGGGCGGAGCGCTGCTCTCTTCAGACTAGAGAAGAAGGGGGGAGCGGCGGTGGTTTTCGAGATTTGACAGCAAATGGCTAGGTGGGCGACCTGCCCCGGTTTCCCCCGTTTATAAGGAGGGAGAGGGGGCAGACGTTCTGCGTTTCCAAATAAAGAAACCCCCCCACGATCTCTCCCACGACGCCACATTCGGCGCGGCTGTTAAATGGGGGCGTGGTGGGTCCGGAGCAAGTTACGGCGTGGTCTAGGGCAGCGTGCCTGCAGATCTGCTTTTGGGCCTGGCCCAACAGCGCTTCGGCACTGCAGTGTGGCCCAGGCCGGGGGCTCTGTCGGTGTACTAGAGTAGGGTACCCTAGTATCCCGAACTTCGTGCAGGCGATTCTGCACCACTCGCTGCAAGGCTTGCTGGTGACCGCCAAGGTCCTCCATGGTTCCTTTAGAGCCATTCAAGAACAAAGTATTTAAGCCAAGGAGACAAGGCCCGGCAAGAGGAGCTTGCCGGAAGGCCACTCAAGGCACACAGAAGACAAGACCCGGCAAGAGGAGCTTGCGGGAAGGCTCGGAGAGCGACAAGCTTCCGGACGCGGCAAGGATTCAGCAGCGGCAAGGCGCTTGCTGCCGCGCAGCAACCACTCTTCATCTCCGCTCCAGCTCATCCACCAACGTGTCGCCATGGGACCATTCGGTAGCGTGTCAAGAGGTTGTGCGGCCAGCGGAGAGCAGCGGTAAGCGGCGCTGACAAGAGTGCCATCGTGGCAAGCGGTGGCGCTCCTGACGGTCCCTGTTGCACTGTTTAGGCGACATGGACGGGCATTTAATGCTTTTGTCCCTTGCCGTCAGAGTTAGGTAGAATACACTGTACAAGTAGCTGTACCAACCGTAACTCATTTTTCCCTTTTTGCCCTTGTCTACGTTGCCACCTGTTGGTGACCCCTTGAGCATATAAAAGGAGGCCCATGCATAGCGTGGGGGGTTCGACTCATTGAAACCAGAGACACTCACGCTAGGTCTTGTAGCTCTGTGCTCCCTAGCAAGAACACAATACAATCAGACAAGCAGCGGTAGGAGTATTATCTCCGGAGAGCTCGAAGCTGGGTAAACTGCTTCGTGTGCTTCGCCTCGATCTGCTCTTCGTGCGACCTCCGCCCCCCGCCGAACCGAAAGGGGCTCGGTCCGCCGGTCCCATAGGTGTTCGTGGGCCCGATCAGCTTCCCCGACACTTGCATTACATTATTTGTCATTTGCCTCTCGTTTTCCTCTCCCCCACTTCACCCTTGCCATTTTATTCGCCCTTTTTTCGTTCGTCTCTTTTCGCTTGCTTCTTGTGTGCTTGTGTGTTGGATTGTTTGTCACGATGGCTCAAGACAATACTAAATTGTGTGATTTTTCCAATACCAACAACAATGGTTTTCTTGGCACTCCGATTGCTCCTATTACCGATGCTGAATCTTTTGAAATTAATGCTGCTTTGTTGAATCTTTTCATGAAATATCAATTCTCCAGCCTTCCTAGTGAAGATGCCGCTCCTCATCTAAACAACTTTGTTGATTTGTGCGATATGCAAAAGAAGAAAGATGTGGATAATGATATTGTTAAATTGAAGCTATTTCCGTTTTTGCTTAGAGATCGTGCTAAAACTTGGTTTTCTTCTTTGCCTAAAAATAGTATTGATTCATGGAATAAGTGCAAGGATTCTTTTATCTCTAAGTATTTTCCTCCCGCTAAGATCATCTCTCTTAGAAATGATATTATGATTTTTAAGCAACTTGATCATGAGCATGTTGCACAAGCCTGGGCGAGGATGAAATTAATGATACGTATTGCCCTACACATGATTTGAATTTATGGATGATTATACAAAAAAATTATGCTGAATTTATGGATCATCTCTCTTATGGAAATTTTAATAATATGCCCTCTGATTTTGAGAGTAGTGTTAAAGAATTTATGATTTCGCAAAAGAATTTCAATGCTTTGCTTGAAGAAAAATTGCCTGAGATTGATGAGTTGGCTAGGAACGTGGATAGAATTTCTCTTGATGTTGATTCCTTGAAACTTAGATCTATTCCACCTAAGCATGATATCAATGATTCTCTCAACGCCATGGGAATTTCCATTAATGAGTGCAAAGAAAGAACCGCTAGGATGCGTGCTAAAAAAGATTGCTTTGTGAAAGCGTGTTTTCTAGTTTTCATGATAATAAGGATGAAGATCTAAAAGTGATGGATGTGTCTCCTATTAAATCTTTGTTTTCCAATATGAATCTTGATAAAGATGGGACTGGAGATGAGTCAACTTTAGTTAAAAGGCGTCCCAATGATTCGGAGTTTTTAGATCTTGATGCAAAAAATTGTAAAAGTGGGATTGAAGAGGTCAAAACTTTACATAGCAATGAAACCACTATTTTGGATTTCAAGGAATTTAATTATGATAATTTCTCTTTGATAGATTGTATTTCCTTGTTGCAATCTGTGCTAAATTCTCCTCATGCCTATAGTCAAAATAAAGCTTTTACCAAACATATCGTTGATGCTTGAATGCAATCTTATGAAGAAAAACTTGAATTAGAAGTTTCTATCCCTAGAAAACTTTATGATGAGTGGGAACCTACTATTAAAATAAAGATTAAAGATCATGAATGCTATGCTTTGTGTGATTTGGGTGCTAGTGTCTCCATGATTCCTAAAACTTTGTGTGATGTGCTAGGTTTCCGTGAATTTGATGATTGTTCTTTAAATTTGCATCTTCCGGATTCTATCATTAAGAAACCTATGGGAAGGATTAATGATGTTCTTATTATTGCAAATAGGAATTATGTGCCCTTAGATTTCATTGTTCTTGATATAGATTGGAACCCTATGTCCTATTATTCTTGGTAGGCCTTTCCTTAGAAAGATTGGTGCAATTATTGATATGAAAGAAGGAAATATTAGATTCCAATTTCCATTAAGGAAGGGCATGGAACACTTTCCTAGGAATAAAATTAAATTACCTTATGAATCTATTATGAGGGCCACTTATGAATTGCATACCAAAGATGATAATACCTAGATCTATTCTTAGAGATGGTAATGGGTACCCATTACCCGCGTACCCGGCGGGTAAAAACCCTATTAGGGTAAGGGTATGAGATAAAAAATTACCCATGGGTATATAAATAGAAAAATATTAAACCCATTAGGCAGAGTGGGTACGGGTATGGGATAGCATAACCCATACCCGTGTACCCATATACCCGCGTAAAATCTGTTAAGTGGGCCTTCACTACTCATATATCTAATCTAACTTCCCACAAAATCAGTCTATGTAGTCCACGAGATACATGTAGCCCACATACACACATACATGGAATGATAGAACATAGAAGGAATCTGCGTGATTAGGGTGATTTGGCTTCGGTGAATAATGAATAGAGATCACGTCCCATATTCTAAGAGACAGAGATTGATATCCTTCTCATCTCCTCCTGATCTCATCTCGGCTCCTCGCCTCCTCGGGCATCGCTAGTCCCCGCCGCCATTGCGTCTAGCTACTCGCTGCCTCGCCATCGCCAGCGCTTCAGCCGCTCGGACGCCATGGATCTTGGGGATGAGGACCATAGCTTGCGCGAGGACGGCGACCAGGAGAAGGAGATGCAGCTCGCGCTCATGCGGATGAGTCGACGACGGCGACCACCAGGCCAGGAGCATGGGCATGGCGCGGCTACCCTGGTCCCAAGCCTAACACCATCATTGGGTGGTGCCATCCGTCTCCGTCCGCCAGGAAAGGGCCAAGCCCCGGGCCGACGTAAAGGACTTCTACCTCCTGCCTCGGCGTCCAAGGTGCAGCCCGTCGCAACACTTCAAGCCGGCCTCCTCGCCCTAGCCTGCTTAGTCGATCCTCTCTGTCACCAAGCACAAGAACAAAAGCAAGGCTATTTTGGCTTGGTGAGTTTCAATTTGTGTATGATTTTATGCATTCGTAGATGATACATAGATGTATAGATATGTGATGATATGATGTTTTTCCTGCATATATAAGTTGATAAGTATTGTTTTTCTTACTATGCATGATGTATATAGCTGCTGTGATGAATGAGATCTTTTTATATAAGAGAAAAAATGTATTTGTTACTGAGATGAGCTCAGGGTAGCAAATTGTGTGCTAGTACGTACATCAGACACTGTGTGATTTTTTAGCATTGTAATAGCAGAGATAGAATCGGCGGTGGTAGAATATTTTAGATCTATTTAATGTGAGGTGGTAACTGATCGTTTCTTCTTTTGTAAGCATGTACCTTCCCGTGATATATCTGCCATTCCCGTGACAACAGTTGCTTCAGAGTCGGCATTTAGCACAAGTGGCAGAATACTTAGTGAGCATAGGAGCCGCCTAACTCCTAATATGGTGGAAGTCTTGATGTGCTCCCAAAATTGGCTTAGAAACAAATGCAAAGGTGAGCAAATAATGTATTTTTTTTCAAACTTACTCGTTATTTAACTATTGCTAATCATTGTTCCATCATCTCTACAAATTGTTTGTTCTAGATGTTCATAAAGGAGATGCTAGCTTTTGGACTTGCCTTCAAGACATTCAAGAGGGGATGCAGGTTAGTATTCACCAACACATTTCCTTTGCCAATTGAGTATTTGAGTGCATATGCTACAAGACAAATTCTAAAAAATGACTATATTCATGTTTCCAACCAGGACTTGGCCCTTTGAGATGTAGAGACATGGACTCCGCGAGTTATGCTCAAGATTGAAGACTTATTGCGCCAAGGTCTTCGTTATGCTACTGTCGGATTGGTCGATTTTATTTTAATTGAACTAGTTACAATGTCGAAACTTTATTGGGATGCTAATTTTGTGGCCTTATGTACGGTCAAATTACCTGCATACTTTGTCATGATTTTGTGAACTGACTATGTGTTGCTGCCTATGAATAAGTGATGTTCTTTATGGGAATGTATTTTTGTTTACGATATGTTGCTGTTACGAGTAAGTGCTGTTTTTTATAAGAATGTGATGTCGTTTATGATGTGTTATTGTTTATAAGTATGTGATGTTGTTATGATGTGCTGATGTCTATAAATTATGTTGATATGTTGTCGTTTATGCTTATCTCTCGCACAAGTTGATATCTGCACACGTGGGTATTTTTACCCGTGGGTACCCATTTACCCTGCAGGGTCATGGGTATGGGGAAAAATTGTACCCGTTGGCGGGTATGGGTACGGGTGATGGGTAAGCTCAAAGGGGATGGGTAAGGGTATGGGGTAACTCCACCCGTACCCAAACCCGGCGGGTGCCATCCCTAGTCTATTCTTGTTTTTATGCTTAGCTAGGGGCCTTAAACGATAGCGCTTGTTGGGAGGCAACCCAATTTTATTTTTGTTCCTTGCTTTTTGTTCCTGTTTAGTAATAAATAATTCATCTAACCTCTGGTTAGATGTGGTTTTATGTTTTAATTATTGTTTGTGCCAAGTAAAGCCTATAGGATCTTCTTGGGTGATAATTATTTGATCTTAATGAAAAAGTCAGAAACTTTATGCTCACGAAAACAATTTTTAAAAATGACCAAAAAGTGCTAAAATACTTATTCCAATTTCAGTAGATCAATAATCAAATTTTCTAGGTCATCCTGTTTTGGTAGATTTTTCTGAGTTACAGAAGTTTGCGTTTGATGCAGATTACTACAGACTGTTCTGTTTTTGACATATTCTGTTTTTCGGGTGTTGTTTGCTTATTTTGATGAATCTATGGCTAGTATCGGGGAGTATGAAGCATAGAGAAGTTGGAATACAGTAGGTTCAACACCAATATAAATAAAGAATGAGTTCATTATAGTACCTTAAAGTGGTGGTTTGTTTTATTTCGCTAACGGAGCTCATGAGATTTTCTGTTGAGGTTTGTGTTGTGAAGTTTTCAAGTTTTTGGGTAAAGATTTGATGGATTTTGGAATAAGGAGTGGCAAGAGCCTAAGCTTGGGGATGCCCAAGGCACCCCAAGGTAAAACTCAAGGACAACCAAAAGCCTGAGCTTGGGGATGCCCCGGAAGGCATCATCTCTTTCGTCTTCATCTATCGGTAACTTTACTTGAGGCTATATTTTTATTCACCATATGATATGTGTTTTGCTTGGAGCGCCTTGTATGATTCGAGTCTTTTCTTTTTAGTTTACCACAATCATCCTTGCTGTACACACCTTTTGGAGAGACACACATGAATCGGAATTTATTAGAATACTCTATGTGCTTCACTTATATCTTTTGAGCTAGATAATTTTTCTCTAGTGCTTCGCTTATATCTTTTAGAGCACGGTGGTGGTTTATTTTATAGAAGTTATTGATCTCTCATGCTTCACTTATATTATTTTGAGAGTCTTTTAGAACAGCATGGTAATTTGCTTTGATTAAAAAATTAGTCTTAATGTGATGGGCATCCAAGATAAGTATAATAAAGAGTCAATTACATCACGGGTGTCTACAATTGGCGAGAAAAGTCAGTTTGGTGGTAAAACTTGCGGCATACATTGAACCGGTGACAAAACTTTGCTTCGATGTGCAAATCACGTTTGTATACGCAAATGATGCTGACGAGGCACACCACATACCGGCGACCTTAACCTAAAATGCGGTCCATGCTAGCCATCCCTCCAAGTTTGGCTTCATGTTTAACTGGGATAGACGAACTTAATTACCATATACGAGCATGAAAGTCGGGCTTAAATGGGCAGCAGCAGCCGCAGACCATTTTTCACATGATATTTTTTAGTTCATAAATACTAATAAAATTCATATTTATTATTTTAATTTTAGTTTTTTCTTTAAATTACGTGAACATTATTATAAATAATAATATGTCTTGTAAAGAGAATACACGAATATTTTTGGTGAACACATTAATATGGCCTAAAAATAAATGAATATATTTTGAATACATTAATAATATTTTTATACCTAAAGACATTATTTATAATTCATAAATATTGTTTCAATTATATGTTTTTAGATAACATGTGAATGTTTTTGGAATAAAATGTACATTCTTTTAAATAAGAACATTTTTTATAATTCCAAATATTTTTTTAAACCGGGCATAACCCCTTTCCATTATTGTGACATAATGGAAATACATCAGTCCAGAGAAAGAGATAGGAGAGGGGAGAGCTGGTTCGAGCATCGTCGGGAAACCCACTGTGAGCACTCGCCATCAAGATTGCCCACTGCAGGACGAAAAACCTGGCGACACCATATATTAGTTTAACTAGGCACAACAGCCCCTACATCCACCATAAACGAGATGGGTTGCGGTGAACATTTGTATGAATATTATTATTAATTTATATATTTTTACAGAATTCTAGGAAAGGAAGAAAAACTAACATCTGCAAATGGGCCACGGTGACTGTTGCACACTTAAGCCTTATGTGCGCGTTCGTTTATATTCAGTCCATTACCTAAATAAACGTTTATATTCATCCATTAAGGATACAAATCGTATTTGGACCGAGAGTGGTACTTGGTGTCAGGGCGGACCCAGCATTGGGCCAAGCCTAGGGCCCATGCTGCTACAGTTCCTCTACAGTGTTGCTACAGTGCACACTTTGCTACAGTCAACGAAGTAATTCATCATCAGGGCCCAGTCCCCCCCGGCCTGGGTCCTGGATCCGCCACTGCATGGTGTGGTGGCCGACCTAGACAGCCAAAAAGGAACAGGTCGTGTGTTCGATCCTGTGCGCAGTAATATTTTGCATCCCAATTTCCGCCCTGACTGGAGGAGCCCAAATGCCATAGTGACGTTTCATTTGTTTTTTCAAGAAAAAAATTTGAGTGTCCTTTTGTGAGTACAGTAAAATTCCGGGGGGTTTCACAAAAAACCGAGGCACACGCCCTTGCATGTGCCTTCCAGTCATTGACACTGGGTCCCACGCCATGTTGGCGAGCCTTGTCATCACTCTATGCGTATACAAACGCGATTAGCACCGTAGATGAACGCACAAGCCAAGTTTTTTCACCGGTTAAATGTATGCCACAAATTTTAGCACGAAACTGACTTTCGTCGTCAAGTTCAGACACCTGTGATGTAATTGACTCTATAATAAAAACTATCATATAAAGTGCATTGAATACTATGAGAAATTTGATTCTTTATGATTGTTTTGAGATATGAAGATGGTGATATTAGAGTCATGCTAGTTGAGTAGTTGTGAATTTGATAAATACTTGTGCTAAAGTTCGTGATTCACGTAGCATGCACGTATGGTGAACCGTTATGTGATGAAGTCGGAGCATGATTTATTTATTGATTGTCTTCCTTATGAGTGGCGGTCGGGGACGAGCGATGGACTTTTCCTACCAATCTATCCCCTTAGGAGCATGCGCTTAGTACTTCGTTTCGATAACTAATAGATTTTTGCAATAAGTATGTGAGTTCTTTATGACTAATGTTGAGTCCATGGATTATACGCACTCTCATCCTTCCACCATTGCTAGCCTCTCTAATACCACGCACCTTTCGCCGGTATCATACACCCACCATATACTTTCCTCAAAACAGCCACCATACCTACCTATTATGGCATTTCCATAGCCATTCCGAGATATATTGCCATGCAACTTACCACCGTTCTGTTTATTATGACATGCTTCATCATTGTCATATTGCTTTGCATGATCACGTAGTTGACATCGTATTTGTGGCAAAGCCACCTTTATAGTTCTTTCATACATGTCACTCTTGATTCATTGCATATCCCGGTACACCGCCGGAGGCATACACATAGAGTCATATTTTGTTCTAAGTATTGAGTTGTAATTCTTGAGTTGTAAGTAAATAAAAGTGTGATGATCCTCATTATTAGAGCATTGTCCCAAGTGAGGAAAGGATGATGGAGACTTGATTCCCCCACAAGTCAGGATGAGACTCTGGACTAAAAATAAAAAAAAGGGAAGAAAAGAGGCAATAAAGAAAGAGAGAAAGGCCCAAAAAAAATGAGAGGAAAGAGAGAAGGGACAATGCTACTATCCCTTTACCACACTTGTGCTTCAAAGTAGCACCATGATCTTCATGATAGAGAGTCTCCTATGTTGTCACTTTCATATACTAGTGGGAATTTTCATTATAGAACTTGGCTTGTATATTCCAATGATGGGCTTCCTCAAAATGCCCTAGGTCTTCGTGAGCAAGCGAGTTGGACGCACACCCACTTAGTTTCTTTTGTTGAGCTTTCATACACTTATAGCTCTAGTGCATCCATTGCATGGCAATCCCTACTCACTCACATTGATATCTATTGATGGGCATCTCCATAGCCCGTTGATACGCCAAGTTGATGTGAGACTATCTTCTTCTTTTTGTTTTCTCCACAATCACCATTCTATTCCACATATAGTGCTATGTCCATGGCTCACGCTCATGTATTGCGTGAATATTGAAAAAGTTTGAGAACATCAAAAGTATGAAACAATTGCTTGGCTTGTCATCGGGGTTGTGCATGATTTAAATATTTCATGTGATGAAGATAGAGCATAGCCAGACTATATGATTTTGTAGGGATAGCTTTCTTTTGCCATGTTATTTTGAGAAGACATAAATTGCTTTGTTAGTATGCTTGAAGTATTATTATTTTTATGTCAATATTAAACTTTTGTCTTGAATCTTTCGGATCTGAACATTCATGCCACAATAAAGAAAATTACATTAAAAATTATGCTAGGTAGCATTCCACATCAAAAATTCTGTTTTTATCATTTACCTACTCGAGGACGAGCATGAATTAAGCTTGGGGATGCTTGATATGTCTCTAACGTATCTATAATTTTTTATTGTTCCATGCTATTATATTATCCGTTTTGGATCTTTAATGGGCTTTATTATGCACTTTTATATTATTTTTGGGACTAACCTACTAACTGGAGGCCCAGTGCAAATTGCAGTTTTTTTTGCCTATTTCTGTGTTTCGTAGAAAAGGAATATCAAACGGAGTCCAAACAGAATGAAACCTTCGCAAGGATCGTTTTTGGAACAAACGCAATCCACGAGACTTGGAGTGGACGTCAAGGAAGCTACGAGGCGGCCACGAGGTAGGAGGGCGCGCCCAGGGGGGTAGGCGCGCCCCCACCCTCGTGGGCCCTTCAAGGCTCCACCGACCTACTTCCTTCGCCTATATATACTCTTATACCCTGAAAACATCTAGGAGCACCGCGAAACCCTATTTCCACCGCTGCAACCTTCTATATCCGTGAGATCCCATCTTGGGGCCTTTTCCGGCGCTCCGCCAGAGGGGGAATCGATCACGGAGGGCTTCTACATCAACACCATAGCCTCTCCGATGATGTGTGAGTAGTTTACCACAGACCTTCGGGTCCATAGTTATTAGCTAGATGGCTTCTTCTCTCTCTTTGGATCTCAATACAAAGTTCTCCTCAATTCTCTTGGAGATCTGTTTGATGTAATACTTTTTGCGGTGTGTTTGTCGAGATCTGATGAATTGTGGGTTTATGATCAAGATTATCTATGAACAATATTTGATTCTTCTCTGAATTCTTATATTTATGATTTGATATCTTTGCAAGTCTCTTCGAATTATCAGTTTGGTTTGGCCTACTAGATTGATCTTTCTTGCAATGGGAGAAGTGCTTAGCTTTGGGTTCAATCTTATGGTGTCCTTTCCCGTGTGGATGTTAGGGCAGCAAGGCACGATTGTATTGTTGCCATCGAGGATAAAAAGATGGGGTTTATATCATATTGCTTGAGTTTATCCCTCTACATCATGTCATCTTGCTTAATGCATTACTCTATTCTTATTAACTTAATACTCTAGATGCATGCTGGATAGCGGTCGATGTGTGGAGTAATAGTAGTAGATGCAGAAGTTTCGGTCTACTTGTCACGGACGTGATGCCTTTATACATGATCATGCCTAGATATTCTCATAACTATGCGCTTTTCTATCAATTGCTCGACAGTAATTTGTTCACCCACCGTAGAATTTGCTATCTTGAGGGAAGCCACTAGTGAAACCTATGGCCCCCGGGTCTATTTTCCATCACATTATTCTCCCGCCAACATGCTATTTTCGTCGGCGTTTATTTTGCAATCTTTACTTTCAATTTGTACAACAAATATACCAAAAATATTTATCTTATTATCTTTACCAGATCTCACTTTTGCAAGTGGCCGTGAAGGGATTTACAACCCCTTTATCACGTTGGTTGCAAGGTTCTTATTTGTTTGTGCAGGTACTAGGGATTTGCGTGTAGTCTCCTACTGGATTGATACCTTGGTTCTCACAAACTGAGGGAAATACTTACGCTACTTTGCTGCATCACCCTTTCCTCTTCAAGGGAAAACCAACGCATGCTCAAGAGGTAGCAGTGGGAGGGAGGAGAGGCAACCAGGGGGCGCCCCAAGTAGGATCCGAATCGTACTTGGGGTTTCCCCAAGTGGCGCCTCCTTTCCTTTTTTCACCGGAGAAGAAAGGAAGGGGGGCCGAATCCCCCTTTTTCCTTCTGCAATTCGGCCACCTACCAAGGGGCGCCACCCTTGTGGGATGGTGTGCTCCCCTCTTATGGCCCATATCTTCCCCCTGGGGGTTCCGGTAACCCCCCACCCCGGTAGTCCGCTAAATACCCGATTCACTTCGGGACACTTCCGGTGTCCGAATACTATCATCCTATATATAAATATCTACCTCTCAACCATTTCGAGACTCCTCGTCATGTCCGTGATCTCATCCGGGATTCCGAACAACATTCGGTCACCAAATCACATAACTCATATAATACAATATCGTCATCGAACATTAAGCGTGCGGACTCTACGGGTTCGAGAACTATGTAGACATGACCGAGACACCTCTCAGGTCAATAACCAATAGAGGAACCTAGATGCCCATATTGGCTCCTACATAGTCTATGAAGATCTTTATCGGTCGAACCATTATGACAACATACGTTATTCCCTTTGTCTATCGGTATGTTACTTGCCCGAGATTCGATCGTCGGTATCTGCATACCTAGTTCAATCTCGTTACCGGCAAGTCTCTTTACTCGTTTCATAATACATCATCCTGCAAATAAATCGTTAGTCACTTTGCTTGCAAGGCTTCTTATGATGTGTATTACCGAGAGGGCCCAGAGATACCTCTCCGATACTCAGAGTGACAAATCCTAATCTCGATCTATGCCAACTCAAAAAACACCTTCGGAGATACATGTGGAGCATCTTTGTAATCACCCAGTTACGTTGTGACGTTTGATAGCACACAAGGCATTCCTCCGGTATCCGGGAGTTGCATAATCTTATAGTCGAAGGAATATGTATTTGACATGAAGAGATCAGTAGCAATAAAACTGAACGACCAATATGCCAAGCTAACGGATGGGTCTTGTCCATCACATCATTCTCCTAATGATGTGATCCCGTTATCAAATTACAACTCATGTCTATGGTCAGGAAACCTTAACCATCTTTGATCAACCAGCTAGTCAAGTAGAGGCTCACAAGGGACACGGTGTTTTGTCTATGGATTCAGACATGTATTTAGGTTTCCGATCAATACAATTCTAGCATGAATAATAAAAATTTATCATGAATAAGGAAATATAAAATAACAACTTTATTATTGCCTCTAGGGCATATTTCCGTCATTATGGACTGTGGCAAATTTACTCTACGGATCATGGCAAATTTCTTTTTACAATGGCAAAGTTTATATTTGATCCAAGGCAAAATTATACTTGGATCATGGCAAATTTCTTCTTCTTTTGGATCGTGGCAAGTTTATGTTTTTGTCATGGAAAAATTTATATTTTGACAATGGCAATTATATATTTGGATCACGGCAAAATTCTTTTTTTGGACCATGGCAAACATTTTACCATGGTAAACTTATATTTGGACCATGGAAAATTTAATTCTCATACCATGGTTTTTTTTACTTGTTGGACCATGGTCAGTAATTTTTTGAACATGTAAATTTTGTTTTGCATATCATGGCAAATTCCTTTTTTGTCCACATTTTTTGGTGAACAAAGCATGGTGAATTCATTCTATACACCATGGTAAATTTACTTTTGAACATCCCATGGGCAAATATGTTTTCATAAGACTGTTTCATAATTTTTCTTTTCAATTTTTTTGTCATCATGTTATGAAACAACGACAACTTAGGTTCAAACATAATTGTTAAGTTTTTCTTTGTTTCGCTTCTTAGGTATGGTAGATTTAGTTTCTCATAAATGGCAATTGTTAGTTTTCATGTACAAATTTTGTCTGCTATGTATGTGTGTTTTTTTTGGATTTCTATTTCTGTGCCCCTTATTGCTTAGCCCTCAGTTTTGCCCAAGAACACTTATTTTGCTCACTTTTTCCCTCCACCGCGCCACCCACCCTCACCAATGTCCAAGCGGGGGTTAGCCGTTGGTCAAGGGAGTTGACTGTTAGCCGGTGCTATTACTGACGCGTGGGGTACACCGTGCCAGGTGGCACTCTAACAATCGGCGGTGTGTGTGCCCGCATGCATGAGTAGTTACATCGCGGTCACGTCAGCGCTTTCACACACGGGCGAGGAGCCGCGTCGCCGGCATTCGCGACAGGTGTCTGTTAATGCTTTCTATAGCCGCGCAGGGCGCACCGGCATGCACCCACTCTTGTCCCAATCCCCTCCCCGCCATTCCCCTCGCCGCCCCACAACCTTCTCCTCCGTTTGCCTCCACCAAACCCTAGCCACATCCACCAAACCCTAGCCGCCTCCTCCTCCAGCACCCGCAATAATGGCCAGCCACCATGGTGGGGCGGGAAGCAGCAGCGGGGAACGATGTCGCTTGTATGTCATTCCCGGCCTGCCGCGCACCCTCCGAGTCGAAGAGGCGTCACTCCTCGCCCACTGCGGCATCATGGTGCCGCCGGACACATGCCTACCGGTCGGATGGCACCTGAGTGTTGGGGGCTCCCGGTGGAACCTGTCGCCACCGTCGGCATGCCGGTCATGTCGCGCGCAATATGCTACTTTCGGCAAAGCTTGCCGCTGGCGGGGCGGACGAAGCAGCGTTACGCGCCCGGCAGCCCGCGGTGGCCAGAGATCCTGGCGAAGGAGAACGCCGCCCGCATCCAGCACTACGACGGCCGCTACCCACCGTCGTCACGCCACAACATTGACGAGAGGTACGCCTTCTGGGAAAGGCGTACCTTCCTTGATATCATGGCCGCGTGCCCGTCCAGCTCGATCTGGACGAGCGCGATTGGGTTTCACCGCCGCGGGCCACAATACGATCCATGTCGCGTGCCACACCCACATATGGAGGAGGAGGCGTCGGTGCCAGCAACTGTTAGGGCCTCGGCGTTCCTAAGCCGGAGCCAGCGACGCTAGGGACAAGCTCCACTGAGTCGTTCCTACGCATCCCAACGTCGGAGCTGGGGACGAGCTCGCGCCCCCTGCTCGTGCCCAAGCTGGAGCCTGGGGTGAGCTCGCGCGGCCCCTTGCTCGTGCCCAAGCCCGAGCCCAAGCCCGAGCCCAGGACGAGCTCGTGTGGCCCCCTGCGTGTTCCCAATCCGGAGTTGGAGTCGGAGCCGGAGCCACCGCCGCTGGCGGAGTATAGGGGGTGGCCAGCGAGCCCGACGTCCCTGTAGACCTGCTGGGGCTCCTCCTAGCGCTGCGCGAATCGACAAAGGGGCCACAGCGCCACCCCGATGATCCGATGGACTCGCCGGGGCTGCGATAATGGTCGTCGCTGATACGTCCATTTTGCATCATGCTATTATATCGATATTTATTGCATTATGGGCTATTATTACACATTATGTCACAATACTTATGCCTATTCTCTCTTATTTCACAAGGTTTACATAAAGAGGAGAATGCCGCACTGGAATTCGGGTGGAAAAGGAGCAAATATTAGAGACCTATTCTGCACAACTCCAAAAGTCCTGAAACTCCACGGAAGTTATTTTTGGAAGTAATAAAAAATACTAAGCGAAGAAAATACCAGAGAGGGCCCACACCCTGGCCACGAGGCTTGGGGGCGCGCCCTACCCCCCTGGGCGTGCCCCCTGCCTCGTGGGCCCTCTGATGGCCCTCCGGTGCCCATCTTCTGCTATATGAAGTCTTTCATTCGAGAAAAAAATGATAAGCAAGCTTTCGAGACGAGACTCCGCCGCCACGAGGCGGAATGTAACATCCCAAAATTCTAAATTTTGGAATGTTATAATAAATAGATAGATTTGTTTGTTTGTTTGAATTGTTGTGTGATTGATTGAGTGAAATTTGAAACTTTTTGAAAGTTAAATGAGAGGGAATAAAAGGGCTTTCCCAAACTTTCATTTTTGCTTTCTGATCTCCGTGAATTCAAATATTTATCATCACAAAACCCTGGAGAGAGGATAACATGACTTCTTCCATTTAAATGAAAAAGGGGTGTTGAAAATATTTGAATTTCATTTGGAAATATTTTCTAATTCATAAACTTCATGCAACTCAGTGATTTTCACGAGCGAGGATAAAATGACTTCTTCAAAACATATGAAATATGAGTAGGAGTTTCAAAGGAATAAATTCAAAGTTCTTTTGAATTTATTTTCAATTTGGAGTTATTTGAGTTTTATTCAAATTATTTTTCTCCAAAATAAAATACATGGAAAATAGGGTAACATGATTCCTACAACAAAAATTGGAGAGGAATAAATTTGAATTCATTTTGGTATTTTTAAAATGATTTTTATTGGATTTTATTAGATCTGAAGCACTCTTTGCTTTATTTGAATTTGTGTGTATTTTATTTAATACTAGAATAATGTTCATGCTGTAGAAAATCTTTTTCTGAAAATTTTGATATATAATATGCCTATATAAAGTTTTAGTTTTATTTTCGTTTTTCAGTTTATCGCTTTCTGTTTAAAAAAAAACATATAACAAACAGTACGTGCGGCCCATATTTATTTATCGCCTGCATGCGCAGTATAGTAGCTTCTGGCGCCCCATTGTTTTTTTTCTCTCTTAAAAGGGCCAGGCCCAGCCAGCCTTTTTTTTTTTACTTAGGCCGATTTTTGTTAAAAGAAAAAAAACTGCAGCCCGTGTACTGCGCGCGGCCGGCCGAGGCCTTAGCCTTTTTCTGCTCTGTTTCGTTTAATTACGTCTACGTTTAGTCCCATATCGCTTAAATTTTTTAACCCTTAAACCTCTTTTCCACCTATAAATATAGACCCATAGAGCCTTCAAAAATCATCCGATTCGGGTTAAAGCAATATTTTGGTTTGACTAGATTCCTTGAAGAAAATATTTTTCCTCTCCTCCGCGATTTCCTAAATTGTCTCATCTCTTCAACGTCGTCTTTTCTCTGCCTTATAAAGGTATCTTTCTTTATTTATTTTTTCCTTCTTATACTTCCGTAGTTTATTACTTTTAGACTAATACAATAGATTAGATTGTCGTCTACGTATTTATACATTAGACCTTAGCCATAGCTATTTTTTCTTTTGTAAAACAGCTTGACCCTGATTTTTCAAATAGCCATAACTTTTTACTCGTTCATCCAAACTAGATGAAACCAACGCCCACTTCTTCGTTACGATCTCCTCTATCCAGTAATTCAACTCAAACATGTTTTTGAAAGTTTAAAATTTCGAAATTTGTTCAGATTCGTATTCAAACTTCTTTAGTTCATAACTTAAGTTCCGTAACTCCGTTTGAGTTGATTCTTTTTGCATTGTGTCACAAATTTGCTTAAGTTTCTGTTTGTGTACTTAGGTTTCAAATTTGAATAGTTTAGATTTGAATTTGATGAAATTTGTTCAAATCACTAATTTGGTCATATTTTGAGTTTTACAAAGTATTTTTGATTGATTCTTTTTTGCTACTGTTTTATTATGGTTTTGTCTATCCAGTAGCATATACTTCTTTATTTTTACTTTATTTTTAAATTAGGTTTTAGCAAAACAGTACTGTTTTAGTTATAGTTTTGTTTTAGTCTTTTCTTTATTGTTTTATTAGTTTCAAATTATTTCTTTTTGTCACTCTTGAAAAATTTAGTTTTGTTTCTGTTAGTCAACAAAAGAAAATTTTTTTTTTTTTTAAATTTGTTTTCTTAGTTTTGTATGAAAACTTGTTTAGGTCATAGTTAGTGTTACATAAAAGCTTTTTATTTGTTTCTTTTTGCTATTAAAAGTTTATGAAAAATACTTTCTGTTAAAATTAATTGTTTTATGTTTTCTTTTCTGTTTATTTATTATATTGGTATTTTCTTTGTTGTTAAATTTTACTTAGGACAAAGCTATTTTGGGTTATGTCTTAGAATTTTCTTTAGTAGTTTTCTTGTGTAATTTTCATTGGTTTATTATTATTATTATTATTTTGTGTTCTTTGTGATTTGCATTTTATGTGTTGGTTTTATTATGAGTGTTAGAATTGTTTGCTAGGATGTTTGCTTATATGAATGCTATGTTTGACTATATAGATTTTCAACGGAGTGACGAATAGTTCTACCAAGTCATTATTCGAGAGTGTTTTTATCTTCATCAAGTAATACCAGGCAAGTTCACTTTGACCATGTTTTTCATACCTATGTGTTTTATTGCATCTAGTGTCATCTTCGCAACAATCCCTCCAGTAGTGATATTGAATCCTTGTAGTTGAGTAGTATGCATAAGGTAGGAACCCATCACCCTGTTACCAAGCCCGGACGTTATTTATTTTAATGCTACGCTATAGTAGCGGGGTTGTATGAGTGCTCGGAGTGGTGTGAGAATGGAGGATCTACGCCAATGACGATAACTCCATGATGGAATCTGCAAGGATCAGCATCTTCAAGGCCTCAAGACTTCAAGACTCGAGACAAGAATTCAATACACACTCTTGGGTGAAGGATGGTTGACGGGCACCTGGAGAATCCGGTGGTTGGCGGGATGCATGGAGAAGCGCCATGACATCTTGCGGAAAGCTTCACCCAGACTCAAAGAGAGACGGAAGAATACTTCATGCCCGGAAGCTTACGTGCAACCGCAAGTCACTATGGGCTCGCTTGGTTGACCTTAGTTGTGACTCGCTAGGACGGTGCTAGCAGATGTAGAACTATGGTAGGATTGGATGAGCACCGGACGGTGGTCGAGGAACTCTTCGAAGACCATGTTTGGTCATCTTGTTCTCAAACACCACAAGTGCGAGAACGTAAAAGAGGGATCGAATCTTGCGGGTAAAGTGTACAAACCTCTGCAGAGGGTTTAAACCTAATCGATTAGCCGTGTCCCGTTACGGACAATTTGAGCCTCTGGACTGGATCTATCTCGGAACTCTCAACACCGGACTGATAACTTAATTGTGGGCAACTTATGATGAATTTGGGCTATGAGACATCGGTTGGCGGAACCATGTCATGATAGAAAACTCTATAGTACAGACTTCATTTATTCCTTTGATGTAGGGAAAATAAAACCAGCTTTTACGCAAACAAAACTCAGACCCAGAGCCACAAAGCCAAATTTGCATATAGTATAGTTTTACCATCTGTTTTCTCATGTTGTGATCTTGCCGGTACATTCAATGTACTGACCTACACGGCTGCAACGTATCACGTTGCAGGATTTTCTTCGACGAGTAAGAGTTACGATCAGGTTACGGTCTACACTCAACCTGCCGATGGTGTTGATGGGACTCCACACCCGCTTGATTGTTTCACGAGTATTATGAGGTATATATCATTTTACGTTATTTATACATGTGATTGCACTTTGATATATACATTGATGTCTGTGTGTGCCAAAGATCTTGGTCGAGGATGGCACAGATACACAGAGGCTTGACCGTCTGAGGACGGGTCGCTACACGGAACCTTGGCGGAACCAATCTAGGGCTCTGGCGGAGCTGTTTTGCCGGGGACACTTCCCTCCGGGAGGGGGAAATCATCGCCATCATCATCACCAACGCTCCTTTCATCGGGAGGGGGCCAATCTCAATCAACATCTTCACCAGCACCATCTCCTCTAAAACCCTAGTTCATCTCTTGTATCCAATCTTTGTCTCATAGCCTGGGATTGGTACCTGTAGGTTGCTAGTAGTGTTGATTACTCCTTGTAGTTGATGCTAGTTGGTTTATTTGGTGGAAGATCATATGTTCAGATCCTTTATGCATATTAATACTCCTCTGATTATGAACATGAATATGCTTTGTGAGTAGTTACGTTTGTTCCTGAGGACATGGGAGAAGTCTTGCTATTAGTAGTCATGTGAATTTGGTATTCGCTCGATATTTTGATGAGATGTGTTGTCTCTCCTCTAGTGGTGTTATGTGAACGTCGACTACATGACACTTCACCATTGTTTGGGCCTAGAGGAAGGCACTGGAAGTAATAAGTAGATGATGGGTTGCTAGAGTGATGAAGCTTAAACCCTAGTTTATCGTTGTTTCGTAAGGGCTGGTTTGGATCCATATGTTTCATGCTACGGTTAGGTTTACCTTAATACTTCTTTTGTAGTTGCGGATGCTTGCAATAGGAGTTAATCATAAGTGGGATGCTTGTCCAAGTAAGGGCAGCACCCAAGCACCGGTCCACCCACATATCAAATTATCAAAGTACCGAACGCGAATCATATGAACGTGATGAAAACTAGCTTGACGATAATTCCCATGTGTCCTCGGGAGTGCTTTTCTCTATATAAGAGTTTGTCCAGGCTTGTCCTTTGCTACAAAAAGGATTGGGCCATCTTGCCGCACTTTATTTACACTTGTTACTTGCTACCCGTTACAATTTATCTTATCACAAAACTATCTGTTACCTATAATTTCAGTGCTTGCAGAGAATACCTTGCTGAAAACCGCTTATCATTTCCTTCTGCTCCTCGTTAGGTTCGACACTCTTACTTATCGAAAGGACTACGATAGATACCCTATACTTGTGGGTCATCAAGAATCTTTTCTGGCGCCGTTGCCGGGGAGTGAAGCGCCTTTGGTAGGTGGAATTTGGTAAGGAAAAATTTATATAGTGTGCTGAAATTTACTTTCACTTGTTACTATGGAAAGTAATCCTTTGAGGGGCTTGTTCGGGGTATCTTCACCTCGACCAGTAGAGCAAAGAGTTGCTCCTCAACCTACTAAACCTACTGAAAATGAAAATGTCTACTTTGAAATTCCTTCGGGTATGATAGAGAAACTGCTAGCTAATCCTTTTGCAGGAGATGGAACATTGCATCCCGATTTACACCTAATCTATGTGGATGAAGTTTGTGGATTATTTAAGCTTGCAGGTATGCCCGATGATGTTATCAAGAAGAAGGTCTTCCCTTTATCTTTGAAGGGAGATGCATTGACATGGTATAGGCTATGTGATGATATGGGATCATGGGACTACAAACGGTTGAAATTGGAATTCCATCAGAAGTTTTATCCTATGCATCTTGTTCATCGTGATCATAATTATATATATAATTTTTGGCCTCGCGAAGGAGAAAGCATCGCTCAAGCTTGGGGGAGGCTTAAGTCAATGTTATATTCATGCCCCAATCATGAGCTCTCAAGAGAAATGATTATTCAAAAAATTTATGCTCGGCTTTCTAACAACAATCGCACCATGCTCGATACTTCTTGTACTGGTTCTTTTTTGATGAAGACTATTGAATTCAAATGGGATTTATTGGAAAGAATTAAATGCAACTCTGAAGATTGGGATCTCGACAAAAGTAAGGAGTCGGGTATAATGTAGCGACCCGACCTTAGACGGTCAAGTCTCTGTGTGTATTTTTAGGCGATTCTTTTTGCCACTGCTTTTTTTTGACCTTGCCTAGCAGTAGGATTAATTTGGGTATTTATAGATTTTACTAAAATTAGTTTAGCTTGAAAACAATTCTGTTTTAGTTTATTTTAACTAGCTGTTGTTTCTGTTGTTTTAATTACTTTAAAAAATATTTCCACCTCTGTTTTATTTTATTTCTGATTAGTTTCAGTGAGTTATAGAGGGTGAACTTTTATTTACAAAAAATAACGTTTATTTCTTTTTCTTGTTTGGTTTTAGTCGTAACTAGAGTTTTAAAATAGTCTTTTAGGTGTTTCGTTTTGCTAGTAAAAGTTTATGAAAATACCTTTTGTTATTTTAATAAACACTATATTTCTTTTCTATTAATTAGTTTAGTGTTTTAATTGCAATTAAGTTTTACTTAGGGCAAAACTCTATTAGTTGTTTGTAGTAAAGTCCTAGACTTTCCCTAGTAGTTTTCTTTGTAGTTTTATTTGAGGGTTCTTTGGAATTTGTTTGAGTTTTATTATTGAGTTTCTTTGTTGTTTTGATCGTTATTTTGAGTGCTAGAATTGTTGCTAGGATGTTTGCTTATATGAATGCTATGTTTAATTATATATTTTCTCGGAGTGACGAATAGTTTATCAAAGTTTTCGAGAGCGTAATTATCTTCATCGACTTACCAGGCAAGTTCACTTTGTCCATGCTTTCATACCTATGTTTTATTGCATTTAGTGGCATCTTTGCAACAACCCTCCAGTAGTGATATTGAATTCTTGTAGTTGAGTAGTATGCATGAGGTAGGAACCCATCACCCTGTTGTGAAGCCTGGGACGTTATTTATTTTAATGCTACGCTATAGTAGACAGGGTTTGGTATGAGTGCACGAGAGTGGTGTGAAGAATGAGGACTCTACATCAATGACGACAACTCCATGATGGCATATGCAAGGACTGCATCTTCAAGGCCTCAAGACTTCAAGACTCGAGACAAGAATTCAATACAAACCATCGGGTGAAGGACGGTTGTGGGCACCTGGAGAAACCAAGTGGATGGCGGGATGCATGGAGAAGCGCCATGACATCTTGCTAAAAGCTTCACCCAGGTGAAAGAGACGGAAGAATACTTCATGCCCGAAAGCTTACATGCAACCGCAAGTCACTATGGGCTCGCTTGGTTGACCTTAGTTGTGACTCTGGGCGGGACGGTGCTAGCAGATGTAGAACTACGGTAGGATTGGATGAGCACCGGACAGTGGTCAGGGGAACTCTTCGGAAGACCATGTTTCAGTCGTCTTGTTCTCAAACATTCTGAAGTGCGAGAACATAAAAAGAGGGATCGAATCTTGCGGGTAAAGTGTAAAAACCTCTGCAGAGGGTTAAAACTTAATCGATTAGCCGTGTCCCTGGTTACGGACAATTTGAGCATATGGACTTGGATCTATCTCGGAACTCTCAACACTGGACTGATAACTTAATTGTGGGCAACTTATGATTATTCTGAGGTATGAGACATCGGTTGGCGGAACCATGTCATGATAGAAAACTCCGTAGTAGAGACTCCTGATATTCCTTTATTGTAGGGAAAATAAAACCAGCTTTTACGCAAAAACATCACACACAGAGCCACAAAGCCATATTGCATATAGAATAGTATTATCATCCGCTTTCTCATGTTGTGATCTTGCTTGTACATTCAATGTACCGACCTACAACGGCTGCAACGCCTCATGTTGCGATATTTTACTTTCGACGAGTAAGAGTACAAGACAGGTTACGGTCTACACTCAACTTGCCGATGGCGTTGATGGGATTCCACACCGATTGTTTGTTTCTCTGAGACTTATGAGGTATATATCAGTTTTACGTTATTTATACATGTGATTGCACTTTGATATATACATTGATGTTGTGTGTGCCAAAGATCTTGATCCGTGGATGGCACAGGCACACAGAGACTTGACCGTCTGAGGTCGGGTCGCTACATATAACAACTAAGTTTGATTGTGTTAAATCTTTTATGGATACTGATGTTTTCCGTAAATTTAGCACTAAATATGGACTTGATTCCGAGATAGTAGCTTCTTTCTGTGAATATTTTGCTGCTCATGTTGATCTCCCTAAGGAGAAGTGGTTTAAATATAATCCTCCCGTTGAAGTAAAAGTAGTTGCACCTATTAAAGTTGAAGAAACGACTATTACTTATAATGATCCTATTGTTCCTACTGCTTATGTTGAGAAACCACCTTTCCCTGTTAGGATAAAGGATCATGCTAAAGCTTCAACTATGGTTTGTAAAAGCAATATTAGACCTTATACACCTCCCGAGCAAGTTAAAGTTGAACCTAATATTGCTATTGTTAAAGATCTCTTGGCTGATAATATCATTGGGCATGTTATTTACTTATGTGATGAAACTGCTAGAATTGCTAAACCTGGTGCTAAAGCTAAACATAGACTTGTGGTAGGCATGCCTGTTATTGAGATCATTGTTATCATGGCTTGTGTGATATGGGTGCTCGTGCTAGCGCAATACCTATCTCTTTATATAAAGAAATTATGCATGATATTGCACCTGCTGAGTTAGAAGATATTGATGTCACCATTAAGCTTGCCAATAGAGATACAATATCACTGATTGGGATTGTTAGAGATGTTGAAGTCTTGTGTGGGAAGGCTAAATATCCTGCTGATTTTCTTGTTCTTGGTTCCCCTCAAGATAGCTTTTGTCCTATTATATTTGGTAGACCCTTCTTGAATACTGTTAATGCTTAAGATATACTGCGAAAAGGATGTTGTTACTATTGGTTTGGGTGATATGTCTCATAAGTTTAATTTTTCTAAATTTCGTAGACAACACCGTGAAGAGTAATTGCCTATTAAAGATGAAATTATTGGTCTTGCTTCTATTGCCGTACCTCCTAGTGATCCTTTAGAACAATATTAGCTAGACCATGAAAATGATATGTTTATGAATGAAAGAAGGGAAGTAGATGAAATATTCTTTAAACAGGGACCTATTCTGAAACACAACTTGCCTGTTGAAATCCTAGGGGATCCTCCTCCACCCAAGGGTGATCCCGTGTTTTAGCTTAAACCTTTGCCTGATAATCTTAAATATGCTTATCTTGATGAAAAGAAGATATATCCTGTTATTATTAGTGTTAACCTTTCAGAGCATGGGGAAGAGAAATTATTGAAAACTCTGAAGAAGCACCGTGCTGCTATTGGATATACTCTTGATGATCTTAAGGGCATTAGTCCCACTCTATGTCAACACAAAATAAATTTGGAGAAAGATGCCAAACAAGTTATTGATCATCAACGACGGCTGAATCCTAAGATGAAAGAAGTGGTAAGAAAGGAAATACTAAAGCTCCTTGAGGCAGGTATAATTTATCCCGTTGCTGATAGTCAGTGGGTAAGTCCTGTCCATTGTGTCCCTAATAAGGGAGGTATTACTGTCGTTCCTAATGATAAAGATTAATTGATTCCGCAAAGAATTATTATAGGTTATAGGATGGTAATTGATTTCCGCAAATTAAACAACGCAATAAAAAAGATCATTACCCCTTACCTTTTATTGATCAAATGCTAGAAAGATTATCCAAGCATACACATTTTTTGCTTTCTAGATGGCTACTCTGGTTTCTCTCAAATACCTGTGTCAGCTGATGATCAAGCAAAGACCACTTTTACTTGCCCTTTCGGTACTTTTGCTTATAGACGTATTCCTTTTGGTTTATGTAATGCACCTGCTACCTTTCAAAGATGCATGATGGCTATATTCTCTGATTTTTGTGAAAAGATTTGTGAGGTTTTCATGGACGAATTCTCTATTTATGGATCCTCTTTTGATGATTGCTTGAGCAACCTTGATCGAGTTTTGCAGAGATGTGAAGAAACTAGTCTTGTCTTGAATTGGGAGAAGTACCACTTTATGGTTAATGAAGGCATTGTTTTGGGGCATAAAATTTCTGAAAGAGGTATTGAAGTTGATAAAGCTAAAGTTGATGCTATTGAAAAGATGTCGTGTCCCAAGGACATAAAAGGTATAAGAAGTTTCCTTAGTCATGCCAATTTTTATAGGAGGTTCATTAAGGACTTCTAAAAAATTTCTAGGCCTCTGAATAATCTATTACAAAAAGATATACCTTTCGTTTTTAGGCTGATTGTGTAGAAGCATTTGAAACACTTAGGAAAGCATTAATCTCTGCACCTATCGTTCAGCCACCTGACTGGAATTTACCCTTTGAAATTATGTGTGATGCTAGCGATTATGCTGTAGGTGTTGTTCTAGGGCAAAGAGTTGATAAGAAATTAAACGTTATTTAATATGCTAGTAAAACTCTAGACACTGCCCAGAGAAATTATGCTACTACTGAAAAAGAATTCTTAGCAGTTGTATTTGCTTGTGATAAGTTCAAACCTTATATTGTTGATTCTAAAGTAACTATTCACACTGATCATGCTGCTATTAAATATCTTATGGAAAAGAAAGATGCTAAACCTAGACTTATTAGATGGGTTCTCTTGCTGCAAGAATTTGATTTGCATATTATTGATAGAAAGGGAGCTGAGAACCCCGTTGTAGACAACTTGTCTAGGTTAGAGAATGTTCTTGATGACCCACTACCTGTTGATGATAGCTTCCCTGATGAACAACTAAATGTCATAAATGCTTCTCGTACTGCTCCATGGTATGCTGATTATGCTAATTACATTGTTTCTAAATTTATATCACCTAGTTTCACATACCAGCAAAAGAAAAAGTTTTTCTATGATTTAAGACATTACTTCTGGGATGACCCACATCTTTATAAAGAAGGAGTAGATGGTGTTATTAGGCGTTGTGTACCTGAGCATGAACAGGAACAGATCCTACGCAAGTGTCAGTCCGAGGCTTACGGAGGACACCACGCTGGAGACAGAACTGCACATAAGGTATTGCAATCCGGTTTTTATTGGCCTACCCTATTTAAGGATGCTCGTAAGTTTGTATTATCTTGTGATGAATGTCAAAGAATTGGTAATACTAGTAGACGTCAGGACATGCCTATGAATTATTCACTCGTTATTGAACCATTTGATGTTTGGGGCTTCGATTATATGGGACCGTTTCCTGCCTCTAATGGATATACACATTTTTAGTTGCGTTTGATTACATTACTAAGTGGGTAGAAGCTATTCCAAATAGTAGTGCTGATCATAACACTTCTATTAAGATGCTTAAAGAAGTTAATTTTTCCGAGGTTTGGAGTCCCTAGATATTTAATGACTGATGGTGGTTCACATTTTATTCATGGTGCTTTTCGTAAAATGCTTGCTAAGTATGATGTTAATCATATAATTGCATCTCCTTATCACCCACAGTCTAGTGGTCAAGTAGAATTGAGTAATAGAGAGCTCAAATTAATTTTGCAAAAGACTGTTAATAGGTCTAGAAAGAATTGGTCCAAGAAACTTGATGATACATTATGGGCCTATAGAACTGCATATAAAAATCCTATGGGTACGTCTCCGTATAAAATGGTTTATGGAAAAGCATGTCACTTACCTCTCGAACTAGAACATAAGGCATATTGGGCTATTAAAGAGCTCAACTATGATTTCAAACTTGCCGGTGAGAAGAGGTTATTTGACATAAGCTCACTTGATGAATGGATAACCCAAGCCTATGAGAATGCCAAGTTGTTTAAAGAAAAAGTTAAAAGATGGCATGACAAAAGGATACAAAAGCGTGAGTTTAATGTAGGTGATTATGATTTTTTGCAGGAAAACTTATCTCCAATTGGGAAGGTCCTTACGTTATCAAGGAGGTCTATCGTTCCGGTGCCATAAAAATCAACAACTTCGAGGGCACAAATCCGAAGGTGGTGAATGGTCAAAGAATTAAACATTATATCTCAAGTAATCCTATAAATGTTGAAACTAATGTTATTGAAACCGTAACACCGGAGAAATACATAAGGGACACTTTCCAGAACATTTCAGACTCTGAAAAGGAATAGGTATGTGGTACGGTAATTAAACCGACTCCAAAACAGTTCTAATGGCAATTTTTCTCCGTTTTGGAATATTTAGAAAAATAGGAAAATAAGCAGTCTGAGAAGGACACGAGGCCTCCACGAGGGTGGAGGGCGCACCCTACCCCCCTGGGCGTGCCCCCTGCCTCGTGGGCACCTCGTGTGCTCTCCGGACTCCGTTTTCTTGCACGATACTTCTTTTGGTCGGTAAAAATTCATTATATATTCTCCTGAAGGTTTTGAACCTTGTATCACGCAAATATCCTCTGTTTTTGTTTTGAGTTGTTTTTGTAGCAGATTTGGAGCAAGATGTCATCTCAGGACTCCGACGGAGAGAGCTACGTCTCACACCTCATTGCCGACCCAAAGACCTATGGGGATCTATCTCCTTGTGGCCGGACTACAGATGAGGAGGAGGATGCTCATCTAATGAGGATCAACGATTCAAGCTCGGAGGAGGAGGATGTCCCTCTACCTCAACCTGGGGATATGCACGTGAAGTTCAAGAAGTCTTGTCTCCCTAAGAGGGCTAAACTATCTAACAATCGATCTATTCCTTCTCGTTTTTGGCAGAAAAACAAAGGAGATTTATGTGACAAGATCTTGAAACTGGAGTCGGAGGTCGATGATTTAAAGGAGGAAATTGCTCTTCTCAATTATAATATGAAGAAGTTGAAGGCACAATTATCCACATCACCACCTCCGAACAAAGAAACATAATCACATGGGTATGGGCACTCCCCTTGGCAACTGCCAAGCTTGGGGGAGGTGCCCCGGTATCGTATCACAATCACACTCCTATCTTTACCGTTTTTCTTAGTTCGATCCTTTTTAGTAATATCTTGATCTAGTATAATAAAGTTTTAGTATGATTTAGCTTTGAGTTTTGAGTTTTGCTTTACAATCCCTCTATGTAATCGAGTCCGTGAGCTATATAATAAATATTAGTGTTGAGTCAAGGGCTTGATTATCTTGCTATGATTATGAGGGAATAAAAGAAAAAGAAAGAACAAAAAGAAATAAAAAGAGATCATATTGATCTTATGGAGAGTAATGACTTCACATATAAAGAGTATGATGATTAAAAGTTGTTGAGAGTTGACAAACATAGCTTTGGTCATCGTTGCAATTAATAGGAAGTAATAAAGAAAGAGAGGTTTCACATATAAATATACTATCTTGGACATCTTTTATGATTGTGAGCACTCATTAAAATATGACATGCTAAAGAGTTGATGTTGGACAAGGAAGACAACGTAATGGGTTATGTTTTCTTATATCTGAAATAAAGTATATTGTCATGGATCATCCAACATGTTGAGTTTTCCTTTCTCCCTCATGCTAGCCAAATTCTTTGCACCAAGTAGAGATACTACTTGTGCTTCCAAATATCCTTAAAACCAGTTTTGCCATGAGAGTCCATCATATCTACCTATGGATTGAGTAAGATCCTTCAAGTAAGTTGTCATCGGTGCAAGCAATAAAAATTGCTCTCTAAATATGTATGATTGATTAGTGTGGAGGAAATAAGCTTTATACGATCTTGTGATGTTGAAGAAATAAAAGCGACGGGCTGCACAATAAAGGTCCATATCACAAGTGGCAATATAAAGTGACGTTCTTTCGCATTAAGATTTTGTGCATCCAACCCTGAAAGCGCATGACAACCTCTGCTTCCCTCTGCGAAGGGCCTATCTTTTACTTTTATCTTCTACTTTATGCAAGAGTCATGGTGATCTTCACCTTTCCTTTTTACATTTTATCCTTTGGCAAGCATAGTGTGTTGGAAAGATCTCGATATATATATATATATATATATATATATATATATATATATATATATATATATATATATATATATATATATATATATATATATATATATATCTAATTGGATGTAAGTTAGCATGAACTATTATTGTTGACATTACCCTTGAGGTAAAAGGTTGGGAGGCAAAACTATAAGCCCCTATCTTTATCTGTGTCCGATTAAAACTCCGTAACCACAAGTATTGCGTGAGTGTTAGCAATTGTGAAAGACTAAAATATAGTTGAGTATGTGGACTTGCTGAAAAGCTCTTATATTGACTATTTCTGATGTTACGATAAATTGCAATTGTTTCAGTGACTGAGATTATAGTTTGTTAGTTCTCAATGAAGTTTCTGATTCATAATTGACATTGTGGATAGATCGTTACTTTATTATAAGAAATCATATGACAATATCCATATATGTTGCTGTTATAAGAATGATCATGATGCCCTCATGTCCGTATTTTATTTTATTGACACCTCTATCTATAAACATGTGGACATATTTATCGTTATCGGCTTCTGCTTAAGGACAAGCAAGGTCTAAGCTTGGGGGAGTTGATACGTCCATTTTGCATCATGCTTTTATATCGATATTTATTGCATTATGGGCTGTTATTACACATTATGTCACAATACTTATTCCTATTCTCTCTTATTTTACAAGGTTTACATAAAGAGGGAGAATGCCGACAGCTGGAATTCTGGGCTGGAAAAGGAGCAAATATTAGAGACCTATTCTGCGCAACTCCAAAAGTCCTGAAACTCCACGGAAGTTATTTTTGGAAATAATAAAAAATACTAAGCGGAGAAAACACCAGAGGGGGCCCACACCCTGGCCACAAGGGTGGGGGGCGCGCCCCTGCCTCATGGCCCCCCTGGTGGCCCTCCGGTGCCCATCTTCTGCTATATGAAGTCTTTCGTCCGAGAAAAAAATTATAAGCAAGCTTTCGGGACGAGACTCCGCCGCCACGAGGCGGAACCTTGGCGGAACCAATCTAGGGCTCTGGCGGAGCTGTTCTGCCGGGGACACTTCCCTTCGGGAGGGGGAGATCATCGCCATCATCATCACCAACGCTCCTCTCATCGGGAGGGGGCCAATCTCCATCAACATCTTCACCAGCACCATCTCCTCTAAAACCCTAGTTCATCTCTTGTATCCAATCTTTGTCTCATAGCTTGGGATTGGTACCTGTAGGTTGCTAGTAGTGTTGATTACTCCTTGTAGTTGATGCTAGTTGGTTTATTTGGTGGAAGATCATATGTTCAGATCCTTTATGCATATTAATACTCCTCTGATTATGAACACGAATATGCTTTGTGAGTAGTTACGTTTGTTCCTGAGGACATGGGGGAAGTCTTGCTATTAGTGGTCATGTGAAATTGGTATTCGTTCGATATTTTGATGAGATGTATGTTGTCTCTCCTCTATGGTGTTATGTGAACGTCGACTACATGACACTTCACCATTGTTTGGGCCTAGAGGAAGGCATTGGGAAGTAATAAGTTGATGATGGGTTGCTAGAGTGACAGAAGCTTAAACCCTAGTTTATGCGTTGCTTCGTAAGGGGCTGGTTTGGATCCATATGTTTCATGCTATGGTTAGGTTTACCTTAATACTTATTTTGTAGTTGCGGATGCTTGCAATGGGAGTTAATCATAAGTGGGATGCTTGTCCAAGGAAGGGCAGCACCCAAGCACCGGTCCACCCACATATCAAATTATCAAAGTACCGAACGCGAATCATATGAACGTGATGAAAACTAGCTTGACGATAATTCCCATGTGTCCTCGGGAGCGCTTTTCTCTATATAAGAGTTTGTCCAAGCTTGTCCTTTGCTACAAAAAGGATTGGGCCATCTTGCTGCACTTTATTTGCACTTGTTACTTGCTACCTGTTACAATTTATCTTATCACAAAACTATTTGTTACCTATAATTTCAATGCTTGCAGAGAATACCTTGCTGAAAACCACTTATCATTTCCTTCTGCTCCTCGTTGGGTTTGACATTTTTACTTATTGAATGGACTACGATAGATCCCATATACTTGTGGGTCATTAGTCGCCTCAGTGGTTGACGTCACCATCGAGCTCTTGGGCGACAACGACGAGGATGAGAAGGAGGAGGACGATGATGACTTCTTAAGTGGCGACAACGGCTCCGACGTGGACGACGATGATCGTAGCTTTGTTTAGTGTTTATGTGTGTACAAACTATAAACTTTAAATGAAATTTGTGCTGTTTGAATGTCCAGTTTAAATGTTTGTATCTATGCATGTTTGAATGTCCAATTTGTGCCCTGTTTGCTTGTGTGTAACAAGTGGTGACCCAAATTTCATGAAGATGCAAAAATAATTTGGTGTTTTCAATCAAACAACGTCAATTTTGTGAAGTTTTTTTTCTTCAGAATTGTTGTATTGCAAGTTTAATATTTTTTTCACAAACTAGTGCACACAAGATGGCTCGGTGAAATGGCATTCGCTTTCCCAGTCAGAATGCATGTAGGGTTAAGGCAGATGGCATGGGTTCTACTTATCAACGAAGATTTCCGCTGCTTGTGTATTATCTTGTGACGCCCCCGATTCAATCGTACACTAATCATGCACGCAAATGTGTACGATCAAGATCAAGGACTCACGAGAAGATATCACAACACAACTCTACAATAAAATAAGTCATACAAGCATCATAATACAAGCCAGGGGCCTCGAGGGCTCGAATACAAGTGCTCGATCATAGGCGAAGTCACGGAAGCAACAATATCTGATCGGACATAAGTTAAACAAGGTGCCATAAGATGGCTAGCACAAAGCGGGATCTGATCGAAGAGGAACAGGCCTCTGCAGGATCCTCCTAGGTCACTCTTAGTAAATCGTCGGCTGCACGTAGTAGTAGGCACCACCAGAGTAGTAGTCGCCATAGGCGGCGGCTCGCCCCGGCTCCATCGCCTGTTGCGAGCAATCGAGTAGAGGTAGGGGGAAAAGGGGAACAAGGCAACCGTGAGTACTCATCCAAAGTACTACGCAAGCAAGGAGCTACACTACATATGCATGGATATATGTGTAAAGGCCATATCGATGGACTGAAGCTGCAGAATGCCGAATAAGAGGGGATAGCTAGCCTTAACGAAGACTACGCTCGGACACCTGCCTTACAACAGGTGGGAGGGACAATCGGAAGTCCTCCAAGTAACATCATATAGCAATAATCCTACCCGCAATCCCTGCCATATCCACGAGCGAGAGCGACCACCGTTGTATCCGCACTTGGAAGGGTGTGTTTTATCAAGTATCCGGTTCTAGTTGTCATAAGCTCAAGGTACAACTCCCGGTCGTCCTGTTATCAAGATCACGGCTATCCGAATAGATTTACTTCCTGCAGGGTGCACCATCTTACCCAAAGACGCTTGATCCCATTTGGCGGACACACTTTCTGGGTCATGCCCGCCGCGGAAGATCAACACGCCGCAGCCCCACCTAGGCACAACAGAGAGGCCAACACGCCGGTCTAAACCTAAGCGCAGAAGTGCAGGCCCATCGCCTCGAAAGCACACACAAGACGCGTCTGACGCTGCGGAAGCAGACCTAGCCCAATGAGCGTTCCAGTCCAATCCGGTAGCGCGCCTCCGTCGACGTCTGAAGTGCCGCCGATACCACGACGCCGGGATACCCATAACTACTCCCGCGTAGATGGTTAGTGCGTATAAGCTCGTAGCCAACCCAGATCAAATACCAAGACCTCGTTAAGCGTGTTAAGTAACCGCGAACGCCGAACAGGGCCAGGCCCACCTCTCTCCTAGGCGGTCTCAACCTGCCCTGCCGCTCGCCACAAAGATCCACTCGCGGGTGCTCCATCAGCCGACCCGACTTTAATCTCACATGTATCATGTATAAGTATAGTATATACCGTGATCAACTCCCGAGTGATCACGGCCCGATAGTATAGCACGCAGACGGACAAGAAAGTAGGGCCACAGATGAAAGTACTAGCATCCTATACTAAGCATATAGGATTGCGTAAGGTAACAATGGTTACAAGGACAAAGCTATGCAGAAGATAGGAGTATCAAAACAAGAACATGCTATACTACTCTAATGCAAGCAGTGTAGATAAGAGTAGGCGATATCCGGTGATCAAGGGGGGGGCTTGCCTGCTCTCGCAAGAGAGAGGGTCATCAACGCCGAGTCGAATCGCCACCGCATCGTCGGTCTCGTAGTCTACCGGAGAGAAGAGGGGAAGAAACAATGAATACAAAGTAAGCAGATGCATATCGATGCATGACATGTCAAGAAGCGATGCTAGGCGTGCCCTAACGTGGTATGAAAGTCTTGGTTAGGGGGGAACATCAGGAAGTTTTCCTGTTAGGACGTCTGTCGATGATGAACCGGAGAGGAAAGTTTGCAGGTTCGATAGGTTAGAGGCGTGTGGTGGACGAACGGACTGCGTATCCGGATTCGTCTCGTCGCTCTGAGTAACTTTCATGTTGAAATTATTTTAATCCGGATTACGAATTAAAAGATATGATTTTTAAAAGATTTTATTAATTTTTGGAATTTAATTAATTTCGAAAATGCATTTATGACATCAGCGTGATGTCATGCTGACATCAGCAGTCAACAGGATTGACTGAGTCAACCCTGGCAGGTGGGTCCCGCATGTCATTCTCTATTATCTAATTAACCTAATCAGATTTAATTAACATTAGTTAATTAGGTTAAGTAGTGATTAGGTTTAATTAATCGAGTTTAATTAAGTTAATTAATTCTCTAATTAATTAATTAATTAATTAATATTTTAATTAATATTTTAATTATTTAATTTTTCCTTTAATCCCCTCTTTTTAAAAAAAGCGTTTCGGGGGCCATTGTTAGTGGCCCTGTACTAACGGGTGGTTGAGGCGCGAAGCCAGGCGCGTGCCAAAGGGCTTGAAGGCGCCTTGTCGCTGCGACGCCCGGCGCGGCGGTGCCGGGATCGTGGCGCGAGAACTGGAGAGGGCGGCGCGGAAGGAGGAGGCCGAGGGGAAACGACGCGCGAGAATCGGTCGAGGCGCGGTTTGCTTGGCGACGGAAGGAGGCGAAGGTGGGGCGCGGAGCGAGGCAGCGTGTGAGCGGGCGCCTTGGGTTGGCCGATTCTGGCCGATCCACGGCAACGGCGGGCGAGAGAGTTGAGCAGGGGGGGGAAGGCTGGGGCGCAGGGAGAGAGGAGAGGGCCTCACTGGGGGTTTGAAGGGCCGGGCGGGGGGGTCGAGGATGACGACGGAGATGAGGCGACGCAGGGAGGAGGCGACGAGGCGTCCGTCGAGGTGGTCGCCGGTGTTAAGGCGGCGGGCGCTGAGCGGAGCCAGGCGGCGGCTCGATGTATCGTCTTGCAGGCGCAGGCGGGTGGTCCAGGGCGACGGTGTCGGGAAGCCAGCCGGCGGTGGTGCTCGGGGCGACGGAGGCCGGCCGGACCTGGTCACTGGGACGGAGGAGGTCGGGGACCTCGCCTCCCACTGTGGGTGGCGGCGCACGGGAGGACGAGAGGGAGTGGGGGGATCGATCCCGATGGGATCGGGCGAGTGGGAGTGGGAGCGAGTGGGGAACGGGAGGAGTTAGGGTTTGGGGTGGGGAGCGAGGGGCCCTCAGAGGCGACAGGGGGTGTGACCAGTGGGCCGGGCCGGTTGCAACCAGTGGGCCGAGGCCCGAGGGGGGTGGGAAATGGGCGGGGCTAGGGGCAGGTGGGGAGGGGGCTGGCTGGGCCAGGGGGTTTTCCCTCCCCCTCTTTTTTTGTCTTCCTTTTCTTTTATTATTTTTCTTTATTTCTGCTTTCTGTTTTTAGCTTATTTAAAATGCCAAAACACTTTACATAATTTGGTGCACCCCACCATAATTAGGTTTGCTATTTTAGACAACCCCCGAACATTTTTAGTTTTTGTTTTGAAACTTTTTATCTTTGCTTTTGTTTTGATTTTGTTTTAGAACGGGTTCGAATCAAAGATAGGTTTGGCACAGTAACCGGGGTGATTACTGTTCATTAATCATCCGGGTGTTACAAATCTCCTCCACTACAAGAAATCTCGTCCGAGATTTAGGAGGTAGAAGGAAGGAGTGCGGGTATTCATCTCAAGACGATCCTCGCGTTCCTGTGTGGCCGTCTTGAGTGATTCGACCATCGGACTTTGAGGAACTTGATCGCCTTCCGGCGTGTGCGGCGTTCAGCTTTGTCGAGAATGCGGACGGATGCTCTTTATAGGAGAGGTCTGTTGCAATTCGAGCACTTCATGGTCCCGCTCGGATTGGGTCCTTGAAGCAGCGTCGGAGTTGTGACACGTGGAACACATCGTGAACACGAGAAAGGTTGGCGGAAGCTCCAGTTGATAAGCCACTTTTCCACGCCTTTCGAGAATAGTGAAAGGGCCAATATAGCGAGGCGCTAACTTGCCCTTGATCCGGCGGTGAGCACCCTTCATTGGTGTAGCGAAGATAGGCCTTTTCGCCCGAGTTGATAGACCATGTCTTTGTGATAGCGGTCATAATTACTCTTTTGACGAGACCGAGCGGTCTTGAGATTCTCGCGAATAATGCGGACTTGTTCTTGGCATGTTGGATAATATCCGGACGAAGAGTGGGCGTTCCCGATTTCGACCAGTTCGGAGGGTTCGGCACTTTCGTCCATATAACACTTGAAGGGGCCATCTTGAGACTAGCTTGATAGCTATTATTATAAGAGAACTCAGCATACGAGAGATTCCTCCCATTTCTTGCGAATGAGACGACACAAGCTCGAAGCATGTCTTGAGAATTTGGTTGACACGTTCGACTTGCCCTTGAGACTGCGGATGAAAAGCGATCTTGAAAGATAAATGAGTCCCCATAGCTTCTTGAAAACTTGCCCGAATCTTGAAGTGAATAAGCTGCCACGGTCCGAATCGATAACCGGTGGAATACCGTGAAGTGAAACAATTCTCGACATATAGAGCGTTGCAAGCTGGCTAGCGATGATCGTTTCTTTGACCGCCGAAAATGTGCAACTTTAGAAAGCGGTCAATGGCGACAAGAATAGCATCATTACCTTTCGCAATTTGGGAAATCCAAAGGACGAAGTCCATTTCAACATGGTCCCATTTCCATTCGGGAATAGAGATAGGTTGCAGAGTTCCAAAGAGGCCTTTGATGTTTCGCTTTGATACGACGGCAAGCGTCACACTCGTAAACATAGCGAGCAATGTCCGCTTCATATTAGACCACCGAATCTCGGCGAATGTCTTGATACATCTTTGTCTTGCCGGGATGGATACATAGAGGCGTATCATGAGCTTCTTTCATTACCTTCGAGTCATATTCAGGTTTTCCTTCTTACACGGCACCACTAGGCGGCCCTTGAAGTACAAGGCGCCATCATCGACAATAGTGAAGGACGAGGATTTCCTTTCTTGATGTCTTGTTTAAGCTTATAGACCTCGAGTCAAATCCTGCATTGTCTTTATGGTGCCCACAAGATCGGGTTCAACAGCCAGGTATAGAGGAACCACAGGGAACAACACGGAGATTCATCTTGCGGAACTCGGAGGAGGGGAGCGAAGTGCACCGGAGGAACAATATGGAGGTTCAGCTTTCAATTCTTCAACAAGTGGGGCTGAACTTTGTGAACTGAAGGTGGTTGCGAGAAGACTTGCAGCTCAAGGCATCAGCCATTACATTAGCCTTGCTGGCGTATAGGAAATACCCAAATCAAAGTTGCAGCAGTCTCCATCCATCTCTGCCGACGGAGGTTCAGGTCTGGCTGAGTAAGCAGATACTTCAGACTTTGGTGGTCGATGAAGATCTATAACGACATCGAGAAGGTAATGTCGCCCTTTGCTTTAGTGCATGAATGACGGCATCAAGTTTGAGGTCATGAACTGGGTAGTTCTCCTCGTGAGGGCGAATCTGCCGAGAGGCATAAGCAACCACTTGCGCTCTTGCATTAGGACACCGCCTAAACCTTGACGAGATGCGTCGCGATAAATGACGAAGTCCTTCTTAGTATCGAGGAGCTAGCTTTGGGGCGACGTCAACTTGTCTTTAAGTGCACGGAAACTTTCCCGACATTTATCTCATCCATTGGAATTTGACGCCCTTATGCAACAGGTTAGTCGAGGCTCGGCAATCTTGGAGAAGTTCTCGATTTAATCGACGGCAATAGTGGCGAGACCGAGAAAACTTCGACTTGCTTGCGTTCTTGGAGGAGTCCAATCGAGAATGGCCTGAACTCTTTCGGGGTTGACGGCAATACCATCCTTAGAAATGACATGCCCAAGATAGGTTACTTGGGAAGCCGAATTCACATTTGGAGAACTTGGCATAGGGTTGATGCTCTCGTAGCTTTTCCAGCACAAGACGAAGATGTTCAACATGTTCTTCTTCATTCTTGGAAAAGATCAGGATATCATCCAGATAAACCACCACGAACTTGTCGAGGTAATCCATGAATATATAGCTCATCAGGCGAGAGAAGGTGGCTGGAGCATTGGTTAAGCCGAAAGACATGGCGGTGTACTCGTAAGAACCATAACGAGTCACGAATGCGGTCTTGGGGATATCCTCCTCACGAACACGGATCTGGTGGTAACCCAACCTCAAGTCGAGTTTCGAGAACACTGACGAACCAGCCAGTTGATCATAAAGATCATTGATCCGAGGAAGAGGATACTTATTCTGAATGGTAGCTTGATTTATAGGACGGTAGTCTTGGACCAATCGGTTTGTCCCATCCTTCTTCTTGACAAAGAGAGAAGGTGCTCCCCAAGGTGAGAAACTTGGGCGAATGAAGCCGCTTTGAAGAGATTTGCTCCTTTAGCTCAAGGAGTTCATGCGGCGGCATCTTGTAGGGTAAACAGCTATAGGAGTGGTGCCGGTTTCAAGTCGATGACGAATTCGACAGCCCTAGCAGGGGAATCCTGGAAGTTCTTCAGAAAGACGTCTTGGAAATCGCAAAAGACAGAATGTTTTCAATTCCCTCGAGGGTGCGGCGTTCAATGCATTCAATGCATAGAGCCTTGCCTCGGCATCTTGAACCGAGCGAGCATTGTAGCTACGATTTCATCAGAAGGGTGCAGCAGATGGACGGTCTTAGTGGCGCAAACGATTGACGCCGTATGCGCTTTCAACCAATCCATCCCAAAATGAGGTCGATGTTAGACGTCTTCAGGATAATGGGGGAGGCATAGAATTCCAACCCTTCGATTTCCACGGGGACGTCGACGCCAACCATGGAGGTTTGACATTGTCCCAATGGGGTTTTACCACTACCGAAGAGTTCATCTCTTCACACTTAACGTCGTGCTTGTATGCAAAGTCTTCGACATGAATGAATGCGATGCTCTCGAATCGAATAAAACAGATCTGTCTTGAATTTACGAGGAGTGTACCCATCACAAGAGCAGGCTGGTCTTGAGCTTCGTTCGGATCAACGTGGTTGGCCCGAGCTTGCCCATAAGACTTGCCGGTGTTGTTGCGGTTCAGGTGTTTCCACGGCCAGCTGGGAAGGGCCACTGATTACGGTTCGGTTGCATTCTCTAGCACGGTGCCTGGCTGTCCGCACCAAGCATAAGCCATTATTGGGAGTGGGAACAGGGAGCTTGGGGTGGTGGAGCTGGAAGCTTCGCTGCTTAGTTGTAGGCGAGGTGTAGCATAGTTCTCCTTTGGAGCAGTGCATTAATTTGGTACATGCTGTTGGGAATCCATATCTTGCGCTTCTGCGAGGACGGGCCCGAAGATGAACCCGTGTCATGGTTGCGCCTGTTAGAGCTCTGGTATTCCTGCAGACCAGTTTCGACGTTGATAGCTTTGTTCACCAAGGTGGCGAAATCAGCAAAGTCGTGCACTAGGAGTGCGAGCTTGATGTCAGCTTGAAGACCGTCACGGAACTTCTCCTGTCTGCGTGCATCAGTTGCAATATCCTCCTCAAAGATAGCGAGACAAGTCCAGAACTCTCACGATAGGCTTCAACAGTCTTGTTGCCTTGGGTGAGGTTGCGGAACTCACGCTTCTTCGGTCCATGACCCTTGAGGATGAAGCGGGCACGGAAGGCAGCCTGGAAGTCCGGCAGTGATGAGTGTTCCAACTGGCGAAATACGCGGTGGCTGTCCCACCATTGAGCTGCGGGTCCCTTCAGAAGAAGGAAGCAAAGGTGACATAGTGGCGGGGGCTACATCAGCAGACTCCATCTCATAGGTGATGTCACGGCGATCATCGACATCCGATGGCTGGGTTGAGCTGCGGTACACGCTGGGTTCAGCGTATGAAATCCTGCGAGTAGTTCCGTTTGGGTTTGGTTCATATTGGGGCGAGGAAGCGAGCCATCATGTTTTCCATGAACTGGCGATTCATCTCGAGCTGTTGTATCATACCAGCCATGTACTCAAAGCGGTGGTGGGAAGTTGGCACCACGACCACGACTGCTGGCCTAACCATCCTGCTATTATATAACAGGTAGTTCAAAGATTTAAGAAATTAAGCAAGAGCAGAATCATTCATGATGAAACATGCATAATGAAAGCAAAGATGATGGGAACTACATAGTAGTTGGCATATCTTACAAAAGGAATCATGCATAGAGTTCGATACATAGAGTCCGAAGACATAGACTACTACATCATAGGCGGCACGCAGAGCTCATGGCGAATACATCAAACACTAACAAGCAAGTCTACATCAGTCCCCACGCGGCATCTGCGGAGGTAGCTGTAGCTGAAAGCTGGTAGTCTGGCGGTGGATAGTCCTCCACGTCGGTGACACTGGGGCCGCGGATACTCTGGTGCTGAATCCGACGCCCGGTGGCGAGGAAAGGGCCAAGTCGGAGAGTAGCCTCCACGCCCGCCAACCGACACCCAGGGCATCACGGTCTGGCTGGGTAGATCGCGAACGCGGCAGCTCTCGGAACGGACAAAGGGTGCATCAGCGTCGAGCACGGTAGAGGTGCCGACGGGTGATGTACAACTCGTGGCGAAGAGCTCGGTTAGCTCGATCCAGCCCATCGACATGCGAGAACAAAGTTCGATGGTGGAAGGGCTCTCTGGTGACGATGGTGTAGGCAGCGGTGTAGTAACCCTCCTCACCAACATCGACGCGATAGCAATGTGCACGAAGGGGAGGTGTCCAACTCTCGATACTCGCGCGAAGGCGTGTCGAGCAGCATAAGCGACATCGTGGACTGCCATATCGATAGTCACTCCAACACCATGTGCGGTGTGCAGACGAGAGTGGACTCGTACTCCGAGAGTAGAGGTGGGCGATGGCGATGCATCGCTCACGGTTATAGTCTGGTACTCCTCATAGGCGGTGTACTCGTGGTGCCGCCGATAACCCAGATAGGTCATCATCTCGGCTAGCACCGCAGTGATCCCGAGGCACCAATGGCCGTCGTGTGGACGCACGACCTGCCTCGTGGGTTCCATCTGAAAACAAAGACGTTTCAAAGGAGTCAAATGACAAGGTGGAAATTGCTCAAATACAATTCCAAAAACAACTAAGGCTATATCCAACTTTGGGGTGAATGCGATCACGGGATCCTAGTGATAGTTAGTAAAATCATTTAACCCGAGTAGAAGAGAGTTCGAGTCCCGAGTAAAGGTCGAGGAGTAAAAGATCCTAGTACCACCCGATGGCGGCGTGGGCCCGTAAGGCACACAGCCAAGTTAGTAAAAGTTTTTGCAATGTCTAGACTCGACTTCGCCAAGGAGTTGGGAAGGGGATTCTACAGCAATCGGCTCGATACCAACTTCAGGCGCCCCGATTCAATCATACACTAATCATGCACGCAAATGTGTACGATCAAGATCAAGGACTCACGGAAGATATCACAACACAACTCTACAATAAAATAAGTCATACAAGCATCATAATACAAGCCGGGGGCCTCGAGGGCTCGAATACAAGTGCTCGATCATAGGCGAAGTCAGCGGAAGCAACAATATCTGAGTACGAGACATAAGTTAAACAAGGTGCCATAAGATGGCTAGCACAAACTGGGATACAGATCGAAGAGGAGCAGGCCTCCCGCAGGATCCTCCTAGGTCACTCTTGGTCGCCGCCGTGGCTGCTGCGTAGTAGTAGGCACCACCGAGTAGTAGTCGTCATAGGCGGCGGCGTCGCCCCGGCTCCATCGTGCAGTTGCAGCAATCGAGTAGAGGTAGGGGAAAAGGGGAACAAGGCAACCGTGAGTACTCATCCAAAGTACTGCAAGCAAGGAGCTACACTACATATGCATGGATATATGTGTAAAGGCCATATCGGTGGACCTGAGCTGCAGAATGCCGTAATAAGAGGGGATAGCTAGTCTAACGAAGACTAAACTTCGGACACCTACCTTACAACAGGTGGGAGGGGACAATCGGAAGTCCTCCAAGTAACATCATATAGCAATAATCCTACCCGCAATCCTCGCTCATATCCACGAGCGAGAGCGACCACCGTTGTATCGGCACTTGGAAGGGTGTGTTTTATCAAGTATCCGGTTCTAGTTGTCATAAGCTCAAGGTACAACTCCAAGTCGCCCTGTTATCAAGATCACGGCTATCCGAATAGATTTACTTCCTGCAGGGTGCACCATCTTACCCAAAGACGCTTGATCCCATTTGGCGGACACACTTTCTGGGTCATGCCCGCCGCGGAAGATCAACACGCCGCAGCCCCACCTAGGCACAACAGAGAGGCCAACACGCCGGTCTAAACCTAAGCGCGCCAGGGTGCTGGGCCCATCGCCTCGAGCACACTGCATGTTGCGTCTGTGACGAAGCAGACCTAGCCCAAGAAAGCGTTCAGTCCAATCCGGCGCGTGCCGCTCGTCAGCCGACGTCTGAAGTATTGCCGCCGATACCACGGCGCCGGATACCCATAACTACTCCCGCGTAGATGGTTAGTGCGTATAAGCTCGTAGCCAACCCAGATCAAATACCAAGACCTCGTTAAGCATGTTAAGTAACCGCGAACGCCGAACAGGGCCAGGCCCACCTCTCTCCTAGGCGGTCTCAACCTGCCCTGCCGCTCCGCCACAAAGATCCACTCGTGGGTGCTCCATCAGCCGACCCGACTTTAATCTCACATGTATCATGTATAAGTATATAGTATATACCCGTGATCAACTCCCGAGTGATCACGGCCCGATAGTATAGCACGGCAGACGGACAAGAAAGTAGGGCCACAGATGAAAGTACTAGCATCCTATACTAAGCATATAGGATTGCGGTAAGGTAACAACGAAGTTACAAGGACAAGGCTATGCAAAGCGGTATAGGAGTATCGAAAACGGTAACATGCTATACTACTCTAATGCAAGCGATGTAGATAAGAGTAAGCGATATCTGGTGATCAAGGGGGCTTGCTGGTTGCTCTGGCAAGAGAGAGGGGTAAATCAACACCGTAGTCGAACCGCCGGTGCGGCGTCGGTCTCGTAGTCTACCGGAGAGAAGAGGGGAAGAAACAATGAATACAAAGTAAGCAGATGCATATCGATGCATGACATGTTAAGAAGCGATGCTAGGCGTGCCCTAACGTGGTATGAGGGTCTTGGTTAGGGGGGAACATCAGGAAGTTTTCCGGTTCGGACGTCTGTCGATGATGAACCGGAGAGGAAAGTTTGCAGGTTCGATAGGTTAGAGGCGTGTGGTGGACGAGCGGATTGCGTATCCGGATTCGTCTCGTCGTTCTGAGTAACTTTCATATTGAAATTATTTTAATCTGGATTACGGATTAAAAGATATGATTTTTAAAAGATTTTATTAATTTCTGGAATTTAATTAATTATTTAATTAATTTGAAAATGCATTTATGACATCAAGATGATGTCATGCCGACATCAGCGATCAACAGGGTTGACTGAGTCAACCCCGCGAGTTGGTCCCGCATGTCATTCTCATTATCTAATTAACCTAATCGATTTAATTAACATTAGTTAATTAGGTTAAGTAGTGATTAGGTTTAATTAATTAGGTTTAATTAAGTTAATTAATTTCTAATTAATTAATTAATTAATTAATATTTTAATTATTATTTTAATTATTTAATTTTTCCTTTAATCCCCTCTTTTTAAAAAAAATTCCCTTTTTATCTTTCCTTTTTTTTATTTTTTTATTTCTTTTAAATTTTTTTAAAGGGTTTTTTAAAAAAACCCATTTAAAGGGGGTGCACCATTGGTTTTGCTTTTTTGAAAACCCCCCAAATTTTGGGTTTTGAAACCCTTTTTCGCTTTTGTTTTGAAAATTTTTTTGGAGGGTTGAATTAGATTAGGTTTGCCGGATGGGCCCGGGGTGATTTTGTTCCAAAACGGGGGGCAACTCCATAAAGACTTTTCCGTTTGGATAAAAGGAAAAGGGGGTACCCCTTTGGAAGGGGATTCTTTCCCGGGGCCTTTGAGTAAGAACCCTTTATTTAAACTTGGGACCCCCTTTTCGCGTTGGCGGCGTTCCTTTGTTTGGAATTTGGGACGGAAACTTCCCTTATGGAAAGGGGCTTTGAATTGACCCCAAGCTTGTCATTTTTAAAACGCTCGGGGGAAACCTCCTTGCAAAGGGGCGGAAGCTCGGATTTGATGCTTCCCCTTCAAATTTGAAAGGGAAATAGCCGCTAACTTGGATTTGGGAAAACTGGCACCCCTTAAATGGTTTTACGGAAATAGGGTTTTGGCGGGGATGACGCTTTGGGCGGTCAATAAACCTGGACAAGCATTCTTTAGAGGAATTGGCGGCTTTTCTTTTATGGGGTGGATAATTGGCGAAATGGCTTTTCCCATTAAACCTTGAAAATTTCGGTTTTCCCTTCTTAAACCAAGGCCCTTTGAACACGTTCCCAATAAAGAAATCTTGGGAAATTCTTCCCATTTCTTCAAGGGCAACAAGCCGAAGAGGCCCAAAATTTGGGCCCGGGTTCCTTTCGAACTGGAGAGATCAAAATATGGTCCCCAATTCTTAAAATTGGAACGGGAAAAAAGGGGCTCCGGTCAGGAAAAATCCGGAAGGAAAAATACATAACCAAAGGCTAACTTTTTGCCGGGGGGAAAGTGCACTTTAAAGAAAGCGGGGTTGGGAAAACAAATAAAAAATTCCTTTTGCGAATTTGGGAAATTTCCGGGTGGGGGAAGTCCTTTTCAAATGGCCCCTTTCCCTTTGAATGGAAGTTTGGGCAGCCGGGATTTGAGCCCTTTGTCGGGAAAGGGGGAACAGCGTAACCGAAACCTTGGAATGGCCCCTTTTTTATTAGACCGGCCTTTGGGAATTCTTTGAAACCGACTTTAAGGAAAATTTACTTAGGTTTTTATAATCGAGAAAGTTTCCTTTCCGGCAAAACCATCCTTTAAATGGGCAACCCGGAATGGTAAGGGGGGAATTTCCTTTGAGTCGGGTTTTAAGCTTGAGCTTGGGAAAGGGAAATTTTGCATTTGTTTCTTTTATTTTGGAAAAGATCGGGTTCACGGCCCCCGAATTGAGGAACCAGAAAAAGTTCATCCGGGGAATTGGGGAGAGGAAGGAAAGTGGCCGGAACCATAAGAGTCCAAACTTTGGGAATTCCTCCAACAATTGGGGCCCCTAACTTTGGAACGAGGGGTTTATGACTTGCGGAAGGGATACTTTTTAATTAGCTTGAAGGGGCGGTATTTGGACCAATCGGGTCCCATCCTTCTTCTTGCGAGGTTCCCCAAGGTGGCCTTGGGAAGAACCCTTTAAGATTTGTTCCGTAAGGGTTCATGCGGATTTTACGGAAGGGTGGTGCCTTTCAAGTGATGGGAAACAAATTTAGGGAACCCAAAGTTTTGGAAAGGCGCAAATTGAGCAAAGCAACCCTCTGCGGCTTCTGCATTAAGCATAAACCTTGTGGATCGGAAAATTGTAATCTTTCTAAAGGGTGCGGGAGGGCGGCTTTGGGCAGGATTGGCCTATCCTTTCAACCAATCCATCCCAAAATGGGATTTGGCGCTTATAAGGGGGGTTAGGGGCCGGCAACCTGGAGGTTTGACATTGCCCAATGGGCCAAGAAAACCTTCCAACTTGCGTCTTGAGAAAGTCTTGGAATAATGAACTTCGTGTGGATCCTTTGAATTTGAATGCCCAAGATTAGGGTTCTTGAGGCGGATCACTTTGGGACTTGCCCATAAGATTGGGTGTTTTCGTTGGGTTTTCCGGCCCCAAGGGCGGATTGTTGGTTCTTCTTCCATTTCCCTTTTTGGAAGATGATTATTGGGATACAGGGCTTTGGTGGAGGTTTTTCCATGTAATAGTTCTCCGGGGGGATGGTTTGGACATTTTGGGAACCAAGGCCCTTTGACGGGCCGAAGAACCCGGTCAGGTTGCGGTTCTTGGGATTCCTCCTTTCGAACGACCGGTGGGAAACCAAAACCCAAGTCGAGGTTTTGAGAAACGCCGGAACCCCGCGGTGATTTTAAATCCTTGATCAGAAAGGAACTTTTGGATAAACTTGATTTTGGCCGGGTAGTTGGGAACCACGTTTTGGTCCATCCCCTTGAAAAGGGGCAAGGAGCAACTTGGCGGGATAGGCCGCTGGGTTGGCTTCCCCCTTAGCCTCCCCAAAAGGGAAAGGTCATTTGGCGGGGCCATCAGTCCTCTATAGGGTGTCCGGGGTTCAATCCGATGGCGGGGACCTAGCGGGGGAGAAATCCCAGGTTCCTTTGGGGGCTTTGGAAAGGGGCCATAGCCCAGGGGCGAATTGTTTTAATCCCCAGTTCCGGCGGTTAATTGGCACCCACCAGACCTTTGGCCTCCCCTCTTTAAAACGGGAGATTTGTTAAGCAAACGAATTTCATGGAAAATGCAAATGGGCGGCTATGGGCCATAGGTTGGCTATCTTCAAAAATCATCAAGAGTTCGATTAAGGCGTCTGAATAAATGGGGGGCCATGGGAATTCAAACCCGAATTCACGGCCCGACCCTTGGAGGTTTGAAAATTTGGTATGGGGTTTTCCCTGGTCACCCAACTGTCTGAATGGCGTCTGGCGGAAAGGGAATCGGGAATGCCTCCCGTCGGAAGCAGGGATCCGGTTTCTGGGAATTCCGAGGGTCCCACACGGGGTGCAGGCGGGCCTGAGTTGGGGTTAGACAACCGTGGGGCTTTAGCTTCCCCCATAAAAAGACTTGGGGCCCGGTGTTGTGGAGGGTGTTTCCTACCAACTGAAAGGGCGGCGAAGGGGTTCAATTCTCTAACGGTGGGCCAAACCTGTACTTTGAAGCATAAACCCATTTTGGGAGTGGGCGACTGGGGGTGGGCTGGAAGCTTGGTTTAGTTGGTTTAAGGCGGGCCGGGGTGGGCATAACCGGAAGGCATCATTGGTACAGGGTGTAACCAATTCTTGGCGCCCTCCTCGGGGGCCCAAAAAAGCGTTTCAAAGGTTGCGGTTAAACTCTAAATTCCCAACAAGGTTTCAACTTTGGGGTAAGCGTCACGGGTTGGAATTAGAAAATCTTTAACGGTGGAAGTTGAGTCGATAAAGGTGGGGAAAATCCTGTCCCCCGTGGCCGTGGGCCCTAAAACAAGCCGAGAAAGTTTTGAATTCTGATGACTTACCAGGGTTTGGGGGTTCCTGGGTGGTCGAACCAACGGGCCCTTCTCGTCCAATACCCCTGAGGATAAGCGGCCACGGGAAGCCAACACAATCCTAAAATAAGTTCAAGCTCAAATCGCCGGGGTGGGGCTGTCCCACATGGAGGCCGGGCCCTTGGGAAAAGAAACAAGGTGCCATAAGTGGCGAAAAGGGGCTTCAAAGACCCTCTCAAGGATTCCAGGCATCTTGTCCGTGGCGGGTAGTGGGAAACCCCGGGTGAGCGTATAAACGGCGGTTGGGTCCTTTGGCTTGGCAATTGGGGGGAAAAGGGCAAAGGCAACTGTTCTCCAAAGTTGGCGATCACTCAAGCTGGTTTGGTAAAGGCCATATCGGTGGTGAGTGGAACGAAAAGAGGTGCTACTTAAAATAAACCCGGGAAATTCACATGGGAGGGAAATAAGCCCAAGAAATCATTCAATAATGGAAACCCGCTTAACCACCGGGAGGGACCACTTATTATTGGAATTTTTTACAAAGGTTCATTGCATAAGTCGGTACAATAAGTCCATTCAAGACCCTACCAATAATTTACCCGAGGGCCCTCAGGCGATCCCATTTCAACACTTTTCAGCCCAAGTCAACCAGCCCACCTAAACTGAGGGCCAACCGGCTAAATAAGCGTGGGATTCCCCCGTTCGGTGGCCGGGGCAGCCGGGACTTCGGTCCAATCCGGCTCCGGTCCCGAAGGGGGCCAGGCGGGAATCCTCCCCGTGGGGGCAAAGCCACCAACAGCAAATCCGCCTGGCTGGTAAGGACGCGAGCAGGGCCCACCCCTCGGAAATCGGACAAAGTCCATCGGGGTCCACGCCCGGGATTTTCTTGACGTATGTATTGTAAAACCGGTAACTCCGGATCCGGCCATTAAATGCGAGGAAAAAAGTAACGATGGTAAGCTCCTTTGCAATGGTTGCGGTGGTAACAACAATTCGGGGAACTTGCGAAGGGAGTTAAACTCTGTACTACTCAAGCGGTGTGAAAGGGGATTCGGGATCGGGGGCTTGCCTACGAAAGGAAACTCAACACCTGTGGGCCCGGTTGCGGCCGGCTTAGTTGGGGGGGAAACTGAATCAAGTAAAAGGTTGGCGAATGCGGCGGTCTGCCCTCTGGTTAAGTCTTTGGTTAAACTCAAGCGGTTGAACTCGTCGGCGGATAACAAGGAAAGTTTCAATTCTGGTTAGACGGTGGTGAGCCATGGGTCTTGGCGAAAACTTTCTGTTGTTTTTAATCGGAACAAAAAGGTTTTAAAGATTTTAAATTTGGAAATTTTAAAAAAAAAAATGGCCTTTTTCCCTCACTTTTTATTTTTTTTTTTGTTTTTTAAAAACCCATAAAAATTTCATAAATTTGGGTAAAAAGAAAAAGGGTTTTTTGAAAAATTTTTTAAATTTTTTTTTTTAAATTTTTTAATTCCTTTAATTTTTTAAAAGGGGCCCGTTATTTGAAACCTAACAGGGGTTTAAGGGAAAAAATCGGATCCCGAGGGGGTTCCGATTCAATCGTACACTAATCATACGCGCAAATGTATGCGATCAAGATCAAGACTCACGAGAAGATATCACAACACAACTCTACAATAAAATAAGTCATACAAGCATCATAATACAAGCCGGGGGCCTCGAGGGCTCGAATACAAGTGCTCGATCATAGGCGAGTCAGTGGAAGCAACAATATCTGAATCTGGACATAAGTTAAACAAGGTGCCATAAGATGGCTAGCACAAAGCTAGGATCTGAGATCGAAAGAGAGCAGGCCTCTGCACAGGATCCTCTAGGTCACTCTTGGTGTCGTCGTCGGTGGGCTGCGTAGTAGTAGGCACCACCGAGTAGTAGTCGTCATAGGTGGCGTGCGGCTCTGGGCTCCATCGTGCGGTTGCGACAATCGAGTAGAGGTAGGGAAAAGGGGAACAAGGCAACAGTGAGTACTCATCAAAGTACTACTTAAGCAAGGCTACACTACATATGCATGGATATATGTGTAAAGGCCATATCGATGGACTGAGCTGCAGAATGCCGAATAAGAGGGGATAGCTAGTCTTGAAGACTAAACCACGGACACCTGCCTTAGCGGTGGGAGGGACAATCGGAAGTCCTCAAGTAACATCATATAGCAATAATCCTACCGGCAATCCCTGCTCATATCCACGGCGAAGCGACCACGGTTATGTCGGCACTTGGAAGGTGTGTTTTATCAAGTATCCGGTTCTAGTTGTCATAAGCTCAAGGTACAACTCGGTCGTCTGTTACCGAAGATCACGGCTATCCGAATAGATTTACTTCCTGCGGGTGCACCATCTTACCAGCCAGCTTGATCCCATTTGGCGGACACACTTTCTGGGTCATGCGGCGCGGAAGATCAACACGTCGCAGCCCCACCTAAACTGTGAGAGCCAACACGCCGGTCTAAACCTAAGCGTGCAGAAGTGCAGGCCCATCGCCATGACACACACACACGTTGCGTCTGTGACGAAGCGAGACCTAGCCAATGACGTTCGAGTCCAATCCGTAGCGCCGCGCTCGTCGTTGACGTCTGAAGTGCCGGTGATACCACGGCGGGATACCCATAACTTCTCCGCGTAGATGGTTAGTGCGTATAAGCTCGTAGCCAACCCGGATCAAATACCAAGACCTCGTTAAGCGTGTTAAGTAACATGAGCGCGAGCGAGGCCGAGGCCACCTCTCTCTAAGCGGTCTCAACCTGCCTGCCGCTCATACAAAGATCCACTCATGGGTGCTCCATCGGCCGACCGACTTTAATCTCACATGTATCATGTATAAGTATATAGTATATACCGTGATCAACTCCGGTGATCACGGCCCGATAATATAACGGCAGACGGACAAGAAAGTAGGGCCACAGATGAAAGTACTAGCATCCTATACTAAGCATATAGGATTGCGGGTAAGGTAACAATGAAGTTACAAGGACAGGCTATGCGGCGGTATAGGAGTATCAAAGCGATAACATGCTATACTACTCTAATACAGCGGTGTAGATAAGAGTAAGCGATATCTGGTGATCAAGGGGGCTTGCACTGGTTGCTCTGGCAAGAGAGAGGTCATCAACGCCGTGGTCGAGGCGGCCGGTACATCGTCGGTCTCGTAGTCTAGGAGAGAAGAGGGAAGAAACAATGAATACAAAGTAAGCAGATGCATATCGATGCATGACATGTCAAGCGATGCTAGGCGTGCCCTAACGTGGTATGAAAGTCTTGGTTAGGGGAACATCAAGGAAGTTTTCCGGTTCGGACGTCTGTCGAGACGAGATGAACGGAGAGGAAAGTTTGCAGGTTCGATAGGTTAGGCGTGTGGTGAATGAGCGGATTGCGTATCGGATTAGTCTCGTCGCTCGAGTAACTTTCATGTTGAAATTATTTTAATCCGGATTCACAATTAAAAGATATGATTTTAAAAGATTTTATTAATTTTGGAATTTAATTAATTTCGAAAATGCATTTATGACATCGGCGTGATGTCATCTTTGACATCGGCGATCAACAGGTTGTTGAGTCAACCTGGCGAGTGGGTCCGCATGTCATTCTCATTATCTAATTAACCTAATCAGATTTAATTAACATTAGTTAATTAGGTTAAGTAGTGATTAGGTTTAATTAATCGAGTTTAATTAAGTTAATTAATTCTCTAATTAATTAATTAATTAATTAATATTTTAATTAATATTTTAATTATTTAATTTTCCTTTAATCCCCCTCTTTTAAAAAAAAACGTTTCAGGAGGGCCTTGTTATTAGTATTGAGGGCTAACAAGGGTGGTTGGCGCCCGAGCAGGCGCGTGCCAAAAGCCGAAGCCTTTCGCCATGCCGCCAGCGGCTTGATTACCGAGATCGTGGCCTTGAGGAGGCTGGAAGGCGGCCTTGAAGGAGGAGGCGGAAGAAGCGGCAGCGAGAATCGGGTCGGCCAGCGGTTTGTCTTGACGGAAAGAAGGAAGCGAAGGTGGGCGCGGGCGAGGCAGCAGCGAGGCGCCATGAGGTTGGCTTGATTGCGGCGAATCCACGAACCAGCAGCCAAGCGAAGAAGTTGGCGAGGAAGGCTGGGCCTTGAGGAAGAGAAGGAGCCTCACAGGGGGTTTGAAGAAGCAAGGCGGTGGGAGTCGAGATGAGCAGCGGAGATGAAGCGGAGCCGAGGAAAGCGACAAGCGTCCGTCGAGTGGTCGCCCGTGTGAAAGCGGTGAGGCGCTAAGCGGCAGGCGGCGGCTCGATGTATCGTGCCTTGAAGCGGCGAGAGTGGTCGAAGCGGCAGTGTCGGGAAGCCTTGAGCGGTGGTGCTGAAGCGGCAGGCGGCGGACACAGTCAGCAGGACGGAGGAGGTCGGGGACCTCGCCTCCCCTTGTGGGTGGCGGCGCGGGAGGAGCGAGAGGAGTGGGGGATCGATCCCGATGGGATCGAGGGAGTGGGAGTGGGGGCGAGTGGGGAGCAGGAGGAGTTAGGGTTTGGGGTGGGGGCGAGGGGCCTGTGGGCCGGCCAGGGGGGTGTGGCCAGTGGGCGGCAGGCCTGCAACCAGTGGGCGAGGCCCGAGGGTGGGAAATGGGCCGGGGCGAGGGGCCAGGTGGGGAGGGGCTGGCTGGGCGAGGGTTTTCCTCCCCTCTTTTTGTCTTCCTTTTCTTTTATTATTTTTCTTTATTTCGCTTTACTGTTTTAGCTTATTTAAAATGCCAAAACACTTTACATAATTTGGTGCACCCACCATAATTAGGTTTGCTATTTTAGACAACCCCGAACATTTTAGTTTTGTTTTGAAACTTTTTATCTTTGCTTTTGTTTTGATTTTGTTTTAGAGCGGGTTGAATCAAAGATAGGTTTGTACGATGCAGGGGTGATTCTGTTCATTAATCATCCGGGTGTTACAAATCTCCTCCACTACAAGAAATCTCGTCCGAGATTTAGGAGGTAGAAGGAAGAGTCGGGTATTCATCTCGAAGGCGATCCTCGCGTTCCCGGTGGCCGTCTTGAGTGATTCGACCCTTTGGACTTTGAGAACTTGATGCGCCGGCGTGTGCGGCGTTCAGCTTTGTCGAGAATGCGGACGGATGCTCTTTATAGGAGAGGTCTGTTGCAATTCGAGCACTTCATGGTCCTTTGCTCGGATTGGGTCCTTGAAGCAGCGTCGGAGTTGTGACACGTGGAACACATCGTGAACACGAGAAAGGTTGGCGGAGCTCGAGTTGATAAGCCACTTTTCCGCCTTTCGAGAATAGTGAAAGGGCCAATATAGCGGCGCTAACTTGCCCTTGATCCGGCGGTGAGCACCCTTCATTGGTGTAGCGAAGATAGGCCTTTTCGCCGAGTTGATAGACCATGTCTTTGTGATAGCGGTCATAATTACTCTTTTAGCGGTGGCGGTCTTGAGATTCTCGCGAATAATGCGGACTTGTTCTTGGCATGTTGGATAATATCCGGACGAAGAGTGGGCGTTCCCAGTTCGACCAGTTCGGAGGGTTCGGCACTTTCGTCCATATAACACTTGAAGGGGCCATCTTGAGACTAGCAGATAGCTATTATTATAAGAGAACTCAGCATCTGAGAGATTCCTCCCATTTCTTGCGAATGAGGCGACACAAGCTCGAAGCATGTCTTGAGAATTTGGTTGACACGTTCAACTTGCCCTTGAGGCTGCGGATGAAAAGCGATCTTGAAAGATAAATGAGTCCCCATAGCTTCTTGAAAACTTGCGAGAATCTTGAAGTGAATAAGCTGCCACGGTCAGGCGATAACGGTGGAATACCGTGAAGTGAAACAATTCGGACATATAGGCGTTGCAAGCTGGCTAGCGATGATCGTTTCTTTGACCGCGAGAAAATGTGCAACTTTAGAAAGCGGTCAATGGCGACAAGAATAGCATCATTACCTTTCTGCGATTTGGGAAATCCGGTGTGAAGTCCATTTCAACATGGTCCCATTTCCATTCGGGAATAGAGATAGGTTGCGAGTTCCGGCAGGCCTTTGATGTTACGCTTTGATCTGACGGCAAGCGTCACACTCGAAACATAGCGAGCAATGTCTGCTTCATATTAGACCACGGAATCTCGGCGAATGTCTTGATACATCTTTGTCTGCGGGATGGATACATAGAGGCGTATCATGAGCTTCTTTCATTACCTTACGAGTCATATTCAGGTTTTCCTTCTTACGGCACCACTAAGCGGCCCTTGAAGTACAAAGCGCCATCATCGGCAATAGTGAAGGATGAGGATTTCCTTTCTTGATGTCTTGTTTAAGCTTATAGACCTGAGTCAAATCCTGCATTGTCTTTATGGTGCCCACAAGATCGGGTTCAATAGCCGGTATAGAGGAACCACGAGGGAACAACACGGAGATTCATCTTGCGGAACTCGGGAGGAGGGGCGAAGTGCACGGAGGAACAATATGGAGGTTCAGCTTTACTGAATTCTTCAACAAGTGGGGGCTGAACTTTGTGAACTGAAGGTGGTTGCGATAAGACTTGCGGCTCAAGGCATCAGCCATTACATTAGCCTTGCTGGCGTATAGGAAATACCCAAATCAAAGTGCAGCAGTCTCCATCCATCTCTGGCGGCGGAGGTTCAGGTCTGGCTGAGTAAGCAGATACTTCAGACTTTGGTGGTCGATGAAGATCTACATAGCGATTACGAGAAGGTAATGTCGCCTTTGCTTTAGTGCATGAATAGCGGCATCAAGTTTGAGGTCATGGCTGGGTAGTTCTCCTCGTGAGGCATGGTGTCGAGAGGCATAAGCAACCACTCTGCGCTCTTGCATTAGGACACCGCCTAAACCTTGGCGAGATCGTCGCGATAAATGCGAAGTCCTTCTTAGTATCGGGAGGAGCTAGCTTTGGGGCGACGTCAACTTGTCTTTAAGTGCTGAAACTTTCGACATTTATCATCCATTGGAATTTGGCGCCCTTATACAGCAGGTTAGTCGAGGCACGGCAATCTTGGAGAAGTTCTCGGCGAATCGGCGGCAATAGTGGCGAGACCAGAAAACCGACTTATGCGTTCTTGGAGGAGTCAATCGAGAATGGCCTGAACTCTTTCGGGGTTGGTGGCAATACCATCCTTAGAAATGACATGCCCAAGATAGGTTACTTGGGAAGCGAATTCACATTTGGAGAACTTGGCATAGAGTTGATGCTCTCGTAGCTTTTCGGCACAAGGCGAAGATGTTCAACATGTTCTTCTTCATTCTTGGAAAAGATCAGGATATCATCGGATAAACCACCACGAACTTGTCGAGGTAATCCATGAATATATAGCTCATCGAGCGAGAGAAGGTGGCTGGAGCATTGGTTAAGCCGAAAGACATGGCGGTGTACTCGTAAGAACCATAACGAGTCACGAATGCGGTCTTGGGGATATCCTCCTCACGAACACGGATCTGGTGGTAACCCAACCTCAAGTCGAGTTTGAGAACAGCGGCGAACCAGCCAGTTGATCATAAAGATCATTGATCGAGGAAGAGGATACTTATTACGAATGGTAGCTTGATTTATGGGGCGGTAGTCTTGGACCAATCGGTTTGTCCCATCCTTCTTCTTGACAAAGAGAAGGTGCTCCCCAAGGTGAGAAACTTGGGCGAATGAAACCGCTTTGAAGAGATTTGCTCCTTTAGCTCAAGGAGTTCATCGGCGGCATCTTGTAGAATTAAACAGCTATAGGAGTGGTGCACTGGTTTCAAGTCGATGGTGAATTGACAGCTCTAGCGAGGGGAATCCTGGAAGTTCTTGGAAAGGCGTCTTGGAAATGCATAAGCAGCAGGAATGTTTTCAATTCCCTCGAGGGTGCGGCGTTCAATGCATTCAATGCATAGAGCCTTGCCTCGGCATCTTGAACGAACGAGCATTGTAGCTACGATTTCATCGAAGGGTGCAGCGGATGGGCGGTCTTAGTGGCGCAAGCGATTGGGCCGTATCGCTTTCAACCAATCCATCCCAAAATGAGGTCGATGTTAGGCGTCTTGAGGATAATGGGGAGGCATAGAATTCAACCCTTGATTTCCACGGGGCGTCGGCGCCAACCATGGAGGTTTGACATTGTCCCAATGGGGTTTTACCACTACGAAGAGTTCATCTCTTCACATAACGTCGTGCTTGTATGCAAAGTCTTGAGACATGAATGAATCGATGCTCTGAATCGAATAAAGCAGATCTGAGTCTTGAATTCTGAGTGTACCCATCACGATGTGAGCTGGTCTTGAGCTTCGTTCGGATCAACGTGGTTGGCTGAGCTTGCCCATAAGACTTGCCGGTGTTGTTGCGATTACAGGTGTTTCCACGGCCAGCTCTTGGGAAGGGCGGCTGATTACAGTTACGGTTGCATTCTCTATGCAGTGCCACTGGCTGTCCTTTTGAAGCATAAGCCATTATTGGGAGTGGGAGCAGGAGCTTGGGGTGGTGGGCTGGAAGCTTGGCTGTTAGTGTAAGCGGGCGAGGTGTAGCATAGTTCTCCTTTGGAGCAGGTGCATTAATTTGGTACATGCTGTTGGGAATCCATATCTTGCGCCTGCGAGGGCGGGCCGAAGATGAGCCCGTGTCATGGTTGCGCTTTGTTAGAGCTCTGGTATTCCTGCGAGACCAGTTTAACGTTGATAGCTTTGTTCACCAAGGTGGCGAAATCAGCAAAGTCGTGCACTAAGTCGCGAGCTTGATGTCGACTTGAAGACCGTCACGGAACTTCTCTGTCTGCGTGCATCGGTTGCAATATCCTCTTCGACATAGCGAGACAAGTCCGAGAACTCTCGTGATAAACTTCAACAGTCTTGTTGCCTTGGGTGAGTTGCGGAACTCACGCTTCTTCGGTCCATGACCCCTTGAGGATGAAGCGAGCACGGAAAGGCAACTGGAAGTCGGCGGTGATGAGTGTTCAAGCTGGCGAAATCGCGGTGGCTGTCCCACCATTGAGCTGCGGGTCCCTTGGGAAGAAGGAAGCAAAGGTGACATAGCTGGCGAGGGGCTACATCAGACTCCATCTCATAGGTGATGTCACGGGCGATCATCGACATCCGATGGCTGGGTTGAGCTGCGGTACCAGCTGGGGTTGAGCGTATGAAATCCTGCGAGTAGTTCCGTTTGGGTCTTTGGTTCATATTGGGCGAGGCGAGCCATCATGTTTTCCATGGTGGCGATTCATCTCGAGCTGTTGGATCATACCAGCCATGTACTCGGCGGTGGTGGGAAGTTGGCACCACGACCACGACCTGCTGGCCTAACCATCTGCTATTATATAACGAGGTAGTTCAGCATTTGAGAAATTAAGCAAGAGGCGGAATCATTCATGATGAAACATGCATAATGAAAAGCATGATGGGAACTACATAGTAGTTGGCATATCTTACAAAGGAATCATGCATAGAGTTCGATACATAGAGTCGATTACATAGACTACTACATCATAGGCGACACTTGAGCTCATGGCGAATACATCAAACACTAACAAGCAAGTCTACATCAGTCCCAGCGATGCTGAGAGTAGCTGTAGCTGAAAGCTGGTAGTCTGGCGGTGGATAGTCCTCCCGTCGGTGACACAGGGGCGCGGATACTCACTGGTGCTGAATCCGGCGTCCGGTGGCGAGGAAAGGGCCAAGTCGGGAGAGTAGCCTCCACGTCGGCCAGCCGACACCACAGGGCATCACGGTCTGGCTGGGTAGATCGCGAGCAGCAGCTCTCGGAGCGGACAAAGGGGTGCATCAGCGTCGAGCGCAGTAGAGAGTGCTGACGGGTGATGTACAACTCGTGGCGAAAGCTCGGTTAGCTCGATCCAGCCCATCGACATCTGAGAACAAAGTTACGATGGTGGAAGGGCTCTCTGGTAGCGATGGTGTAGGCAGCGGTGTAGTAACCCTCCTCACCAACATCGAGCCGCGATAGCAATGTGCACGAAGGGGAGGTGTCAACTCTCGATACTACTGCGCGAAGGCGTGTCGGAGCAGCATAAGCAGACATCGTGGACTGCCATATCGATAGTCACTCCAACACCATGTGCGGTGTGCGGCCGATGAGTGGACTCGTACTCCGAGTAGAGGTGGGCGATGGCGGATACTGCTCACGGTTATAGTCTGGTACTCCTCATAGGCGGTGTACTCGGGGTGCCAGCGATAACCGGATAGGTCATCATCTCGGCTAGCACGCGAGTGATCCCGAGCACCAATGGCCGTCGTGTGGCCTTACGACCTGCCTCGTGGGTTCCATCGAAAACAAAGGCGTTTCAAAGGAGTCAAATGACGGTGTGGAAATTGCTCAAATACAATTCCAAAAACAACTAAGGCTATATCCAACTTTGGGGTGAATGCGATCACGGGATCCTAGTGATAGTTAGTAAAATCATTTAACCCGAGTAGAAGAGTTGAGTCGAGTAAAGGTCGAGGGTAAAAGATCCTAGTACCACCCGATGGCGGCGTGGGCCCGTAAGGCACACAGCCAAGTTAGTAAAAGTTTTGCAATGTCTAGACTCGACTTGACCAAGGAGTTGGGAAGAGGATTCCTCTGAGCGATCGGCTCGATACCAACTTGGCGCCCCGATTCAATCATACACTAATCATGCCGCGCAAATGTATGCGATCAAGATCAAGGACTCACGGGAAGATATCACAACACAACTCTACAATAAAATAAGTCATACAAGCATCATAATACAAGCCAGGGGCCTCGAGGGCTCGAATACAAGTGCTCGATCATAGGCGAGTCAGCGGAAGCAACAATATCTGATACGAGACATAAGTTAAACAAGGTGCCATAAGATGGCTAGCACAAAGCTGGGATCTGGATCGAAGAGAGCAGGCCTCTGCAGGATCCTCCTAGGTCACTCTTGAGTAAATCGTCGGTGAGCTGCTGCGTAGTAGTAGGCACCACCGAGTAGTAGTCGTCATAGGCGGTGGCGTCAGGCTCTGGGCTCCATCGTGCAGTTGCGACAATCGAGTAGAGGTAGGGAAAAGGGGAACAAGGCAACCGTGAGTACTCATCAAAGTACTACTTAAACAAGAACTACACTACATATGCATGGATATATGTGTAAAGGCCATATCGGTGGGTGAGCTGCGAGAATGCGAGAATAAGAGGGATAGCTAGTCTTAGCGAAGACTAAACCACGGACACCTACCTTTAGCAGGTGGGAGGGACAATCGGAAGTCCTCAAGTAACATCATATAGCAATAATCCTGCCGGCAATCCCTGCTCATATCCACGGCGAGGCGACCACCGGTTATATCGGCACTTGGAAGGTGTGTTTTATCAAGTATCCGGTTCTAGTTGTCATAAGCTCAAGGTACAACTCCAAGTCGTCCTGTTACGAAGATCACGGCTATCCGAATAGATTAACTTCCTGCAGGGTGCACCATCTTACCGGCACGCTTGATCCCATTTGGCGGACACACTTTCTGGGTCATGCCGGCGCGGAAGATCAACACGTCGCAGCCCACCTAGGACTGTGAGAGAGGCCAACCGCGGTCTAAACCTAAGCGCGCAGTGCAGGCCCATCGCCACTGACACACTGCATGTTGCGTCTGTGACGGAGCAGACCTAGCCCATGAGCGTTCGGTCCAATCCGGTAGCGTGCCGCTCCGTCGTGACGTCTGAAGTGCCGGTGATACCACGGGCGGGATACCCATAACTACTCCAGCGTAGATGGTTAGTGCGTATAAGCTCGTAGCCAACCGGATCAAATACCAAGACCTCGTTAAGCGTGTTAAGTAACCGCATGAGCGCCCGAGCAGGGCCAGGCCCACCTCTCTCTAAGCGGTCTCAACCTGCCTGCCGCTCATACAAAGATCCACTCGTGGGTGCTCCATCGGCCGACCGACTTTAATCTCACATGTATCATGTATAAGTATATAGTATATACCGTGATCAACTCCAGTGATCACGGCCCGATAATATATACAGCGGAGACGGACAAGAAAGTAGGGCCACGGATGAAAGTACTAGCATCCTATACTAAGCATATAGGATTGCGGTAAGGTAACAACGAAGTTACAAGGACAGGCTATGCAGCGGTATAGGAGTATCGAAAACGGTAACATGCTATACTACTCTAATGCAAGCGATGTAGATAAGAGTAAGCGATATCTGGTGATCAAGGGGGCTTGCTGGTTGCTCTGGCAAGAGAGAGGTCGTCAACACCGTAGTCGAGGCGGCAGTGCGTCGGTCTCGTAGTCTCTAGGAGAAGAGGGAAGAAACAATGAATACAAAGTAAGCAGATGCATATCGATGCATGACATGTTCAGAAGCGATGCTAGGCGTGCTAACGTGGTATGAAGTCTTGGTTAGGGGGAACATCAGGAAGTTTTCGGTTCGGACGTCTGTCGAGACGGATGAACCGGAGAGGAAAGTTTGCAGGTTCGATAGGTTAGGCGTGTGGTGGACGAGCGATTGCGTGTCCGGATTAGTCTCGTCGTTACGAGTAACTTTCATGTTGAAATTATTTTAATCGGATTACGGTTAAAAGATATGATTTTAAAAGATTTTATTAATTTACGGAATTTAATTAATTATTTAATTAATTTCGAAAATGCATTTATGACATCGACATGATGTCATCTTGACATCGGCGATCAACGAGGTTGGTGAGTCAACCACAACGAGTTGGTCCCATGTCATTCTCATTATCTAATTAACCTAATCGATTTAATTAACATTAGTTAATTAGGTTAAGTAGTGATTAGGTTTAATTAATTAGGTTTAATTAAGTTAATTAATTCTCTAATTAATTAATTAATTAATTAATATTTAATTATTATTTTAATTATTTAATTTTCCTTTAATCCCCTCTTTTAAAAAAACGTTTCGAGGGCCATTGTTAGTGGCCCGAGAGCTAACAAAGTGGTTGAGCGCCGACAGGCGCGTGCCAAAGCGTGGTAGCGCCTTCGCCATGGCCTTGCACGATTACCGAGATCCCGTGGCGCAGGAAGCTGGAAAGGCCTTGAAGAAGGAGGCCGGAGAAGCAGCAGCAGGAGATCGGGTGGTAGCAGTTTGTCTTGTGACGGAAAGGAAGCCGAAGAGTGAAGCGCGGGCGAGGCAGCGTGGCAGGCGGCCTTGAGGTTGGTGATTCTGGCCGTCCAGGAACAATGGCAGTGGCGAAGCTGAAACCAGGGGGAAGGCTGGTAGCGAGGAGAGAGAGGGCCTCGAGGGGGTTTGAAGGCGCAGGCGATGGGGTGAGGAGGATAGCGGAGATGAGGCGGCGAGGAGGAGGCGGCAGGCGTCGTGAGTGGTCGCCCGATGTGTGAAAGCGGCGGTGGCGGCTAGTGGCGGCTCGATGTATCGTCTTGCGCGGCGTGAGGTGGTCGAAGCGACAGTGTCGGGGAAGCCAGCCGGCGGTGGTGCTCGAGGCGGCGGAGGCGGCGGACCAGTCCTTTGGGACGGAGGAGGTGGGGACCTCGCCTCCCCTTTGTGGGTGGGCGGGAGGGGCGAGAGGAGTGGGGGATCGATCCGATGGGATCGAGTGGGAGTGGGAGGCGAGTGGGGAGCAGGAGGAGTTAGGAGTGCAGGGTGGGGGCGAGGGGCCTGTGGGCCGGCCAGGGGGTGTGACCGGTGGGCGGCAGTGGGGGTGCAACCAGTGGGCGAGCCAGAAATGGGCCGAGGCGAGGGGCCATGTGGGGAGGGGGCTGGCTGGGCAGGGGTTTCCCTCCCCTCTTTTTGTCTTCCTTTTCTTTTATTATTTTTCTTTATTTACGCTTTACTGTTTTTAGCTTATTTAAAATGCCAAAACACTTTACATAATTTGGTGCACCCACCATAATTAGGTTTGCTATTTTAGATAACCCCGAACATTTTAGTTTTGTTTTGAAACTTTTTATCTTTGCTTTTGTTTTGATTTTGTTTTAGAACGGGTTCGAATCAAAGATAGGTTTGGCACAGTAACCGGGGTGATTACTGTTCATTAATCATCCGGGTGTTACAAATCTCCTCCACTACAAGAAATCTCGTCCCGAGATTTAGGAGGTAGAAGGAAGGAGTGCGGGGTATTCATCTCGAAGACGATCCTCGCGTTCCCAGGTGGCTTCGTCTTCAGAGTGATTCGACCCTTTGGACTTTGAGAACTTGATCGCCTTACGGCGTGTGCGGCGTTCGACAGTCGAGAATGCGGACGGATGCTCTTTATAGGAGAGGTCTGTTGCAATTCGAGCACTTCATGGTCCTTTGCTCGGATTGGGTCCTTGAAGCAGCGTCGGAGTTGTGACCGTGGAACACATCGTGAACACGAGAAAGGTTGGCGGAAGCTCAGTTGATAAGCCACTTTTCCGCCTTTCGAGAATAGTGAAAGGGCCAATATAGCGAGGCGCTAACGCCCTTGATCCGAAGTGGTGAGCACCCTTCATTGATGTAGCGAAGATAGGCCTTTTCGCGGTTGATAGACCATGTCTTTGTGATAGCGGTCATAATTACTCTTTTGCGAGGCGAGCGGTCTTGAGATTCTCGCGAATAATGCGGACTTGTTCTTGACATGTTGGATAATATCCGGACGAAGAGTGGGCGTTCCCGATTTCGACCAGTTCGGAGGGTTGGCACTTTCGTCCATATAACACTTGAAGGGGCCATCTTGAGACTAAGCTTGATAGCTATTATTATAAGAGAACTCAGCATCTGGAGAGATTCCTCCCATTTCTTGCGAATGAGGCGACACAAGCTCGAAGCATGTCTTGAGAATTTGGTTGACACGTTCAACTTGCCCTTGAGGCTGCGGATGAAAGCGATCTTGAAAGATAAATGAGTCCCCATAGCTTCTTGAAAACTTGCCCGAATCTTGAAGTGAATAAGCTGCCACGGTCGAGGCGATAACGGTGGAATACCATGAAGTGAAACAATTACGGACATATAGGCGTTGCAAGCTGGCTAGCGATGATCGTTTCTTTGACCGCGGAAAATGTGCAACTTTAGAAAGCGGTCAATGGCGACAAGAATAGCATCATTACCTTTCTGCGATTTGGGAAATCCGGTGGCGAAGTCCATTTCAACATGGTCCCATTTCCATTCGGGAATAGAGATTGGTTGCGAGTTCAGCAGGCCTTTGATGTTACTGCTTTGATCTGACGGACAAGCGTCACACTCGAAACATAGCGAGCAATGTCACCTTCATATTAGACCACGGAATCTCGGCGAATGTCTTGATACATCTTTGTCTGCCGGGATGGATACATAGGCGTATCATGAGCTTCTTTCATTACCTTACGAGTCATATTCAGGTTTTCCTTCTTACGGCACCACTAAGCGGCCTTTGAAGTACAAAGCGCCATCATCGGCAATAGTGAAGGATGAGGATTTCCTTTCTTGATGTCTTGTTTAAGCTTATAGACCTCGAGTCAAATCCTGCATTGTCTTTATGGTGCCCACGAGATCGGGTTCAACAGCCCGGTATAGAGGAACCACAGGGAACAACCGGAGATTCATCTTGCGGAACTCGGAGGAGGGCGAAGTGCACCGGAGGAACAATATGGAGGTTCACTTTACGAATTCTTCAACAAGTGGGGCTGAACTTTGTGAACTGAAGGTGGTTGCGATAAGACTTGCGGCTCAAGGCATCAGCCATTACATTAGCCTTGCTGGCGTATAGGAAATACCCAAATCAAAGTGCAGCAGTCTCCATCCATCTCTGGTTGCGGAGGTTCAGGTCTGGCTGAGTAAGCAGATACCAGACTTTGGTGGTCGGTGAAGATCTACATAGCGATTACGAGAAGGTAATGTCGCCCTTGCTTTAGTGCATGAATGGCGGCAGCAAGTTTGAGGTCATGAACTGGGTAGTTCTCCTCGTGAGGCATAGCTGTCGAGAGGCATAAGCAACCACTCTGCGCTCTTGCATTAGGACACCGCCTAAACCTTGACGAGATCGTCGCGATAAATGTGAAGTCCTTCTTAATGTCGGAGGAGCTAGCCTTTGGGGCAAGCGTCAACTTGTCTTTAAGTGCTGAAACTTTCGACATTTATCATCCATTGGAATTTGGCGCCCTTATACAGCAGGTTAGTCGGAGGCTGGCAATCTTGGAGAAGTTCTCGACGAATCGGCGACAATAGCTGGCGAGACAGAAAACTTCGACTTATGCGTTCTTGGAGGAGTCAATCGAGAATGGCTGAACTCTTTCGGGGTTGTGACAATACCATCCTTAGAAATGACATGCCCAAGATAGGTTACTTGGGAAGCGAATTCACATTTGGAGAACTTGGCATAGAGTTGATGCTCTCGTAGCTTTTCGGCACAAGGCGAAGATGTTGACATGTTCTTCTTCATTCTTGGAAAAGATCGGGATATCATCGGATAAACCACCACGAACTTGTCGAGGTAATCCATGAATATATAGTTCATCGGTGAGAGAGAAGGTGGCTGGAGCATTGGTTAAGCCGAAAGACATGGCGGTGTACTCGTAAGAACCATAACGAGTCACGAATGCGGTCTTGGGGATATCCTCCTCACGAACACGGATCTGGTGGTAACCCAACCTCAAGTCGAGTTTGAGAACAGCAGCGAACCAGCGAGTTGATCATAAAGATCATTGATCGAGGAAGAGGATACTTATTACGAATGGTAGCTTGATTTATAGGGACGGTAGTCTTGGACCAATCGGTTTGTCCCATCCTTCTTCTTGACAAAGAGAAGGTGCTCCCCAAGGTGAGCAACTTGGGCGAATGAAGCCGCTTTGAAGAGATTTGCTCCTTTAGCTCAAGGAGTTCATGCGGCGGCATCTTGTAGGGTAAACTTGGCTATAGGAGTGGTGCACGGTTTCAAGTCGATGGTGAATTCGACAGCCCTAGCGAGGGAATCCACAAGTTCTTCAGGAAAGGCGTCTTGGAAATGTAAGCAGCAGAATGTTTTCAATTCCCTCGAGGGTGCGGCGTTCAATGCATTCAATGCATAGAGCCTTGCCTCGGCATCTTGAACAGAACGAGCATTGTAGCTTACGATTTCATCGGAAGGTGCAGCGGATGGGCGGTCTTAGTGGCATAAGCGATTGGCGCGTATCGCTTTCAACCAATCCATCCCAAAATGAGGTCGATGTTAGGCGTCTTGAGGATAATGGGGAGGCATAGAATTCCAACCCTTGATTTCCACGGGGCGTCGGCGCCAACCATGGAGGTTTGACATTGTCCCAATGGGGTTTTACCACTACCGAAGAGTTCATCTCTTCACACTTAACGTCGTGCTTGTATGCAAAGTCTTGAGACATGAATGAATCGATGCTCTGAATCGAATAAAGCAGATCAGTCTTGAATTCTGAGTGTACCCATCACGATGTGAGCTGGTCTTGAGCTTCGTTCGGATCAACGTGGTTGGCTGAGCTTGCCCATAAGACTTGCGGTGTTGTTCTTGATTACAGGTGTTTCCACGGCCAGGCTGTGGGAAGGGCGGTGATTAAGTTACGGTTGCATTCTCTATACGGTGCCTGGCTGTCCACTTTGAAGCATAAGCCATTATTGGGAGTGGGAGCAGGAGCTTGGGGTGGTGGAGCTGGAAGCTTGGCTGCTTAGTTGTAAGCGGGGCGAGGTGTAGCATAGTTCTCCTTTGGAAGCGAGTGCATTAATTTGGTACATCTTTGTTGGGAATCCATATCTTGCGCCTGCGAGGGCGGGCCGAAGATGAACCGTGTCATGGTTGCGCTGTTAGAGCTCTGGTATTCCTGCGAGACCAGTTTCGACGTTGATAGCTTTGTTCACCAAGGTGGCGAAATCAGCAAAGTCGTGCACTAAGTCTGAGCTTGATGTCGACTTGAAGACCGTCACGGAACTTCTCTGTCTGCGTGCATCGGTTGCAATATCCTCTTGACATAGCGAGACAAGTCCGAGAACTCTGTTGATGAAGCTTCAACAGATCTTGTTGCCTTGGGTGAGTTGCGGAACTCACGCTTCTTCGGTCCATGACCCCTTGAGGATGAAGCGGGCACGGAAGGCAACACGGAAGTCGGCGGTGATGAGTGTTCAAGCTGGCGAAATCGCGGTGGCTGTCCCACCATTGAGCTGCGGGTCCCTTCGGGGAAGAAGGAAGCAAAGGTGACATAGTGGCGGGGCTACATCAGCAGACTCCATCTCATAGGTGATGTCGCGGGCGATCATCGACATCCGATGGCTGGGTTGAGCTGCGGTACCTGGGGTTGAGCGTATGAAATCCTGCGAGTAGTTCCGTTTGGGTCTTTGGTTCATATTGGGCGAGAAGCGAGCCATCATGTTTTCCATGAGTGGCGATTCATCTCGAGCTGTTGTATCATACCAGCCATGTACTCGGCGGTGGTGGGAAGTTGGCACCGACCACGACCTGCTGGCCTAACCATCCTGCTATTATATAACGGGGTAGTTCAGCATTTAGAAATTAAGCAAGAGCAGGAATCATTCATGATGAAACATGCATAATGAAAGCAGCATGATGGGAACTACATAGTAGTTGGCATATCTTACAAAGGAATCATGCATAGAGTTCGATACATAGAGTCCGATTACATAGACTACTACATCATAGGCGGACACGTGGGCTCATGGCGAATACATCAAACACTAACAAGCAAGTCTACATCGGTCCCAGCGATGCTGCGGAGGTAGCTGTAGCTGAAAGCTGGTAGTCGGCGGTGGATAGTCCTCCCGTCGGTGACACAGGGGCGCGGATACTCTGGTGCTGAATCCGGCGTCCGGTGGCGGGAAAGGGCCAAGTGCGGAGAGTAGCCTCCCGTCGCCAGCCAGACACCACAGGGCATCACGGTCCTTCTGGGTAGATCGCGAGCAGCGGCAGCTCTCCGGAGCGGACAAAGGGGTGCATCAGCGTCGAACGCGGTAGAAGTCTTGGCGGGTGATGTACAACTCGTGTGAAAGAGCTCGGTTAGCTCGATCCAGCCCATCGGCATCGAGAACAAAGTTACGATGGTGGAAGGGCTCTCTGGTGGCGATGGTGTAGGCAGCGGTGTAGTAACCCTCCTCACCAACATCGAGCGCGATAGCAATGTGCACGAAGGGGAGGTGTCCAACTCTCGATACTACTGCGAAGGCGTGTCGGGCAGCATAAACAACATCGTGGACTGCCATATCGATAGTCACTCCAACACCATGTGCGGTGTGCGGCCGATGAGTGGACTCGTACTCCCGAGTAGAGGTGGGCGATGGCGCGATCTGCTCACGGTTATAGTCTGGTACTCCTCATAGGCGGTGTACTCGGGGTGCGGCGATAACCGGATAGGTCATCATCTCGGCTAGCACCGCGGTGATCCCGAGCACCAATGGCCGTCGTGTGGCGCTACGACCTGCCTCATGGGTTCCATCGAAAACAAAGGCGTTTCAAAGGAGTCAAATGGCGGTGTGGAAATTGCTCAAATACATTCCAAAAACAACTAAGGCTATATCCAACTTTGGGGTGAATGCGATCACGGGATCCTAGTGATAGTTAGTAAAATCATTTAACCCGAGTAGAAGAGTTGAGTCGAGTAAAGGTCGAGGTAAAAGATCCTAGTACCACCCGATGGCGGCGTGGGCCCGTAAGGCACACAGCCAAGTTAGTAAAAGTTTTGCAATGTCTAGACTCGACTTGACCAAGGAGTTGGGAAGGGGATTCCTCTGAGCGATCGGCTCGATACCAACTTGTGGCGCCCCGATTCAATCGTACACTAATCATGCCGCAAATGTATGCGATCAAGATCAGAGACTCACGGGAAGATATCACAACACAACTCTACAATAAAATAAGTCATACAAGCATCATAATACAAGCCGAGGGGCCTCGAGGGCTCGAATACAAGTGCTCGATCATAGGCAGTCGTGGAAGCAACAATATCTGAAATCTGAGACATAAGTTAAACAAGGTGCCATAAGATGGCTAGCACAAAGCGGGATCTGGATCGAAGAGAGCAGGCCTCCTGCACAGGATCCTCCTAGGTCACTCTTAGTAAATCGTCGTCGGGCTGCTGCGTAGTAGTAGGCACCTCCGGTAGTAGTAGTCGTCATAGGCGTGGCGTCGGCTCTGAGGCTCCATCGTGCAGTTGCGACAATCGAGTAGAGGTAGGGGAAAAGGGGAACAAGGCAACAGTGAGTACTCATCAAAGTACTATAAGCAAGAACTACACTACATATGCATGGATATATGTGTAAAGGCCATATCGGTGGACTGAGCTGCAGAATGCGAGAATAAGAGGGGATAGCTAGTCTTAACGAAGACTAAACACGGACACCTGCCTAGCAACAGGTGGGAGGGACAATCGGAAGTCCTCAAGTAACATCATATAGCAATAATCCTACCGGCAATCCCTGCTCCATATCCTGGCGAGGCGACCACGGTTATGTCGGCACTTGGAAGGGTGTGTTTTATCAAGTATCCGGTTCTAGTTGTCATAAGCTCAAGGTACAACTCCAAGTCGTCACATTACCGAAGATCACGGCTATCGAATAGATTTACTTCCTGCGAGGTGCACCATCTTACCCCACGCTTGATCCCATTTGGCGGACACACTTTCTGGGTCATGCCCGGCGCGGAAGATCAACACGTGCAGCCCACCTAAACTGTGAGAGGCCAACCGCGGTCTAAACCTAAGCGAAGTGCAGGCCCATCGCCTGAGCACACACACTGCACGTTCGCGTCTGTGACGAGCAGACCTAGCCCATGAGCGTTCGGTCCAATCCGGCGCCCGCTCGGCGTTGACGTCTGAAGTGCTTGGTGATACCACGGGCGGGATACCCATAACTACTCCCGTAGATGGTTAGTGCGTATAAGCTCGTAGCCAACCCGGATCAAATACCAAGACCTCGTTAAGCATGTTAAGTAACATGAGCGCCCGAGCAGGGCAGGCCCACCTCTCTCTAAGCGGTCTCAACCTGCCTGCCGCTCCGCCACAAAGATCCACTCGCGGGTGCTCCATCGGCCGACCGACTTTAATCTCACATGTATCATGTATAAGTATATAGTATATACCCATGATCAACTCCAGTGATCACGGCCCGATAGTATATGCAGCGAGACGGACAAGAAAGTAGGGCCCACGAGATGAAAGTACTAGCATCCTATACTAAGCATATAGGATTGCGGTAAAGTAACAATGAAGTTACAAGGACGGGCTATGCTGCGGTATAGGAGTATCGAAAAGCAGTAACATGCTATACTACTCTAATGCAAGCGGTGTAGATAAGAGTAAGCGATATCTGGTGATCAAGGGGGCTTGCTGGTTGCTCTGGCAAGAGAGAATTAAATCAACACCGTGGTCGAAGCCCGGCCGGTACGGCGTCGGTCTCGTAGTCTAGGAGAGAAGAGGGAAGAAACAATGAATACAAAGTAAGCAGATGCATATCGATGCATGACATGTCAAGAAGCGATGCTAAGGCGTGCCCTAACGTGGTATGAAGTCTTGGTTGGGGAAACATCAGGAAGTTTTCCGGTTAGGACGTCTGTCGAGACGGATGAACCGGAGAGGAAAGTTGCAGGTTCGATAATCCATAGCACTCACGCTATCTTGCGCATTTTAGAGTATCCACTTTCACTTGTCTATGAACTGTTATAGGCAACCCAGAAGTCCTTTTCCGTGGACACGGCTATTCGAATAGATCATATTAACCCTGCAGGGGTGTACTTCTTCACACACGCTCCCACCACTTATCGCCGTTTACACGACATGTACTCGGCAACCTTCAAGCGGAAGCCCAGCGAGGGTGTCGGCCACGGCCTACCTAAACACTCAAGTCCCTAGTCCAGGTGTATCGCCTATTCAGGTTCCATCCGTAGGGAGTCCGGCCGAAGTTTCCACTAACGGCCCCGAACGATGTGTGCAGGGTTCCCGAGATACCAAACGGGCATTCGGTACACCGGGCCACGGTGTATCTACCGCATCATAGCCCACCCCTAGGGTCAGCGCCACATACGGCCTCAACACATATCCTACAAACACGAAACTAGTTGCAACTCTGGGACAGAGAACAAGGGTGGTTAAGAAGCCGAGAGAGTCAATTAGGATCCCAATGTGTGGTAGTAACTGTTTCATGGATCACAAACACAGAACTCAGTTCTGAGGGCGGCTGCAATGAGACAACCCACCATGTACTCCTACATGGCCTCTCACCGCTACCTTTACCAAATCGTGTTCACACACTTAGCTCACACACAAGTGGGACATGTTCACACACCTCCGATTCATCCCGATGAATCGGACGACTCAAGTCTAAGCGAGAGCAGGCATGACAATCAAGCATGAATGAGTAGGCACAACAGGCTCAAACAACTCCTACTCATGCTAGTGGGTTTCATCTAATTCTTGTGGAATGACAGGTCATGCGAGAGGATAAAGGGGTTCAGCTACATGACAAGTGTGAGATGAATCGTTGTTGTCCTAATGCAGTAAAAGAGAGCAGGATCGAGAGAGTGGGATTGTATCGGAATGAACAAGGGGGTTTCGCTTGCCTGGCACTTCTGAAGATAATATAGTTCTTCATCGGTGTCATCAAACTCATCGTCGGTACGTCGTCTACTGAGAGGGGACAAATACCGGCAAACAAGGAAGAACACAATCAATGCAGTGCACAATATGATGCATGATCATGACATGTCAGAATGTTGTGATTTGAGCTAATGCAACTAGCAGCAGATTAATGAAGTTGGTTTGAATCCAAGATTCAAATTCAAACTCCATATATGGATATTAAATTGCCATTTATATGCTTTGTGCTAAACAGCATCTATAAGTTGTTCTAACATGCATGAAAATGGTACAGATGGATCGATTGGATTTTTCTGATCATTTTTCATATATAAATTATTTCATTTGGAGTTACGGTTGAATTTCTATGATTTTTACAAGTTTTAAACATTTTCTGGAATTTCCTATAACAGAATAATTCCAGTAATTCAATTACTGCGTCAGCAATGCGTCAAGGTGACGTCAGAGGTCAACGGGGACGTCCAGGTGAAACTGACCAGTGGGTCCCACATGTCAGCACTTAATTTAACTAGTTAGAATTAGTTTAAACTAACTAAGTTAATTAGCAGGGGGCCCACCTGTCATAGACTCAGGAGAGTCAACCAGGGCTCGCATACAGGTCAAAGTTAAGTCAACTTCGTGGCGTTTAGCCACCCAGTGAGCCGACTTGGCGGCGAGAGTGGTTTTGAGCGTTCCGCAACCAAATGAGCCGTGGGCGTCTACGTGTGGTGGGAGCAAGCCGTAGCTCTTGGTGGCGTTAATTTGGGCTCGGGGTGGCGGAAGCGGCACCGGCGGCGACCTTGGCGGTCGCCGGAGTTCGGTGATGACGAACTCGTGGCTCGGGTCTGGCGAGGTGCGTGAAGTAGTGGGTTAGACTCTCGCGACGCAGTGAGCATGTTAAACACCGTGGGGTGACGGTGGATGGCGGAAGCACGTCGGCTGACGAGCTCCATGCTGGCGTCTTGAGTGAGCTTCGTCGGTCGCTCTGAGGCTCGGGAGCGAAAGGGAAGGAGGGAAGGTAGCTGGGCTCACGGCGATCTCGAGGAAGCAAGCGGCGCGATCGGGGGACGAGCTGGTGCGGCGGTGGCGTCGAAGGGATCTCCGGCTGACGGCGGAGTCGGGCGAGGTCGGTCAGAGGCCTCGGGCCATGCTGGCGCTTCGGGGCTTAGCTAGCTCGAAGAAGAGGAGGCGGCGGAGCTCCTAGACACGAGGAATGGCACAAGGACGACGGAGCGCGACTATGGCGGCAGTGCGGCTGCGGTGGTGTCGGCCATGGCGTGGGAGAGCGAGGAGGCGTCGGGGAGAATGGGCGTGTCCACGGGGTTGAGGCGTGGCGTGGAGCTCACCCAGCCAGCAGAGAGAGCGAGGGAGGAAGCGAGGCGGCGGGCAGCTGCGTGGCGTGGCTGGGCGCCGCCGACGAGCACTACTGCACTGGCGAGGCAAGCAGCTCGGCTGGAGCGGCTGCTGGGCTGGGCCGGCTAGGTGGGCTGGCTGGTGGGCTGCAGCCAGGTAAGTCTTTCTTCTTTCTATTATTTCTCTTTTCTATTTATTCTGTAACTTTAGGGCTTTATTTAAAATACCAAAACAAACCCAAAAATCAAGGAACTGTTCATGGATACTGTTTAGAATATTACCAACAGCAAACATTTTAGTTCATGATTATTTGGACATTTAAAATATTTTATAGCATTTAAATGCCCAAATGCAAATAGAGTATGATTTAATCCAGAGCCCAAATATGTCATGGAAAATGTGCATCACATCAGTTCTTGTTTCAAACATTTTCCAAGAATGATGAACATTTTTGGGAAGCCATTTGGATTTTCTGGAAATATTTTGGTTGAACCTAGTGAATTCCTTTAATGCTAGGGTTTAGGCAATCCCCATTTCAAGTTTCTTTGGAATTTAAACATGATGGCATGATGAGCAAGCAAAGTCAAACAAGGGCTGATCTGGGGCTGTGACAAGTCCGTATGAAAAAGTTATTGACGTTTTGAGTCAGGTATGTCTGTGCAGTCCGAATCTAAGTCCAGAACGTGAGAGACTTGGACTCTATCTTCTCTTGGGCCAAAAGTGACGTGAGAGAACTTTTTGAACAGCAGGTAAACATCTCTTTCTCCCTTATCTTCATATGTGGATTGTACAAATGTCCCATACACCTGCAATTAGACATGGCACAAAAGTTTGTGAAGTATTTTTGTCCTGGATGACATAAATAAATTATTGCATAGTTTGCATTAGAAATCACCTCACAAATATACATGTATGCAATATTTTTGGTCGTATCCAAGGTAGTCATGTCCTCATCACAAGGGGTCAGGCGCACCCTGGGCCCTCGTGGCCACTCCGTAAGGCGGTTGATGCCCTTCTTTCGCTACAAGAAAGCCAATATCCAGATAAAAATCGTGTCCAAATTTCAGCCCAATCAGAGTTACGCTTCTCCGGAAATATAAGAAACGGTGAAAGGGTAGAATTGGAAAGCGCAGAAATAGAGAGAGATAGAGAGACAGATCCACTCTCGGAGGGGCTCTCGCCCTGATACGTCCATTTTGCATCATGCTTTTATATCGACATTTATTGCATTATGGGCCGTTATTACACATTATGTCACAATACTTATGCCTATTCTCTCTTATTTTACAAGGTTTACATGAAGAGGGAGAATGCGGCAGCTGGAATTGAATTTGGAAAAGGAGCAAATATTAGAGACCTATTCTACACAGCTCAAAAGTCCTGAAACTTCACGGAGGCAGTTTTGGAATTAATAAAAATACTGGTGAAAGAATTAACGGAGGGCCCACACACAGCCACGAGGTGTGGGCGCGCCTACCCCTCGGGCGCGCCTCGTGAGCCACTGTGCAGCCTCCGGTGCCCATCTTCTTCTATATGAAGTCTTTCACCCTGGAAAAAATAAGGAGGAAGTTTTCGGGATGAAACACCGCCGCCACGAGGCGGAACCTTGGCGGAACCAATCTAGGGCTCCGGCGGAGCTTTTCTGCCGGGGAAACATCCCTCCGGGAGCGGGAGATCATCACCATCGTCATCACCATCGATCCTCTCAGCGGGATGGGGTCAATCTCCATCAACATCTTCACCAGCACCATCTACTCTAAAACCCTAGTTCATCTCTTGTATCCAATCTTTGTCCCAAAACCTCAGATTGGTACCTGTGGGTTGCTAGTAGTGTTGATTACTCCTTGTAGTTGATGCTAGTTGGTTTATTTGGTGGAAAATCATATGTTCAGATCCTTAATGCATATTAATACCCCTCTGATTACGAACATGAATATGATTTGTGAGTAGTTACATTTGTTCCTGAGGACATGGGACAAGTCTTGCTATAAGTAGTCATGTGAATTTGGTATTCGTTCGATATTTTGATGAGATGTATGTTGTCTCTCCTGTAGTGGTGTTATGTGAACGTCGACTACATGACACTTCACCATTGTTTGGGCGTAGAGGAAGGCATTGGGAAGTAATAAGTAGATGATGGGTTGCTAGAGTGACAGAAGCTTAAACCCTAGTTTATGCGTTGCTTCGTAAGGGGCTGATTTGGATCCATATGTTTCATGCTATGGTTAGGCTTACCTTAATACTTCTTTTGTAGTTGCGGATGCTTGCAATAGGGGTTAATCATAAGTGGGTTGATTGTCCAAGAAAGGGCAGTACCCAAGCACCGGTCCACCCTGTCGGTGTCAAAACTAGCAAATCTTGGGTAGGGGGTCCCGAGCTGTGTGTCATGGATCGTTGGATAACAGGAGACAGGGGACACGATGTTTTACCCAGGTGTGGGCCCTCTCTATCGAGGTAATACCCTACTTCCTGCTTGATTGATCTTGATGAATATTGGGTTACAAGAGTTGATCTACCTCGAGATCATATGTTGTGGTCTAAGACCTAAGGGTATGATGAGTAATGTCATAATCATCTATCGACTAGCCTGGGCTTGGCTTATATAATGCACCAGAGGCCTAGGATAACAAGAGTCCTAACCGAATACGTTGGTGGAGAGGAGTCCTTGTCTTGATCACAAAGTCTTGTGGAATACCCCTTGTATGCGGCATGAGCTGCCCGAAGTGGCCCATGAGTGAACCGCCATGGGGTCCTCGGCCCGATCCACCTAGTCGAGAGACGATGTGGTGAGTACCTCCTAGTCCAGGAAACCGTCAGTAGCCCCCTGAACCGGTCTTCAAGTTCGGGACGCTCCTCGATCCTTCCGAACTGTTCTTCATCTTCGGTCGTCGGTCTTGAAAATTGGTTCAACAAATCTTCCCATCTTCTTGAGGATCGCCGAAGTAAATCCGAAGAGTTTACACGTTGGGTATCCGAGGAGGCCCTTTAAGTTATTGGCCTTTATCAATGGCTTGTTATTTTTATGCCACACCTCAGGTTTGAAGTTGTTCCCGGGCGGCAATGTCCTCTTGCGTCCGAGCTCCAACGCCGGACTGCATTCAAGGTATCTTTTGCAGCTGAGCACCAACGCCGGACCGCTTCCGAGCTCCCACACCAGAATGTATCCGAGCTCCAACGCCGGACTATGTCCAAGCTGCAACGCTGGACTGTATCCGAGCTCCAAAGCCGGACTATGTCCAAGCTCTAATGCCGGACTATGTCCAAGCTCCAACGCCGGACTATATCTGAGCTCCAATGCCGGACTATGTCCAACCTCCAACGCCGGACTGTATCCGAGCTCCAACACCGGACTATGTCCAAGCTCCAACGTCGGACTATGTCCAAGCTCCAACGCTGGACTATATCCGAGGTGTCATAGATCACCTTGGTTCAAAAAAGTTGAAGGAGTTTAGCCGAGCTTAATGCCGGAAATGCCCTCTATGGAGCCAGCCACTGGCGCCCGAGCTTTATGCCGGACTGCTTCTGAGGTGGTGCACCACCCCGACTATGGGCCGGTTTTTTATCAATATTTTTGATTGGTGCAATTTATTCTCTACTGAGATATATAGCCAGTAGCCCTCAAGGTGTGTATCAGTCAAAAACCCGAGATGCACCTGAAGGATGACATAAGACTGCTGATCCCAGTAGCCCCTGAGACTCAGGTTGATTCGCAAAATCGGCCTGAGGATCAACTCCTAGCTCGGCATAATACTCCGGGACACAAAAAGCGGTGTGCAAAGTCCTCGAGACTCAGGTTGGGTTCGGTCGACCAACCTGAGGATCATAATCTCCTCGAAAACTATATTGCACTTAAATTTTCTGCATTCGATTGCCAATGCAGTAGCCCCCGAGACAGTGGTCAGCTGGCAACACCAGATTAGGGGATCGATGTGCCCCTTTAATATTTATAAATAATGAGCGTTAAGCCCAGTAGCCCCCGAGCCTTAATGTGGGCACGGGTGGCCGAATTAAGCATCGATATCCGGAGCAAAATCACAAATTATGTGTAATGATTCTATGTATCCAAGTACTTGACATCATTAATGCTCGGATCCGCATTGTCCAAAACTTTGTTGACCGACCATCGGCTTCAACCTCCTCGGCCAGTAGCTGGGGAGTGTTTGTCCTACTTTATTAAGCCTATATAAGGGCAAAGGTTACTGCAAACAAGCAATCCGGTCATACGGTGTCGGTGTGGAACGGCACCTATGGGATCACAAGAATCCCTACTACAGTTGTCGGGGCGCAGGGTTGCGAGAAGAGCAGGATTAGTAGTCAGCACAAGGATCGTTTACCCAGGTTCGGGCCGCGAAGATGCGTAAAACCCTAGTCCTGCTTTGGTGGGTGTATTTCAGAGAGTTCTTGAGCTCCCGAACTAGCTATGGTGGGGTGCGTGGTTCCAAAGAGCCGAATCCTTCTCCAGTATGCCATGGGCCTCCTTTTATAGTCGAAAGGGGCTGCCACAGTGGCATACAGGAGGTGGAAAGGCGTACAATATTGCGAGCTTATCGCTCGTATTACAGGACAAGACACATTTAATGCGCCGCTGAGGTGTCCCCTAGCTTTATCGGGGACGGGGGTGAGACCCGTCCCGTCCGTCGCCGCTCCTCCTCGCTTCGACACGCGCCCTGGCCAGTGATGCGTGCAGCGCCATGTAGGCAGGCAGGCAGCTGAGGTGGCGCGGTGGTGGAGCCTTCACAAAGATCACCTGCGCCGCCCGCAGGCGCTTGATGAGTTGGCCTGGGAGCTGCATGTTGCCACGCAGGTGCCTGCTCAGCTGGTTGAGCTGGCAGCTGCATGCGAACGGCGGCGGAGACTTAGTTGGTGTGGGCCTGGCAGTGGCCCTGCTGGCGCCCTTGGCGAGGGCCTTGCCGGGTGGCCCGGCAAGGGCCTTGCCATGGCGCGCCGTCGTCCCTAGCAAGGATCTTGCCGGGGGTCTTGTGGTTCCCCTCGGCAAGGGTCTTGCCGAGGATCGCCGCCTTCTAATCCTCATCTTATCTTGAATATTCCTTGTCTTCACAAAGATCTGCATGCCACCACAGAGGTGCCTACCGAGCCATGGCCCAACGTGGCTGATGGTTTTGGGGACGTGGGCTCAAGGGTGGCTCGCTCTGTTGGTGTTTTGATGGGCCGCCCGGCAAGGGTCTTGCCGGGGCCGCTGAGGCTGCCCCGGCAAGGGTCTTGTCGGTGGAACCTGCTTCGTCCCCCTGCTCTTTGTGGTCTTGGCCTTGGTGTTGCTCTGGCTGCCTCGGGCTTCGGTTTTACCTCGGTTCACCTCCCCTGCTCTGCTTGGTGTGGCCGTGGGCGCAGCTCCGACTGTCCGTGCACAGGTGTAAATGGGTACAAAGGTGTGCCCATTCTTTTGTACACCGACAGGAGCCCCCGGGCCTGGGCCACACATAAGCGCGACACGTTGTTGGGCCAGGCCCAAAGCGGTCTTGTGGCAAAGAGGCGGTTTTACCGTGGTAAAACTTTTCCGCGCGTTGCGCTTCCCATGACCCGTGCGCGGCATGGTGGGGTGCGCGTGACGTGGGCGGCATGAGTGGGGCGGTTTCCCCATGCATGCGTCACATCGTGGTAAAGACGCGGCTCGCGCCTTCCCCATAAAAAGAGGGAGGCGTGGAGGCGCGGCTCATTTACTGCGTGGGGCCGGGTCGCGGTCTTCAAGGCGTCCACACCCCACGATCACGGGGTGGGGAGAGGTCGCTTCACCCGTCCCCTCGATTCTGCATGTTCGCCATGTGTCCTCCATGCGCTTGGGGTGGCAAGCGGTGGAGGCGGAAAATCGGGCCGTTGCTGATTGGGGCAGCGGGTCGGTCTCGATTCCCTGCGCCTCTGGTGGCTGGATTGGCCGAGCGGGGCGGCTGAGCCCCGACCCCGCCCCTTTATAAGTAGGGGGAAGGGGGGCCAGCATCCTGCACTCTTCTGTCATCTATCTCCTCCCACTTCTGCTTCTTCCTTTCACTCGCCATAGAGAAAGGGAATCCTGGTCCCTCGACGGTGGCAGCGAGGGTCGCTGCTCGACAGCGCGCCTCTCCTCCTCCTGAGCTCGCGGTGGTGGAGCCGGCCATGAGGGGATGGGGGAGGGGGCGAGGCCATGGGCGAGGCCGGGGCAGAGGTCGTGGTGCTCGGGGAAGAGGAGGACGGGGCGGCGCACCGGCTTCGCCCCCACCAATGATGCCTTTTCTGATGGAAGGCCATGTCAGAGACCAGCCCCGCGAGTTATTCATCAGGCTGCGCCACGCATCGCCATCTTTATCTTCCCGCCCTGTTTGCTCGGGAGATGGAGCGTGACTCGCCCCAATCCCTCAGATTGCACATGAGGGGCTGTGGGAATGGGGGCACACGGGTCGATGTCGACTTCCCGGCTCGTCGGGTCATGTACCTCCGTCGTGGATGGAAGACGCTCGCCCGCATCCACAGCCTGATGGCGGGGCTCGTCCTCTACTTCAAATTAATGGAGGACGGCCTGCTCTCCGTCAAGGTCTTCGGAGACTTCGGGACTCGCCTGAAGTGCTGCGTGGAGAGCTCCTCCGATGGAGATTCTGACGATGGAAGCTCTTCCTCGAGAGAAAGTGACGAGGAGGATAGCGGGGCAGATGACGGGGACGAGTCCGACTAGGCGTCGGTTGCCCCGCGCCTGGGCGGGTGCGGCAGCAGCAACACCTGCACCTGGCCGCTCCTCCGGCAGAGTTTTGCCGGGGGAGGGGCCAGCTCCTTGAACTTCTCGGGGCCGTCTCGTTGGGCGGCTAGAGTCGAGAGGCTGCGGAAGAGGAAGAGGGCGGGCGTCAAGGCCTTCAACTCGGAGTACGCGGGCACCGATGTCTTCATCGCGTATTGCCGGTCCTGCCGCCTCGTCTTCCAGCTCCTTTCCCGGCACCGTCATCACCGGCCCATCCGTGGGCGGCCACCGAGGTGTTCTCTTGGTGCTTTCTGCTGCTCGTAGCTCGCCTAGGCGCCCCTTTTGCCCTTTCGCCTCCTTGACCTGCCTCCTAAGGAGAGGGACAAGAAAGGGATTACATGCATCTCCTCTCTTTTTTAATCTGTAAGCCTTCGGGCCTTGTTAAATTTAAAGCTTGTAATCCCCCTTATTCATGTTTTTCATTTCGTATGAACTGTACCTGTATGGGATGTTTTTAATGAAAAATGGGTGTTTGCCGGGGGTTTTCGTTCATGGATGGAACCCACGACAAGGAGCGAATCCTTGTTACTATTTAAGATAAACGTTTTCCGCCCAGCAATAGGCCTTGCCACCCCCACTTCGCTCGACCATTCTCGCGCTCTTGGTGGAGGCAGGGATGAAGCGGGCTTAGGCTCCTCGTTCTATTTCCTTGCCGTCGCGACTACAACCAAATCCGGGCCCACGAGATAATCCTTGGGTATATAAAAGGGGAGCACGGTGGCCTAGAAATTAAACGAGGTTTCACATATCCCAGTTTCATTACGAAATGCATGACATAGGATAAAAGACTTATCTAGATTTGCAGCCCCCGGCAATCTCATCTTGCCGCGGTTGGATCCTCGTACTTGCAGCTCCCGGCAACTTTGGTTTGCCGGGGTTGGGACGCCAGTCCGTGCCCTTTCCTCCAAGTAGCTCAGCAGAAGTGCTCATGTGCCCTGCAAACTAAAAGAGGACAGAAAAGAGACAGAGAGACGCGCACTCGACCTCTAGGCTAGGGGTTAGCCGCCGCTAAGCACTATCAACCCTAACCAAGGAAGAGACTCGACCTAGCATGCATGCTATAACTTAGGGTGCCAGCCCGTTTATTTATGCTCGGGTCTGCGCTGGCTTTGTCTGAGAGGGTTACATGCCTTGCCAAGCAAAGCTTGTACAAAAGGTGGCTTGCGGGGCCCCATAAGGCAGCGCCTTATGGGTAAAACTTGCAAAGATGCTCGATGTTCCCGGAATTACTCACTGGGATGGCATCTTCGGTCTCCAGGCAGACTATGCCGGGCCTGGTGACTCGTATTACCCGATAAGGGCCTTCCCACTTCGGCATCAACTTGTTGGTATTCTTGGCCGGTGAGCAGCGCGAAGAACAAGGTCGCCTTCCTCAAAGCTTGGGCATGAACCTTGCGGCTATGGTAGCGGCGCAAGGCTTCTTGGTAGCGTGCTGCTCTCAGGCCGCCCAAGGCGATCATCCTCAAGGAGCATTGCGTCATCTTGCCGCAACTGCTCTTGCTCAAGCTCATCATAAGTGAGCACTCGAGGTGACCCGTATATGAGTTCCGTGGGGAGAACTGCCTCTGCCCCATATACTAGGGGAAAGGGTGTCTGACCGGTGGCTCGATTTAGCGTCGTTCTGATCGACCAAAGAACCACCGGTAACTCATCAATCCAGTGCCTTCCGCTCTTGTGTAGCCTGTCAAAGGTCTTCGTTCTCAGTCCTCACAACACTTCAGCATTCGCCCTCTCCGCTTGGCCGTTGCTCCGAGGGTGTACCACAGAAGCAAAACAGACCTTGCTACCAAGGTCTTGAATGTACTGCATGAAGGTGTGGCTTGTGAACTGTGTGCCGTTGTCGGTGATAATTCTGCTTGGCACACCAAAGCGGCAGACCAGTCCCTTGAAGAACTTGACGGCTGACTGTGCTGTCACCTTTCTCACTGCTTCCACTTCCGGCCACTTTGTGAACTTGTCGATTGCAACGTACAAGTACTCAAAGCCCCTCTCTGACGGGGAAGGGCCCGATATCTCGAGCCCCCAGACTGAGAATGGCCAGGAGGATTGTTTGAAGGGCTTGAGCTGGTTGATGAAGCTTCTTTGAATGGGACTGACATGCTTCACACTTGGTTACTAGTGCCGTCGCATCCTGGAGGGCGGTGGTCCAGAAGAAACCTTCCTGGAACACCTTGCCGGCAAGGGCCCTCGACCCTATGTGGGAGCCACATATGCCTCCATGTATCTCTGCCAACAGCTCCAGTCCTTCCTCCCAGGGGATGCACTTCAATTTCACACCGTTCGGCCTCCTCCTGTATAGGACGTCATCGACGAACTGGTAAAGGGCAGACCGGGCTACTTTTTCCGATTCTTCCTGCTCCTCAGGAAGCTCCCCTGTTTGGAGGAATTAGACAGTATGCTGTGCCCATGCGGAGCACAGGGCTCGGCAGCAAGGACCAAAACATCTCTTACGCCATGGGGCGGCTGTCTCTCGGCGGGGCTTGGCCTACTGCGGTCGATTGCTCTTAGGCAGGCTTCGATGTCTTCGGCAACATCCTTGCCGGCTGTCCCGAGGGCTCGGCGGGAAAGTACTTGCGGGACCTGATTTCCTCAACTTGTTCTGCCCTATTGATGGTTCGACGGATGGCTGAGTTAACCGGAGCAAAAAGGTACCTAGTTCCACAGGTATCTTGAATGCGGCACGCTTTGACAGGTAATCGGCGATGTCGTTCTCCGCTCGAGGAACGTGCTCTGCTTGGATACCGTCAAAGCGTTCCTCTAGCTTCCTCACTTCATCTACGTAGGCCTCCATCAATGGGCTCTGGTAATCCTTGTTGACCTGTCTAACAACAAGCTGCGAGTCACCCCTGACGATGAGCTTCTTAACCCGAGTCTCAGCGATCACGAGACCAGCAAGCAACCCCTCGTACTTTGCAGTGTTGTTGGTGGACATCTCCCTGGGAAAGTGCATCTAGACCACGTACTTGAGGTGCTCTCCGGTGGGTGCGACGAGCAACATGCTGGCACTGGCGCCTTGCAGCGAGAAAGCCCCATCAAAGTACATGATCCGATCGTGATGCTTCCTTGCGGGAGAAGCGGTCTCTGGATTTCTTCGTCGGCGTTGAGGTCCATTCTGCAATGAACTCCGTCAAGCACCTGCTGGATTGTCGAGTACTTTCAAACTTCAAACCAAAACTTGACAACTCCAAGGCCCATTCCACAATCCTTCTGGTTGCATCTGGGTTATGCAGTATCTGTTGCAATGGGAGGCGGGTGACGACAGTGATCTCGTGGGCTTGGAAGTAATAACGCAGCTTCCTCGAGGCCATAAGGAGGTCGAAGAGCAATTTTTGCACACCAGAGTACCTCGACCTAGCCCCCTGCAAGAGGGAGCTGACAAAGTAAACCGGGTGCTGCATCATCTTCTTCTTCTGCACCACCTCACCCGACTGCGCACGCACTGCCTTGGTGGTGTCAGACCCTGCCGGGGGCCGGCACCAGGAGCCATCCGCTGGTTCTGCCATCGCCACTGCCTCCTTGTCGACCTCCCTCTGCACCACCAGTGCGGCGCTGACCACTTGATTCATCACCGCTAGATACAGCAGCAAACGACTCTTGTGGTTTAGGCGCAACCAGTATTGGCGTGGAGGAAAGGTATTTCTTCAGATCCTGCAACGCCGCCTCGGCTTCTGGGGTCCACTCCATTGGGCCCGCCTTCTTCAAGATTTTGAAGAAGGGAAGGGCACGCTCGGCGGACTTGGAGGTGAATCGGCTCATGGCGGCGACGCAGCCAGTGAGCCGACACACATCTTTCATCTACTTGGGCGCCTCAATCTGCTCAATAGCTTTGATTTTTTCTGGGTTTGCCTCGATCCCGCGCTGCGACATGAAGAATCTGAGAAGCTTGCCGAACGGAACGCCGAAGACACACTTCTCAGGGTTCAGCTTAAGGTTGATCTTGCGTAGGTTGGCAAATGTCTCTTCCAGATCTTGCACAAGAGTTGCCCCGTCCTTGGTTTTGACCACTATGTCATCCATGTATGCCTCCATATTTATATGGAGCTGGGGTCCAAAACCAATCTGGACTACTCTTGCAAATGTCGAGCCAACACTCTTCAACCCGAAGGCATCCGTAAAAAGCAATAGGTACCACATGGGGTGATGAATGTTGTCTTCTCTTCATCCTCTCTTGTCATGAAGATTTGGTGGTAGCCCGAGTAGGCGTCGAGGAATGATAACAGATCACACCCGGCCGTGGAGTCAACAATCTGGTCGATGCGCGGCAACGGGAAGGGGTCCTTAGGACAAGCTTTATTGATATCTGTGTAATCAATACACAACCTCCGCTTCCCATTCGCCTTGCGCACCACTACCGGATTAGCCAACCACGTCGGGTGGAGCACTCCTCTCACCAAACCCGCCGCTTCCAACTTCCCGATCTCCTCTGTGATGAACTCATGCCTCTCCAGAGCCTGCTTTCCGACCTTCTGCTTGAAGGGACGCGCATGAGGGCAGACAGCTAGGTGGTGCTCAATCACCTCCCTGGGAACACCGGGGATGCCGGATGCTTGCTATGCAAACACATTGACATTTGCCCTTGATAAGTGTGGCGCGCCTTCCTGTTGTTGTCGAGGTGGAGCCTATGGTGAAGGCCCCTCCGTGCCATCCCCTGGCGAGACACCTTCTTGGTGCTGCGGTGGCTTGGCTCTGGATTTCTTGCTCTTGCCGGTAGAGCTCTACAGCACGTCCTCGGCGGTAGCGCAGCACTCAAAGAGGTGTGCTTGCCGAGTGGGTGCGAGAAGGTCTTGCCGGGCTTCTTCTTCCCTCCGGGCCTTCGTGGCAGGAGCGGGTGCCTTGGCGGCAGCTGCTGCAATTACTTCCCCAGTAGAGTTGGTCGGCGCAAATCAAGCGCGTCCTTCTTGTCGGAGGGGCGAGATGATGGTCAGCGGCCGGGCATCTTTAGCATGTTGTGGCGTGGTGTGGCGCCTCCATGAAATTAGCTAGTGTCGGGCGGCCGAGGATCCGTTGTAGGGCAAGGGATCTCGGCCCGCGTCGAATGATCCTCTCCGTCTGTGCTCAACTCTCCTCCAAGCGTCACAGGCGGTGTGACCTTCCCCTTGGCTGGCTCCTCCCCGGATTGACCCCTTGAAACGTGCCCCTTTCCTCGAGGTCTCCATCAGGAATTTGCAGCCTTTTGATCACGACGGGCGAGATCAAGTTTAGGCCGGCCCTACCGTCAACCAACATCTTGTTCACCTTGAGGTTGCGTATCGTTGGTGAGACCAACAATGGCAAACACTCGACCGCGGTTGTGCGGTCAGGGTGGTCCTCGGTGTCAAAGATGAGGGGCGTGCTGGACCACTTCAGCGGCTTCCGAGCGTCGAACGATGGCTCCGCTGCTGTAATCTCACACGCCCACTGCTTGAGTTGGCGGCCAGAAGTATGCAGCAAGGCACCACCATCAACGCACATGGCCTCCGTAGCCTTCTGGAACTCTGGCTCACCAGACTCGTCATCCTCTTCGTGATCATCGTCTTCTTGTTTCTCGTCACGGCCCCAGGTGGGCCTCTCTTGCTGGTTGTCCTTTCCGGGGCGGCTTCCTTGGCTGCCACGCTTCTTGCCGGATCCCTCGGCACCGTCCTGACCTTTCTCCTTGTCCCGCCTTTCATACTCGGCCTTTTGCTTTTCAGCAAGCAGCTCGACTTATCGGCATTACGGAGGTCGTGGCCCTTAGTGCAGTGGATCTTGTAGTACTGCTTGCGGAGCCCCCGGCAGCCGGCGGTTGCTAAAACCCGGCAGGCGGTGCACCGGTGATCTCCTTGCGGGGCCGTCGCCTTGACCTTCTTGGCGATGTCGGTGTCGTCGAGACCCTCGATGGCAATCTGGCCTTGCCCTGCGTTTCTGTTGTGCGCCGACCCTTCTTAACCCGAGGTGGCGGCGTCTTCGTTGGTAGAGTCGGTTTCCGCTTTTGGCGTCTTGGCGGTACTTCCCTCTTCAGCCGAGGCGCATCTATCGGCCAAAAAGTAGAAGCTTGGCCACATCCTTAACTGGTCGCCGCCATCTCTTGGCGCATCTTGCGGTTGTGCATGTTACGATGGAACGCGCTGATCACAATGGCGGGATGAGCGTCGAGGATGTTGTCGCACCGGCTGAATCTATGGATGTACTTGCTTGAGGTTCCCCTTCATACGGGAATGATATGCGAGATCAACGGCACGGCCATGAAGCTTGGTGGCCTCCGTGAAAGCGCCAACAAACTCATGGCATAGATCAGGACAAGTAATGGAATCCGCCTTGACAAGTGCATCAACAAGACATAACATTGGGCTTCGGCGCGGTGAAATAATTGGCAAGCACCTTGTAAGTCGCGAGCTCCGGCGGCTTACATCGCGATAGTGTAGATCTTGAGAACTTCAGACGGATGGATCTTGCTAGTGTACTTCGCCCGGCGTCGGGCTTGAGCGTGCGGTGGGGCGACCTTTGGAACTGCGGCCTTCGCGGGTAAAGGCGGGCAGCCCACCTCGTAAGGTAGGCCACGGAGCCCCGATCTTTGGATGGTCCATAGCGGGTCCGCCAGCTTGTCCGACTGGTGGCGTGTATCGCGGGGCACTCGATAGTGGTTGGAGCATCTTCGTGAGCTTGTTCTCGAAGAACTTGGCGCTAGTCGCGGTGGGTCCGCGGGTCGGACGACGCTATTGAGATGTTATCATAGCGTCGTCCTGACGGTGACGCCCATGACGGTGGCGAAGTAGGAGGAAGTGCACCATGATCGCAGCACCCCGGTCCTCCGGTGGCGGCATGTGGTAGCTCCATGGGCGCCCGGCCGAGGAGTCTGCGGTGATGGATGCGTCTTTGTTGGCGGCAACAGCGAGGCTCCGGATGGTGGCTCTCCACTCGTCGAGCTTCTCGCGGCGGGAGGAAGTTGAGGAGTAGCTGCAGCAGCATCAGCTGGCTGGCGTGGGTGGCGGCGGCAGCTGCGTGGACCATGGCGCGCTTTGACTTCTAACCCGTTAGAAGGAGCTCCATCACGACCGGCTGTACTGCGCCATTTTCGCCAGACACTTGGCGGGCATCTTTGAACTCGCCGTCTGGCGGCGCGAGGGCTCTTCCGGCGGTGCCGGGGTCACCAGCGTGGTAGCGCTGCTCGTCGCGCACACCATGGGAAAACCGCGATGGTCGCGGCGTGGAGTGTCTTGGAGGTTTGCTCTTGCCCGCCCGTGGGTGGCTGCGACACTCTGGAGGCCCGCGCCGCTCTGAGGCCGCCCCATCTTTAGACTTGGTAATGTGTGGCCCGTGCGCTGGCGTCGAATAGCACCACTGCGCCAGGCTCGACTGCCGAGGCGTTCTTTGGTGCTTTCGCGGACCGCGGCTTGGGTTCTGTCGCGACCGGGCGCTGCTGCTGCCCGTCTTGTACGGGCGCTCGACCCCTGACGAGCGATCGCCCGTGGCGTCTTCTTCTTGGGAGCCATGGCGATGAAGAAATGCTAGGCTAGCTACTAGGCGATTCTCACAATTCGCCCACTACGGCGTGCCAAAGATGTCGGTGTGGAGCGACACCTATGGGATCACAAGAATCCCTACTACGGTCTGCGGAAGCGGGGTTGCGAGAAGAGCAGGATTAGTAGTCAGCACAGATCGTTTACCCGAGTTCCGACGCGAAGATCGTAAAACCCTAGTCCTGCTTTGGTGGGTGTATTTCGAGAGTTCTTGAGCTCCCGAACTAGCTATGGTGGGGTGCGTGGTTCCAAAAGAAGCGAATCCTTCTCGGTATGCCATGGGCCTCCTTTTATAGTCGAAAGGGGCTGCGATTGGCATCTGAGGAGATGGAAAAGCGTCTGATGTCTTGAACTTATCGCTCGTATTACTGAGGACAAGGCGCATTTAATGCGCTTGAGGTGTCCCCTAGCTTTATCGGGGACAGGGGTGACCCGTCCGTCCGTCGCCGCTCCTCCTCGCCCGACAGCGCCATACGGCCAGCGATCGTGCGGCGCCATGTAAGCGAGCAGGCAGCTGAGGGTGGCGCGGTGGTGGAGCCTTCACGAAGATCGCATGCGTAAGCGGGCGCTTGATGAGTTGGCACAGGGCTGCATGTTGCCTGCAGTGCACCTTAGGCGTTGTTGGTGGCAGGCGCATCTTGACGGCGACGGAGACTTAGTTGGTGCGAACTGGCAGTGGCCTACTGGCATATGGCGAGGCCTTGCCGTGGCGCGCCGTCATCCCGGCAAGGATCTTGCCGGGGGTCTTATCAGTTCCCTCGGCAAGGGTCTTGCCGAGGATCATATTCTAATCCTCATCGATCTTGAATATTCCTTGTCTTCACAAAGATGCATGCCACTACAGAGGTGCCTCCGAGCCTGGCCCAACATGGCTGATGGTGTTGGGGCGTGGGCTCAAGGGTGCTTCGCTCTGATGGTGTTCAGACAGGCATACTGGCAAAGTCTTGCAAGGGCCAGCAGGCTACCCGGCAAGGGTCTTGCAGGGAACTGCTTCATCCCCTACTCTTTGTGGTCTTGGCCTTGGTGTTGCTCTGGCTGCCTCGGGCTTCGGTTTTACCTCGGTTCACCTCCCTGCTCTGCTTGGTGTGGCGTGGGCGCAGCTCCGGCTGTCAGGTACCACAGAGTAAAGGGTACAAAGGTGCATACAGCCGGCGTTCTAGGAATGGGGTACCCAGACTTGCTGCTGCGACCTTGGCGTGGCTCAAGGGTGGCCCAGTCTGGCCCATCTTCATCGGCACAAGCTCAAGACCCTGTGAGGCCAAGCCTCGTGGGGCTTGGACGACGGGAAGCTTCCTCGGGCTGGCTCGCGAGGCCGAGAGATCAAGCGGAGTACCTCACGAGGTGCCCATGGCGCAAGGCATGGCGACCAAGAGGCGCGGTGAGCGCCCAGACCGTCTGAGTGTCCTCATTTCCTCTTGGTGCAAAGGGGCAAGCGCTTGGCGAGAGCATCAAGCGAGGCATCCGTTTTGGTGCAACAAGACCAAGACCGTCGCACGCGGGGAAGGAAGTCATCGTGGAGCCCAAGTCGGCGTCACCAGCCTTGAGCCTTTGACAAGCGAGGGACCAACTTTAGGGAGGATAAGTGTACTAGATGTTCCCCTTCAAATGGCCAATTGTTGGCGCCCATCCCGCTCAATATTTGGGAAGAGGCCCGGGGCCTCCGCCTATAAATAGGACTAGCCACCCACTGGGTAGGGGGATCGAGAAATCAATAAGAGAGAGAGAGAGAGAGAGAGAGAGAGAGAGAGAGAGAGAGATCGAACTCCCCCTAGCAGTTCATCGCACCGACCAAGAATAGACCCTCGTGAGGCTATTCTTCCTTGTACCGTTCATCATCAGCCCCAGAGGCAATCCACCACACCACAAACTAGAGTAGGGTATTACACCACAATGGTGGCCCGAACTAGTATAAACCTTGTGTCCCTTGTATTGCTCTTCGTGTAGTTCTAGATCCTTGCGAGGCGAGTGTAGGTGTAGTCAGCAGCGAGATCTCGCGCTACACTCCCAGAGTTCGAACCTAGAGGGTGCGGAACCCGAAATCCGACATTTGCGCGCCCGGTAGAGTCTGTGGAGCTTCCTTCCGCCGACCCGCTCTCCCGAGCATCGCGACTTCGCCTACTATGAGCAGCGCTTGCCGCCCGCTTCGTTCGGCCCGGCGCCCGGCGCGAGCGAGGCTCGAGCCTTGGCCCCACCTTGCGACCGGTCTGCGGTGGCGGACAAGTTCAAGCTACAAGCGGCACGATCGATCCACTGGCCTTCGCTGGCGCGTCGAGGAGGCCGTCCTCAGCAGGGAGGCTGACAGCAGGTCATGGCTAATGCGGCTTCCCATGGCCTCACGGCGCCCAGCGTGGCTGCTCCACTGCCGGTAGCTTCCGTGGCCTCTTGGGAGGAGCTGCATGGCCTTTTCTCGCCAAAGCCGCTGCTGCGGCACCGGTCGTCGCAGCCCTCCTGGGCGGTTTCGTGGCGCCACCTTGAACCGCCACATCAAGCCGTTGCTAATCGCGGTCGGCGCTGCCTCTGCGCAGCATGGGGCTCCTCGGGTCGGTCGGCGCCCAGGCGATCGGCCTTCAGCTCCGGAGGATCACCCTTCCAACCCAGCCTCGAGCGCGCTCCCAATCTTGCACCCCACCATCTCGCGGTGGCCGTCACCGGGGGCGCTCATCGGCGGCCAGGGGCCTCGGCGTGCTCTCGGTTGAAACCTTCCGCCTCCTCCACATACCGTCGGAGCGGCTTCAGCCCAGCCGGCCCTTCTTGGGCGTCGGGGGCGGTTCATCCCGCTCCCTGGGGCAAATCCTTCTCCCGGTAACCTTCGGCACCTATGAAAACTTCTGCACGGAGCTGACCGACTTCGACATCGCTCCCATCGGCCTCCCATACAATGCCATCCTCGGCTATCCAGCACTAGTCCGATTCATGGTCACGAATCACCCCGCGTACAACCTCATGAAGATGCCCGGGAGCAACGGCGTCCTCACCGTGTCCGGAGACACCGGGGATGCGTTGCAAGTGCTCAAGCTCGTCTTCAAGACGCAAGCGTCGCGGTGCAGCCCATCGATCAGGACTCTCGAGCCCAAAGGGCTGCGCCCGGCCAAGAAGAAGCAGCTGCTCACCCAAGACAAGGCGTAAACCAAGCAGAATCTTTGGTCGACGAGGACGGATCCACTAACGCCACCCTTCACCATAGGCGCCAACCTCGAGCCCGGAAGCGGGAGGAGGCCCTGGTCAAGTTCTTGCGCACAAACAAGAAGGTCTTCATGGGAGCCGATCGGTCAGGGGGGATCCCTAGAGGCATTATCGAGCACCACCTCAACGAAAGTGCCCCAACGTACGCGCCCGTGAAGCGGAAGCATGCGCGGCAGATCCATCAAAAGCAGTGCCTTCATCGTCCAAGAGACCCGCAGCTAGAAGCTGCAGGGGTTATTCGCGAGGTCCGATACCCAGTTGGTTGGCTAACCCAGTTGCCGTGCCAAAGAAAGGGGGAAGGAACATGTGTCGACTTCACCAACTCAACAAAGCCTGCATGCAGGATCCATTCCCGCTCCTCAGATCGATCAGATCGTCGATTGCACCGCCGAAAGCGACCTGTTATGCTTTCGATGCCTTCTCGCTATCACCAGATCAAGATGGCGGTAGAAGACATGGAAAAGACGGCCTTCTTAACCCCGTGTGGAGTGTACCGCTACACATGCATGCCGTCCGGACTGCGCAACGCAGGGGCGACCTTTCAAATACCGATGCATATCACTCGGCCCGCAGCTCGGGAAGAATGTTGAGGCTTACGCCGATGACATTGTGGTGAAGTCTCGTGAGGCCAAGACCCGATACAAGACTGAGGAAACCTTCGTGAGCCTCAACGCAAAGGAACCCGCGGCTCAACCCGGAGAAGTGTGTGTTTGGGGTCCCCTGCAAGTCTTGGGCTTCTCGTGTCCCACCGAGGCATCGGCTAACCCAAAAGGTCAAGGCGGTCGAGGACATGAGCCCGCCAAAGACCCTCGTAGAGAAATGCGAAGCTCATCGGGCGGTGACCATGTTAGGACGCCTCATCTCCAAGTTGGGGGCGGCGCCGCCTTTCTTCCACCGATGAAGAAAAAGGGCCCTTTGAATGGATCAAGAGGCCGACAAGGTGTTCCAAGATCTCAAGAGGTACCTAACCAGCTCCTCCGTAATGGTGGCCCTGCTGCCTCAAGAACTCCCCGGTGTTTCTACCTTGCAGCCACTCCCTACTCCGCAAGCCGCAGCCCTCGTGGCGTTAGGGAGGAGCGCCGACCAAAGCCGCAGCTGCCCGGTCGAGGCAAAGCAGATCAAGGAAGACTCACAGAGACCACTACCACAGCCGAGAAGGATCGGCCACGAGGAAACACACTGGGACCAAGAGACCCCTCCCTTAGCGACCACCACTGAGGCTCCATTGTCTCAGGAGGCACCACGGTCTCCAGAGGGCGCCATCGACACCAAAGACTCCCAACCTCGTTGAACACCCTATGTACTTTGTCAAAGACAAGGTTGCGGGACGCAGGGCGCGGTGCCCCATGCCCCGTAAACTCCTCCTCGCTATTGGTGGCTCTCACACAACTCTCTGGCATTATTTCCTGGCCACCCCATCAAGGTTGTCTCAGCGTACACTCTTGGAAAGGGTGCTCAGGAGCCCTAACTCAGCCGGAAGAGTCGCTGAGTGGAACATTGAACTGCAAGCATTTCAGCTCGAATTCAGCACAACCAGAAGTCATGGCAATGTGATTGGCGGATTTCGTGGGCAGAATGGATAGAGGCGCCGGGCCTCAAGGCTGATGAGGATCGATCCCTCTCCCCGGGAAGCGAGGCGCCGGACGGTTGGGTCATGTACTTCGATGGGGCATTCTCCACGCACGACCCGGGGGCTGGAGCAGTGCTTATATCTCCTACTCAAGACAAGCTCTACTACACCGCATGTCTGCTTTCAAAGATGGAGAAAAGGTCTCCAACAACATAGCAGAGTATGAAGGCCTGATAGCAGGCCTAAAGGCCGCAGTTGCCCTAGGAGTGAAGCGCCTACCATCAAGGGTGATTCAAGCTCCTCGTCAACTTCTCCAACAAGGTATAATGAGCCGAGGGATGAGCACATGGAAGCCTATCTCGCAGAGGTCCGCAGGATGGAGAAGCAGCCTGGGGCTGGAGTTGCAAGATGTGCCCCGTGGCACCAATCAAGAGGCCGACGACATCGCCAAACGGGCATCCAGCGGCTACCTGTCAGAGCCCGGCGTTTTCGAGGAGCTGCTCTTCAAGCCGCCACCACGCCTATCGCTGTTAAGCACTGCAGCTCGAGGAGCTTCCCAGCCACCAGCCTCAGGAGCCCTTGCCTCCAGGTCTGCCTCAGAGCGCCGCCTTGATGCCGGAGCCTTAGGAGGTGTTGACCATGGAGCTCCGGAGCTACCTGACGCAAGGGACCTTGCCGGAGAAGGAGGAGGAAGCGGAGCGTGTGGCGCGGCAAGCCACAAAATATTGCATTAGGGATGGAGAGCTCTACCGGCAGCGACCAAATGATGTGTCCCTACACCGCATCTCCCGGAGCAAGGGAAGGAACTGGCGCAGATATACACGGTGGAGATCGGGGCATCATTCACCATCGCGGACCCTCGCAGGGCATGCTCCGCAGCGGGTTCTATTGGCCCATCAGGCCAATGACGCTTGCCGAACTGGTGAAGGCTTGCGAGGCTCGCCAAGGCATCCATCACCGGCGGGAGGTCTGCAAACTATACCCCTCTCGTGGCCATTCAAAGTCTGGGGGCTGGATATCCTGGGCCCGTTTCCTCGGGCGCCAAGGGGCTATCGCTACCTCTACGTCGCCGTGGACAAGTTCACCAACTGGGATGAAGTGGAAGCCGTCCGCACCATCCCCGCAGGTTCTGCGGTCAAGTTCATCAAGGGCATCGTGAGCCGGTTCGGTGCCGAACCGCATCATCATCGACAACGGTTCACAGTTCACCAAGAACTCTTCAAAACATATTGTGCTAACCTTGGGACGCAGATATACTACGCTCGATAGCCCACCCATGAGCAATGGTCACGCCGAGCGGGCTAATGCGGAGGTCCCGAGGGCCTCAAAACCTGGACATTCAAGAAGAAGTGGAGGCCTCGCAGCAGTAGGCTGGTACGATGAGCTTCACCAGACAGGTCCATCCGACGACACCGCCGACAAAGCCGACCGTGAGACCCCATTCTTCCCTGGTCTATGGAGCTGAAGCAGCCCTCCCTCATGAGGTCGACGCCGTTCCGCACGGGTCTCCGGCGCTCGGCGAGGCGCAGCAGACGCCTGCGTGGGACGGACCTCGTGGCCGGGAGGAGATCGTCGGGAAGCCGCGCCACGAGCGGCAAGATACCAACAAGCGCCACGGGCGATACCATCGCCGCAACATCCGCCCCAGACTCGAGGCCCGGCTCCAGCGCTTGAGACTCAGGAGGGGTGCCCGCCCGTAACGCGTGGAACATCCATCACCTCCCGAGGTTTTACCCTAAAAAGGCCCGTGCTCGTGAAGAAGGAGAAGCAAGAAGAGATAGATCGAAGGGCACGCACGCCTGCCTGCACTTATAAGCGGGAAGGCTAACCGTCAATTTCCATGATCGCAGGTAATCATGACCAGCTTTGCATGCAGGACTTGTCAATTCGCAGCAGATTGCCGGGCATTGTGGGGAAGTGGAGACGCCCACGCCCAATCAACCGCCACGTGGCGCCTAAGGTCAAGAAGCTGTTAGGGCTCCATGGCGCAGACTTGTCCCTTCGCTTTCTCTTTCAGCCAAGTCCAGCGCGCTTTGGGCCCGGCTACTGTCGGCGCTCGGGAAAAGGGGTACCCAGACTTGCTCGCCTGCGGCCTCGCGGGCGTGGTTTCAAGGGGTGCCCAAGACGCCCATCTTCATCAAGACAAGCTCAAGACCTCGCGAGGCCAAGCCTCATGGGGCGGATGACAGTGAAGCTTCGTGCACGGCCTCATCAGGCTGGCTCGCGAGGAGGCGGAGAGATCAAGGCGGGTACCTCACGAGGTGCCCATGACGCAAAGCCATGACGACCAAGGGCGCCAGGGCGCCAGCCCACCAAGAAGGTCCTCATTTCCTCTTGGTGCAAAGGGGGCAAGCGTTAAAGCGAGAGCATCAAGCAGAGGCATCCGCTTTGGTGCAACAAGACCAAGACCGTCGTAGAACGACAGGAAGGAAGTCATCGTGGAGCCCAAGCCGGCGCCACCACGAGCCTTTGACAAAGTAGGACCAACTTTAGTCAGATAAGTTTACTAGATGTTCCCTTCAAATGGCCAATTGTTGGCGCCCATCCTGCTCAATATTTGGGAAGAGGCCCGGGGCCTCCGCCTATAAATAGGACTAGCCACCCACAGGGTAGGGGATCGAGAAATCAATCGCAGAGAGAGAGAGAGAGAGAGAGAGCGATCGAACTCACCCTAGTAGTTCATCGCACCGACCAAGAACAGACCCTCGCGAGGCTGTTCTTCCTTGTACTGTTCATCATCAGCCCCAGAGGCAATACACCACACCACAAACTAGAGTAGGGTATTACACCAAAATGGTGGCCCGAACTAGTATAAACCTTGTGTCCCTTGTATTGCTCTTCGTGTAGTTCTAGATCCTTGCGAGGCGACGAGGTGTAGGTCGGCAGGGGGCGAGATCTCCGCGCGCACCCAAGTGTTCGAACCTAGAGGGTCTGTCGGAACCCGAAATCCGACACGCCCCTTCTTTTGTACATCGACATACGGTTTTATAAACAAAGGTACGCGGGGAGATATGTTGTATTACTTTTTAAGGTAAGAAACATCTTCCAAAGAAAATAGTCCCGCTATCGGTTCCTTTCTTTGGGTCGTCATGCTTATCATGATCATGAAACCTCACCTCCGTTCAATGTGGGAGGAAAATATGAGGATTTAGGTCGGGGAAAGTTCCCGAACTCTATGGTATTAATGAACCAAAATTTTCACTTCTGTCGTTGCCGACCAATGTGATCCTTTAAGATTGCTAGCTTTCGGCTTCACCCAGTCTGAGGTACTAACTCGGGTGACCTGGTAGTAACAATCACAGAGGTTCTCCCTTTATCGCCTAGCCGAACAATCAGGAACGTAGGGGTAAGCACAGGAGCCAGGCAACCCAGCTTGACCAAAATCTTAAGTCAAATTCATGCATATTTATGGCTTTATAACGATGATTACAGAAGGCGGCCCTCGTATATTAAATACAAATACCGATGATATGTTTATTTTGACTCCGTTGCGACCATTTATCAGTTGAAAGTGGCCCATCGTCGGCTTCCACCCCCTTGTAGATGATACACAGGGTGTTTCCGTAATAACAAAACCACCCTCAGCGGATGTCTCGGTGCCTGAAGGCGGTTGTGTTAGCGGAAATGTGGTGATCAGATATGCGAGCTTTATAACTTTCACTTAGTCATAGGAGCTTTAAACTGGGGAAGCTAGCTATGAGCCCCCGGTTAGTGTTCGGCGACAGCCGAGGTCAAGCCGTAAACACTTCGGCCAATGTTATGAACGGCCCGTCATTTAACATGGGGTGACCTCTATCGATCTTATAGTTTAACATACCATCGGATCGCTGACCAGTTTGCGCTTATTGTGACAGTCAGTTTTCGGCTTTCTCCACTGAGGTGCTTTAACCATGCTAGCTGGAAGCACAATCGCAGCGGTTCTCCCTTTGCACACCTAGACGAATAAAGCGGAACGTAGGAGGCAAGCACAGGAGCCGGGCAACCCAACTATTGACTGAAGTCACAATTTGAAACCGACGAATATATAGCAATATCCGAGAATGTTTTTGCCGAATCTCTAAAGGTGTCCGGCGTTGCATAGCGAGACTTATGCTGGAAACACACAAATAGTTTAAAAGTGCCATAGGCTTGGAAGACCAAAAAAAAACTTCAGTAAAAACTTGACGTCCAAACTAGATCAAGTGTTCGGTGCCGATCCGAAAATTGGCCTTAGAAAAAAAATTGTGCTTCTGTCGTGCTTTAACATGACACATCCCATCTCAAGACTTAAAGCGGGACAGCCTACGGCTTCAACCTCCTATCCCGAAGGCGGAGAACTTCTCATTAGGCTAGTTTAGCAAACTAAATTCTAGCGGCTTTGAGAGAGAAATTAGGCTCCTCGACTATTGACCACACACTCGTGTCGAAAAAAGGAGTGATAGAAAAGGACTTTGCAACGACTAAGAAGAACACTAATTATAAAACAGCTCATACTAATTTAAGAGCCCCCAAGTGACTTGGGTAAAAGAATTTTATGTATAATGATTGTATGTACGGAAGTACTTATATCATATCTGTGTTCCCCCGAACCTTAAACGCGTCTTAATCGACCGTCGGCTTCTCCCTCTTCGGTCAAGGGCCGAAAAGTGTTATGTACTCCACCTGTCGAGAATATCGACGGTGTTTCCGATAACTGTGCAATCAGGCCATAAGGTCGTAATGCATAAAGCGCCCGAACTTATGCTATAATATCGACGTATGTAAGAAGCATCTTCAAGAAAATAGTACCCCACCGATACCTTTCTTCGTTGCTCATTGTTACTATGAGACTTGTGCAATAGATTTTTTGTACTCATGAGTTCCGTTGTGTGCCGACCATGATTGAAAACAATAAGAGCACTAGCTTTCGGCTTCACCCAGTCTGAGGTCCGTGCTCGGATGACCCGATCGTGACAATCGCAGAGGTGCTCCCTTTACTCCCTAGCCGAACAATCTGGAACGTAGGGGTAAACACATGAGCGAGGCAACCCAGCTTGCAGAACACTTAAGTCAACATGGTGCATATTGTGGCATAATACACGAACAAGGAACGAAGCCATACAAGTATAATCACATGCAAGAGGAAAGGCTTCATAAAGGAAGCCCCCAAGTAAACAGGGTATTTGAGTTTGTGTGTCACAAACAACTTTTTGCCAAAAAGTATAATGCTTGGTCGAACCAAACAAAATTTAAAATTGGAAGTTTTTGAGCATGAAAGCGACTTAGCTGGTTAATGTGCTCGGTGTTGATGCAGGTCGAGCTTGCAAGGGACAATGTCCCAGCCCCCAAGCCGCCCCGAGGTGGCAGAGCGAAGAGCTCGGACTCAAGTGGCGACATAGCACGCACCAATGCAGGCCGACGAGCAGGACGTCAAGTCCCCGACGTGGGTTAATGAAGTGATGACGAAGCCCCCGGTCCAGCCGAGGTGACGTGGTACGTCGGTATGACGAGGTGACGGTGTTGCCCGTCCCGGATCATTTACCTGTGCACAAAAAATAGTGTAAGCCGGAGATAATAGGAATAATAAAAAAAAGTTGCATAATTAAAAGTTTATGCAAAGTGAGTGATAAAGGAAATATGGCCCATGTGCCGAACACTCGATGAGGTAGAGTTCTCTCAACGATGCCGAAGTCCCGGAGGCAACCGAACATGTCGGTGTGGCAATTCGACCAACAAGGTGATCACGCGAACCGATTTATGCCGATTGGGACGACAACGTCGGTTTGCGGAATTGACCGCGTGATGCAGTCGAAGTCGATCACCTGGCGCCAAAGTCAATGTCGATGCAGGGCGTCGGCGTGACGCGCTGAAGGCATGGCAAAGCCTGAATTCACAGGCCGGTCCGAGTTCCGGATGCGGCATTCGTCGAACTGTATACGGAAATTGACCGAACCACCACGCGACCATCGTTAATACGACCACCATTTGATAGACCTGTGTACAGATGATGAAACAAACCAGAGTAATAGTTCCTTGGGAAAAATAAACCCAAGCAAGAAAAAATACTAGGATTAATAGCACCAGGTTTATCTGTTGTAGCAATCTGAAGAGAGGTTGCTCCCAATATTGGGACTCGATCCGCACACCCATTGCCTGATGGGCGATAAAGCGACGGCATGGCGATGCTGGCAAAGGTTGGCTCGCCAAGGCAAAGCCCCCAGTCCAGCTAACGTGACGAAGTTGGTCGGCTGATGACGCCGAAGTCACCGGAGTATGTTGATGAAGATATGGTGAAGCCCCCGCTCCAGATGGGGTGACGGAGCAGGTCGGTAAGGAGATGTTGCACCTGCCATGTCAGCCGAGGTATTGAAGTAAATCGGCGTGATGGACATCAGATTGAAGAAGCAATAGTGCGGCCATGCCGACGCAGGTCATAATTTGTGACGCGGTCAATGTCGGTTTGGTGAAGTGACCGTGCGGTGATGCCGGTGTGCCCGCTCCGTGTAATCCATGGGGCAGCGATGTTGGTGATGATTTATACTTGGCGATTCCGAACTCATGTTCGGCTCACCGAGATGAAGATCCGAAGAAGTTGAGCTCGGCACAAAGCGACGACGTGTCTAGCGCAGGTCAGCAGTCGTGGAGCAATATTGTCGGAATGGTTTGACACCAGCGTGATGGTGAAGATTACCTCGGAGGAGGCTTAAATTTTTATTGGCGCGTATTTAAAAACAACGCACAATACCCTAGAAAAAATTCCTTCAAAAAGGTTGTCCAACATCCCGTTCATGAAGAAACATGAACTCGGGTCGGATTCGTATTCGCGCAGAAAACAGATCCGAAAATTGGTCCTCTCATCGGAAGGTTCCCGGAGTTTGGACCGTCGGATCGAGCTGAAATTTGGAGGGGTGGTAGATATAGGAATTCCGTAGCAGATGAATGGTTGGATCTTCCAAAGGACCTCCGAGCTGGGCTCTGGAGACCATGCTCTAAACTCGTCCAGATTCTCGTCCAGATTTGACAGGGCTCTGGTATATCGTTGATTGTCAGAGATTCCTCCATCGGAACTCGGCAAAATTTTGCATGGTTATTGTAGACTTAATTCCGCACAATTCCACAGAAGGAATCATCAAAGCGAAGCTCGAGGAGGTGGTGGTAGCAGATACAAGTTTGCTGTCCAGAAAAACAGCACGATCACACGAGGGCAATGTTGACGTCGAGCCCCCGGGCTCCATGGATGATTCCTCCATGATCTTGAGAGAGATCGGAGTTGATGTTGATGAAGGTTATCGTCCGAACATGACGATATGACGCGGAGTGTAGTCCTCGGTCGAACCAAGGTGACCAGCCGAGCCGGTGATGAAGATGCCGACGTCGCAGTTAATCTGCAGACGAGCCATTGATCCTTTGCCAATCACACAACGGAACTCTCAATGAAAGCACCATTGTCGGTGTCAAAACCGGCAGATCTCGGGTAGGGGGTCCCGAGCTGTGTGTCATGGATCGATGGGTAACAGGAGACAGGGGACACGATGTTCTACCCAGGTTTAGGCCCTCACTATCGAGGTAATACCGTACTTCCTGCTTGATTGATCTTGATGAATATAGGGTTACAAGAGTTGATCTACCTCGAGATCATATGTTGTGGTCTAAGACCTAAGGGTATGATGAGTAATGTCATAAATCATCTATCCACTAGCCTGGCCTTGGCTTATATAATGCACCAAAGGCCTAGGATAACAAGAGGCCTAGCCGAATACGTTGGTGGAGAGGAGTCCTTGTCTTGATCACCAAGTCTTGTGGAATACCCCTTGTATGCGGCATGGGCTGCCTGAAGTGGCCCATGAGTGAACCGCCATGGGGGTCCTCGGCCCGATCCACCTAGTCGGGAGACGATGTAGTGAGTACCCCCTAGTCCAGGACACCGTCACACCCACATATCAAATTATCAAAGTAACGAACGCGATTCATATGAGCATGATGAAAACTAGCTTGACGATAATTCCCATGTGTCCTCGGGAGCATTTTCCTTCATATAAGAGTTTTTCCAGGTTTGTCCTTTGCTACAAAAAGGATTGGGCCATCTTGCTGCATCTTATTTACTTTCATTACTTGTACCCATTACAAATTACCTTATCACAAAACTATCTGTTACTGATAATTTCAGTGCTTGCAGAGAATACCTTACTGAAAACCGCTTGTCATTCCCTTATGCTCCTTGTTGGGTTCGACACACTTACTTATAGAAAGGACTATGATAGATCCCCTATACTTGTGGGTCATCAAGACTCTTTTCTGGCGCCGTTGCCGAGGAGTGAAGCGCCTTTGGTAAGGAAAAATTTATATAGTGTGATGAAATTTACTGTCACTTGTTACTATGGAAAGTAATCCTTTGAGGGGCTTGTTCGGGTATCTTCACCCCGACCAGAGAGCAAAGAGTTGCTCCTCAACCCATCGAACCTACTGAACCTCATCAAAATGTTTACTTTGAAATTCCTTCTGCATGATAGAGAAACTGCTAGCTAATCCTTTTACAGGAGATGGAACATTGCATCCCGACCTGCACCTAATCTATGTGGATGAAGTTTGTGGATTATTTAAGCTTGCAGGTATGCCCGAGGATGTTATCAAGAAGAAGGTCTTCCCTTTATCTTTGAAGGGAAAGGCATTAACATGGTTTAGGCTATGTGATGATATGGGATCATGGAACTACAACCGATTGAAATTGGAATTTCATCAGAAGTTTTATCCTATGCATCTTGTTCATTGTGATCGTAATTATATATATAATTTTTGGCCTCGCGATTGTCGGTGTACAAAAGTAGGGGCTCTGCTTTTGACCCCTTTACTTGTGCACGGGCAGTCAGAGCCTCCCGCCACGGCCACGCATAGACATAGCAGGAAAGGGGAGCTGGAGAGAAGCCAAAAACCAAAAAAGCGGTGGGACGGAGCAGGCTCCCCCCCGGCAAGACCCTTGCTGGGAACAGCTTTGGTCGCCCCAGCAAGGCCCTTGCTGATGCAGCTCGCCCCACACCAACAAAGCGGGTCACCCTTGAGCCCACAACTTCTAGCGTAATCTACTACGTTGAGACAAGGGCTCGGGAGACACCTCCTTGGTGGCATGCAGATCTTTGACAAGACAAATGAAGCAACGACAAGGACCAAGGCCACAAGGATCGGATGGGCGAAGCAGGTTTTCCCGGCAAGGACCCTTGCCGGGGCAGCCTCAGCGGCCCCGGCACGACCCTTGCCGGGGCAGTCCGCCCACGCCAGCCGAGCGAGCCACCCTTGAGCCCACCAATGCTCAGACAAATGTGTTGGGACGGGGCTCAGGAGGCACCTCCGTGGTGGCATGCAGATCTTTGTGAAGACATAGAATGCTCAAGATCAGATGAGGATAAGAGGGCAACCATCCTCACCGAAGAAACCCACAAGACCCCCGGCGAGACCCTTGCCGGGGAGGCCAGCGCACCACGGCAAGACCCTTGCCGGGCCACCCTGCAAGACCCTTGCCGAGGAGGCTAGCGTGCCGCCGCAAGACCCTTGCCGGGCCACCCGACAAGGCCCTCGCCAAAGCGCACCAGCTGGACCACTGCCAGGCCCACCCCAGATAAATCTTCGCCGCCGTTCGCATGCGGCTGCCGACCCAACCAGCTGGGCAGGCACCTGCGTGGCGGCATGCAATCCTTCATGGAGGCTCCACTACCGCACCACCTCAGCTGCCTGCCTACCTACATGGCACCGCATGCGCCGCTGGCCAGGGCACGTGTCGAGGCAAGGAGGAGCAGCGACGGATGGGACGGGCCTCGCTCCCGTCCCCAATAAAGCGAAGGGACACCTAAGCCTCGCATTAAAGGCATCTTGTCCAGTAATACGAGGGATAACCTCGTAGCACTGTACCCTTTCCACCTCCTGCTTGCCACTGTGGCGACCCCTTTCCCTATAAAAGGAGGCCCGAGGCGACCAGGAAAAGGATTCGGCTCTTTGGAACCTCGTAGCACCTAGAGCTAGTTCGAGAGCTCAAGAACACTAAATACATCCACCAAAGCAGGACTAGGGTTTTACGCATCCTCGCGGCCCGAACCTGGGTAAAATCCCTTTGTGTTGTCTGCTAGTCCCGCTCTTCTCACGACCCCCGCGCCCCGCAACCGTAGAAGGGATTCCAGTGATCCCATAGGTGTCGTCTCCCACCGATATCTTTGGCGCGCCAGGTAGGGGACGCACGCAATTGTGAGAATCTGGTCCAACAGTTGACTTAGCTGTTCTTCATCGCCATGGCTCCTAAGAAGAAGGTGACCACAGTGATTGGTTCGTCCGGAACCGGGTTGGTACCGGCGCGGACCGGCAGCGGGCCAGTCGCGGAGAGGACCCGTGGCGCAGCCTGCGAGCATCCACATCGCCCTGACGGTCAGGACCTGGCGAGCGGCGTCGTTCGCGTGCAGGGCGGCGAGCCACCAGTCGCGGGCTCTGGAGTTGGAGTCGGGCCCCCCGCGGGCGGCGCGGGGCCCTCCAGGGGTCCCGCCGTCTCGCCAGGCAGCGGCACGACGATTTCCAAAACACCAACACTGGCGCCCACGGCGCGCTCCTCTCAGGTTGTGCATGATGAGCAGCGTCGCCCTGCTGGTGACCCTGCGCGCCGCCCTGGGAAGAGTCCCGTGCGTCCGTCACATGAAGGAGAGGGCCAGCATGCGCGCCGAGGTGCTGCTGGAGGTGGCGAACGACTGCGGAGTTGCGACGCAGCTCCTTCTAACGTGGTTAGGAGTCGAGGCGCATCGCGGACCACCCAACTTTCGCCGTCACCCACGCTAGCGGAAGCCCTAGCGCACGCGCAACTGCTCCTCGATTTTCCTCCCGCCGCAGAGAAGCTCGACGAGTGGAGGGCCACCGTCCGGAGCCTCGTCGGCATCGCCAACGACGACAGGCTGCGGCAGGCGGAACCCGTCGGCCGTCGCTCCGCCGGGCTGCCACCTGCTAGTGGAGGCCATGCCGGAGGCGACGCGGCCACGGTGTACTCCCCACATCCATCCCGACCGCCCCGAGCATCGGCCCATCGCGGCGACGCTCGAGATGATATCTCCATCGCGTGGTCCGACCCACGCACCAACCACGATCAGCGCCAAGTACTTCGGGAGCGGGCTCATGAGGACGCTCGAACTACGATCGAGTGCCGACATGACGCGCGCCACCAGTCGGACAGGCGGGCAGGGCCCGCTACGGACCACCCAGCACCGGGAGGCTACGGTGGCCTACCTTACGAGGTGGGTTGTTTGGCCTTCACCCGTGATCTGCGGCAGTTCCAGTGGCCCTCCCACCGTACGTTCAAACCCGACGTTGGCGAGAAGTACAACGGCAAGAATCACCCGTCGTAGTTCCTCAACATTTACACCATCGCGATGCAAGCTGCCGGGGCTCGCGACGACAAGGTGCTTGCCAACTACTTCCCGTTGGCACTCAAGCCTAATGTTATGTCATGGTTGATGCACTTGCCGGTGGATTCCATCTCTTCTTGGGCGGATCTGTGCCATGAGTTTGTTGGCGCCTTCACCGGAGGTCACCAAGCTCATGGCCAGGCGAGTGATTTACACATCATCCCCCAGAAGGAAGGAGAAAACCTGCGCAAGTACATCCAAAGGTTCAACCGGGTGCAGTACAACATCCCGATGTTCATCCCGCCGCTGTGATCAGTGCATCCCATCAGAACGTGCGCAATCGCAAGATGCGTGAAGAGCTGACGATGAACAAGGTTAAGGATGTGGCCGAGCTCTATGTTCTGGCCGATTGGTGCGCTCGTGCCGAGGAAGGAAGGAAGTACCCCGATGAAGATGCTGGTGCGGAAACCGACTCCACTGGCGATACCGCCACCCCAGCAAAGAAAGGCCGACGCCGTAATAGGAAGCGCAAGGGCAAGGCCGTGCTTGCCTTGAGGGATCCGACGACACCGGTACCACCAAGAAGACCAAGGCAAGCGACCCCGGCAAAGATATTGCCGGGTGTAACGCTTGCCGGGCCTTGGCGGCTGCCGACAAGCTAGGAGGCTCCGACAAGCAGTACTGCAAGATCCACCGCACCAAGGGCCACGACCTCCAAAACTGCCGGCAGGTAGAGCTGCTCGCCGAGAAGTAGAAAGCCGAGTATGAGCGGCGGGACAAGGAGAAAGGCCCAGATGGTGCCGAAGGATCCGACAAGAAACGTGGCGGCCAAGAAGGCCGCTGCGGCAAGGAGAGTCAGCAAGAGAGGCCCGCCCGGGGCCGCGACAAGAAGCAGGAAGACGACGATCATGATGAGGACGGCGAGTCTGGTGACCACGAGTTTCAGAAAGCCACAGAGGCCATGTGCGTCGATGGCGGCGCCTCGCTGCACACATCCCACCGCCGACTCAAGCAGTGGGCGCGTGAGATCACAACGGTGGAGCCATCGTTTGACACACGGAAGCCGCTGAAATGGTCCAGCACGCCCATCATCTTCGACACAGAGGACCACCCTGACCGCACCACTGCAGTCGGGTGCTTGCCATTGTTGGTTTCACCAACAATCCGCAACCTCAAGGTGACAAAGATATTGGTTGATGGCGGGGCCGGCCTGAAGTTGATCTCGCCCGTTGTGGTTAAAAGGCTGCAAATACCTGATGGAGACCGCGAGGAGACAGGTACGTTCCAAGGGATTAACCCGGGGAGGAGCCAGCCAAAGGGAAAGATCACACTGCCCGTGTCATTCGGAGGCGAGCTGAACTACAGGACGGAGAGGATTATTTTTTATGTAGCCGAGATCCCCTTGCCTTACAACGGTATCCTCGGCCGCCCGGCACTGGCCAAGTTCATGGCGGCTTCGCACTACGCCTACAACATGCTGAAGATGCCCGGGCCGATGAGCATCATCACCGTCCCGTCCGACAAGAAAGATGTGTTGATCTGCACTGACCAACTCTATCGGGAAGCAGTTGCAGCAGCTGCCGCTAAGGTACCTACTCCTGCCGACGGAGCCCGGGGGAGAAGAAGACCGGCGAGACTCCTAGCACCCACTCCAGCAAGCGCACCTCTTCGGGGTGTTGCGCTCCTGTTGAGGACGTGCCAGAGAGCTCTGCCGGCAAGAGCAAGAAGTCCAGAGCCACGCCACTAGAGGCCAAGAAGGTGCCTGTCAAGGAGGACGGTACGGGGGGAGTTTTTATCATAAGATCCACCCTCGACGGCAAATAGGAAAGCGAGCTCGTCGCCTTCCTGCGGGCGAATGTCGATGTGTTTGCATGGCAAGCCTCCGACATCCCCGTCGTTCCCAGGGAGGTGATTGAGAACCACCTTGCTGTCTGTCCTCATGCGCGGCCCGTCAAGCAGAAGGTTAGGAAGCAAGCTCTGGAGAGGTAGGAGTTCATCACGGAGGAAATCAGAAAGCTAGAGGCGGCAGGCTTGGTGAGAGGAGTACTCCATCCAACATGGTTAGCCAATCCGGTAGTGGTGCGCAAGGCAAATGGGAAATGGAGGCTGTGTATTAATTACACAGACATCAATAAGGCCTGCCCAAAGGATACTTTCCCGTTGCCGCGCATTGACCAGATTGTTAAATCCACGGCTGGGTGTGACCTCTTATCGTTCCTGGACGCCTACTCAGGATACCACAAGATCTTCATGACAAAGGAAGACGAGGAAAAGACAGCATTCATCACCCCATGTGGTACGTATTGCTTTTTACGGATGCCTTTCGGGTTGAAGAGTGCTGGCTCGACCTTTGTAAGAGCAGTCCAAATTGGTTTTGAGCCCCAGCTACATAGAAATATGGAAGCTTATATGGATGACATAGTGGTCAAAACCAAGGACAAAGCAACGCTTCAGACAAGATCTGGAGGAAACATTTGGGAACCTGTGCAAGATCAACCTCAAATTGAACCCTGAGAAGTGTGTCTTCGGCGTCCCGTCCGGCAAGCTTCTCGGGTTCTTTGTGTCCCAGCGCGGGATTGAAGCAAACCCAGATAAGATCAAGGCCATCGAGCAGATTGGGGCACCCAAACGGATCAAGGACGTGCGTCGGCTCACTGGCTGCGTTGCTGCCATGAGCCGGTTCATCTCCAAGTCCGCGGAGCGTGCCCTTCCTTTTTTCAAGATCTTAAAGAAAGCAGGGCCGATGGAGTGGACCCCAGAGGCCGAGGCAGCGCTGCAAGATTTGAAGAAGTACCTCTCCTCTACCCCAGTGTTGGTTGCACCCAAACCACAAGAACCGTTGCTGCTTTATCTAGCGGCAACGAATCAGGTGGTTAGCGCCGCACTAGTGGCGCAGAGAGAGGTTGATGAGGAGATAGCAGCAGCGGCAGAGTCGACGGTTGGCAGGCCGGAACCCTCCCCGGCAGGGCTCAGCCCCGGCAAGGCTGAACCCCCGGCAGGGTTCGGCCTCGGCAAGACTGGCGCCCGTGCGAAGGGACCCACTCGACCAGGTGAAGAAGCGCAGAAGAAGAAAATGGTGCAGCACCCAGTTTACTTCGTCAGCTCCCTCTTGCAAGGGGCTAGGTCGAGGTATTCAGGTGTGCAAAAGCTGCTCTTCGGCCTCCTTATGACTTCGAGGAAGCTGCGCCATTACTTCCAAGCGCATGAGATCACGGTGGTCACCCGCCTCCCATTGCAACGGATACTGCATAACCGGATGCAACGGGAGGATCATGGAATGGGCCCCGAGCTGTCAAGCTTCGTTTAAAGTTTGAAAGTACCTCGACGATTCGAGAGCGAGTCTTGGCGAGTTTGTTGCGAATGGACCTCGATGTTCGATGAAGAGGTACGAGACCACTCTCCCGCAAGGAAACGAGTCGCAACTGGATCATATACTTCGATGGTGCCTTCTCGTTGCAAGGCGCCGGCGCTGGTGTGCTGCTTGTCACACCCACCGGAGAGCACCTCAAGTACGTCGTCCATATGCACTTCCCCCAGGAGATGTCAACCAACAACACCGCCGAGTACGAGGGCTTGCTTGCCGGTCTCAGGATCGCGGCGGACCTCGGGGTTAAAAAGCTCATCATCAGGGGTGACTCATAGCTCATCGTCAGGCAGATCAACAAAGACTATCAAAGCCCGTTGATGGAAGATTACGTAGATGAGGTGAGGAAACTGGAGGAACGCTTTGATGGTATACAAGCGGAGCATGTCCCTCGGGCGGAGAACGACATCGCTGATTACGTGTCAAAGCACGCTGCCCTCAAGCTACCTGTGGAACCAGGTACTTTTGTGCTTCAGTTAACTCAGCCATCCGTTGAGCCATCGACCGGGTAGAACAAGCGGAGGAAGCTAGGCCCCGGCAAGTACTTCCCCACTGAGCTCCCTGGAGCCACCGGCGAAGATGTTGCCGTGGATGCCGATCCTGCCGCGGAGTGACCGACTCCGGCAGGACCTCAGGTCACGGCTGTGGAGGCGGCCGCCCCCGTAGCAGAAGAAATGCCTTTGGTCCTTGTCGTCGAGCCACAGGCTCCGGCATGGGCACAGCACACCGTCTGATTCCTTCAGAAGGGAGAGCTTCCTGAGGAGCAGGAAGAGGCGGAAAGAGTAGCCCGCCGGTCTGCCCTGTACTAGTTCGTTGATAACGAGCTATACAGAAGAAGATCGAATGGGGTGAAATTGAAGTGCATCTCCCGGGAGGAAGGACTGAAGCTGTTGGCAGAGATACATGGAGGCATATGTGGATGATAGCTTTCCTGATGAACAATTAGCTGTCATAAATGCTTCTCGTACTGCTCCATGGTATGCTGATTATGCTAATTACATTGTTGCTAAATTTATACCACCTAGTTTCACATATCAGCAAAAGAAAAAGTTTTTCTATGATTTAGTACATTACTTCTCGGATGACCCACACCTTTATAAAGGAGTGGATGGTGTCATTAGACGTTGTGTACCTGAGCATGAACAGGAACTGATCCTACGCAAGTGTCACTCCGAGGCTTACGGAGGACACCACGCTGGGGATAGAACTGGGCATAAGGTATTGCAATCCGGTTTTTATTGGCCTACTCTCTTCAAAGATGCCCGTAAGTTTGTCTTGTATTATGATGAATGTCAAAGAATTGGTAATATGAGCAGACGTCAAGAAATTCCTATGAATTATTCACTTGTTACTGAACCATTTGATGTTTGGGGCTTTGATTATATGGGACCGTTTCCTTCCTCTAACGGGTATACACATATTTTAGTTGTTGTTGATTATGTTACTAAGTGGGTAGAAGCTATTCCAACTAGTAGTGTAGATGCTTAAAGAAGTTATTTTTCCGAGGTTTGTAGTCCTAGATATTTAATGACTGATGGTGGTTCACATTTTATTCATGGTGCTTTTCGCAAAATGCTTGCTAAGTATGATGTTAATCATAGAATTGCATCCCCTTATCACCCGCAGTCTAGTGGTCAAGTAGAACTGAGTAATAAAGAGCTTAAATTAATTTTGCAGAAGATTGTTAATAGATCTAGAAAGAATTGGTCCAAGATACTTGATGATGCATTATGGGCTTATGGAACTACATATAAAAATCCTATGGGAATGTCTCCATATAAGATGGTTTATGGAAAAGCATGCCACTTACCTCTCGAACTAGAACATAAGGCATATTGGGCCATTAAAGAGCTCAATTATGACTTCAAACTTGCCGGTGAGAAGAGGCTATTTGACATTAGCTCACTTGATGAGTGGAGAACCCAGGCCTATGAGAATGCTAAACTGTTTAAAGAAAAAGTTAAAAGATGGCATGACAAAAGGATACAAAAGCGTGAGTTTAATGTAGGTGATTATATGATGCTATTCAACTCTCGTTTAAGATTTTTTGCAGGAAAACTTCTCTCTAAATGGGAAGGCCCTTACATTATCGAGGAGGTCTATCGTTCCGGTGCCATAAAATCAACAACTTCGAAGGCACCAATCCAAAGGTGGTGAACGGTCAAAGAATCAAACATTATATCTCAGGTAATCCCATAAATGTATAAACTAATGTTATTGACACCGTGACCCCGGAGGAATACATAAGGGATACTTTACAGAATGTTTCTGACTCCAAAAAGGAATAGGTATGAGGTACGATAAGTAAACCGACTCCAAAACAGTTCTAATATTAATTTTTCTCCGTTTTATAATATTTAAGAAAATAGGAAAATAAGAAGTAGTCCGAAGAGGACACGAGGCATCCACGAGGGTGGAGGGCGCGCCTACCCCCCTGGGCGCGCCCCTGCCTCGTGGGCACCTCGTGTGCTCTCCGGACTCCATTTTCTTGCAGGATACTTCTTTCGGTCGGTAAAAATTCATTATATAATCTCCCGAAGGTTTTGACCACCGTACCACGCAAATATCCTCTATTTTTGTTTCGATCTGTTTTCTGACAGATCTAGATCATCATGACATCTTCAAGCGCTCCCAAGGACAAGTTCTTTGTGAAGGTTATCAATCCCTACCTCACGGAGGTGCTGCAACACCCTCAAACAATTGAGATGCGTGATGGGTTGCGGCACATCCGCGATGTCGAGGGACCAAGGAGGACCGGAAGACTCGAAGCAATGGAGCAATAAGTTTTCAAGTGCCAGGGGATGGTGGAACGCAAACTCAACGCCAACCACATGATGATCGCGGAGTTCACCAACAACCACAAGCTGGATGCCAAGAACATTGGGGAGACCATCTTCAAGCTTCACGAGAAAATTGAGCATCTCCAAGCCCAGATCTATGACCTGCAAAACCAAAACTGTGAGTATGAATATAGATTCAAGAGGATGAGTTTGGCTACAGATTTAAGGATCCCGGAGACTCGATCATCCTTCTAGGATGGTGAGCCTATGCCTTGGAAGATGGACGACAAGCCTACATCATCAACAACTCCGTCATCACCACCTCCGAGGAAAGAGACATGATTACATGGGTATGGGCACTCCCCTTGGCAACTGCCAAGCTTGGGGGAGGTGCCCCGGTATCGTATCACCATCACACTCCTATCTTTACCATTTTTCTTAGTTTGATCCTTTTGGTAATATCTTGATCTAGTAGAATAGAGTTTTAGTATGATCTAGTTTTGAGTTTTGCTTTATGATCCCTCTATGTAATCAAGTCCGAGAGCTATATATATAATAAAGATTAGTTGAGTCAAGGGCTTAGTTATCTTGCTATGATCTAGAGGGAATAAAAGAAAAAGAATAAAAAGAAATAAAGATATCATAATGATCTTATGAAGAGTAATGACTTCACATATAAAAGAGTATGATGAATAAAAGTTGTTGAGAGTTGACAAACATAGTTTTGGTCATCGTTGCAATTAATAGGAAGTAATAAAGAAAGAGAGGTTTTCACATATAAATATACTATCTTGGACATCTTTTATGATTGTGAGCACTCATTAAAATATGACATGCTAAAGATTTGATGTTGGACAAGGAAGACAACGTAATGGGCTATGTTTTCTTATATCCGAAATAAAGTATATTGTCATGGATCATCCAACATGTTGATCTTGCCTTTCCCTCTCATGCTAGCCAAATTCTTTGCACCAAGTAGAAATACTACTTGTGCTTCCAAACATCCCTTAAACCAGTTTTGCCATGAGAGTCCACCATACCTGCCTATGGATTGAGTAAGATCCTTCAAGTAAGTAGTCATTGTTGCATGCAATAAGAATTGCTCTCTAAATATGTATGATTTATTAGTGTGAAGCTTAATACGATCTTGTGATGTGGAAGAAATAAAAGCGATAGACTGCATAATAAAGGTCCATATCACAAGTGGCAATATAAAGTGACGTTCTTTCGCATTAAGATTTTGTGCATCCAACCATAAAAGCACATGACAACCTCTGCTTCCCTCTGCCTTATGCTTTATACAAGAGTCATGGTGATCTTCACCTTTCCTTTTTACATTTTATCCTTTGGCAAGCACATTGTGTTGGAAAGATCCTGATATATATATCCAATTGGATGTAAGTTATCATGAACTATTATTGTTGACACTACCCTTGAGGTAAAAGGTTGGGAGGCAACACTATAAGCCCCTATCTTTCTTTGTGTCCAATTAAAACTCCATGCCCATAAGTATTGCGTGAGTGTTAGCAATTGTGAAAGACTAAATGATAGTTGAGTATGTGGACTTGCTGAAAAGCTCTTATATTGACTCTTTCCGATGTTACGATAAATTGCAATTGCTTCAATGACCAAGATTATAGTTTGTTAGTTTTCAATGAAATTTCTGATTCATACTTGACATTGTGAATAGATTGTTACTTTAGCATAAGAAATCATATGACAATATATATATGTGTTACTGTTATAAGGATGATCATGATGCTCTCATGTCCGTATTTTATTTTTATTGACACCTCTATCTCTAAACATGTGGACATATTTTTCGTTATCGCTTTTCGCTTGAGGACAAGCGAGGTCTAAGCTTGGGGGAGTTGATACGTCCATTTTGCATCATGCTTTTATATCGATTTTTATTGCATTATGGGCTGTTATTACACATTATGTCACAATACTTATGCCTATTCTGTCTTATTTTACAAGGTTTACATGAAGAGGGTGTAAGGGCATATTTATTCCCTAGTGGTTTTGGTGATTGATGACAATGCTTTTGCGGACTAATCGTGTGCGTTAAGTTCTTTCAGAAGATCATCCATTGGCACGAGACGATTTCCTCCCCTCGGTGTTTTTATTCAAGACGGTGTAGCTCCTGCGGCTCGTTGTTGGTGGACTAGTTTCATAGGAGTCACCGTACTATTAAGAGGGATCCGCTTTGGTAAGGCTAGGTGGAATCAACACGCACACATCCTTATCACACCCGTCGCCTTCCCTTCGCATCTTTGAGCTGCCTCTCTCTTCGTTCGGTTTGCCTGCATGCGCTGGTAGTACGCGACCTACAGCGGTAGTACCGCGAAGCCCTAGCGGTAGTACCGCCACCGAGCGGTAGTACCGCCCCAGCGTAGTACCACTCCGATGAGCGGTAGTACCGCTTCATGGCTTCACTACACTACTGAGTAGTACGCGCCTACTACCGCCTCGATTCGAGACGGTGTTTTCTCGTGTCGGGTTTTGCGGCACTAGTTGCGGCGATAGGAGCGGTAGTACCGCCCGCTCCGCAGTAGTACCGCTCGTGGTAGCGCGGTAGTACCACTAGGTAGGGAGCGTAGTACCGCCCTCAACGGTAGTACCGCCTTCCTTAGCGGTAGTACCGCCTGTCTTGGGGCTGTTGAGTGGGGTAACGGTTGGATGTGTTCCCACTATATAAAGGGGTCATCTTCTTCCTTGTTGACCTACCTCTTTTCCCCAAGCTCCATTGTTGCTCAAAGCTCCATTTTCGCCGATCTCTCTCCCTAGCCAATCAAACTTGTTGATTTGCTCGGGATTGGTTGAGAAGGCCTAGATCTACACTTCCACCAAGAGAAATTTGATTCCCCCCACTTAACCCTTGCAGATCTTGTTACTCTTGGGTGTTGAGCACCCTAGACGGTTGAGGTCACCTCGAAGCCATACTCCATTGTGGTGAAGCTTCGTGGGATTGTTGTTGTTGTTGGGAGCCTCCGGTTGTTGTGGAGTTTGCCCCAACCTTGCTTGTAAAGGTTCGGTCGCCGCCTTCAAGGGCACCAATAGTGGAATCACGGCATCTCGCATTGTGTGAGGGCGTGAGGAGAATACGGTGGCCCTAGTGGCTTCTTGGGGAGCATTGTGCCTCCACACCGCCTAACGGAGACGCATTTCCCTTAAAAGGAAGGAACTTGTAACACATCCTCGTCTCCACCGGCTCCACTCTTGGTTATCTCATCCCTTTACTTTTGCTAGCTTATTTGTGTCCTTATCCTTGCTAGCTCGTGTGCTTGTGTTGTTGCATCATATAGGTTGTTCACCTAGTTGCACATCTAGACAACCTTTATTATTGCAAAGCTTAAATTGGTAAAGAAAAGCTTAAAATTGTTAGTTGCCTATTCACCCCCCCCCTCTAGTCAACCATATCGATCCTTTCAGAGGGAGAATGCCGGCAGCTGGAATTCTAGGCTGGAAAAGGAGCAAATATTAGAGACCTATTCTGCACAGCTCCAAAAGTGCTGAAACTTCATGGAGGCAGTTTTTGGAATTAATAAAAAATACCGGCGAAAGAATTAACCAGAGGGGGCCCACACCCTGGCCACGAGGGTGGGGGCGCGCCCCTGCCTCGTGGGCCCCCTGGCAGTCCTCCGGTGCCCATCTTCTCCTATATGAAGTCTTTCACCCTGGAAAAAATCAGGGGGGAGTTTTCGGGACGAAACACCGCCGCCACGAGGCGGAACCTTGGCGGAACCAATCTAGGGCTCCGGCGGAGCTGTTCTGCCGGGGAAACATCCCTCTGGGAGGGGAAATCATCACCATCGATCCTCTCAGCGGGAGGGGGTCAATATCCATTAACATCTTCACCGGCACCATCTCCTCTAAAACCCTAGTTCATCTCTTGTATCCAATCTTTGTCCCAAAACCTCAGATTGGTACCTGTGGGTTGCTAGTAGTGTTGATTACTCCTTGTAGTTGATGCTAGTTGGTTTATTTGGTGGAAGATCATATTTTCAGATCCTTAATGCATATAAATACCCCTCTTATTATGAACATGAATATGATTTGTGAGTAGTTACGTTTGTTCCTGAGGACATGGGAGAAGTCTTGCTATAAGTAGTCATGTGAATTTGGTATTTGTTCGATATTTTGATGAGATGTATGTTGTCTCTCCTCTAGTGGTGTTATGTGAACATCGACTACATGATACTTCACCATTGTTTGGGCCTAGAGGAAGGCATTGGGAAGTAATAAGTAGATGATGGGTTGCTAGAGTGACAGAAGCTTAAACCCTAGTTTATGCGTTGCTTCGTAAGGGGCTGATTTGGATCCATATGTTTCATGCTATGGTTAGGTTTACCTTAATACTTCTTCTGTAGTTGCGGATGTTTGCAATAGGGGTTAATCATAAGTGGGATGATTGTCCAATACAGGGCAGTACCCAAGCACCGGTCCACCCACATATCGAATTATCAAAGTAACGAACGTGAATCATATGAGCGTGATGAAAACTAGCTTGACGATAATTCCCATGTGTCCTCGGGAGCGTTTTCCTTCATATAAGAGTTTTTCCAGGCTTGTCCTTTGCTACAAAAAGGATTGGGCCATCTTGCTGCACCTTATTTACTTTCATTACTTGTACCCGTTACAAATTACCTTATCACAAAACTTTCTGTTACCGATAATTTCAGTGCTTGCAGAGAATACCTTACTGAAAACCACTTGTCATTTCCTTCTGCTCCTCGTTGGGTTGACACTCTTACTTATCGAAAGGACTACGATAGATCCCCTATACTTATGGGTCATCACGCCCCTCCCATGCCATGGAAGCCAAGGACCAGAGGGGAAACCCTTCTCCCATCTAAGGAGAAGGTCAAGGAAGAAGAAGAAGAAGGGGGGCCCTCTCCCCCTCTCTCCCGGTGGTGTAGGAACGCCGCTGGGGCCATCATCGTCACCGCAATGTACACCAACACCTCAGTCATCTTCACTAACATGTCCATCACCTTCCCCCATCTATCTACAGCGGTCCACTCTCCCACAACCCGCTGTACCCTCTACTTGAACATGGTGCTTTATGCTTCATATTATTATCCAACGATGTGTTGCCATCCTATGATGTCTGAGTAGATTTTCGTTGTCCTATCGGTAATTGGTGAATTGCTATGATTGGTTTAATTCGCTTGTGGTTATGTTGCTGTCCTTTGGTGCCCATCATATGAGCGCGCGCGTGGATCACACCATAGGGTTAGTTGTATGTTGATAGGACTATGTATTGGAGGGAAAGAGTGAAACCTAGCATAGAAATTGATGCATACGGGATTGAAGGGGGACCAATATATCTTAATGCTATGGTTGGGTTTTACCTTAACGAACGTTAGTAGTTGCGAATGTTTGCTAATAGTTCCAATCATAAGTGCATAGAATTCCAAGTCAGGGATGACATGCTAGCAGTGGCCTCTCCCACATAAAACTTGCTATCGGTCTAGTAAAGTAGTCAATTTCTTAGGGACAATTTCGCAAATCCTACCACCACTTTTCCACACTTGCTATACTAACTTTATTGCTTATTTACCTAAACTTCCCCTACTTTTTATTTACGCGCTATTTATTATCTTGCAAACCTATCCCGTTACACCTACAAACTACTTCTAGTTTCATACTTGTTCTAGGTAAAGCGGACATTAAGCATGCGTAGAGTTGTATCGGTGGTCGATAGAACTTGAGGGAATATTTGTTCTACCTTTAGCTCCTCGTTGGGTTCGACACTCTTACTTATCGAAAGAGGCTACAATTGATCCCCTACACTTGTGGGTTATCAAGACCTTTTTCTGGCGCCGTTGCCGGGGAGTTATAGCGTGGGGTGAATATTCTCGTGTGTGCTTGTTTGCTTCATCACTAAGTAGTTTTTATTTTGTGCTCTTGTTTTCTATCTTTAGTTATGGGTAGGAAACGCAAAATACCAAAAAAAATTAGTGGTACCTACTGAACCAATGGTTGAAGAACCACTCAAAATCTATCACACTACTGAAGCTTTTTACTTGGATCATCTTCGATCCGTATGTGCTCGGGCTGAAACCCCAACTAGCTTAGTTGAGGGCAAATCTTTAGATGAGCATGCTTGTTATGTGCGACACCACATATCTGAAAAAGGGAAACTTTTACTGGATCAAATTCATCGTTTGCAGTGCTATGCTTGGAATTTATGTGAAATATATGATGTTACTTGTTGTTCTGAAAACCCTAAGAAACACCTTCCCTACCAATGTGAGTTTAGTGATAATGGAATCGTATCTTCGTATGCTAAGGGTGTTTATAATTACTATGATGTTCAACAAATTGAAGAATTTGTTGCTTTTAAGGGTGCTTACGAAATTGCTTCTTTGATTGAAACGTATGAAGCTACTCTTTACAAATCTAAAAAATTTTCCATACTTAAATATTGTTGTGACAATTATGCTTCTAATGCCTTTGTTAAACCATATATTGAGGACTCCTCCACTGTCCAAGAAGAGAATAATATTTTGCAGGAGTCTATGGAAGAAGGAATTGATGAAAATGTGGGCTCATTGGATGAAAAAGATGACGAGGAGAGCGAAGAACAAAAGGAGGAAGAGCGGATTAGCTACCCATGCCCACCTTCTAATGAGAGTAACTCTTCAACTCATACATTGTTTAATTTCCCTTCGTGCTTACCGAAGGATGATTGCTATGATGATTGTTATGATCCCGTTGATTCTTTTGAAATATCCCTTTTTGATGATGCTCGCTATTCTTGTGGCCAAGATGCCAATATGAATTATGCTTATGGAGATGAACTTGCTATAGTTCCTTATGTTAAACATGAAATTGTTGCTATTGCACCCACGCATCATAGTCCTATTATCTTTTTGAATTCTCCCGACTACACTATATCGGAGAAGTTTGCCCTTATTAAGGATTATATTGATGGGTTGCGTTTTACTACTACACATGATGATTTTGACAGATATAATATGCATGTGCTTGCTGCTCCTACTTGCAATTATTATTATAGAGGAACTACATCTCCGCCTCTCCATGTTTCCAATAAGATAAAATTGCAAGAAACTGTTTATACTATGCATTGGCCTTTACTATGTGTGCATGAATTGTTCTTTTATGACATGCCGATGCATAGGAAGAGAGTTAGACTTTGTTGTTGCATGATATATGTTACTTTGTGCTCACTACTAAATCACAAATCATTGTTAATTAAAATTGGCTTTGATATACCTTGGGATCCGGGTGGATCCATTACTTGAGCACTATATGCCTATCTTAATGGATTTAAAGAAAGCGCTGCCAGGGAGACAACCCGGAAGTTTTAGAGAGTCATTTATTTCTGTTGAGTGCTTTTATATAGTTTAAAAACAAAAATAATGTGCCAAGATTTGCCTTATAGGATGTTTACATTGCTTGTTGGTTTGCGTGGTGCAAAACAGAAACTTTGACTGTTGTGCACGATTTTACATTTTTTACTGGATCGTCAAACGGTTCTGAAACTTTTTGCACTGTCTTTATATACAAATTATTTATTTTTCCTAATTTTTTCAGAATTTTTGGAGTACCAGAGGTATGGTGAATGTTCAGATTACTATAGACTGTCCTGTTTAAGACAGATTCTGTTTTTGAAGCATAGTTTGCTTGTTTTGATGAAACTATCGAATTCTATCAGTGGATTAAGCCATGAAAAAGTTATATTACAGTAGCTACAATGCAAAAAAGAAAATGAATTGGTTTGCAACAGTACTTAGAGTAGTGATTTGCTTTATTATACTAACGGATCTTCCGAACTTTCTGTTGAGTTTTGTGTGGATGAAGTGTTCGAAGATCGAGGATGTCTCGATATGAGGATAAGGAGGAGAGGCAAGAGCACAAGCTTGGGGATGCCCAAGGCACCCCAATTAAATATTCAAGGATACTGAAGCGTCGAAGCTTGGGGATGCCCTGGAAGGCATCCCATCTTTCTTCAACAAATATCGGTATGTTTTCGGATTCGTTTCGTTCATGCGATATGTGCAAATCTTGGAGCGTCTTTTGCATTTAGTTTTCACTTTTATTTTATGCACCATGCTGGTATGAGATAGTCCATGGTTGATTTATAGGATGCTCATTGCACTTCACTTATATCTTTTGAGTATGGCTTTATAGAATGCTTCATGTGCTTCACTTATATCATTTGAAGTTTGGATTGCCTGTTTCTCTTCACATAGAAAACCGCCATTTGTAGAATGCTCTTTTCTTTCACTTATATTTGTTAGAGCGTGGACATATCTTTTGTAGAAAGAATTAAACTCTCATGCTTCACTTATATCTATTTAGAGAGATGACAGGAATTGGTCATTCACATGGTTAGTCATAAAATCCTACATAAAACTTGTAGACAACTGAATATGATATGTTTGATTCCTTGCAATAGTTTTGTGATACAAAGGTGGTGATATTAGAGTCATGCTAGTTGAGTAATTATGAAATTGAGAAATACTTGTGTTGAGGTTTGCAAGTCCCGTAGCATGCACGTATGGTAACCGTTGTGTGACAAATTTGAAGCATGAGGTGTTTCTTTGATTGCCTTCCTTATGAGTGGCGGTCGGGGACTAGCGATGGTCTTTTACTACCAATCTATCCCCCTAGGAGCATGCGCGTAGTGATTGGTTTTGATGACTTGTAGATTTTTGCAATAAGTATGTGAGTTCTTTATGACTAATGTTGAGTCCATGGATTATACGCACTCTCACCCTGCCATCATTGCTAGCCTCTTCGGTACCGTCCATTGCCCTTTCTCACCTCGAGAGTTGGTGCAAACTTCGCCGGTGCATCCATACCCCGTGATATGATACGCTCTATCACACATAAGCCTCCTTATATCTTCCTCAAAACAGCCACCATACCTACCTATTATGGCATTTCCATAGCCATTCCGAGATATATTGCCATGCAACTTCCATCATCTTTATATACATGACTTGAGCATCATTTTCATATTGCTTTGCATGATCGTAAGATAGCTAGCATGATGTTTTCATGGCTTGTCCGTTTTTTGATATCTTTGTTGTGCTAGATCATTGCACATCCTGGTACACTACCAGAGGCATTCATATAGAGACATACTTTGTTTTATACATCCAATTGTAATATTGAGTTGTAAGTAAATAAAAGTGTGATGATCATCATTATTAGAGCATTGCCCCAGTGAGGAAAGGATGATGGAGACTATGATTCCCTCACAAGTCGGGATGAGACTCCGGACCTTAAAAAAAAGAGGCCAAAGAAGCCCAAAAAAGAGGCCAGAGAAGCCCACAAAAAAAACAAAAAAAGAGAGAAAAAGAGAGAAAGGGCAATGTTACTATCGTTTTACCACACTTGTGCTTCAGAGTAGCACCATGATCTTCATATAGAGAGTCTCTTGAGTTATCACTTTCATATACTAGTGGGAATTTTCATTATAGAACTTGGCTTGTATATTCCAACGATGGGCTTCCTCAAATGCCCTAGGTATTCATGAGCAAGCAAGTTGGATGCACACCCACTTAGTTTCTTTTGTTGAGCTTTCATACATTTATAGCTCTAGTGCATCCGTTGCATGGCAATCCCTACTCCTCGTATTGACATCAGTTGATGGGCATCTCCATAGCCCATTGATTAGCCAAGTCGACGTGAGACTTTCTCCCTTTTTGTCTTCTCCACACAACCTCCATCATCATATTCTATTCCACCCATAGTGCTATGTCCATGGCTCGCGCTCATGTATTGCGTGAAAGTTGAAAAAGTTTGAGAATACTAAAGTATGAAACAATTTCTTGGCTTGTCATCGGGGTTGTGCATGATGGGAGCATTTTGTGTGACGAAGATGAAGCATAGCCAAACTATATGATTGTGTAGGGATGAGCTTTCTTTGGCTATGTTATTTTGAGAAGACATAATTGCTTGGTTGGTATGCTTGAAGTATTATTGTCTTAATGTCAAATGATAGGCTATTGCTTTGAATCACTCATGTCTTCCTATTCGTGCCATGATTAGATTACATGATCAAGATTATGCTAGGTAGCATTCCACATCAAAAGTTATCTTTTTTCTCATTTACCTACACGAGGACGAGCAGGAATTAAGCTTGGCGATGCTAATACGTCTCCATCGTATCTATAATTTTTGATTGTTCCATACCAATATTATACAACTTTCATATACTTTTGGCAGCTTTTTATACTACTTTTGGGACTAACATATTGATCCAGTGCCCATCGCCAGTTCCTGTTTGTTGCATGTTTTTTGTTTTGCAGAAAATCCATATCAAACGGAGTCCAAACGGGATAAAAATTGACGGAGATTTTTTTGGAATATATGTGAATTTTGGGAAGTGGAATCAACGCGAGACGATGCCCGAGGGGCCCACGAGGGTGAGGGGCGCGCCCCAGGGGGTCAGGCGCGCCCTGGGCCCTCGTGGACACTCTGTAAGGCGGTTGGTGCCCTTCTTTCACCGCAAGAAAGCCAATATCCGAATAGAAACCGTTTCCAAATTTCAGCCCAATCGGAGTTACAGATCTCCGGGAATATAAGAAACGGTGAAAGGGCAGAACTGGAAAGCGCAGAAACAGAGAGAGACAGATAGACAGATCCAATCTCGGAGGGGCTCTCACCCCTCCCATGCCATGTGTCGTGGTTTTGTCACGGCAGATGTCCTCATGAAAGGACTTAGTCGTGGAGCCATCGCTACGGGTTAACTTGAAGGGGTTAAGGCGGACGCAAAGACACAAGAGTTATACTAGTTCGGCCCCTTCGATGAAGGTAAAAGCCTATGTCTAGTTTGTGATGGGATTGATGTGGTCTCGATGACTAGGGAGCAAAATAAGCTTCGCCTAGGCCTCGAGTTGTTGTTCTCTCCCTTGAACCGCCCCGGGTCGTCCCCTTATATACACGGGTGACGCCCGTCGGTTCAGAGAGTCCCAATCTCCGGTTCATACTCGTATCCGGGTTGGTCTCTCTCTATTCCTAACTTATAGTACAAGTTTACACACCAGGCCGGTTTACGGCTACAGGTTCTAAACCGACTACAGGCCTTGGGCCCTTACTTTCATGCTTGGGCTTTTACACTGTTGAACTACTGATGAAGTTAACCCGACCCAGATAGGTCGGTTTACGCCCAGTAGTAATATCCCCAACATTAGGCCCCAGATTGATTTGAACAGGTTCATGTCAATCCTTGATAAAAAATCTTCAACTTCAATATCTTCTTGTAATTGTTGAACCGCCGTGATATCCCCTTCTCTGGTTGCTGTAAACCGCCGTATTGACTTCTCCTGTGAGTTTTTGTAAACCGCCGTGACGTCATCTTCGGAGCACCGCAACGGTCCGTCATGACATCACCTCTGCATAAAAAGGATCAAAAAGATTCCCTTCTCATTAATGGTTATCTAGAAAATCGAGGCGACAGGCGCGCCCACTCGGCCGCTTCGGACGCCTTGATTCTCGCGCCTGCCTGTTACTCTTTCCCTTATAAATAAAGCCCGAGGGCCCCCTTTTCTCTTCCTCTTCTGCATCTTCTTCTTCCTCGCAACGACCTCAGCTCTGAAGCTCCGCCGCCGTACGCGACCTTCGAGAACCGCACCGACCAAGGCCGCTGCATCAACCTGAGTTAGATCAGAGACTCATCGCCCCCCTCCGCCATAATCTGCAGCGGTAAACTTCTTCTGTTCTTTGCCTTTAGATCTGCACTAAGTTTTTGCAAGCTCATCCGCATTTCCTCCATTTTTCCTATTCTTCCTTCCTTCTGTCGTGGTAGTTTTAATCCAAAAACGGTATAGATATCCTGCGGTAGTCATTCCGCATCTGTTTTTAATACTAGCATCTGTTTTTAATACTAGCAGCCCTTCCTTTTCTTCTGGTAGAGTATACATCCTTCCCTGTTTTTCTTGAACGCCTTTTAAAGAACGCAGTAAAAACTGTTTTATAGATGCGCGGTAGATCCAAATAGATTTGATCATTGTGTGAAACCTATTTCTGTCAACACTTAGCAGAAAACTTGAATCTGGGCCTTTCTGCCTATGGGCGGTTTAATCCTTGATAGCCAATCCGCCATATGTCATTAGCCCTCTCTTAAACCGCCAACTGTACCATGCATTGTAATTTCACCGGTTTAACACTGAATTTTTCACTTACAAACCGTAGACAGTGAACCGGCACCTGTTTGATTTTATTTCAGCTCCCCCCTTCCGGAATGGCTAAACAATTTTCTTCTTGCAATTGGGTTCCGTCCGGATCACGGAACACAGCTCAACGGCTACGCCACCACCGGGCGCTTTAGCCTCAAAAATGTTCTCCATTGGCGAGTTCCGAATTGGAATGTCCGCCGAACCTCAAGAAGGAGAGGTGATTGTTTTATGCAACACCTAGACCGGGATTCAGCCCGCCGGATCTAAACTTTTCCGGATGTCCTCGCAAGCTTCCAACTCCATCCACAAGATATTGGTCCGAACTCGTGGTCCAATATATGCAACTTTCAAGTCTTCTGCAAGTCTATCTTCAAGAAGAACCAACCGTGGAGTTATTCCGAGATTTCTTTCATTTGAACCGCCGCATGAGTTCTCGCGACGGTCCTAACACAGAACTTGGTGGCGTTTCAATCCAAAAAGGAAAGAAGTGGACTTCCTCACGCCAAACATCATAGCCATCCGAAAGATTGGAATCAAACCTGGTTCTATTGTCGAACACTGCTCCTAACGGAGAAAATCCCTTGCCGGGTTATCGCCTCACCGCTTAGCAACAACCACCCATTGCCTTTGCGCTTGATCGCCGCAGAACGGAAGAACTTTGCACCCCCAATTATCAAGCTCCGGGCTCTGATGGCCAACGGTTTAACTGGTATTGACCTTGTCCGCTGTTGGGTTTCTTGGGGCATCTTGCCATTAAGCCACCGCCCCGGATTGATGCACGAATACACTGGTGACGTCAAAGATCCTCAACGACATCATGAGCTATCAATAACTGAGCTTGAAGTTGCCGAGACAGTGAAGAAAATGCTCGATGAACCGATCTCCGCGTGCAGCCAAACTGGGTTGGCCCCGTTCTGCGTCTCCAACAAACCGCCCGCGGTAAGGTTCCTCTTATTGCTCTACTGATTTTTATTCCATATTGATTGTATTAATATCTTATTAATTCTCAGGCTCACAGCTCCTTTTGGAAACGAACGAAACCGGCCCGGGTTCCTCGTGTAAAGACCAAGACCACCAAGAAAGTTGGCAAGAGGAAAACCGCCGAGTCTTCTGAACCGCCGGAAGATGAAGAACCAGATGCTGAGGTAGAGCTTGACTTACTTGGTTCTTTTTTTCATTCATTTCTTCGACATTACAATTCCTGTGATGACGCCGAGGCCAGCCATGCGTAACCTGTTGAGGTAATCCTTCTTTCTTCCGATTCGATCTTGTACGGTTAAAATAATTAGCGACAGATCCGGAAAGTGAAACAATCTCACTCTTGTGCTCATTTGAATCCAAAACTTTCTTTGAAGACACAGCAAACTGAAGAACGCCAGACGACCCGGCATAGCGGTCAACAAATTACTTCGTCCGGTTTAGCTGACACACCAACCCGAAACGTCGCCCGAGGTGACTTGTTCTCTGAAAACGTTATCCTTTGAAAGGTTTCTTCCGATGGCCTCTCAATCCGTCGACCCAATTACTGTGCTTCTTCCAACTCGTCTGGCGGTTCATCAACCACTCAGCTGCCTCCTCTCAAAGTTGCTGCTGGGTAAGTATATTACTCCTTAATTTGTTCCTTGTATTTGTCGGTTTATCATATTCTAACCCTTGATGTTATAGCACCAAGGCTCGTCTTAGTAAAAGTCCAAGACCTCGACCCTCATCAGGATGTTGATCCGGAGAAGACTCGAGCATCATGGTGAAAATCCCGGTTGCTAAAGACAACTCGCTGGGGTTAATCAAGATGCCAATGCTAATCCGCCAGAGGTTGAACCGGATGTCCAAGTTGAGACGCCACATCCTCCTGCTCCACCGAGTCCTGCAGCAGAACAACGGGACTCAGCTGCGACCCACCAAGCCCGGTATGAAAGCGCCAAGCCGGTGAAAATGCCAATCCGGCCAGCCCGACCAAAGATGATGATGTCGTAGTTACGGGCATCGCATATACCGCCCCTGGCAATCCGGTTGCTCTATCAAAGCACAGTGCCAAGGAAGAATTTACTGCCATGAGCAAAGGGAAGGAAAAAACTGATCTGTCAGCTTATGACAATTTCTCTGCCCAAGACCTTCACTCTGGCTTCCTGAACCGGCTCTACACAAGCCGTGATTTTGAAGCCGGTCTGGTAAATCTTATGAAGGAGCGCTATGAGGTAAACAGTTGTGCCTTTCTCTTGTACCTTCATTGCATAGTAGCCCCCAAGGGCCTGTTTGTAATCTTCTTTCAAGCCGGTACTTGATATAGAACTCAATACTTTCAGAATCCACTGTTGTAGCCCCCAAGGGCCGGTTCAACTTAGTATAGTTAAACCGGGACTTAACATAAAACTCAATGCTTCAGAATTCACTGATGTAGTTTCAAGGGCAGTTCAACTTAGTATAGTTAAACCGGGACTGTAATTTATATCGCCGCAGCAGAACATGTTCGAGCAAATAGCCATTAGCCCCCAAGTGCCAAGTTGAATACCTGTATTGAGCTTGGGACTTTGTGATTTTATTGGCAGATGAAGATCAAATATGCATTAGCCCCCAAGTGCCAAGTGTATGACTGGTTATGCGCTTAGGACTTGTAATGAAAATACTAACATGCTCCCTTTTTGTTGCAGAGTGAGATACACCAACAAACCTCACAAAGCAATGATCTTCAAGAAACTCTGAAATCTCAACAAGCATAAACCTCCAAGGCCAAGGATGAGCTGAAAACCGCCTTGACTACTATGGAGCAGCTCAAGGAGTGGTTTAAGTCCGAGCGGGCCAATCGATCTTGAAAAGGCGGGCTTGCTAAAACGGGCGGAGGATGTTGAAGCAGCTATTAAACCGGTGACGGAAGAGCTCACTGGATTAAAGCGCCAAATCAATGCCATAACCTCTGCAATATTTGGTAAGCAATGTTTCACCAAGGTTGTGATGAATATTTCATTTTGAAATTTCCTCCGGTTTAACCTGAACTTTCTTAAACCGGTATAGGTAAGCGCATTGCTCATGTGGGCTCTGACATGCGGAAGAAACTCAAGGCCGCGTATACGCTAATTGAACAGCTGTATACCGGCACCCAGCGAGTTATTTGCGCCACTTCTTACGATAACGCAGCTCGACATTGATTAAGGACACTTGGACCGCTATCTATGATACCAAAGACAGATAGAAGAATTGAAACGATCCGCTGCCCGGGCTGGCACCTTATTGGCACTAACTCGCGCCAAAGCATGGATAGCTGACCTTGATCCGGCTGACATAGCCAAAGGCTTCCCCAGTGCTCAAGAAAATGGCGAAGCATTTGATAATGATGCTCTCAAACGGGTAACAAGGGAGATGCGTCCTCTGGCGAGTCAACTGGCAGAAGAGGCCAACCTGACGGTTCACCGCTCCTTCTACGACGCGAACAACAGACGGGTTGAAGCTGTTATTCCGGAAGTGCAGAACCTTGTTCCACCAACCCGTAAGCACACTTATGCCCCTGACGTTGATCCGGCTGAGCTTATAAGTGAAGAGGGTGTCTTTCAGGCTTTAACCCGGATTGACTGGACCGCCAATGACTTCCGGCCATTGGATGGTGAGGAGAAAGAAGTTGAACCGACGCCAGACGACCCATCTTCTTCACGTCAACCCGGCAATGAAGCTTAATCCGTCAAGCCGGTTGATGCATCAGAAGCTGCCTGTTATGACACAATTCCAAATTTTGGCCTCTGAATGCCTTGTAATAGGATAGCCATCACTTTTGTTTTTAATATGCCTTCGTGCAATGGTGCTGACTCCTTTGATTGAATGATCGAAACCTTCAATTTAGATTGCCTGCAGTCACAAAATCTTAAACTGCCACAGCGGTCTGTGCCGCCAGCCGGTTTGTGACATTCATATATATATGAAATGAAATATTGAGGTATATAATCAAAATTTGTGATACAAAATACCTGCCATCGCTGGGCATGAAGTTGGCTTAGCCAATCTTGAAGCGGAGGTTGTATAAACCATGACCGTCAAAGGAGAAAACATCTCCTGTGTTTACAATGCCGGTTTACCATGTAAACCGTGCCGGGTCATGACAAGCCCCCTGTTACTCCATGATGGGATGTTAACAGAAAAAGTCAAACCGAAAGAATTATCTCCGGATTAAAAATGGACCGAATTCCGTCAATCGACAGCTTGAACCGGTTTAAAAAACGTTATCGGTTTAAGAAACGCAACAAAGTCAAATAACAGTTATGAAAAAATATGGAAGCAAAGGTAATGATAAAACCGTTTGCAAAAAGAGGCTTTACTGAGCCGATCAGATGGTGTTACCATGGTCGGACACGACCAAGCTCCCAATAAGGTATAGTCATGGTTCAAGTCAGCCAGGTCCCCAACTGAAACCGTGGCATTATGCCGATCAAGTGGCGTGGCAATGGTTCGGGTTCGACCAAGCCCCCAAGTGACTCTATGGCCTTAGGCCGATCAAGAGGCGTGACTAGTTCAGACTTGACCATGTCCCCAAGTGATCTGGTGGCTCTCGCCTATCAAAAGGTGTTGCATTGGTTCGGACACGACCAAGCCCCCAAGTGATATCATAAAGCTTTTGAAAAGCAAACTCAGGGGGTAAACCGGAGGCCGCTTTAAAACAGAACAACTCCATGTAACCACGCATGATGTAACAGAACAAATACCCCGCTTTAGCTGAGGCTCCGGTTTATTACTTTATTCATAATATATACATTGTCATAATATGTACATAAGTAGAGCCGATGGCTCAGGTATAATAAGGCCGAAGATGAGCTATGTTCCATGGCCTGTTGGTCTCCTCCTCTGATGTGCGTGAGTCTTTATGCTCTCGAACATCGATCAGATAGTACGACCCGTTGTGCAGATTCTTGCTGACCACGAAAGGTCCCTCCCAAGGTGGGGATAGCTTGTGCATATCAGTCTGGTCTTGGATGAGTCGAAGCACCAAATCTCCTTCTTGAGAAGTTCTGGTTCTGACCCAGCGACTATGATAACGATGAAGATCCTGTTGGTAAATCACCGAGCGGGCAGCTGCTATGTCACGCTCTTCATCCAGCCGATCCAAAGCGTCCTGTCGTGCTGTCTCGTTATCCACTTCAACATAAGCTGCCACACGAGGTGAGTCATGACGGATGTCACTAGGGAGAACCGCCTCCGCTCCATAAACCATAAAGAACGACGTGTATCCCGTGGATCTGTTAGGTGTAGTATTTATACTCCATAACACAGACGGTAGCTCTTCTACCCAACAGCCCGGTGTCCTCTGCAAAGGGACCATAAGCCGGGGCTTGATGCCTCTCAAGATCTCTTGATTGGCTCTTTCCGCTTGACCATTGGACTGTGGGTGAGCTACTGAAGAAACATCAAGCCGGATGTGCTCACGTTCGCAGAACTCCTTCATGGCACCCTTGGACAAATTGGTACCATTATCCGTGATGATCTGTGTGGAAAACCAAACCGAAAATCACCTTTTGATGAACTGAACGCTGTGGCTGCATCACACTTGCTAACAGTGTTCGCCTCTACCCACTTTGTAAATTTGTCGACCGCCACCAGCAGGTGGGTCTTCTTGTCCTTGGACCTTTGAAAGGCCCAACCATATCCAGCCCCCAAGTCGCAAACGGCCAAGTAATTGGAATCATCCTCAATTCTTGGGCCGGTACATGAGCGCGTCTGGAAAACTTTTGGCAACCATCACATCGTCTGACCAGATCTTCCGCATCAGCATGGGCAGTTAACCAATAGAAACCGTGGCGGAACACTTTAGCCACCAAGGATTTTGAACCGGCGTGGTGACCACAATCTCCTTCGTGGATCTCACGCAATATTTCACAGCCTTCCTCAGGGGACACACAGCGTTGAAACGCCCCTGACACACTGCAATGATGCAACTCGCCATTAACAATGGTCATAGACTTAGATCGCCGAACTATCTGCCGGGCCAACGTCTCATCTTCTGGTAACTCGCCCCGGTTCATGTACGCCAGATAAGGAAGCGTCCAATCCGGAATGACGTGCAGAGCTGCCACCAATTGAGCCTCCGAATCAGGAATAGCCAAATCCGCTTCACCAGGGAGCTTGACTGACGGGTTGTGCAGTACGTCAAGAAAAACATTGGGCAGTACCAGTTTGCGTTGAGAGCCCAACCGGCTTAAAGCGTCCGCCGCTTCATTCTTCCGACGGTCCACGTGGTCCACCTGGTAGCCCTTGAAATGACCTGCGACAACATCCACCTCACGACGATATGCAGCCATGAGTGGGTCCTTTGAATCCCAAGTGCGGACACTGTTGAGCCACTAGGTCCGAGTCACCAAGCACTTAACCCGCGAGATTCATCTCCTTAGCCATCCGAAGACCATGGAGCAAGGCTTCATACTCAGCTGCATTGTTAGTACAAGGGAACATTAAGCGGAGAACGTAATAAAACTTGTCACCTCGTGGGGAAGTTAATCGACTCCAGCCCCGAGCCTCCAACTGCTCGGATCCGTCAAAATGGATGGTCCAATATGTATGATCCGCTTTTCTTCAGCGCTTGCAACTCCGCCCAATCATTAATGAAATCCACAAGTGCTTGAGACTTCACCGCCGTCCGAGGCACGTATTTCAAACCGTGCGGCCCAAGCTCTATAGCCCACTTTGCAATCCGCCGATCGCTTCCGGTTCAGTATGATATCACCTAAGGGAGCGGAATCGACCACCGTGATGGGGTGCCTTGGAAATACTGCGCCGCTTCCGCTTGCCATAAAAACTCCATACACCAGCTTCGCCAATGCGGATACCTTTGCTTAGATTCAATAAGCACCTCACCGATATAATAAACCGGACATTGAACGGATGCTCCTTTCCTGCCTCCTTCCGCTTACCACAATGGCCACGCTGACCACCCTGGCGTTAGCAGCAACATATAGCGTAAACGGCTCCTTGTCGATGGGAGCGGCGAGTACAAAGCGGTTGGCCAATTGCCGCTTTAAGTCCTCCAACGCTTCATCGGCGGTGGACTCGCATAAACCGATCTGTCTTCTTCAAAGATCTCGGTACAAAGGGATGGCCTTCTCTCCGAGGCGGCTGATAAACCGGCTCAGCGTGGCAATCCGGCCCGCCAAACGCTGGACATCATTAATACACTTTGGTTTAGCCAGCGAGGTGATAGCCGTAATGTTCTCCGAATTAGCTTCAATCCCCCTGTTGGACACGAGAAAACCCAATAACTTGCCTGCCGGAACACCAAAAACACATTTGGCCGGGTTGAGCATCATCTTGTAAACCCGCAGGTTGTCAAAGGTTTCTTTCAAATCATCAATCGGTGTTTCCTTCTTCCTTGACTTAACCACAATATCATCCACATAGGCATGCACATTACGGCCGATCTGTTTATGCGAGCAATTCACACACAACGCCGATAAGTTGCTTGGGCGCTCTTGAGCCCAAAAGGCATAGACACATAGCGAAGGCTCCAAAGGGAGTGATAAACGCTGTCTTCTCCTGGTCCTTAACGCCATCTTGATCTGATGATATCCAGAATACGCATCCAAAAAGCTCAAACGCTCCCAACCTGCAGTGGCATCAATAATCTGGTCAATGCGGGGAGGGCAAAAGGATCTACTGGGCAAGCCTTGTTAAGATCTGTGTAATCCACACACATGCGCCAAGTGCCGTTTTTCTTAAGAACTAGCACCGGATTAGCAAGCCACTCTGGATGGAAAACTTCAACAATAAAGCCAGTTGCTAAGAGCCTGGCCACCTCTCCAATGGCCTTACGCCTTTCTTCGTTAAACCGGCGGAGAAACTGCTTCACCGGTTTATACTTGGGATCAACATTAAGAGTGTGCTCAGCGAGGTTCCTCGATACACCTGGCATGTCAGAAGGCTTCCATGCAAAAATGTCCCGATTCTCACGGATGAACTCGATGAGCGCGCTTTCCTATTTCGGATCCAAGTTGGCACTGATGCTGAACTGCTTGGACGAATCGCCAGGCACGAAGTCAACAAGCTTAGTCTCAGCTGCCGATTTGAATTTCAGGGCCGGATCATGCTCTGTAGTTGGCTTTTTCCACGGAGTCATGTCCGCCGGATCAACCTTGTCCTTATAATACTTCAGCTCCTCGGTGGCACAAACCGACTCTGCGTAGGCCGCATCTCCTTCTTCACATTCCAAAGCGATCTTGCGGCTCCCATGAACCGTTATTGTCCCCTTGTGACCCGGCATCTTGAGCTGCAAATATATATAACAAGGCCGTGCCATGAACTTGGCATAAGCCGGCCGCCCAAATAGGGCGTGATATGGACTTTGGATTTTCACCACTTCAAACGCCAATGTTTCGATCTGGAATCATATTCATCTCCAAGGCCACCTCGAGCTATTTTACCAACCGGATATGCTGACTTGCGTGTACCACACCATGGAACACTTGTATTGGATGGTTTGAGATGTTTATCTGTTAACCCCATACGACGGAAGGTCTCATAGTACGTGATGTTGATGCTGCTCCCTCCATCCATAAGCACCTTGGTGAACTTATAACCTCCCACCGAGGTGCCACCACGAGGCTAGCTGACCGGATTGTCAACCCGGGAGGATGATCCTCTCTACTCCATACAATGGGCTGCTCTGACCAGCGTAGGTGATGAGGCACAGCCGGCTCAACAGCGTTGACTGCCCGCTTCTGAAGCTTCCGGTCTCGCTTTTCTAAGCTAGTGGTGAAGATGTGGTACTGCCCACTATTCAACTGCTTTGGGTTGCTCTGATAACCCGACTGCTGCTGCTGCTAATTGTAACCACCTTGGTTATTCTAATTAGTCTGATTGTTCTGATTACCATTAAATCCTGAACCGGAATTTCCTCCACCGTAACCCGGCCCGGATCCTGAACTGCCGCCGGAGCCTTGATCATACCGGAAAGCACTAGAACTTTTGAACTCCTGCATAATGTAACAATCCTTCCAGAGGTGATTTGCTGGCGCCTCCTTCGTCCCATGCTTCGGACAGGGTTGATTCAACAGATAGTTCAAGCGGTCCGGATTAGGATTAGGTGCACCACCTCAATTCGGTTGTTTACCTTTGTGCCGCTGGACCTTGTCCTGCGCATTGGTGTTGGCTACGAAATCCATGTTGCCATTCGCTTTACGCTTGCCTCCACCATTACCCACCGAGTGGTGTTGCTGGCCTTTGGAGTTGCTGTTCTTCTTTCCCTTCCCTGTCTCGTCATCATCAGACTCGGGATCCTTGGTACTATCAGAATCAGCATACTTCACTAAAGCGCCCATGAGAGTGCCCATGTCATTACAAAACCGCTTCATACGTCCCAACTTCAACTTCAAAGGCTTAAACCGGCAGTTGCCCTCCAGGGTCAAGATCGCAGAATCCGCGTTGATCCGGTCGGACGAGTGCAAGATTTCCGAAACGCGGCGTACCCAATGGGTTGTTGACTCCCCTTCACCCTGGACACAAGCCGCCAAGTCCACCACGGACATGGGCTGCTTACAGGTATCTTTGAAATTTGATAAACCGGCCCGCAATCGGGCCCATGAACTGATAGAATTGGGTGGCAGGCTCTTCAACCAAGTACGGGCCGTACCTTCGAGCATCATGGTGAAGTACTTTGCACACGCGGCTTCATCCACATCCAGCATCTCCATGGCCATCTCATAGCTCTCTATCCATGCTTCTGGAGCCAAATCAGCGGTGTAATTTGGCACCTTGCGTAGACCCTTGAAATCCTTGGGCAAGCGTACATTGCGTAAAGCGGGGACGAGGCAAGGCACCCCCAAAGAGCTAGAGGTAACCCCAGGCTCAAAGATGGTCGGACGAACCGGCGTAAGCTGATAATCCTGATGCTGCGCTGCTAACTCGGCCTCCTTGCGTGCCCGGGCCCGGTCCACCACCTCCTGAGCATTGTCAAAACCACCTACCCGGTTGTTGCCACGCTGCGCACCGCGCCGTGCATTACTTGATACGGCCGGTTCATCCACGTGCCTGCTATAGCTTCGGCTTGGGCGGGGGGTAGAGTGGATCCGGTCGTGGCTGTACGAATACGCTTCCTGTTGGACCAAAGCTGTCCTAAGGAGCTCCTTGACCCGCGTCTCTCTCGCCCGTGGTGAATCGCCTTCAATTGAATTGCCTCGGCCGTGCCGCAGCTGCGACAAGGTTATCCATCGGGTTGGAGTAGTGACACGAGGCGTTTGCACGACCGAGGCGTCTTGGCATTACGGCGAGGTAGATCTATTACGCTGGGCTGAATGGCGCGCCCGTCCAGTGCTTCCGCCGGTTTACCACCGGCGGATTCTCGTCCCGCTCACCGGGTGTTGAAGAGATCTCTTCCTCGAAAACTGAAGGCAAACGGGATCTGTATTTCCTCTTCATGACTTCATGCGACGCTCTCGATCCAAAGATGAGCCTATAAGCTGTGCATCCAAAGCGCCCGCTCGCCGCCATCCTAGCGTCTGCAATGCCGATCCGCTTTAGCTTTGAGTGATTTGTTCCTTCACCTTCGCGATCTCCGCGTTATGAGCATCCTGGTCCGCCGGGTTAACCTCTCGCCATGAGCACAACCAACGATCGAATAGTTACGATAAAACTTGAGCGGCGGGCGACAGGGCCCTCCGCCTGCCGCCGCCGCCGCATTGTTGAACCGGCAACCATTGTCGCAGCGGTCAAGAGTGAAGCATTGCTTGTGTACCGCCATGAATATTTCAACCCGGTTGGGCAGATCGGAGGGTCCGAACATCGTCACCGTCGGAACAGCCCCCAATCCAGCCATCTTGTAGCTGATATAGAGACTCAGTTTCTCCGGTCGACGACTCGTCATCAGAGCAGATGATGGTTTCGCCACCAGATTCTGATCCGTCCTCATAACTTCCTCCATGGATGACTCCCACGAAGGCACGTTTTACGGCCGGTTTAGCCTGGGCAGGTCTCGCACGCTGAGCCGTCTCGACGAGGTCGGTGCAGATGTCCGGCTCAGGCCCTGGCTCACCGATCTTGCCGATGAAAACGTGTATGCCACCAAAGGGGACCCGGTACCCATACTCAATCGAGCCGGCCTTGGGGCACCAGCCTGCATCGTCGATGTAGAGCTTGTCGCGACGACTCTTGGTCATCCGGCCCACAGCGTAGCCTTCGAGTCCTTCGAACTTGCCCTCCAAGATCATCAAACCATCATGCGATAGCCCCACGGTGGGCGCCAACTGTCGTGGTTTTGTCACGGCAGATGTCCTCATGAAAGGACTTAGTCGTGGAGCCATCGCTACGGGTTAACTTGAAGGGGTTAAGGCGGACGCAAAGACACAAGAGTTATACTAGTTCGGCCCCTTCGATGAAGGTAAAAGCCTACGTCTAGTTTGTGATCGGATTGATGTGGTCTCGATGACTAGGGAGCAAAATAAGCTTCGCCTAGGCCTCGAGTTGTTGTTCTCTCCCTTGAACCGCCCCGGGTCGTCCCCTTATATACACGGGTGACGCCGTCGGTTGTAGAGTCCCAATCTCCGGTTCATACTGTATCCTGGTTGGTCTCTCTCTATTCCTAACTTACAGTACAAGTTTACACACCAGGCGGTTTACGGCCATGTGTTCTAAACCGACTACGTGCCTTGGGCCCTTACTTTCATGCTTGGGCTTTTACACCGTTGAACTACTGATGAAGTTAACCCGGCCCAGATAGGCCGGTTTACGCCCAGTAGTAATATCCCCAACACCATGGAAGCCAAGGACCAGAGGGGAAACCCTTCTCCCATCTAGGGAGAAGGTCAAGGAAGAAGAACAAGAAGGGGCACTACTAGGGAAAAGCTTATAGGCAGACGCTTACTAGTAGCGGGGTTTTACACCCCTCGCTACTGCTACTTACTAGTAGCGCGGATTTATAACCCCCGCTACTACTAAGTTGACAGTAGTAGCGCGGGTTTATAACCCTCGCTACTACTAAGTGGTCTCTGCCGTGCCCCCCGGGACATGCCATAGTAGTAGCGAGGGGTATAAACCCACGCTACTACTAAGTTGATAGTAGTAGCACGGGTTTATAACCCTCGCTACTACTAAGTGGTCTCCACCGTGCGCCACCCGGGATATGCCATAGTAGCAGCGAGGGGTATAAACCCGCGCTACTACTATCAACCCACCAAGACATGTGTACACATAGCGTGCGGAGGCCCAAATCCAAACCCGTCACACTCTTCTGATTCCCCTTCTCCTCCCACCCGTGATTCCCTTCCTCACCCACCGCCACTGCCGGCCTCGCACCTCGGCTCCACTCACAAATTCGGCGACCTCCTCTCGCACGGCAGACCCCTCCCCTTCCCCTCCATCCTCCTTCTTCTCCGCTGTTGGAAGGAGAGGGAAACCAGCAGAGCGTCGTCCATGGCGGCGGCCAGATCTGCCATGGATGCAGCCACTTGCACCTCCTTGCCGGGTCAAGGGTCCCACAACAAGGAGCAGCAGGTCACCGGGCTTCATCTAGGGTTTCGGGTGTTGGCTCCAACTCCGGCGGCCACCGGTGAGTTCCTCCTCCTACTGATCTCTATCTCTCTCTTCCTCTTTCTAATAATTTTCTCTTCTTTTGTAGCAGCAGTAGAAGAGAGGCGCAGGCACAAGTTGGGTGGGGAAGTGATGTCTACTACACAACCTTCTTCTTGTAGATGTTGTTGGGCCTGCAAGTGCACAGGTTTGTAGGACAGTAGCAAATTTCCCTCAAGTGGATGACCTAAGGTTTATCAATCCGTAGGAGGCGTAGGATGAAGATGGTCTCTCTCAAACAACCTTGCAACCAAATAACAAAGAGTCTCTTGTGTCCCCAACACACCCAATACAATGGTAAATTGTATAGGTGCACTAGTTCGGCGAAGAGATGGTGATACAAGTGCAATATGGATGGTAGATAAAGGTATTTGTAATCTTAAAATATAAAAACGGCAAGGTAACAAGTGGTAAAAGTGAGCATAAACGGTATTGCAATGCTAGGAAACAAGGCCTAGGGTTCATACTTTCACTAGTGCAAGTTCTCTCAACAATAATAACATAGATAGATCATATAACAATCCCTCAACATGCAACAAAGAGTCACTCCAAAGTCACTAATAGCGGAGAACAAACGAAGAGATTATGGTAGGGTACGAAACCACCTCAAAGTTATTCTTTCCAATCAATCCGGTGGGCTATTCCTATAAGTGTCACAAACAGCCCTAGAGTTCGTACTAGAATAACACCTTAAGATACAAATCAACCAAAACCCTAATGTCACCTAGATACTCCAATGTCACCTCAAGTATCCGTGGGTATGATTATACGATATGCATCACACAATCTCAGATTCATCTATTCAACCAACACATAGAACCTCAAAGAGTGCCCCAAAGTTTCTACCGGAGAATCACGACGAAAACGTGTGCCAACCCCTATGCATAGGTTCCCAATGTCACGAAACCCGCAAGTTGATCACCAAAACATACATCAAGTGGATCAATAGAATAACCCATTGTCACCACGGTTATCCCACGCAATACATACATCAAATGTTCTCAAATCTTTAAAGACTCAATCCGATAAGATAACTTCAAAGGGAAAACTCAATCCATTACAAGAGAGTAGAGGGGGAGAAGAAACATAGGATCCAACTATAATAGCAAAGCTCACAATACATCAAGATCATGCCAAATCAAGAACACGAGAGAGAGAGAGAGAGAGAGAGAGAGAGAGAGAGAGATCAAACACATAGCTACTGGTACATATCCTCAGCCCCGAGGGTGAACTACTCCCTCCTCGTCATGGAGAGCGCCGGGATGATGAAGATGGCCACCGGTGAGGGTTCCCCCCTCCGGCAAGGTGCCGGAACAGGGTCCCGATTGGTTTGTGGTGGCTCTGGAGGTTTTGCAGCGGCGGAACTCCCGATCTAATCTCTGTTCTGGAAGTTTTACGATACGTAGGTATATATGGGTGCAGGGGTACGTCGGTGGAGCTTCGGGGGGCCCACGAGGCAGGGGGGCACGCCCCCCACCCCCGTGGCCAGCTCCCATATCTTCTGACGTAGAGTCCAAGTCTATCAGGTGGGTTTCCTTCCAAAAATAACTTCTCCAGTTGATTTCGTTCCGTTTTGACTCCGTTTGATATTCCTTTTCTTCGAAACACTGAAATAGGCAAAAAACAGCAAATCTGGGATGGGCCTCCGGTTAATAGGTTAGTCCCAAAAGTAATATAAAAGTGGAAAATAAAGCCCAATATTGCCCAAAACAGTAGATAATATAGCATGGAGCAATCAAAAATTATAGATACATTGGAGACGTATCAAGCATCCCCAAGCTTAATTCCTGCTCGTCCTCGAGTAGGTAAATGATAAAAAAGAATTTTTGATGTGGAATGCTACCTAGCATGATTCTCAAAGTAATTCTCTTTATTGTGGGATGAATGTTCAGATCCAAATGATTCAAAATAAAAGTTCATATTGATAAAAGAAATAGTAATACTTCAGGCATACTAATCAAAGTAATCATGTCTTCTCAAAATAGCATGGCAAAAGAAAGTTCATCCCTACAAAATCATATAGTTAGGCTATGCTTCATTTTCGTCACACAAAGATGTTCCCAACTTCTATACCCCCGATGACAAGCCAAGCAATTGTTTTGTACTTAAATAATCTCAAACTTTTTCAACCTTCACGCAATACATGAGCGTGAGCCATGGATACAGCACTATGGGTGGAATAGAATATGATGATGGGGATTGTGTGGAGAAGACAAAAAGGAGAAAGTCTCACATTGACGAGGATAATCAACGGGCTATGGAGATTCCCATCAATTGATGTCAACATGAGGAGTAGGGATTGCCATGCAACGGATGCACTAGAGCTATAAATGTATGAAAGCTCAACAAAAGAAACTAAGTGGGTGTGCATCCAACTTGCTTGCTCACGAAGACCTAGGGCATTCGAGGAAGCCCATCGTTGAAATATACAAGCCAAGTTCTATAATGAATAATTCCCACTAGTATAAAAAGACAACTTATGAGACTCACTATATGAAAACTATGGTGCTACTTTGAAGCACAATATATGAGACTCACTGCATGAAGAACAAGGTGCTACTTTGAAGCAGAAGTGTGGAAAAAGAGATAGTAACATTGCCCTTTTTTTTGGGCCTTTCTTTTTTTATTTTTGGCCTTTCTCTTTTTTTTTTGATTGGGCAATGCTCTAATAATGATGATCATCACACTTCTATTGATTACAACATAAGGATTACAACTCGAAACTAGAACAATATATGACTCTATATGAATGCCTCCGGTGGTGTACCGGGATGGTGCAATGAATCAAGAGTGACATGTATGAAAAATAATGCATGGTGGCTTTGCGACAAATACGATGTCAACTACATGATCATGCAATGGCAATATGACAAAAGTAAAGTATGTCATGATGATGATGAACGGAACGGTGGAAAGTTGCATGGCAATATATCTCGGAATGGCTATGGAAATGCCATAATAGGTAGGCATGGTGGCTGTTTTGAGGAAGATATAAGGAGGTTTATGTGTGATAGAGCGTATCATATCACGGGGTTTGGATGCACCGGCGAAGTTTGCACCAACTCTCAAGGTGAGAAAGGGCAATTCACGGTACCGAAGAGGCTAGCAAAGGCAGAAAGGTAAAAGTGCGTATAATCTATGGACTCAACATTAGTCAAAAGAAATAATATACTTATTGCAAAAATTTAGAAGTCATCAAAAATCAAGTACTACGCGCATGCTCCTAGGGGGATAGATTGGTAGGAAAAGACCATCGCTCGTCCCCGACCGCCACTCATAAGGATGCACAAGCCAGGTACACTTCATGTTTCAAATTTGTTACACAACTTTAACCATACGTGCATGCTATGGGACTTGCTAACTTCAACACAAGCATTATTTAAATTCACAACTACTCAACTAGCATGACTCTAATATCACCATCTTCATATCTCAAAACAATTATCAAGCATCAAACTTTTCTTAGTATTCAACGCACTCAAAAAGAAAGTTTCACATATCTTGAATACCAAGCATATTAGGATTAAGCACATTACCATGCTATTTAAGACTCTCAAAAAGATATAAGTGAAGCATGAGAGTTCATCTATTTCTTAAAAATAAAACTACCACCATGCTCTAAAAGATATAAGTGAAGCACTAGAGCAAACAACAAACTACTCCGAAAGATATAAGTGAAGATCAATGAGTAGTCAAATAATTACACAACTATGTGAGGACTCTCTAACATTTAAGAATTTAAGATCTTGATACTTTATTCAAACAGCAAGCAAAACAAAATAAAATGACATGCAAGGATAGCACAACTCATGTGAAGAAGCAAAAACTTAGGCTCAACCGATACTAACCGATAGTTGTTGAAGAAGAAAGGTGGGATGCCTACTGGGGCATCCCCAAGCTTAGATGCTTGAGACTTCTTGAAATATTATCTTGGGGTGCCTTGGGCATCCCCAAGCTTGAACTTTTGTGTCTCCTTAATTCCTCTCATATCATGGTTTCTCTTTTTATCAAAAGCTTCATTCACAACAAACTCAACAAGACCTCGTGAGATAGGTTAGTATAAACCAATGCAAAACCTTATAATTTTCTACTATAAAAAATCACTAACATTATTATTCAACATTGCATACTAAATGCCTCTGCATATTTAATACTCATATCCTCAAATAGAATCATTAAACAAGCAAACATATGCAAACAATGCAAACATAACAGCAATCTGCCAAAACAGTACATTCTGTAAAGAATGCAAGAGTATCAATACTTACCTGACTCCAAAAATTATGAACTAAAATTCCCACTGTAAGAAATTTATCATAGCTCAATATGCAAAAATATTCAACAGTATACCACTCTCTGACTTTTCTAGGGAATTTTTGCAACAGCGGTAAACTTTCTGTTTTCAAACAGCAACATGTATACTAGCAAAATAAGCATGGCAAAGGATATCCTTGACTTTTTTATTGAAAATAAAGATGCAAAACACTAATATAAATAAAAGAAAGCAAAAATAAAAAGAAAATTACATGAAACTCCAAGCAAAACACATATCATGTGGTGAATAAAAATATAGCTCCAAGTAAAGTTACCGATGAACGAAGACGAAAGAGGGGATGCCTTCCGGGGCATCCCCAAGCTTAGGATCTTGGTTGTCCTTGAATATTACCTTGGGGTGCCTTGGGAATCCCCAAGATTAGGCTCTTGCCACTCCTTATTCCATAGTCCATCGAATCTTTACCCAAAACTTGAAAACTTCACAACACAATACTTAACAGAAAACTCGTGAGCTCCGTTAGCGAAAGAAAAGAAAACACCACTTCAAGGTACTGTAATGAACTCATTCTTTATTTATATTGGTGTTAAACCTACTGTATTCCAACTTCTTTATTATTTTATAAACTATTTTACTAGCCATAGAGTCATCAAAATAAGCAAACAACACAATGAAAACAGAATCTGTCAAAAACAGAACAGTCTGTAGTAATCTGTAACTAACGCAAACTTCTGGAACTCCAAAAATTCTAAAATAAATTGGTGGACCTGAGGAATTTGCATAGTAATCATCTGCAACAAGAATAACCTAAATCTCACTCTCCAGTAAAAAGTTCTAGCTAATCTCGTGAGCGCTAAAGTTTCTATTTGTTTACAGCATGATCATAAAGACTTTACCCAAGTCTTCCCAAAGGTTCTACTTGGCACAAACACTAATTAAAACATAAAACCACATCTAAACATAAGCTAGATGGATTATTTATTACTAAACATAACCAAAAATCAAGAAACTAAAATAAAATTGGGTTGCCTCCCAACAAGCGCTATCGTTTAAAGCCCCTAGCTAGGCATGATGATTTCAATGATGCTCACATAAGAGATAAGAATTGAAACATGAAGAGAGCATCATGAAGAATATGACTAGCAAATTTAAGTCTAAACCACTTCCTATGCATAGGGATTTTGTGAGCAAACTACTTATGGGAACAAGAATCAACTTGCATAGGAAGGTAACACAAGCATAACTTCAAAATTTTAAGAACATGGAGAGGAAACCTGACATTATTGCAATTCCTACAAGCATATATTCCTCCCTCATAATAATTTTCAGTAGCATCATGAATGAATTGAACAATATAACCAGCACCTAAAGCATTCTTTTCATGATGTACAAGCATAGAAAATTTACTACTCTCCACATAAGCAAAATTCTTCTCATCAACAATAGTGGGAGCAAACTCAACAAAATAACTATCATGTGATTGAAAATTAAGATCAAGATGACAAGTTTCATGGTTATCATTATTCTCTAAAGCATACGTGTCATCACAATAATCATCATAGATAGGAGGCATGCTTTCATCATAGTAAATTTGCTCATCCAAGCCTGGGGGACAAAAAATATCATCTTCATCAAACATAGCATCCCCAAGCTTGTGGCTTTGCATATCATTAGCATCATGGATATTCAAGGAATTCATACTAACAACATTGCAATCGTGCTCATCATTCACATATCTAGTGCCAAACATTTTAATTCATTCTTCTTCTAACACTTTGGCACAATTTTCCTTTCCATCATACTCATGGAAGATATTAAAAAGGTGAAGCGTATGAGACAAACTTAATTCCATTTTTTTTGTAGTTTTATTTTATAAACTAAACCAGTGATAAAACAAGAAACAAAAAGATTCGATTGCAAGATCTAAAGATATACCTTCACTTACCTAGCCTCCCCGGCAACGGCGCCAGAAAAGAGCTTGATGTCTACTACACAACCTTGTTCTTGTAGACGTTGTTGGGCCTGCAAGTACACAGGTTTGTAGGACAGTAGCAAATTTCCCTCAAGTGGATGACCTATGGTTTTTCAATCTGTAGGAGGTGTAGGATGAAGATGGTCTCTCTCAAACAACCCTGCAACCAAATAATAAAGAGTCTCTTGTGTCCCCAACACACCCAATACAATGGTAAATTGTATAGGTGCACTAGTTAATGAAGAGATGGTGATACAAGTGCAATATGGATGGTAGATAAAGGTATTTGTAATCTGAAAATATAAAAACAGCAAGGTAACAAGTGGTAAAAGTGAGCGTAAATGGTATTGCAATGCTAGGAAACAAGGCCTAGGGTTCATACTTTCACTAGTGCAAGTTCTCTCAACAATAATAACATAGATAGATCATATAACAATCCCTCAACATGCAACAAAGAGTCACTCCAAAGTCACTAATAGCGGAGCACAAACGAAGAGATTATGGTAGGGTACGAAACCACCTCAAAGTTATTCTTTCCAATCAATCCGGTGGGCTATTCCTATAAGTGTCACAAACAGCCCTAGAGTTCGTACTAGAATAACACCTTAAGATACAAATCAACCAAAACCCTAATGTCACCTACATACTCCAATGTCACCTCAAGTATCCGTGGGTATGATTATACGATATGCGTCACACAATCTCAGATTCATCTATTCAACCAACACATAGAACCTCAAAGAGTGCCCCAAAGTTTCTACCAGAGAATCACGACGAAAACGTGTGCCAACCCCTATGCATAGGTTCCCAATGTCACGAAACCCGCAAGTTGATCGCCAAAACATACATCAAGTGGATCAATAGAATAACCCATTGTCACCACGGTTATCTCACGCAAGACATACATCACGTGTTCTCAAATCTTTAAAGACTCAATCCGATAAGATAACTTCAAAGGGAAAACTCAATCCATTACAAGAGAGTAGAGGGGGAGAAGAAACATAGGATCCAACTATAATAGCAAAGCTCGCGATACATCAAGATCGTGCCAAATCAAGAACACGAGAGAGAGAGATCAAACACATAGCTACTAGTACATACCCTCAGCCCCGAGGGTGAACTACTCCCTCCTCGTCATGGAGAGCGCCGGGATGATGAAGATGGCCACCGGTGAGGGTTCCCCCCTCCGGCAAGGTGCTGGAACAGGGTCCCGATTGGTTTTTGGTGGCTCTGGAGGTTTTGCGGCGGCGGAACTCCCGATCTAATCTCTGTTCTGGAAGTTTTACGATACGTAGGTATATATGGGTGCAGGGGTGCGTCGGTGGAGCTTGGGGGCCCCCGAGGAGGGGGGCGCCCTAGGGGTGGGCGCGCCCCACCCTCGTGGCCAGCTCCCGTATCTTGACGTGAGAGTCCAAGTCTATCGGTGGGTTTCCTTCCAAAATAACTTCTCCATTGATTTCGTTCGTTTTGACTCCGTTTGATATTCCTTTTCTTGAAACTTTGAAATAGGCAAAAACAGCAAATCTGGGCTAGGCCTCCGGTTAATAGGTTAGTCCCAAAAGTAACATAAAAGTGGAAAATAAAGCCCAATATTGCCCAAAACAGTAGATAAAATAGCATGGAGCAATAAAAAATTATAGATACGTTGGAGACGTATCAGGAAGCACCATCACCATGGATTACTTCATCCCCTCTAGGACTAGTAGCAGCCATGGATGGAGAGGACGATGATGCCCAACAGAAGCAGCCGCCCTGGATGGAACTTATTTTTTTGATTCTCAATTAGTTAGCAGTAGCGCGGGTACCACACGCCCTACTCCTAAAAGTAAGCTGTAGCGCCCTAGCAGTAGTGCAAGCCCCCGCGCTACTGCTAGGAAATTACCCGCGCTACTACTAGGGTTTTCCCTAGTAGTGGGGGCCCTCTCCCCCTCTCTCCCGGTGGTGCCGGAACGCCGCCGGGGCCATCATCGTCATCGCAATCTACACCAACACCTCCGTCATCTTCACCAACATCTCCCTCACCTTCCCCATCTATCTACAGCGGTCCACTCTCCCGCAACCTGCTGTACCCTCTACTTGAACATGGTGCTTTATGCTTCATATTATTATCCAATGATGTGTTGCCATCCTATGATGTCTGAGTAGATTTCCGTTGTCCTATCGGTTATTCGTGAATTGCTATGACTGGTTTAATTTGCTTGTGGTTATGTTGTTGTCCTTTGGTGCCCATCATATGAGCGCGCGCGTGGATCACACCATAGGGTTAGTTGTATGTTGATAGGACTATGTATTGGAGGGCAAGAGTGACAGAAGCTTCAACCTAGCATAGAAATTGATGCATACGAGATTGAAGAGGGACCAATATATCTTAATGCTATGGTTGGGTTTTACCTTAATGAACATTAGTAGTTGCAGATGCTTGCTAATAGTTCCAATCATAAGTGCATAGAATTCCAAGTCAGGGATGACATGCTAGCAGTGGCCTCTCCCACATAAAACTTGCTATCGGTCTAGTAAAGTAGTCAATTGCTTAGGGACAATTTCGCAACTCCTACCACCACTTTTCCACACCCGCTATACTAACTTTATTGCTTCTTTACCTAAACAGCCCCTACTTTTTATTTACGCGCTCTTTATTATCTTGCAAACCTATCCCGTTACACCTAGAAAGTACTTCTAGTTCATGCTTGTTCTAGGTAAAGCGAACGTTAAGCGTGCGTAGAGTTGTATCGATGGTCGATAGAACTTGAGGGAATATTTGTTCTAACTTTAGCTCCTCGTTGGGTTCGACACTCTTACTTATCGAAAGAGGCTATAATTGATCCTCTATACTTGTGGGTTATCAACATACAACGGGTGCAAGCCAGTTTTGCACACGCAGAATACTCGGGTTAAACTTGACGAGCCTAGCATATGCAGATATGGCCTCGGAACACTGAGACCGAAAGGTCGAGCATGAATCATATAGTAGATATGATCAACATAGTGATGTTCACCATTGAAAACTACTCCATCTCAGGTGATGATCGGACATGGTTTAGTTGATATGGATCACGTGATCACTTAGATGATTAGAGGGATGTCTATCTAAGTGGGAGTTCGTAAAGTAATATGATTAATTGAACTTTAATTTATCATGAACTTACTACCTAATAGTATTTTGCATGTCTACGTTGTTGTAGATTAATGGCACGTGTTACTGTTCCTTTGAATTTTAATGCGTTCCTAGAGAAAGCTAAGTTGAAAGATGATGGTAGCAACTACACGGACTGGGTCCGTAACTTGAGGATTATCCTCATTGCTGCATAGAAGAATTACGTCCTGGAAGCACCGCTAGGTGCAAGACCTGCTGCAGGAGCAACGCCGGATGTTATGAACGCCTGGCAGAGCAAAGCTGATGACTACTCGATAGTTCAGTGTGCCATGCTTTACGGCTTAGAACAGGGAATTCAACGGCGTTTTGAACGTCATGGAGCATATGAGATGTTCCAGGAGTTGAAGTTAATATTTCAAGCAAATGCCCGGATTAAGAGATATGAAGTCTCCAATAAGTTCTACAACTGTAAAATGGAGATGAATAGTTCTATCAGTGAACATATACTCAAAATGTCTGGGTACCACAATTACTTGACTCAACTGGGGGTTAATCTTCCGGTTGATGGTGTCATTGACAGAGTTCCTCAATCACTGCCACCAAGCTACAAAAGCTTCATGATGAACTATAATAGGCAAGGGATGGGTAAGAAAATTCCCGAGCTCTTCGCGATGCTAAAGGCTGCGGAGGTAGAAATCAAGAAGGAGCATCAAGTGTTGATGGTCAACAAGACCACTAGTTTCAAGAAAAAGGGCAAAGGGAAGAAGGGGAACTTCAAGAAGAACGGCAAGCAAGTTGCTGATCAAGTGAAGAAGCCCAAGTCTGGACCTAAGCCTGAGACTGAGTGCTTCTATTCCAAAGGGACTGGTCACTGGAAGCGGAACTGCCCCAAGTATTTGGCGGATAAGAAGGATGGCAAAGTGATAGGTATATTTGATATACATGTTATTGATGTGTACCTTACTAATGCTCGTAGTAGCGCCTGGGTATTTGATACTGGTTCTGTTGCTCATATTTGCAACTCAAAACAGGGGCTACGGATTAAGCGAAGATTGGCTAAGGACGAGGTGACAATGCGTGTGGGAAATGGTTCCAAAGTCGATGTGATCGCCGTCGGCACACTACCTCTACATCTACCTTTGGGATTAGTTTTAGACCTGAATAATTGTTATTTGGTGCCAGCGTTAAGCATGAACATTATATCTAGATCTTGTTTGATGCGAGACGGTTATTCATTTAAATCAGAGAATAATGGTTGTTCTATTTATATGAGTAATATATTTTCTGGTCATGCACCCTTCATCAGTGGTCTATTTTTGTTGAATCTTGATAGTAGTGACACACATATTCATAGTATTGAAGCCAAAAGATATAAGTTTAATAAAGACAGTGCAACTTATTTGTGGCGCTGCCGTTTAGGTCATATTGGTGTAAAGTGCATGAAGAAACTCCATGCTGATGGGCTTTTGGAATCACTTGATTATGAATCACTTGATGCTTGTGAACCATGCCTGTCGGTGCGGGGACGACACCTATGGGATCACGAGAATCCCTACTACGGTTGTGGGGCGCGGGGTCGTGAGAAGAGCGGATCAAACAGATAGCACACGGGTTCTTTATCCAGGTTCGGGCCGCGAGGATGCGTAAAACCCTACTCCTGCTTTGGTGGTTTGTTTATCTGTGTTCTTGAACTAGCAATGGGGCGTGAGGAGCTCCAAAAAGCCGAATCCCCCTCCTGGTCTCCTTAGGCCTCCTTTTATAGGGAAAGGGGTTGCCACAGTGGCACACGGGAGGTGGAAAGGGTACAGTGATGCGAGTTTATCCCTCGCATTACATGACAAGGCGCCTTAATGCGTCTTGCTTAGGTGTCCTTGCTTTATCGGGGTCGGGGGAGAGCCCTGTCTCGTCCGTCGCCGCTCCCCTTCGTGTCGACACGCGCCCTGGCCAGCGGTGCCTGTGGTGCCATGTAGGCAGGTAGGCACCTGAGGTGGCGCAGCGGTGGGTCTCCACGAAGATCCTCTTGCCGCCACGCAGGTGCCTTCCCAACTGGTTGGGTCGGCAGCTGCATGCGAACGGTGGTGGAGGTTTGATTGGCGTGGGCCTGATGGTGGCCCTACGGGTGCCCTTGGCGAGGGCCTCGTTGTATCCCCGACAAGGGTCTTGCCGGGGCCCCGGCAAGGGTCTTGCCGTGGCGCCTGCTGTCATCCCCGTCAAGGCTCTTGCCGGGGGCCTTGTGGTCCTCCTTGGCTGGGATCCCGCCAAGGGTCGTCATCTTCTATTGTGTGTATCTGATCTTGAATGTCTTCACAAAGATCTGCATGCCACCACGGGGATGTCTCCCGAATCCTTTCCCCATGACGCAATGCTCCTTGAGGAAGATCGTCTTCGGGCGGCTGTGAGAGCAGCACGCTGCCAGCAAGCCTTGCGCCGCTACCATAGCCGCAAGGTTCATGCCCGAAGCCTTGAGGAAGGCGACCTTGTCCTTCGGCGCGCTCAATCGCCAAGAATTCCACTAAGTTGACGCCAAAGTGGAAGGCCCTTATCGGGTATCGCGAGTCACGGGCATGGCACAGTCCGCTCGAGATCAAGATGTCGTCCGGTGAGTAACTCACGGAACATTGAGCATCTTCGCAAGTTTTACCCGAGGCGTGGCTTGCCGCCCCAAGCAAGCCACCTTTTGTACAAGCATTGCCGATGATGCATGTAACCCTTTGTACAAAGCCAAGCGCAGACCCTGAGCATAAATAAATGAAGCGCTGGTGCCCTAAGTTATAGCATGCATGCTAGGTCGAGTCTCGTCCTTGGTTAGTGTTGATAGTGCTTAGCGGCGACTAACCCCTAGCTTAGAGGTCAAGTGTGCGTCTCTTTGTCGTTCTTTTGTCTTCTTTGGTTCGCAGGACTCACAGATACCCTTGCCGCATCTCTTGAGGACGAAAAAGAAAAGAGGGACAGACCGACATCTAGACCCCGGCAAGCCAGTATTGCCGAGGGCTTCAAGTACAAAGATTCACCTAGGGCAAACCAGAGTTGCCGGGGGCTACAGCTTCAGATAAGTTCTTCATCCCTTATCATGCATTCTCTTATGGACTGAGGTATGTGAAACCTCGTTTTTTCCCAAAGCTACCATGCTCCCCTAAAACTATAGGCCCTAGGGCTCGTTCCTGGGGCCAGGTTTGGTCGTAGTCGCGGCAGCAAAAGGATGAAACGAGAAGCCTGAACCCACCTCATCCCTGCCTCCGCCGAAAGCGTGAGAAAGGTCGAGCGAAGTGGGAAGACGGTAGGGCCTGTTGCCGGGCAAGGAAATGTTTATCTTGGGGATATCAAGGATTTACTCCTTGTTGTGGGTTCTACCCGCAAACAAATGACCCGGCAGGCATCCCTTTTTCATTAAAAGCATTCCACTCAGGTACAGCCCATGGGGAATGAAATACATGAATGATGGGATTACAAGTTTTAAATTCAGCTAAGGCCTAAAGGCTTACAAGATAAAAAGAGATAAGTTGCCCGTAGTCCCTTTCTTGTCCCTCTCCTCAGGAGGCAGGTCAAGGAGGCGAAAAGGGCAAAAGGGGCGCCTAGGCGAGCTACGGGTGGCAGGAGGCACCAAGAGAACATCTCGGTGGCCGTCCGAAGGCTGGATGGTGATGGCGGCGCCGGAAGCAGAGCTCGAAGACGAGGCGGCAGGACGTCAGCACGCGTCGAAGGCGTCGGTGCCCGCGTACTCCGATTTGACGGCCTTGCCGCCCGCCCTCTTCCTCTTCCGCAGCCTCCCAACGCCAGCCGCCCAAGGAGACGACCCCGAGAAGTTCAGGAAACCGGCGACACGGATGATAGGATCGCCGGTGCCGCACGGAGCGGCGCCCGACACCTAGTCGGACCCGTCATCCTGCCGCCTGCTACCCTCGTCGTCGCTGCCGCTGTCCTCCTCGCCACTCCTGCCCGAGGAGGAGTCTTCGCTATCAGAAGAGCTCTCCACGCAGCACCTTGCTCGAGTCCCGAAGCACCCGAAGACCTTGACGGAGAGGAGGCCGCCCTCCATCAGCTTGAAATGGAGAGTGAGCCCCGCCGTCAAGCGGTGGATATGAGCGAATGTCTTCCACCCTCGACCAAGATACATCACTTGAGGGGCTGGAAAGTCGACGCGAACTCGCGTACCACTGATCCAACAGCCCCTCATGTGCAACCGCAATGACTCCGGCAGATCCAGCTCCATCTCACTCGCGAATGGAGTTGGGAGACGAAGGCGAGGCGGCCGGCGCAGCCTGACGAAGAACTCGCAAGGGTCATCCCCAACATGGCCCTCCATGGGGGGAGGAACTATGGCGGCGAGACGCGCGCCGCCCCTGCTCTCTTCCTGGCGCCTCGAGCGGGTTCACTCCCCTTCCCTCGCTGGCTGGCTCTGCCACCGCAGGTGAAGGAGAAGGAAGGACGCGTTGTCGAGCGGCGACCCTTTCCGCCACCATTGAAGGGCCAGGATTCCCTCTCTCCATGACTGATGGAGGGGGGGAGCAGAAGCTGAAGGAAGGAGAAGATGGAAGAGTGCGGGACGCCGCCCCCCGCTCTTTATAAAGGAACGGGTGGGGGCTCGCCGCCTGGCCAGCCAATCAAGACGCGAAAGGCGAGGGAAGGACCAACCGCTGCCCTGCCCGCGACGGCCCGGTTTCCGCCTTCACCGCTTGCCACCCCAAGCGCATGAGAGCCACGTGGCGAGGCATGCGGGACCGAGGCGACGGGTGAGGTGACCTCTCCCCACCCCGTGATCGTGGGGAGTGGACGCCTTGAAGACCACGCCTGCCGATTCCATAAATGGGCCGCGCCTCCACGCCTCCCTCCGTTTATGGGGATGGCGCGAACCGCCCCCTTTCACTACGACGTGACGCGTGCGTGCAGAGCTCAGCCCCACGCATGCCGCCCACGTCACGCACGCCTCCCCACGCTGAGCCACGCGCGGGAGGCATGGGAAGCGCATCGTGAAGAGACTTCTGCGGTAAAACTACCCGCCTGCCCGCAAGATTGCTTTTTGGGCCTAGCCCAACGACGCGATTGCGCTTACGTGTGGCCCAGGCCCGGGGGCTCCTGTCGGTGTACAAAAAGAGGGGTACGCTCTTTGTACCCCTATAACTGTGCATGGGCAGTCTGAGCCGCGGGCGCCGCCGCACTGAGCAAGGCAAGGGAGGTGAGCCAAGGTAAGGTCGAGGCTCGAAAGGAGCAGAACGACGCCAAGACCAAGACCACAAAGAGCAAAGGGGACGAAGCGGACTCCCCCGCCAAGGTCCTTGCCGGGGGGCGGTTTTAGCAAACCCGGCAAGACCCTTGCCGTGGCCGCTCGCCCCATGCCTACGGAGCGAATCACCCTTGAGTCCACTGCCCCCATAGGGCAAGGTTTTGGGAGACATCCCCGTGGTGGCATGCAGATCTTTGTGAAGACATTCAAGATCAGATACACACTATGGAAGATGACGACCCTTGGCGGGATCCCAGCTAAGGAGGACCACAAGGCCCCCGGCAAGAGCCTTTCCAGGGATGACAGCAGGCGCCACGGCAAGACCCTTGCTGGGGCTACGGCGAGGCCCTTGCCAAGAGCACCCGTAGGGCCACCATCAGGCCCACGCCAATCAAACCTCCACCACCGTTCGCATGCAAGTGCCGACCCAACCAGTTGGGCAGGCACCTACGTGGCGGCAAGTAGATCTTCGTGGAGACCCACCACTGCGCCACCTCAGCTGCCTACCTGCCTACATGGCACCACGGGCACCGCTGGCCAGGGCGCGTGTCGACACGAAAGGGAGCGGCGATGGACGAGACTGGGCTCTCCCCCGCCCCCGATAAAGCAAGGACACCTAAGCAAGACGCATTAAATGCGCCTTGTCATGTAATGCGAGGGATAAACTCGCATGAATGTACCCATTCCACCTCCTGTGTGCCACTGTGGCAACCCCTTTCCTTATAGAAGGAGGCCCGAGGCGACCAGGAGGAGGATTCGGCTTTTTGGAGCTCCTCACCCCATAGCTAGTTCAAGAACACAGATAAACAAACCACCAAAGTAGGAGTAGGGTTTTACGCATCCTCGCGGCGCGAACCTGGATAAAGAACCCGTGTGCTATCTGTTTGATCCGCTCTTCTCACGACCCCGCGCCCCGCAACCGTAGTAGGGATTCTTGTGATCCCATAGGTGTCGCCCCGACCGACATCTTTGGCGCGCCCTGTAGGGGCGCAGTTGTGAGAATCAGCTCTAGCAGTTATTTCGACGCTTCTTCATCGTCATGGCGCCTAAGAAGAAGATGGCGGTGGCGGTTGGCCCGTCGGAAGCCGGACATCCCATCCCGACGCGGGCGAGCAGCGGACCGGTCGCAGAAGAACTCGGGCGCCGCCGCGGACACCAACACCGCCCCAAAGAGTCAAGTTTGGGAGGCGGCGATGCTCGGCGCTTAGTAACGGCCGCACGCCGCCAAATCCAAAGACGGAGCCAGGCCCTTCCGCGGTGGCGCGGCCTTACAAGATTGTTGCCACCCCGCCGCAGCGACGCGAGGGCTTCAAGACTCCCACGCCGCGCCGACGGCGCGCTCTTCTCAAGCGGGCGCGATTTAACGACGAATCACGCTGAGGACCCCGGGCGCCGCCATGAAAGAGCCCCGAGCGCCACTCCCGGGATTTAGAAGACCTGCCCGCTCGCCGAGGCGCTCGTGAAGATGGCATGCGACCGCGGGGTCGTGATGGAGCTCCTTCTGACATATTCAGAAGTCGAAGCGCGTCGTGATCCGTGCAGGTTTCGCTGCCACCAACGCCAGCAGAAGCCCTGGCGCGCGCGCAGTTGCTCCTCGGTTTTCCTCCCACTACGAGGAAACTCGACGAATGGAGTGGACGCCAGAAGCCTAAGCCGCATTGCAAGGTTTGAAGAAGTACCTCTCCTCCGCACCGATACTAGTTGCGCCTAGGCCACAGGAGCCGTTGCTGCTATACCTGGCGGCAACGGACCAGGTGGTCAGCGCCGCACTGGTGGCGCAGAGAGAGGTTGACGACGAGGTGATGGCAGCGGCAGAGCCCGACACCACCAATGCAGAGACGACACAACCAGTTGAAGTGCCGCCGAAGAAGAAATGATGCAGCACCCGTTTACTTTGTTAGTTCCTCCCGAGGGGGCTAGATCAAGGTACTCCGCGGCAGTAAACTGCTCTTCGGCCTTCTTATGGCCTCGAGGAAGCTGTGTCACTACTTCCAGGCACACGAGATCACTGTCGTCACTCGCTTCCCTCTGCAACGGATATTGCACAATCCAGATGCGACGGGAAGAATTGTGGAATGGGCACTGGAGCTGTCCAGCTTTGGCCTCAAGTTTGAAAGTACTTCGACGATTCAGAGCCGAGTCCTAGCGGAGTTCATTGCAGAATGGACCGCAACGCCTGACGAAGAAGCCCAAGAGACTGCTCTCCCCGGCAAGGAGGGAGGTGTCAACAAACAATACGGCAGAGTACGAAGGGCTTCTTGCCGGTCTTAGGATTGCGGCGGACCTCAGAATCAAGAAACTCATCGTCAGGGGGGACTCGCAGCTTGTCGTCAAGCAAGTCAACAAGGATTACCAGAGCCCGTTGATGAAGGCCTACGCCGATGAAGTGAGAATTGAAGAGCGTTCGACAAGATATAAAGCTGAACACGCCTCGAAAGCGAGAACGATATCGCCGACTACTCATCAAAACGCTGCCCTCAAGCTACCCGTGGAACCAGGTACCTTTGTGCTTCAGCTAACTCAGCCATCCGCTGATCCATCAACAGAGCGTAATAAGAGGAGGAAATCAGGGCCCGGCAAGTACTTTCCCACCGAAGCTCTCGGAGCCGCCCGGCAAGGATGTTGCGGGGATACCGAGCCCGCTAAGGACGATCGCTCCGGTGGAGCATCAAGCTCTTGCCGCCGAGACAGCCGCTCCTATAGCGGAGGAAATGCCTTTAGTCTCGCCGTCGAGCCCTGTGCTCCAGCAGGCACAACATACCGTCCGATTCCTCCAAACAGGGAACTTCCAGAGGAGCAGGAAGAAGCGGAAAGTAGCCCGTCGCTTTACCATGTACCAGTTCGTCGATGACGCCCTGCATGTAAAGAGGCCGAACGGTGTGAAATTGAAGTGTATCCCCGAGAGGAGGGATCGAGCTGTTGGCGGAAATACACGGAGGCATATGTGGATCCCACATTGGGTCAAGGGACTTGCCGCCAAGGCATTTCGGCAAGGCTTCTTCTCGCCCATCGCCTCCAGATGCGACGACACTAGTCAGCAGTGTGAAGCGGTCGGCCCATTCAAAGAAGCTTCATCAGCCAGCTCAAGCCCTTCAAACCATTTCTCTCTCTTGGCCCTTCTCGGTCCGGGGCTCGACATATCGGGCCCTTCCCCACGCTGTCGGGGGCTTTGAGTACTTGTACGCTGTAATCGACAAGTTCACAAAGTGGCCGGAGGTGGAGGCAAGGAGGAAGGTCACAACTTCGGCCACCGTCAAGTTCTTCAAGGAACTAGTGTGCCGCTTTGGTGTACCAACAGGTTATCACCGACAACGGCACACGTTCACAAGCCGCACCTTCATGCAATATACTCAAGACCTCGCAAGAAAGTGCATTTTGCCTGCTGCTCACCCACCGAGCAATGGTCAAGCGAGAGGGCAAATGCTGAAGTATCATGAGGCCTAAGGACCAAGACCTTTGACAGCTGCACAAGAGTGGAAGGCGCTGGATTGATGAGTTGCCGGGCGGTTCTTTGGTCGATCAGACGACGCCAAATCGAGCCACCGCCGTACACCTTTTGCCCGTATACGGGTAGAAGCAGCTTCCCCACTGAACTCATATACGGGTCACCTCGAGTGCTCGCTATGAAGAGCTTGAGCAAGAGCAACCGCGCGCGTGATGATGCAATGCTCCTTGAGGAAGACGCTTCGCGGCCGTGAGAGCAGCACGCTATCAAAGAAGCCTTGCGCCGCTACCATAGCCGCAAGGTTCATGCCCGGCCTTGAGGAAGGCGACCTTGTCCTTCGCACGCTCAATCGCCAAGAATTCCAACAAGTTGACGCCAAAGTGGAAGGCCCTTATCGGGTAATACGAGTCACCGGCCCGCATACCGACCGAGACCGTAGATGCCATTCGGGTGAGTAACTCCTGGAAAATTGAGCATCTTCGCAAGTTTTACCCGTAAGGCGCGGCTTGCCGGCCCCCCCGGCAAGCCACCTTTTGTACAAGCATTGCCGATGATGCATGTAACCCTTTGTACAGAGCCAGGCGCAGACCCTGGGCATAAATAAATGAAGCGCTGGCGCCCTAAGTTATAGCATGCATGCTAGGTCAAGTCTCGTCCTTGGTTAGGGTTGATAGTGCTTAGCGGCGATTAACCCCTAGCTTAGAGGTCGAGTGTGCGTCTCTTTGCCGTTCTTTTGTCTACTTTGGTTCGCAGGACTCACAGATATCCTTGCCGCATCTCTTGAGGACGAAAAAGAAAAGAGGGACAGACCGACATCTAGACCCCGGCAAGCCAGTATTGCCGGGGGCTGCAAGTTCAAAGATTCACCCACGGCAAACCAGAGTTGCCAGGGGCTACAGCTTCAGAGGTGCACCGGGACGACACCTATGGGATCACAAGAATCCCTACTACGGTTATGCAGGCGCTGGTCGTGAGAAGAGCGGATCAAACAGATAGCACACGGTTCTTTATCCGTGTTCGGGCCATGAGGATGCGTGAAACCCTACTCCTGGTTTGGTGGTTTGTTTATCTCGTGTTCTTCCACTAGCTATGGGGCGTGAGGAGCTCCAAAGCCGAATCCTCCTCCTGGTCGCCTCGGCCTCCTTTTTATAAGGAAAGGCTGCCAGGGCACACAGGAGGTGGAAAGGCACATGATGCGAAGTTTATCCTCAGATTACATGACAAGGCGCCTTTAAATGCGCCTTGCTTAGGTGTCCTTGCTTTATCGGGGATTGGGAGAGCGTTGTCTCGTCTGTCGCCGCCCCTTCAGGTCGACACGCGCCTGGCCAGCGGTGCCTGTGGTGCCATGTAGGCAGGCAGAAGCTGAGGTGGCGCAGTGGTGGGTCTCCACGAAGATCCGCTTGTCGCCACGCAGTGCCCGCCCAACCGTTGGGTCGGCAGCTGCATGCGAACGGTGGTGGAGGTTTGATTGGCGTGGGCTCGATGGTCGCCCCACGGGTGCCCTTGGCGAGGGCTCCGTCGTAGCCCCGCAAGGGTCTTGCTGGGCGCTGTTGCCGCCCCCTGCAAGGCTCTTGCCGGGGGCCTTGTGGTCCTCCTTGGCTGGGATCCCACCAAGGGTCATCATCTTCTATAGTGTGTATCTGATCTTGAATGTCTTCACAAAGATCTGCATGCCACCACGGGGATGTCTCCCGAATCCTTGCCCCATGGGGGCATTGAACTCAAGGGTGATTCGCTCCGTAGGTGTGGGGCGAGCGGCCACGGCAAGGGTCTTGCCGGGTTTGCTAAAACCGCCCCCCGGCAAGGATCTTGCCGGGGTTGTCCGCTTCGTCCCCTTTGCTCTTTGTGGCCTTGGTCTTGGCGTCGTCCTGCTCCTTTCGAAGCTTCGCCTTACCTTGGCTCACCTCCCTCGCTTTGCTTTCAAGGCGTGGCAAAGGTTCGCAGCCTCGGACTGCCTGCAGACAAGTTATAGGGGTACAAAAGTGTACCTCTTTTTGTACACCGACAGAGCCCCGGCCTGGGCCACACGGAAGCAAATCACGCTGCTGGGCTAGGCCCAAAATGGTGCGCGGGCAGGCGGGGTGGTTTTACCATGTAAGTCTCTTTCGCCACGCTTCCCATGCCTCCCGCTGCGGATCAGCGTGGGAGGCGTGTGTGACATGGGCGGCATGCGTGGGGTTGAGCTCAAGCATGCGCCACGCTAGCGATTAATCGCGAAAGGAGGCGGCCCGCGTTTTCCCCCATAAGAAGGAATAACTGTATGCCGCTGCTCACTTTCACCTCTTCTCTCGTGACCTTTTCCAATCTCGAGCCGCTGCTTCTCTCTTCCTTCCTCCTAAGCTTTATTATCTCCGTCAGTCGCTACTTCGCCACCCCTCTTCCTCAATCCTCTAGACTTCTCGGCCGCCATGGCGCCCAAATCCGCCAAGGGCAAGGGGGTGGCTAACAGCTCTGGGACCGTGGAGCCGCCGAAGAGCGCGCTGTCGGGGCACCGGACGAAGTCCGCCTTCTTCTTCCCCTCGTCGATTCGTGTTCATGAACTCCTGGCCTCCTTCAAGCCCTTATGGGGAGTGAAGACGGGGGGAGAGAATTCGGGGCACCCGGCGACGCGCATCTTTCCTGCCGCCTGCGCCGATCCTGCCCCAAATCGGTATCCCTTTTTTGTCGATTACCTTTCTTGCGGGTTACGCCCCCATTTTTCTGATTTCTTCTGCGACATCATGCACACCTTCGGCTTTCGCCTCTTGGATTTCACTCTGAATGCGGTGGCGTGCTTGGCTCTCTTTGCGCATCTTTGCGAAGGCTTTGCCGGAGTGCAGCCCAACACGGCACTCTTCCGCCATTATTTCTCCCCTCGAATCCAGCCCGGAGTTTCCGTCTCCGGATGCGTCGCCTGGATCTCAAGATCCAAGGGGGCGTACCCGGACGGTGCCATGAAGGAGAGGTGGGATGAATGGCGTGGCCGGTGGTGCTGGATCGAAGATGAAGACCCGCCAGAATTCTGCAAGGTCCGTCGAACGCCGCCGGTCCGCGGCAGCGACTGGGGTGATGTCGATGCTGCTGACGGGAGGCATACTGTCGCCACCACCAGGATCCTCTGGCTGACCCGGGCTGGGCTCACCCTGGAGATGATCGGGGAGGACTTCATTCACCGTCGGATCGCCCCATTACATAACAAGGGGAGGCCAACCTGGCTTTTTACGAACCCGACTGACATTATGCGGCTCCGCCCTGGCCTCGACCACAACTTCACGGTGATGGCGCATGCCCACTTCTGTCAGCGGCTTTTCCAGCTCGATGTGGGTTGTGACGGCAAGATTTAACGAACCGGCAAGGCCACGAGGGCTGCCGCAAAAGTCGGCAAGGCCGTCAAGGGGTCGTCCTTCAAGTTGCCAGCGGGGGTAGTCCCATTGTGCAATAACTCACGCCAGTCCGAGATCATTGCTATGATGCCGGACTGCAACGCGCACGACCCTGTCCCTAGCTGGCGAGCCGACAGATGCAGATGTGCAGCAATTCTTCGACTCCTTGATCGAGGTATCCGTCAATGCTGACGTCAAGAGGTGGCTTGTCATGGACACCACCCAGGCGGAGCTGGACTACATCGCCATTAGGGCGAGGGAGGCACATCTTGCCATGGAGGCCGGCAGCGCCGGGGGTGTGGAGGACAAGGCCGTGACGGCTGCGGAGGAGGAGCAGTTCACCCTATGGGCGGCGCCCACCGGGGAGGTCAGCAGCGTCGACGCTGGAGCTCCGCTTGTCGGGGACGCGCTGACGAAGTCATCGGAGGAGGAGGACGGGCGGCGGCTCGACGCCAACTGGGGAAGAGGGCGAGTCCCGCGGGCGGCTGGCTCCGCGAGCCGGTCCGGCCCGCAGGGCTACGCTGGCCTCAATTGACCCGGAGGGTCCGGGCGCCACACGAGGGCCACGGCAGCGAAGGGCTGACGAAGGCCGCTGAGAAGAAGAAGGCGACGCCCCTTCCTCATCCGCCGCCAAGACAAACCCCGCCCTTTTTCGCCCCTCCGCAAGCGCCGACTGGATGATAATGTGGAGCCCTTTCGATCTCGGTCTCTCACTGGAGAGGAAAAGGAAACTGTGGAAGAGGAGGAGACGGACGACGAGTAAGTACTCCGCCTCCATCACATCTCCACTTCCCGAATCGGGTCGCTTGTCATGATCCATTTTTGCTTTTGCAGGGAGACGGAGACGTTGGCCCAGAGGGCGAAGAGGGCGAGGACCTTGGCGAGCGGTCAGTCCCCGGCTGGGGCTTCAGAGACACCACTGGTGGTGCTGAGCAGCCCGGACAGCAGCCCCCGGCGCAGCCCCCAGTGTAAGTTCGTCACCCTCTTCTCACTCGACATGTGGTAAGCGCTCGATGCTATGATGCTGACCTTGCCGGGTTTGCAGGAGGGGAGCGGCAGCAGGAGGAGCCACAGATGGCTGCCCCTAACACACCACCCCCATCGACTATGCCGCCGCGGGGGGCGTTCCCGGCAAGGGTGAGGGAGTCCCGGACTAGGGGGTGTCCGGATAGCCGGACTATCGTCGCGGCCGGACTCCAAGACTATGAAGATACAAGATTGAAGACTTCGTCCCTGTCCGGATGGGACTTTCCTTGGCGTGGAAGGCAAGCTTGGTGATACGGATATGTAGATCTCCTACCATTGTAACCGACTCTGTGTAACCCTAACCAATCCGGTGTCTATATAAACCGGAGGGTTTTAGTCCGAGGATGAACAACAATCATACCATAGGCTAGCTTCTAGGTTTAGCCTCCTTGATCTCGTGGTAGATCTACTCTTGTACTACCCATATCATCAATATTAATCAAGCAGGAGTAGGGTATTACTCCATCGAGAGGGCCCAACCTGGGTAAAAACATCGTGTCCCTTGTCTCCTGTTACCATCCGCTTAGACGCACAGCCTGGGACCCCCTACCCGAGATCCGCCGGTTTTGACACCGACATTGGTGCTTTCATTGAGAGTTCTCCTCTGTTGTCACCGATAGGACCGATGGCTCCTTCGATCATCAACAATGACGCTGTCCGTGGTGAGACCTTTCTCCCGGACAGATCTTCGTGTTCGGGCGGCTTTGCATCGCGGGCCAACCCGCTGGCCATCCGAGCAGATCGAAGCTACGCCCGCCATCAGTCAGATTTGAAGTTTGAACTATACGGCCGATATATGGAGACTTGATCTTCGACGGATTTGAGCTCTCAGCCAAGCGTGCGCCAAGATCGCCCTCGATGGGCATGATCTAGCTCGCAGCGAACAAAGGCCCTAGAGGCCGCACCAAAGATCCGCCCGACCCTTAATCCGAGCCGGATTCCCGATCGAGGACGAGTGGTTGGACACACTCGGGGGCTACAATCTCTACTGAGATCGAGCCAACTCTATCCCCGCCTTTGCGAAGACCTTGACTTAGGGTGCCGGACTCCTCTTCGGGGACCAACCCTCCCATACCTACCAATCGAATCCGATTGGGCACCAAGTATGGAGTTCATCGCCGCAGACATCTTTCAAGACTCGCCTCTTTGGCGACATCCTGAATTCACTAAAGTCTCTCTCTTTATCCGGAGAGCCTCGGCCGACTACGGTCAGAAGGTTGGATACGGACGACAAAGAAATTCAACGCCCACCCACCACCCACTTTATAGCCAATTGCCGAAAGCTTACACGACGTGCTCGATTTGACTCAAGACATCGACGCATGGACGACGATGTAGGAGACAATAATGAACCAGCACCTATAGGATGCTGGATAACCACCTCATCCCATGATGTATACATGGTGGATACACCTAAAGGAAATGAAGACAAGGAACAATGGGACGCCACGAAGGATAAATCCTCAAAAGCAGTCAAACGGCAACGAACGCCAACAAAGTCCCGCCTCAACAAAGACCCAGCCATAGAGCAGGCTAACCGATGGACAAAGAACAAGCTATTGAGCAATCGTCCAACAAGACAACTTGGATAAACAATCTGTCCCGGCATGAAGACAACAGTCCGGACGATCCGACGGACAAACTATTGGAGCAAATGACCTCCAGAAAAGGCTCGTCGCCATCACAGTAGCCTAAAAAAGGTAGCGAAGCTCAAAACAGAGCAAGATGCACTCAGATCAGATGGAGCAAAGTATTCAGCACCGCAGACAAGTACGGCGATAGTCACCAACAAAGAGCTACCCAAAAGAAAGCTACTGCCTGATTGACGAGGAGGCCTTAGAGCCCCACAATTAAAAAGTAAGAAGGCCACCCAAATGGATGGACGACCCACGGCAAAAAGAGAGCAGGGAATGGCGCAAGCACACAAGCCAATATGCGATCTGCATAAGGATTCACATCAAAAGGATGGCCCAGTTAGGTCCATCTATGGGCCAAGAAAGCATGCTCATCAAAGTAATGCAATACGCCAAAATTCCAAAGATCACGGCACACCCAAATATAGGGGCGCCCACACCCCCTATGTTTCACCGATGAGGTGCTGGATCATGAATTTCCAGCGGAATTCAAACCCGTAAATATAGAGGCATACGACGGAACAACATACCCTGGAGTCTGGATTGAGGATTACATCCTCCACATACACATGGCTAGAGGAGACGATCTCCACGCCTATAAAATACTTACCCTTAAACTCAAAGGGCCAGCTTAGCATTGGCTTAAAAGCCTCCCGAAAATACCATTGGAAGCTGGGAAGAGCTCGAGGATGCATTTAGGGCAATTTTGGGGGACTTATGTCCGCCTCCGGATGCGTATTTATCTAAGTCACATATCTCAACAGCCCGAGAGTCAGCCCGAAATTTCGAACAGGTTCCTTACTAAAAGAACCAAATAGTCGATTGTCCGGACGCCGAAGCCTTAGCAGCTTTTAAACACAACGTCCGAGACGAATGGCTTGCCAGACACCTCGGCCAAGAAAAGCCAAGAACAATGGTCGCATTAACAAGCCTCATGACCCGCTTTTGCATGGGAGAGGATAGCTGGCTAGCAAGATGCAGCACCATCGACCCAAGTACATCCGAAATCAGGGATGGAAATGGGAAACCACGGCGCAACAAAGACCAGCGCCGCATTAAAAGGAACGGTCCAAAGAGCACGGCAGTCAACGCCAGATTCAAAAGCTCACGGCAGAACAACAAAAAGATGCCCCTTAAGGACAATAGCGATGAGCTATCCAACTTCAACAAAATCTTGGACAAGATATGTCAAATCCACAGTACTCCTGGGAGGCATGCTAACCATACCCACGTAAATTGTTGTCTTCAAACAGTCCGCAGATCGAACGCCAACACAAGGGGCTCGACACACCAAGTGAAGATGACGATGAGCACCACAAGCAGAGCCCCGAAAACAAAAGACTTTCCCACAAGAGGTTAAAACAGTAAACTCACTTCATGTGATCAAAGGAAAAACAGAGGTGCCCACTAAAAGGCGCTACCGCACACCGTTGTCAAAACCAATCACCTTCGACCATCGTGACTATTCCAAAATATCCTAACGCAGGATGGACTGCCTTGATATTGGATCCTATAACCGACGGATTCCAATTTACACAAGTCCTCATGGATGGCGGCAGTGACATAAACCTGATATATCGTGACACAACCGTAGGATGGGGATAAACCCAACCAAAATTGCCAGAGCAACACCTCCTTTAAAGGAGTAATGCCTGGCCCATATGCCCATTGTATCGGCTCCATACTGCTAGAAGTTGTGTTCGTTCATCCGACAACTTCCGTCGCGAAGGTTACTCTTCCATGTCGCCTCGCTTAAAAGTAGCCATCAAGCACTATTGGGACGCCAAGCTACCGCTTTTAACGCAATACCACATTATGCATCTCTAACACTTAAAATGCCCGTCCACGTGGCATCATCTCATTAAAAGGAAGTATTATGTTACTCGAGCACGGAAGAACGGAGACTGCCTTGACATCCCCACAGCTATCCGGCTCGCTAGGCAAAGAACCTGAATTGGTCATTCAAACCCCTGACACGGCTAGACGAGTCCGGCGCTTACTAGCGCATACCCCATACGAGGGGCTGCATGCATGTATAACAGAGACAATAAAGCTCAATTTTATTCACTTCTTCGAACCATACTCTGTTTATCTAATATTAAGTACATCTCTCGCACGATCTTTTTTTTAAACTAAGTTCTCTCTTTTACAGATGAACAACGTATACACCCGCCCGTCAGATACGTGCACAACGGAGACACAAAGCAGACGCAAGAGGGACCCGCAAGGATTCTTTTAGATTAAGACCCTGCATAAACCTTTTTACTATCTCTTGTTGATATACATCCCCGGTTCCTTACTATAACCGAGGAGGAGGCTGGCGCTTTGGCATTGGCCGCACTGAATTTTTTATGCTGCACTGGACACCAGGGGCTTAGGGCATTATTCTGCCCATTTTCATAAAGACCGAATACCTTAGGGAGTATTCGCGCCTCGAAGTTAGGCCTTATATGCATCAGCTCAATCATGTCTTTGGTCAAATGTTGGGCTGTTCGGCTCGTGTTTTGCTGCCTTACGCTCCGCTTTCACGGCTTAACGCGGCATGTGGAGAACTATCGCGATTGTGCCTTGTTCGCCGGGCGAGCACCTCAAAGAGAGAAAGCCGAAACCTGACTATCATGATGTAGCGAGACCTGGTCAACCACTGATGACTCACTGGAATGTTTAGGATTCCTCCCGATTAACGAAGGACCGGTTTTCGGTCGCACATACGCACTCGAATTCGGAGAGTGCGGTGGTTCTGTGGGCTATATAGTAGCCCCACCTCGAACTCCTATGGCTAAGTGAAAGTGATAAAGCATTATAGTCCGTTGTTCGGTTTGCTACGCTTATCACCTCCTTAATAGGACCAAGACGTTGGATTAATGTGAAAAAGCGCTTTCTTTTAAACACCCCGCACTTTGTGCGTAATAAAGACAAGGACTGCCATCTTTCAAAGTTATATACATATACATAAACGGCAAGAGACAGGAGTAGTTTACTACTTGAACGCACAAGTATAAAAAGCTCTTATATTATATTTAAACATTGTTTTCACAAATCATACATGTCATTTAAACATAATATCCTTCGAGCATCGCGCCTCTATTAAACGAGCGCCTCGCTGTGACTTCTTCAAAGTAGTGTCGGCAGTACTGGCTTCCGTCTCGAGTCTTGGGATGCAACGTCGGTGGCCTTCATCTCCGCCAAGATGTCTTGACACGGGCCGAGCCATCCGCCCTCAATACACGCCGATCGCTTTATTGCGTCAATACGCCGTACCGCATCAAGGAACCGCTGCACTAAACCAAAATAACTCTTCGGGTGGGTCCGCCACAAATGAGTCATGACATGCTTCATGGCAAGTCCGGATAGTCGATTCAGCTCAGCCCATTCGCCAACCGATTGGTCAACGGAAGAAGACGCCCGACTATGGAATTGCGACCAATATAGCTCTTCCCTTCGTGTGCTCCCCTTCGCCTCGGAAGTGCTCAACAGCTGTCTGGCGCTTCGCCGCTAAGTCCAGATAAGCATCCTCCTAACTCCACAACTTGTCCAATTGAGCATACTTTGGATCTGTATATTTCTCCCAGCAGTAAACGGTTTTCCACCGTAATTGCCCCGCCCGACTCAGCTCCTCCTTGGCAGCTCTCAAAGCCGAATGGGCATTCTTGATTCGTGGCGGCCTTTTTCAGGCCCTCTTGTTCGCCATGCGTCTTTTTCAAGAACCTTGCAACAGGCGGTAGTATCCTTCAATTTTCTTGCCATTTCGGCCATTTCCTCTTTGCTTCAGCAGTGAGCAGCCCGTTCGGCTTATAGCTCTTTGGCTGCCCTTAAAGCAGCCAGACATTATTTCGGCTTGCTCTTTGGCTCGGCGAAGTTCCTCCCGTAGCTCTTCCACAGCAGTGGCACCATCTACATTTAGCATACAAATAGTAAGACATGGGCGCCAAGCTCCCTTACTAGGTGTCCGTGATAGCGATCGATACCTTGTGACTCGTCAACTGTTTATTGACCAGCGATGTTCGTGATCCGCCTCGTCAAGTTGCCGCTTTAGTTCGACATATTCATCAGTCCGGCTGGCCATCGGACGCCCGCCACCTGTTTAGGAGCGGCGATATGTTATAATCGAGATTTGATCTCGACGTTGTCAATTTTGACAACATACCGAGTCTCGGGGCTACTATCTATATTGTATGCATTTTATATGCATAAGCGCGAAGGTACATTATTTTTGCGTATTTCAAACCCGTCCAAGAAGCTTCGACGGCTTCATGCAAACCACTCTCCGCGGATGCAATTCTTTCAATCACCGTACCCATTAGAGCACGGTGATCTTCTGAGATAGCCGCTCGCCCGAGCAGATCCTTCAGCTCCTCCGATCGCACACCACTTGGCGCCGGACCTTCCGGCCCCGCCGGACTTGGGGGAACCCTCCACGATGACACCTCAGGGTCGTCCGCCTCACATGAAGGTGCGAAGGGGGGAGGCGTTTCGCTCTCCATCATCTCCGAAAGAAGATCCCCCGGAGACGAGCTCTGCTGAGAAGGGCTGAGGTCCGTACTACAAGGTACAATTTCGGCTATCTTTATGCAGGGATGTTCCTTATATACAAGACCCCTTCTTTTTACTGACGGCTCGTTGGAGGGCTGATCCCCTTGGGGAAATAGTGCGACTGGGTTACTTCCAGCGCCGGACTCTCTGATGAAGATTCCTTTCCCCTCTTTGAGGCCTTGACCTCCGGATCTTCCGAAGCGGTCCTCTTTTCTCCTCAAGAGATGGGACTTTTAGCCCCTCCTTCTTGGATAGCCTCCTTCGTAGAGGCAGTTGCTTCCCCGCTCCCCCCTTCGCCTTCTTCAAAAGGCGCGACCTTCAACATCTTGGTCAGCATGGGATCCGGCGTGGTCTCTAGGAGGGGAGCCGGACACCTTATTAACTTTGCCTTGGTTATCCACTCCTGTTCAAGAAACGTCTCCTTTAAAGGGCATATATATAAAATAAATGAATGAACAGCTTGTCCGCTTACAGGGCTACTTACTTGAGTATCTGGGCGATTGCAGCTTAGTCCTGCGTCCTCGGTCAAGTCCGGACACTTCTCTTGTGATCCGAAGAACAGTTTATACATCTCCACAGGCGCCGTGCCCATAAAATTTTGGAGAGCTCGTGGTCCTCCGGATTGAATTCCCACAAAGGCGGGGGCGATGTTTGCAGGCTGAAGGCGCCAGATCACCATAAAGCTGTGCCATCGCAACCAGATTGATCCTCTTTCCTAGAGGTCTCGAACACTGCCCTCGCAGCAAGGGAACGTCCCTGACGGCCCCCAGCCAAGCCCCTTGTTGACCCATGATGCCATCCGCTGTGGTGGACCTGAGCGGAAGGCGTGGAGCGCCGCCCATTTGGTGCCCCGGGAGCGGTGATATAAAACCACTCGCTGCCACAAACCAAGCTCCTCTTGAAAAGAGCCTCGGCCACGGAGCATCAGACATTTGCTTATGACCGCCCCTCCGCACTCGCTTGTTGCCCGTCGATCATCTTTGGCTCCATCTTGAAGGTCTTGAGCCACAATCCAAAGTGGGGTAATATGGAGGAAGGCCTCACATACGACAATGAATGACGAGATATGGAGGATGGACTCGGATTCAAGTCAACGAAATCCAGCCCATAATAAAACATGAGCCCTCAAGACAAAGGGATCCGTCGGGAAGCCTAAACCCGAAGGAAGTGAGATCTGAACACCAAGTTCTCGCTGGCTCAGAGTGGGAATGACATGCCCGGAGCAGGTAGCCTATGCGAGATCTCGCCGTTAGATACTGGCGCGCCTCACAGCTTTAGCACATCTTCTTCGTGGACGGAGGAAGACATCCATCGGCCGTTGGGTCGGAGCGGACATCGTCAAGGTCCGAAGCGCCTGAATCAAGCTTTGGGTGTTGAAACTCGCGCGAGGCAAACTCGATGGAGGGTGTAAAAGGAGAGGGCCTTGGTCTCGTTATAAAGAGGTTGAATACCAAGAGCCCACCCGTGGTCGATTAGGACTCGCTTTGATAGAGGAGGCGTGCTAACGGCACGGTTGGGTTACCCACGTCCGTATTGATGGGAATCCCGGATTAAGGGGGCACGATCTATGCTTTGATAAGGCGTGTCAGGGAAACCACCTCGTTAAACGCGCTAAGGTGAAAGGTAAACAACGATTCATATAAAGGCATGGCTGGTGTGACGTCACGCCATGAATACGCCAGCAGATCTGTGCAAAAGTTATTCTCTCTAGGTGGAATGTGGAACTTGTTTTGCAGAGCCGGACACTATCCTTGTGTTCAAAACCTTCTATGAAGTATTCGGGAGGAACCCGCCAATGCCGAAGACAATCAACGCCACGGACTCGTCGTCATTGAAGCCTCGGTTCGAGGGCTACCGAGGAGTCCCGGACTAGGGGTGTCCGGATAGCCGGACTATCGTCGCGCCGGACTCCAAGACTATGAAGATACAAGATTGAAGACTTGCCCCGTGTCCGGATGGGACTTTCCTTGGCGTGGAAGGCAAGCTGGCGATACGGATATGTAGATCTCCTACCATTGTAACCGACTGTAACCCTATCCTATCCGGTGTCTATATAAACCGGAGGGTTTTAGTCCATAGGACTAACAACAATCATACCATAGGCTAGCTTCTAGGGTTTAGCCTCCTTGATCTCGTGGTAGATCTACTCTTGTACTACCCATATCATCAATATTAATCAAGCAGGAGTAGGATATTACCTCCATCGAGAGGGCCCGAACCTGGGTAAAACATCGTGTCCCTTGTCTCCCGTTACCATCCGCCTAGACGCACAGCTTGGGACCCTCTACCCGAGATCCGCCGTTTTGACACCGATAAAGGGCATCGTGCACGAGCCTACACCCATGGAGGAAGAGGAACTTGGGCGCTGGTGACTCCTCGCCAGGCACCAAATGTCAAGTGGAGAGGGGACTTCGCTTCACATACCGTAACGCCGGATTCGATGCGCGGTGTGTCTCGCCATTATTCGCAAGTCCTTGCCTTGTCATGTGCTTGCGTGTTGCACTTTGCCATGTCATCATCTGCATTTCATATCATGTCATCATGTGCATTTCATTTTGCATACGTGTTCGCCTCATGCATCCGAGCATTTTCCCGTTGTCCGCTTTTGCAATCCGGCACTCCTATGTCTCCCGGCGCCCCTTTTACCTCTTTTTCGTAAAGCGGGTGTTAAACGGTCTCGGAATGGACCGAGGTTTATCAAGCGGCCTTGGTATAGCACCGTAGACCGCCTGTCAAGTTTCGGATCATTTGAGGTCGTTTATACTCCAACGGTTAACCGGTAACCGTGAAAGCCTCTTTGTATTGCAGCCCAACTCCCTTTCTAAGTGGCCCAAACCCAGCAAACTCCCTCCATGTTTCTCGGTCGCTCGATCACGATCGCGGCCGAAAACCGCACCTCATTTGGACTCTCCTAGCTCCCTCTACCTATAAATTAGTCCCCTTCAAATTCGCGGATGAACCCTAGCCTTTCTCTTCTCCTGGCAATGGACGCGTCCGCTCACCACGGACACGTCCGCCGACCACGCCACCCGGCCAATCCGGTGCTGCCACGTCGCTTGCCGCCGCCGCCAGCCTCTCCTGCGCCGCCACCTCACCCGGCCCGCATCTCTCTCTCCTCCGCCTGGTTCGCTGGGGCCCATCCGGCCCGCTGCCCGGGCCGCCGCTGGTGGCCCAGGTGGCCATGGGTGCCCGCCGCCCGGTCCGCGCCCGCCGCCCGCACGCTCGCCGCCTCACCGCCGGCGCGCGCCCGCGCCTCCTGCCGCCGGCGATCGACGTGCTCAGGTTCGCAGCTCCGCCCACGCCGAGACGTCGCCCGCCGCTGTTGCTTCCATCATGGGACCCGGACTCCCGCCGCCGGCTCATTCGCGGATTGGCGGCGCCGCCCCTCGCCTCGCCGGGCCGGCCGCTTGCCTCATGGAGCTGGGCTCCTCCGGCCCTTATCGCGCCATGGCCGGATCCGGCCGGCGCCGCTGGATCCGCCCCTCGCCTGCCCTCCATCTCCGGGCGGATCCCGCATTTCCGCGAGCTCCGCCTGCATCGATATCCGTGCTAAGGGTTGACTTTCTCTAAATTCATCCAAGTCCCGAGCATTTTTGATATTTTGTTGCATTTTCTTTGCATCGTAACTCTGTCATCGTAGTCTGTTTTGCGCGTGTAATATGTCAAAATGTTTGCCTCAAGAGTAGATCATTTAATCTCATTGCATCATTTTCATTTGAGCTCATATTGATGCCCGAAATGCTGTTAGAAGATTGCTTTGTGATGTTAGTTTCTGATTTTTATCGTAACATGCACTTTGTCATTTTGCCATGATTGATGTGTGCACCCTATGAACTTGAGTCCTACATGTGTTTTGTAATATGCCATGCCATCTTTCCAGTGGTGCTTGCTATGTATTTTGTGATCTATGTGGTGACTAGCACAAGCATGCAAACTAGGTGTCCCGATGTTGTTGTTTTCAGCCCTGCTTTTGTCGATATTTTGATGCCATGTTAACTTGATGCTACCAAGAGATCCATGCATATTTTGAGATACTTCAGTAAGGATGTTTTGTTAAACATGTCTTGCTCTATACATCCATGCCCTTGTTTGCAATTATGGAGTGCCATAGCTTGAGTCAATCGAGCTCTACTTTTGCTATCAAATGTTTCCTGGCAGATTGTTTACTTGTTATTCAATTTTGCCTAGGTTGTTGTGGTTGAGCCATGTATGCTATGTTATTGTTCTTTCCATGTATGTCTTCTATGCCATGTCTTCTTGATGTATGTATGCTTAGTTTATCATATAAGGCTCTGTAGTGAGTGCATTGAGCTTGTAAACATGCCCACTTGTTATCAGTTTTTGACATGCCATGTTGCTGAATCTGTTAACGAAACTTTCAATATTGACATGGGTGTTACTATATTTTATGATCCTTTTTGGCTTATGGTCACTAAAGGACTTTTGTTCTATGCTTTGAGTAGATTCATGCCATCCCTTTGTTTTCCATTATAAGTCCCTGTAACATGTTGTTTCATGGCTCTAAACATTGCAACCTGATGTTATTTCTGCCAATGCCTGAAACTGTTATTACTTGCAATCTTGCCATGTGTTTTTGAGCATGTTCTAGTCATTTCTGGAGATAGCTCAGTGTTCATGTTTGTAATGCTTTACCTGTACATCATTCCCATGCCTTTTGTTTTCTTGTTGAGGTCCTGTAGCATGTTGTTTTGATGCTTGCAATATGCCTAGTTGCTGTTTTGGGCAGATTGTTGCTATAACTTGTATAGGTGTATGTGTTGAACCGCTGTTCGCTTTTGAGTGTGCTCTATATGAAACTTGCTTGATTTTGCATGTAGTTTCATATTATCATGTTGCATCCTTGTTTTGAGGTGTTTGCTTGATGTTTTAATGCATTTTGCATCAATGCCATGCTTATCTTGTTTTGCTCATATCTTCTAGGCCGTAGTCTCAATCTAATGAACTTTATATGTAACTTGACTAGAATTTCGTGTAGATCATCATGGTGAATCTTAACACTCTGTTTAACAACTTTAACATAAGGTTTATTCAGATCTGGACCAATTTCGAAATTTGCATATGGGGACTTACCGGAATTGTTATATGTTGTTCCCGGCCTCATTTAAACTTGCTTTGATGTGTTGCTCTTGTTTGCATCATCTCTTGCCATGAGTAGCTTCATCCAACTTTGTCATGCATCATGCTTGATTGTGCATCATGTCTTGTTCATGTGTGGTGTGTTTACTATGTTGTGTGCTTCTTCTTGTTAGTTCCTGCTATGCTATGATCGTGAGGATTCGTTCGCTCACGCTTGGTTCGCTTCATCCGCTCGTCTTCTTCATGGACTCGCTTCTTCTTCCTAGCGGATTTCAGGCAAGATGACCGCTACCGGATCTCACTACTATCATTGCTATGCTAGTTGCCTCGTTTTTTCGCTATGCTGCGCTACCTATTACCTGCTTATCAAGCCATCCCAATTGCCATGTCAGCCTCAAACCGCTTGCACCTTCCTAGCAAACCGTTGTTTGGCTATGTTACCGCTTTGCTCAGCCCTCTTATAGCGTTGTTAGTTGCGGTGAAGATGAAGTTTGTTCCTTGTTGAACATGGAGATGTTGTTCCTTGTTGGAACATGTTTACTTGTTGGGATATCACAATATTTCTTATTTAATTAATGCATCTATATACTTGGTAAAGGGTGGAAGGCTCGGCCTTATGCCTGGTGTTTTGTTCCACTCTTGCCGCCTAGTTTCCGCCATATCGGTATTATGTTCCCTGATTTTGCGTCCCTAACGCGGTCGGGTGATTTATGGGACCCCTTGACAGTTCGCTTTGAATAAGACTTTTCTAGCAAGGCCCAACATTGGTTTTATCATTTGCCTCACCACCACCTACTTTTCCCTTGGGAGTCGCGCTCTCAAGGGTCATCTTTATTTAGCCCCCGGACAGTGCTTCTTCTAAGTGTTGGTCCGAACCGAGCTACCAAGGGGCCACCTTGGGGCAACTTGAGGTTGGTTTTACTCAGAGCCTGTCTCATCCGTGTTGCCTCGAGAACGAGATATGTGCAGCTCCTATCGGGATTGTCGGCGATCGGCGGCTTTTGCTGGTCTTGTTTTATTGCTGTGAATGTCTTGTAGCCGGATTCCGAGATCGATCGGGTCTTCCCGGGAGAAGGAATATCCTTCGTTGATCGCGAGAGCTTATCATGGGCTGTTGGGACACCCCGCAGGGTTTGAACTTTCAAAGCCGTGCTGCGGTTATGTGGCAGATGGGAATTTGTTAATGTCCGTTGTAGAAAACCCGGTTGATCTCAATTAAAATACACCAACCGTGTGTAACCGTGAGTGTCTCTTTTCGGGTTGATCGAGAGGAGAACACGGTTTCGGGTTATGTCCGACGAAGTAGGAGTTCAGGATCACTTCTTGATCATTACTAGTTGACGACTGCCTTTGTTTCTCTTCTCGCCTCATTTGCGTATGTTAGCCACCATATATGCTTAGTCGCTGCTGCAACCTCACCACTTTATCCCTTCCTTTCCTTTAAGCTTTGCTAGTCTTGATACCCATGGTAATGGGATTGCTGAGTCCTCGTGACTCATGATTACTACACCACCATTGCGTGTACAGGTTATGCGATGATCATGACGCGAGAGCGATGTTTACTTGTGTTGGAGTTCTTCTTCGCTTCTTCTTTGATCGTGGGATAGGTTCCGTGTCGGCAGCCTGGCTAGGTGGTGGATGTCGCTTGAGTTTCTGTTTATGTTTCATCCGTAGTCGGATGTTGATCTTGTATATGATATTGATGTATTCTTGTGGCTTTTGTGCCTTATGTATGTATCCCTTCTATTATGTAATGTTGATGTAATGATATCCACCTTGCAAAAGCGCTTCAATATGCGGTCTATCCTTGGTGGACCGTCGAGTTCCTTTTGGATAGGGTCGCATATTGGGCGTGATAAGTTGGTATCGTGAGCCTCGACCCACCCTAGGAGCCCCTTGATTGATCGTGTAGTTTGGCCGATGTTGAGTCTAGAAAAAACTATTTTCGAGTCTAGTCATATCGAGAGTAGGAATTTTTTACTCTCTCCCCTTCGTCGCCTCCGTGAGGAATCTTGACGAGGTGTTTTGAATTACTCCTCTTCTCCTTCAAATTTTTCTTTAGGATCACGCATTGGTTTTCCGTAGTTGTTCCTCAGCTCTTTTGTCCGTGCATTTTCGCCAAGTCGACTCGACCTCTTCATCTTTGGGTTCAATCTCGTTCTTCCTCCGACGTCGTTGTTTTTCCTTGTCCGGTTGTCCTTGTTTTCCCACCCGCCTCCCTTCTTTCTCTCGAATCGGAGGTCGAATCGAGTATCCATCCTACTCGAGTGAAGTCTTTCTTTCTCTTTCCTCAATGATTTCAACCGTGTTCCTCTTCAAGATATTCGCGGTTTCCCCTTCCAAGTTGCCTTTCTTTTCCCGCCTCCCACCCTTTTATTCCCGGAGTTCAATTTCTTCCGACCATCAATTTCATTCGTACGGAGTCTCTTCAGTCTTCCGATAATCATTTCAACCGGTGAATTCTCGTCTTGTTCGTCATTCTTCATCTCTTTCTTTTTCCGGTGGACTCAATTCAAGTTTTTTCGGTGATCATATTCTTTGCTCGGCTCAAATGTTTTCCTTGCTGCTCGCTCGCCTCTCGCCAGCTTTATCGCTCCGGAGTTCAAGACATCTCAAGAGATTCGTCTGTGTTCGAATTAATTCGAGGTTGTCACTTCATTCAAATATTTCAATTATTCCGGTGCATCATCTATCTATTCAACAATCCTTTCCAACGGTGTTTTCTTTTAGTGGGCCCTAACCCACGTGTCTTTCCTGTGATCTTACCCGACTCTTCTAATTTCCCGGAGTTATTCTCAATTCTTTTCAAGTGTGACGAAGAATGAATTTCATCACCACTTGCCTTTTCCAAGATCGATTTCAATCATTTCATTGTTGGCTCAACCTCTTTGTTTTTCACTCTACCGAGTACCTCAGTTATTTTGATGGTGTTTCTCGTCATCATTCTCAACTTTGAAGATCGAGGAAGAGTTTTTCTCTAAATTTTGTCCGCTTCTCAAGATTTGTGGTGCTAGCTCGATGTTATCCTATCAATTTGTTTTCCAGCTGTGCAATTCTTTTTCATCCATCCGAGTACTTCAGGTGTAGCTTTCTCTCGATCATCGGAGGATATCTTTTCTAAGACTTCTTCGCTCTAAGCTTTCAGATTCGTTCTCCAATTATTCTATATCTGTGTCTTTCGCTCGTCCTCAATATTCTTCCGTGCTTCGCTCAAGTATTCTTCTATCAGATCATGATCTCTTTGTTCTTGTGCATCTAAATCCCTCTAGTTTATTTGTTCTTCTAATTCTTCCCGTGATTCATTCTCTTTCATCACCATTTTCAATTTTTACGGTGGTTCATTCAGATTCTTTTTCCTTTGTTATAGTATCATTTCATTCATTCTTTTCAACCTACCGGTGATTCATGAAGTCCTTCTCAAGTTTGTGATATGTCCATTCTCAATCCTTTTCAAGAAAAATAAGTAATATGCAAAAATTCATTGCTTGTCATCAATTTAATTTGATGAAGGATAAGCATACAATAAATCTTATTCTTATTTCCTCAAAGTGAGTAATCCTTTCCTTCGGAGTTTGTTCTTGATGAATAAATTCTAGTTCAAGTGTCTTCATTTTTTTCTTTTCCGGAGTTCAATTATTTTCCTCGGCCATTTCGTCGGAATCCTCCATCTAATTCATCGCAGGCTCATCTTATTCTTTCATCCTTCAATTTTACCTCATAATCCTTTTGTTACCGGAGTTCTTCACGGTGGTTCTTCAGGATTTTAATTCTTTCTTCAAGAGTTTCATCAATATTTTGGTGGAATTCAAGTATCTTTTCTTCTCGCGTCTCGAAGTGCAAAGAATTCTTCATTTTCTTGGAAAGTGGAGTTTTGCATTCCTACGTTTTGCTCAGCTATTCAATCATTTCCGTTTGCGGCTGGTTATCACCTCATTAATTTCGAGATGTTTTCCATAAGTCCACAACAAGCTTATTCTTTCGTTGTTGATTTTCTCAACAACTCTGTTCAATCCTCCCTTCTAAGTTATTTTCATTCAATTCTTTCAATTTTTCCGGAGGTTTTGTGTCATATCTTCATCAAGTATCATTCCATCCTCTCAAGTTCATGCTCTATTCCTCCATGTTTTAGCCGGAGTGCTGCCTAAATCGTTTCAGTCTTATCCGTTTCTTTTTCCATTCTAACCACTCCGGTTAGAACGAATTGTTTCATAGCCTATCTGATTCCGTGAGCTTTCGATTCTCGCTGCTCTCTCTCTTCTTCTCGAATGCTCTCGATTCCTTGCTTCTTCTTTGAGTTCTTGTTTCACCTCATCCTTTTCCCTTCCGTCTCGGTCCTAAGATCTCGGGACGAGATCTCTTGTTAGTGGAGGAGTGTTGTAACGCCCCGGATTCGATGCGCCAGGTGTCTGCCAGTTATTCGCAGTCCTTGCCTTGTCATGTGCTTGCGTGTTGCACTTTGCCATGTCATCATCTGCATTTCATATCATGTCATCATGTGCATTTCATTTTGCATACGTGTTCGTCTCATGCATCCGCATTTTCCCGTTGTCCGCTTTTGCAATCCGCACTCCTATGTCTCCCGGCGCCCCTTTTACCTCTTTTTCGTGCGGGTGTTAAACGGTCTCGAATGGACCGAGGTTTGTCAAGCGGCCTTGGTATAGCACCGTAGACCGCCTGTCAAGTTTCGGATCATTTGAGGTCGCTTATACTCCAACGGTTAACCGGGTAACCGTGAAAGCCTCTTTGTATTGCAGCCCAACTCCCTTTCTAAGTGGCCCAAAACCCAGCAAACTCCCTCCATGCTCGGGTCGCTCGATCATGATCGTGGCCGAAAACCGCACCTCATTTGGACTCTCCTAGCTCCCTCTACCTATAAATTAGTCCCCCTTCAAATTCGCGGATGAACCCTAGCCTTTCCTCTTCCTCCCGCAATGGACGCTGTTCACCACGCGGACACGTCCGCCGACCACGCCACCCCGCCAATCCGGTGCTGCCACGCCGCCTTGCCGCCGGCCAGCCTCTCCCGCCGCCACCTCACCCGCCCCAGATCTCTCTCTCCTCCTCCGCTTGGATTCGGCGGGGCCCATCCGAGGCCCGCTGGCCCGGCCGGCGCCGCCGGCCGCCACCATGGGTGCCTGCGCCTGCCCACCGCCGCCCGGTCCTCGCCGGCCGCCCGCCGCCGCCGCCGGGCCGGAGCGCCGCGCCGCCGCCTCCCGCGGCGCCGGCGACCGCCTGTCGTCGGCCGCCGCGCGCCGAGACGTCGCTCGCCCGCCGCGCCGCTTCCATCTGCGGACCGGACTCTCCGCCGCCGCGGGCTCTGCCTCTCGCTTGCCGGGCGCCGCCGCCCGCCCCGAGCCGCCCGGCCCTTGCCTCCCCTCATGGAGCCCGGCTCCTCCCGCCTGTCGGCCAGCGCCATGGCCGGATCCGGGCGGCGCGCCGGATCCGCCCGCCGCCGCGGCCCTTCCATCTCCGCCGGATCCCGATTTCCGCGAGCTCTCGCCTGCATCGATATCCGTGCTAAGGGTTGACTTCCCCCCTCTAAATTCATCAAAGTCCCGAGCATTTTTGATATTTTGTTGCATTTTCTTTGCATCGTAACTCTGTCATCGTAGCTCCGTTTTGCGCGTGTAATATGTCATAATGTTTGCCTCGAAGAGTAGATCATTTCATCTCATTGCATCATTTTCATTTGAGCTCATCGTGATGCCCGAAATGTTGTTAGAAGAGTGCTTTGTGATGTTAGTTTCTGATTTTTATCAGAACATGCACTTTTGTCATTTTTGCCATGATTGATGTGTGCACCCTATGAACTTGAGTCCTACATGTGTTTTGTAATATGCCATGCCATCTTTCCAGTGGTGCTTGCTATGTATTTTTGTGATCTATGTGGTGACTAGCACAAGCATGCAAACTAGGTGTCCTGATGTTGTTGTTTTCAGCCCTGTTTTGCTGATATTTTGATGCCATGTTAACTTCATGCTACCAAGAGATCCATGCATATTTTGAGATACTTCAGTAATGATGTTTTGATAAACATTTCTTGCTCTATCCATCCATGCCCTTGTTTGCAATTATTGAGTGCCATAGCTTGAGTCAATCGAGCTCTACTTTTGCTATCAAATGTTTCCTGGCAGATTTTTTAATTGTTATTCAATTTTGCCTAGGTTGTTGTGGTTGATCCATGTATGCTATGTTATTGTTCTTGCCATGTATGTCTTCTATGACATGTCTTCTTGATGTATGTATGCTTAGTTTATCATATAAGGCTCTGTAGTGAGTGCATTGAGCTTGTAAACATGCCCACTTGTTATCAGTTTTTGACATGCCATGTTGCTGAATCTGTTAACGAAACTTTCAATCTTGACATGGGTGTTACTATATTTTCTGATCCTTTTTGGCTTATGGTCACTAAAGGACTTTTGTTCTATGCTTTGAGTAGATTCATGCCATGCCTTTGTTTGCCATTATAAGTCCCTGTAACATGTTGTTTCATGGCTCTAAACATTGCAACCTGATGTTATTTCTGCCAATGCCTTAAACTGTTATTACTTGCAATTTTGCCATGTGTTTTTGAGCATGTTCTAGTCATTTCTGGAGATAGCTCAGTGTTCATGTTTTGTAATGCTTTACCTGTACATCATTCCCATGCCTTTTGTTTTCTTGTTGAGGTCCTGTAGCATGTTGTTTTGATGCTTACAATATGCATAGTTGCTGTTTTGGGCAGATTGTTGCTATAACTTGTATAGGGTGTATGTGTTGCACCATTGTTCGCTTTTGAGTGTGCTCTATATGAAACTTGCTTGATTTTGCATGTAGTTTCATATTATCATGTTGCATCCTTGTTTTGGAGGTGTTTGCTTGATGTTTTTATGCATTTTGCATCAATGCCATGCTTACCTTGTTTTGCTCATATCTTCTAGGCCGTAGCTCCGAATCTAATGAACTTTATATGTAACTTGACTAGAATTTCGTGTAGATCATCATGGTGCATCTTAACTTGCTGTTTAACAACTTTAACATAAGGTTTATTCAGATCTGGACCAATTTCGAAATTTGCATATGGGGACTTACCGGAATTGTTATATGTTGTTCCCGGCCTCATTTAAACTTGCTTTGATGTGTTGCTCTTGTTTGCATCATCTCTTGCCATGAGTAGCTTCATCCAACTTTGTCATGCATCATGCTTGATTGTGCATCATGTCTTGTTCATGTGTGGTGTGTTTACTATGTTGTGTGCTTCTTCTTGTTAGTTCTGCTTGCGTTGCGATCGTGAGGATTCGTTCGCTCACGCTTGGTTCGCTTCATCCGCTCGCCTTCTTCATGGACTCGTTCTTCTTCCTAGCGGGATTTCAGGCAAGATGACCGCTACCCGGATCTCACTACTATCATTGCTATGCTAGTTGCCTCGTTTCTTTCGCTATGCTGCGCTACCTATTACACCGCTTATCAAGCCATCCCAATTGCCATGTCAGCCTCTAACCGCTTGCACCCTTCCTAGCAAACCGTTGTTTGGCTATGTTACCGCTTTGCTCAGCCTCTCTTATAGCGTTGTTAGTTGCAGGTGAAGATGAAGTTTGTTCCTTGTTGAACATGGATATGTTGTTCCTTGTTGGAACATGTTTACTTGTTGGGATATCACAATATATCTTATTTAATTAATGCATCTATATACTTGGTAAAGGGTGGAAGGCTCGGCCTTATGCCTGGTGTTTTGTTCCACTCTTGCCGCCCTAGTTTCCGTCATATCGGTATTATGTTCCCGGATTTTGCGTCCCTAACGCGGTCGGGTGATTTATGGGACCCCCTTGACAGTTCGCTTTGAATAAGACTTTTCCAGCAAGGCCCAACATTGGTTTTATCATTTGCCTCACCACCACCTACTTTTCCCTTGGGAGTCGCGCTCTCAAGGGTCATCTTTATTTAGCCCCCCCGGACCAATGCTTCTCTAAGTGCTGGCCCGAACCAAGCCGCCTGCGGGGCCACCTTGGAGCAACTTGAGGGTTGGTTTTACTCATAGCCTGTCTCATCCGGTGTTGCCCTGAGAACGAGATATGTGCAGCTCCTATCGGGATTGTCGGTGCATCGGGCGGCTTTGCTGGTCTTGTTTTATTGCTGTGAAATGTCTTGTAGCCGGATTCCGAGACTGATCGGGTCTTCCCGGGAGAAGGAATATCCTTCGTTGATCGCGAGAGCTTATCATGGGTTGTTGGGACACCCCGCAGGGTTTGAACTTTCGAAAGCCGTGCCCGCTGTTATGTGGCGATGGGAATTTGTTAATGTCCGGTTGTAGAAAACCGAAGTTGATCTCAACTAAAATACACCAACCGTGTGTGTAACCGTGAGTGTCTCTTTTCGGGTTGATCGAGAGGAGAACACGGTTTCGGGTTATGTCCGACGTAAGTAGGAGTTCAGGATCACTTCTTGATCATTACTAGTTGACGACCGTTCCTTTGTTTCTCTTCTCGCCTCATTTGCGTATGTTAGCCACCATATATGCTTAGTCGCTGCTGCAACCTCACCACTTTATCCCTTCCTTTCCCTTTAAGCTTTGCTAGTCTTGATACCCATGGTAATGGGATTGTTGAGTCCTCGTGACTCACAGATTACTACACCACCAGTTGCGTGTACAGGTTATGCGATGATCATGACGCGAGAGCGATGTTTACTTGTGTTGGAGTTCTTCTTCGCTTCTTCTTCGATCGGGGATAGGTTCCGTGTCGGCAGCCTGGGCTAGGTGGTGGATGTCGCTTGAGTTTTGTTTATGTTTCATCCGTAGTCGGATGTTGATCTTGTATATGATATTGATGTATTCTTGTGGCTTTTGTGCCTTATGTATGTATCCCCTTCTATTATGTAATGTTGATGTAATGATATCCACCTTGCAAAAGCGTTTCAATATGCGGGTCTATCCTTGGTGGGACCGTCGAGTTCCTTTTGGATAGGGTCGCATATTGGGCGTGACAACAGCCTGGCACTGGTGAGTCGCCTGTCCTTCGTCTCTGTTTTTCCCTTATACTTTTCTTGGCTTCATCGCCCCCATTGCTGCCCAGGCCCCCCTTCAACAGACATGGAGGATGTGGACACTGTTGTCGGAGACATTGCTGAGGAGGCCGCGGTGGAGGCCAGCAGGATTGCCGCCGAGGAGGCCGCCAAAGATGCTGATGAGGCCGCCGCTGATGAAACCGCCAAGGGTGCTACCGAGGACGCCGCTGCGGGGGCCGCCAAGGCGTCTGGCAAGGCTTCTGCCAAGGGCTCCAGCAGTGGGCCTGCCGGCGAGGCCGGCAAGGCCTCCATCGAGAGGAGGTGGCGGGTGACCAGCCTCCCTCCTCCTCAACCTCGGGCCCCGGCAGATATCTGAAGGTGGGCGACGATCTTTTCGTCCATCTCCCGGGGGCGTCAAGCCGAGCGCCCGCCGAAGGGGAAGCCTTTGACGGCGAGGTGCTTGCCGCCACCGGGCTTGAGGTGGTTGATGAGCCGGGCGTTAGCGGTGACGATTCTCCAGAAGAGCAGCTTTTCCGCGACATGGGGGCCGACTTCCGGAAGCTCCAATCGCTCTACCGTGCCCGCCTGGACAAGGTCAAGTCCAGGATGGCATTGGTGGACAATGCGGAGGTGGACTTCAAGGCGTGCGTCGCTGAGACGCAGACTTGGTTCCACCAGACTCGCAAGGAGCACAGGGCCTTTCAGGAGGAATTGGCCAAGCGCGATGTGGAGCTCACCATGAAAATGGCCGACGTTGAGAAGGCCCAGGAAGAGGCGGCGAACTTGGCCGCTGCGGCCGAAGCTGCCTGGAACCAGCAACAAGCCGCCTTGGACTCTCAGGAAGAGGACCTCTCCGCGCGTGAAGCGAAGCTTAGCGCAACGCTCCGCGGCAAGGATGAGGAGCTCGAGGCCCTTGTCGTGCGACGGACCCACGAGCTGTAGCAGAGGCACAAGGAGGCACTCGATGCCCAGGCTCTGGCCCATGCCGGCAAGGTGAAGGAGCTGGAAGCAGAGCAGGACGAGCTGAAGGAGCAGGCCGTCAGGCTGTCCGGCGAGAAGAACAGGCTCAACCGCGCCTTGGTAGAGGCGCAAGGAGCAGTCATCAGCAGGACTGGGGAGCTCTCCGACGCGCAGAACTCCATCAGAGACCTCAAGCTGAAGCTGGAGGGTCTCGAGAAGATATTGTCGGAGAGCAAGGCTCGGGAGGAGACCTTGACCAGGAGCCTCGAGGAGGAGAAGCAGCTGCGGGCAAATGAGGCCGCCCCCCACCAGGAATATGTGGTGGGTGAGAACAGGTGGATCAGCCATCTGGGGGTCGTCGCCGGCAGGGTCACCTCGCAATTGGCCACCATGGGGCTGCCAAACGTGAGGTACGCTCCCGAGCGCAGCGGGACCGTCAACGCCAAGCTGACCCAGTTGTTCGAGGGCGTCCTCGGAGCCTTGGCCTACCTTCACTCCAACAGGACGACCACGCCGGCAGAGGAGGCCCGGCGACTTTGCCGGAGGGTTGTGACCAAGGTCCTCACCAAGGTGGCACACTGGAATCCTGACCTTGACTTCGCGGCCTCGATGAAGAGCTTGCCGGATGGTGTTGACCTCACGGTGCTCAAGGAGCGATCAAGCCCATCACCAACGGCATTGACGAAATCAAGAGGGTGGAAGGCCGCAGCGGATTGAGCATCCCGTTTTTCTTCGCCGCTGCGGGTTCCCGACCAAGACAAATTTTATCTTTAGTTAGAACCGCAGCTATGACGTGATGTAATATAACTTTGAAGTACTCTTAATTTTTATGCATGTTATTTCCCGCTCAATTCCTCTTTGTATGTGTGCCCTCGTCGATCGGGTAGGTGGCAGCAGCGCGAAGCCCCTAGCGGCGCTTTTGGGGACGGATCCCCGTGGCCTGCCGGTACGCGTGCTGCCGGACGAGCCACCTTCCTGCTCAACGCGCCGCCGAATCGTCGAGCTTGACTCGAGTCGAATCGAGGGCGTTGTTGGTCGCGGAAGGTTACTCTGCCATTCTCGACGCAGCCGCTTGAGCTGCTGAGCGGACTCGGAACAGGGCAAGGGCGTTGCCGATCGTGGGAGAGCCCCCTGGCGAGCAGGTTTCTCATACAAAGGCGCGACATCTCCGGGGGGGAATAACCTCAAATAAGAAGGGTAGCACAAATAAGGGTTCAGTACAACTTAGCTTCTGTTGGCGATCGCTCGAGTGTTGATCTTCTGGCCTCCTTTCTTCTTCAAGGGTCACGAAGATGAAGGAGTGTCGGGCTAATCGCTAAAGCTGATTTCACAACTCGCGCTTCTACCGAGCGCCAAAGATGTCGGTCAAGGGATTTACACCTATGGGATCACAAGAATCCCTACTACGGTTGCGGGCGCTGGGTCGTGAGAAGAGCGAATCAAACAGATAGCACACGGTTTCTTTATCTGTGTTCAGGTCGCGAGGATGCGCGAAACCCTACTCCTGCTTTGGTGGTTTGTTTATCTGTGTTCTTCCACCGCTATGGGGCGGAGGATCTCCAAAGCGAATCCTCCTCCCGGTCGCCCGGGCCTCCTTTTATAAGGAAAGGGTTGCCACAAGTGGCACTGTGAGGTGGATAGGGTACTGATGATGCGAAGTTTATCCTCGATTACATGACAAGGCGCATTAAATGCGTCTTGCTTAGGTGTCCTTGCTTTATCGAGGGACGGGAGAGCCTGTCTCGTCGTCGCCGCCCTGCTCAGGTCGACACGCGCCCTGGCCAGCGGTGCCTGTGGTGCCATGTAGGCAGGCAAGCAGCTGAGTTGGCGCAGCGGTGGGTCTCCACGAAGATCCGCTTGCCGCCACGCAAGTGCCTGCCCAACTGGTTGGGTCGGCAGCTGCATGCGAACGGTGGTGGAGGTTTGATTGGCGTGGGCCTGATGGTGGCCCTACGGGTGCCCTTGGCGAGGGCCTCGTCGTAGCCCCGGCAAGGGTCTTGCCGTGGCGCCTGCTGTTATCCCCGGCAAGGCTCTTGCCGGGGGCCTTGTGGTCCTCCTTGGCTGGGTTCCCGCCAAGGGTCGTCATCTTCTATAGTGTGTATCTGATCTTGAATGTCTTCACAAAGATCTGCATGCCACCACGGGATGTCTCCGAATCCTTGCCCCATGGGGGCGGTGGACTCAAGGGTGATTCGCCTCCGAGGTGTGGGGAGCGGCCACGACAAGGGTCTTGCTGGTTTGCTAAACCCCTCGGCAAGGATCTTGCTGGGGAGTCCGCAATTCCCTTTGCTCTTTGTGGCCTTGGTCTTGGCGTCGTTCTACTCCTTTCGAGCTTCGGCCTTACCTTGGCTCACCTCCCTCACCTTGCTTAGTGCGGTGGTGCCCGCGGCTCGGACTGCCTGTGCACAGTTATAGGGGTACAAAAAGTGTACCCCTCTTTTTGTACACCGACAGGAAAGATGTCGGTGAGGGGACGACACCTATGGGATCACAAGAATCCCTACTACGGTTGCGGGGCGCGGGGTCGTGAGAAGGGCGGACCAAACAGATAGCACACGGTTTCTTTATCCAGGTTCGGGCCGCGAGGATGCGTAAAACTCTACTCCTGCTTTGATGGTTTGTTTGTCTGTGTTCTTCAACTAGCTATGGGGCATGAGGAGCTCCAAAAAGCCGAATCCTCCTCCTGGTCGCCTTGGGCCTCCTTTTATAGGGAAAGGGGTTGCCACAGTGGCACACAGGAGGTGGAAAGGGTACAGTGATACGAGTTTATCCCTCGCGTTACATGACAAGGCGCATTTAATGCGTCTTGCTTAGGTGTCCTTGCTTTATCGGGGACGGGGGAGAGCCTTGTCTCGTCCATCGCCGCTCCCCTTCGTGTCGGCACGCGCCCTGGCCAGCGGTGCCTGTGGTGCCATGTAGGCAGGCAAGCAGCTGAGGTGGCGCAGTGGTGGGTCTCCATGAAGATCCGCTTGCTGCCACGCAGGTGCCTGCCCAACTGGTTGGGTCGGCAGCTGCATGCGAATGGCGGTGAAGGTTTGATTGGCGTGGGCCTGATGGTGGCCCTACGGGTGTCCTTGGCAAGGGCCTCGCCGTAGCCCCGGCAAGTGCCGGGGCCCCGGCAAGTGTCAGGACCCCGATTCCAAGTCACATTGATCTAGCCGGTAACACCTCATATCACTTTGCGGTCTCACGCACGGTATTCCCACGGGTGTCGCCTTACCATGGCCGGGACCGTTTATGCCTTTAGGCTCACGATATACAAAGGTCGCTAGCATCCATATGACAGAGAACCCGGGCCGACATGGCTAGTCGTGGACCCAAAGCGGCACTAACCCATGGGGACAGCATACATGAATCAACTTCGAGCATGTCGGTCGCCAGCGTGTGAATCCTGGCTGTAGCACTGGCTAACAGGACTCGGGAACCCGGCTGTAGCAGGCTAGGCAGACTCGGATGTCACCGTGTGACATTTCCCGAAGGGACGAACCACGAACGAAGTGAAACACATGCCCGCCACCAAGCGCCCCGAGCAGTAGTCTTTGGGCTAGCAGGACTCCGGTGAACCGGGCTGTAGCGGACTACTATGGCTCATGGAAGCGCTAGACTACATTTCCCCATAAGAGAGGCTGCCAAGGATAGACAACTAGATTGTCGGATCCCACACATACCAAGCATTTCAATCATACACACAATATGCTCGATATGTGTAAATACAACATGGCATCACAACATAACTCTACGACTCGAGTAGATTATTCAATAGGCTCCGAGGAGCGAGATATTACAAACATGGGTCTCATGACTCAACAGTCAGAGCATACAAGACAAAGCACAAGCGGAAGCTTAACATGTCTGAGTACAGACATCTACAAATGAAAAAGGCTGAGAAGCCTGACTATCTACCAGATCCTGCCGAGGGCACAAGATCGTAGCTGAGGTATGAAGCTAAACGTTGAAGTCCACGCGGAACCACTAGCGAGACTGAAGCCTCTCTGCAAAACATAAATTAAGCAAACGTGAGTACAAATGTACTCAAGCAAGACTTACATCGTAACTAGCTACATATGCATCAAGATCAATAAAGGGGGGTGGTGGAGTTTGACTGCAGCAAACCAGCTTTGACTCGGTGGCTATCCTGAACTACGACTGCAAGTAACTCTTTTGAGGTGGCGCACACGAGTCCACATATTCACCATATCAATACACCACTATGGATCTGCTCCCGTCTCCCTACGAGAACGCCATCCATAGCACTCACGCTTATCTTGCGCATTTTAGAGTATCCACTTTCACTTGTCTATGAACTATGCAAGGGGTCCAAGTTTCCATATCCGAGGAATCCCGCTATTCGAATAGATAATGATAACCTGCAGGGTGTACCTCTTCACACACGCCTCGCCACTTACCACCATGTACACGTCATGTACCTCGGCAACCTTCAAGCGGAAGCTTTGGCGAGGAGTCGGCCACGACCGACTAACCACACAAGTCTCTAGTCCAGGTTTATCGCCTATTCGGGTTCCATCCGCAAGGAGATCCGCCGGGTGTCGCCACGGCCCCAAACGATGTGTCTGAGGTTCCAAGCCCACCAAACGGGCGGCGCTTGGTTTACCCAGCCACGGTGCCTAGTCGTCCCAAGCCCACCTGCATGGGTGCCACAGTAGACTACTAACACAACCTACAAACACCGAAACTAGTTGCAACTCCCGGACAGAGCTCAAAGTTGATTAATAAGTCGAGAGGGCCGAGTTACGGAACCCAATGTGTGGTACTAACTGTTCATGGATCACAAACACGTAACTCAGTTCTCGAGGACGGCTGCAATGAGACAACCCACCATGTACTCCTACATGGCCTCTCACCGCTACCTTTACCAAATCGTGTTCACACACTTAGCTCTCAACAGTAGGACATGTTCACACACCTCCGACTCATCACCGATGAATCAGACCTGACTCAACTCTAAGCAGTAGCAGGCATGACAAACAAGCATGAATGAGTAGGCACATCAGGGCTCAAACAACTCCTACTCATGCTAGTGGGTTTCATCTATTTACTGTGGCAATGATAGGTCATGCAGAGGATAAAGGGGGTTCAACTACCGCAGCAAGTAACAGATGAATTGCTGTTGTCCTAATGCAGTAAAAGAGAGCAGGAGCGAGAGAGTGGGATTGTATCGGAATGAACAAAGGGGTTTTGCTTGCCTGGCACTTCCGAAGATAATATAGCTCTTCAATAGTGTCATCGATCTCATCGTCGAAACCACGTCTATCGAGAGGGAACAACCACCGACAAACAAGAAGAAACACAATCAATGCAATGCACAAACAAATGAATGACATGTCATGTTAAGGAACTGAATTGACCTAATGCAGCAGTAAGCCAAGTTAATTGAAGTGGAATTCAAACAAGGTTAAACTCCAACTCCAAATGCTAGTTCATAAATTGCCCTAATCATGACTCATCCTATTCAGTGAGGTTAACTTGTTCAATCATGCATGAAAGTGGTACATATGGATAGATTGGATTTTTCTGATCATTTTTCATATATAATTTATTTCATTTGGAGTTACGGTTGAATTTATATGAATTTTAGAAGTTTAGGGCATTTTCAAATTTCCTAAATTAAATTAAATCAGAAAATAGCTTATTGCGTCAAGATGACATAAGCCTGCGGTCAGCAGGTCAATCTGAGCTGCCCTGGTCAAACCTGACCGATGGGACCCGCGATGTCGATGTAACGGGCAGGAAAAGAGGCGACACTGTGGGGCGGAGTTAACGTTGACGTGGCATGGTCAACTAATGTGTGGGGCCGGCCGTGTTAATCTAAACTAAACAGAAAATAATTCTGGGGTTAGTTAAGGCATGGGGCCCACTATCCAGTGGCTCTAGGGTTGATTAGTTGGATCATTAGCACTAATTAAGCGTGCCACATCATCACCACCGGCGTGTAAACGCCGGCGACCAAATCCGCGGCGGAGGCCGTCGGACTTTCGCTACGGGGCCCGGTTTGAAGAGCCACTTGCACCTACATGCTCCGGGGAGTGACGCGCATCCAATGGAGCAAACAATGAGGCGGGGTGGCGGAGTCGACGGCGGCGAAGCTTCGGTTGCGGCCGCCGGAGTTCGGGCGTGGTGCGGGCAGCGTTGCGGTGTGCGAGCAAGCGAGCTGAGGCGCTAGTGGTCGCCTACGTGATGCGGTGAGTACGTTGGTCGCATGCCCGAGACCAAATGGTCACCGGAGCGTCACCGGTGGCGAGCGCGGGCGGCGGCGTGTTCGGTTGCAGGCGAGGCGATGGCTACGGCACACGAGGGGAAAAACGGAGAGGGGGAGCAGGAGCAGGGGCTCACGGCGGATCCAGCAGAGGCGACGGCGAGGCCGGGGAGAGGCTGGAGCTTGCGAATCCCCGACGAGTCCACCAGCGGTCAGAGGTTGAAGACGAGGTTGGGGACGACGCTGCAGGGCTTCCGGAGGGTCCTGGCTCCATGGGGAGGGAGACCGGGTCGAGGCGGAGCTCCTGAGCTCAGTGGCAGGGCAAGGGGAGCTTGGTGGACGCGGTGGCAGTGGACGGCGGCGACGGGTCGCTCGGGAAGAGAGCGGAGAGGGGAGGGGCGAGAGCTGCGAGGAGGGGAGAAGTGCAGAGGGTCGAGGGAAGTGCGTGGCGGCGCCAGGGAGGGCCAGGGCGAAGCGGCAAGCAGGAGGTGGCCGTCGGTGGCCGTGCACGCGGCGGCCACGCGCCTCTCGTCCTTCTGGCGAGAGGTTGGTGGTGACTGGCACTGCGTTGTGGGCTGGGCCGCCTGATGAGCAGCCGGCCATTGGACAGTAAGCGCTGTGTAAGGTTTCCCTCTTTTCTGTTTTTGTTTTCTATTTCGTTTTCTGTGTTCTGATTTAGTTCAGGCACTAAACTATTTTTTTTAGCTTCTGAAAATAATCATGTGGCTATGTATAATATATTCAGAGCTACTCACCAATTTTTCAGAATTATTGGATTAGTAAACTAATTATTATGAATATAATCCAATTCAAATGCTATAGGATTTAACTCAAAGGCCCAAGATAAATACTTTTGAACCTCCAAAAATATTGGTTTGAATTTTATTCTTGCCAATATTTTTCAAAGCTGAAAAGGAACATTTCCTTGGAAACATTTGAAGCAATTTTTAATGTTGATCATTTTTTTTTGAAATGATTTCTGAGGCTCTCCAATTCCCCAATTCAAATTTAAAAGAAATTTAGACATGATGCATGGATGTAAGAAAAATCAAGCAAGGGCTGATGTGGGGCTGTGACAGCTCACCCCCACTAAACAAGAATCTCGTCCCGAGATTCAAGACGTGAGGTAAAAAGACAGAGGGGACACAAGGCTAACACGATCTTCATGATCCAGTTGCCCTTCTCGAAGATGTTGAATCACTGCTTCATGTTGTCATTGACGTCTTTGCTTTCGAGATCTTCATCCAATTATGGCAACAGAAAGAACTCTATAGGAGACGATCTCCTCGAAGGTTGAGCACTCAAGATCAACTCATGGAATGAGACATAAAACATCTCTTGAGTTGAGACACGAAACACACATCAGGGGTGATGGAAAGAAGCGGATGATAAAGGTTCAATTTGGTAGGCAACAATTCCACGCTTAAGAAGATGGCGGATGGGTTCAAAGTAGCGAGGAGATAATTACCACGATTCTATTACGGGGAACCCTAGAGGAGGTGACTCGTAGGATTATTCCCTGAAGTGGCAGAAAGAATTACTTTTGACATAGAGATCACTGAAACTCTCTATACCAGCCTAAGGCAAGTCACAATCGATTGGTTGAAAGAGTTCTAATAAAAGACATACTCATACTAGAATGGATGATGTGGACTACCTTGTTGAAGACAATGCAATGGATGATTTTTGCTTATCACCAGAATGGATGGGACCCATGGTAGGACCACTTCTGAAGATGATCCTTCTTGACAATTCTTTGAGAATGGTAGCCCATGGGAAACTGGCACAATGGTCGTGCAAGCTGGAAACAAAATGCAAATGTTGGAAATGTTCCAACCATCATATATGCCTGAGATTCAGATCTGGTTGGTGTCAGGACATTCCAGACTCATCAAGTCCAGAAAGAAAAATGAAAGTTTGCAACACAAATCGACGAGATGACGTTGCGAGATTCTCGGGAGATGAACTACGATAGCAAGCTCCAAAACATTAGCTGGTTCTGCTACATACATGTGAACACATTGTCCAAGACAAGCATGACCACATAGTAGTCTTACAATAAAACACCACCGAGTTCTGGTTGGGAACCAACATCTAGGGTAACGAAGTCTTGTGCATGACCTAGGATTTACACAACAACTCCTTTTCCTTGAACAAATCAATCAGTGGCTTGGTGTGCTAAGGATACATATGGAATGAAGGTTGCGAGCCTGTCAAACCATAGCATACTTCGCACATGCATGACTGACTTGGGATGGTACCAGGGGAACAAAAACAATCTTTCTCGAACTCACGGCGGCAACTTGCACCAAATGCACGTGAATCAGAGAAAGTCACTTCTTCCATCCAACATATTCTTCACGAATGGAACATGAAGATAATGCTTATAAAAGTTTCCAACACTAGGTTGATGTTCAACATGAGTCATGGGGGAGACAAAATGCTGCTGATGGGCTCAACAACAACTCATCGGAATTTCCATATCACTGGACTTCCGCCATCATGTGAACACGGTGATAGTATTGGTCAGACCAAAAGATGTAATGGTGTATGCTCGAGGGATCAACCACGAGTAAGACAACATTACGAATATCGTTGGTTCTAACTTGATTTGATGATAGCCCACACTCAAATCAAGGTTTGGACAAGACAATAGATTCAACAGCTGATCACGGGGATCAGTCGATGAAGATATCATCTTTCTTCAACACACACACACACCCAAGGATATCCCTTAGTGATGAAATAAGTCGGACAAGCTTTCATCTTCCAACTCTCCAAGTTGTTGTTTAACTTAACCAACTAGCTCAGGGGTATCCAACACAGAATCTTGGAGAATGGGTGGTTTGGAAGAAAACCAACATGATCACGAACTCAACATAGCAGTGAGGTGAAACCTGGTCATACTTCCGAGAAGATATTCGGAACATCACGAACCACCGATATGTTACTAAGCTCGAGAACAATCTTGCTTTTCAGGGCAAGACAATGTGACCAAACAAGAGAGGGATTAATGCAATCCTAACTCTTGATCAAGGGTGCACCAGGAAAAATGGACTAGGTAGCACGATCAGTCTTATAATGATAATTCGATAACCAGCACGCTAAGAATGAGAGTATTGTCCATTAACTACCAAGCAACGGAGTTGCTAGGGGTATTGATTTCGCACATCGCGGTTCACTTGTCGGCATTCCGGTTACAAAAACACGGGAACCGAGGAATGAACAATGATGGCAAGAAGTATTACTGCGTCAAGAATTCATAAGAGGTGGTGCAATTCTCATGACACTCTTGACATAAAGATGGTAACACTCCAATGCAGAGCAGAGCAGAAGCTGGATTGGCATTTTGATCTGTGAAATACAATTGCTTTGACCCAATCCTAGATATGGATGAGGTACTAGAGTTTGTTTCTCCTAGTCATTCCCGGATAGAATGGCTTGACGGGCCACAAGAGTAGTGGCATCGATGAACACGAATGCATAACTACTCCTGACTATCAATCGATAGACGAGGGCCAGAAAACAATTAAAGAGGGACAACTCAAAGGAACATACGATTTTCTGAGTTGTGGATGCATAGGCAAGCATGTCGAATGAGTTCAACATATTTCTTCCGGATAACCCATGCAGAAAGATAGAACTGGCAGGGTCACAATTATGAATGAAGGACTCATCAAGAGTACTCTGGTTGCGATCTTTTAGTTCAAGAACTTCCGCCATAAGCAGTTCATGGTATTTGGAAGAAGGAAATACCACGGACCTCGAGGACTATCGCAAAGGTTACTAATATCCTAAAGGAACTAGCAACACTATCAACATGCGGTAAGTAGGTGAATCTCGGGTTCAAGAACCCAGGAATAGAATACCTACTAACTAAATTGCATCACGGGATGCTTTCGAGAATGATGGCCAGAATCATCACACTGGGAACACAAAATATGGCTAGATTACTAGATGGTTTCATAAGACGCCTAGGGTCATAATAATAGCTCCAACATATATGTCGAGGCAACAAAGTACCTCAACTCACCGATTAGGGTGGTTAATCTGGCCCAAAGGAACATCAAAATGGGAGGAAGGGATTTTGCAAATGCTTCAGATTATTTAGAAACCTGGGATGACTCGGATAGCATAACGGCTGTAAATGCTCAAAAACATTTGAGACAGCCTGCAAAAGGGTGTCATAACCACTCAACATCACAATATCAAGGTTCCGAGATCAACTGTCAACATACAGAAGTAGTAGGAACTGAACTGAGGCTTGAAACCATCAATCATATAAGTCTATGGATTAGTAACACGTCATCCTGATAGAAAGATGAGAAGCCTAGTTCTTAAACCCCGTAAAAGAGAAGAGGATGACTCAGATTAGAAGGCCATGAGGTATAAGGAGTAAAAAGAGCCTTACGTTCCCTTCCACAATCAATTCCCTTATATAACTAAAGCATTTCTAGACACAACTTCGACCGGTTTGGCTTGGTAATCCTCTGAGCAGTCGAGCTCGATACCAAAGCTGTCGGGACCCGATTCCAAGTCACATTGATCTAGCCGGTAACACCTCATATCACTTTGCGGCCTCACGCACGGTATTCCCACGGGTGTCGCCTTACCATGGCCCGGGACCGTTTGCGCCTTTAGGCTCACGTATATGACAGTGTCGCTAGCATCCATATGACAGAGAACCCGGGCCGACATGGCTAGTCGTGGACCCAAAGCGGCACTAACCCATGGGGACAGGCATACATGAATCAACTTCGAGCATGTCGATTGACGGCGTGTGAATCCGGGCTGTAGCACTGGCTAACAGGACTCAGGAACCCGGCTGTAGCAGCTAGGCAGGACTCGGATGTCACCGCGTGACATTTCCCGAAGGGACGGAACACGAACGAAGTGAAACACATGCCGCCAGATCAAGCGTCCCCGATAGTCTGGGCTAGCGAGGACTCCGGTGAACGGGCTGTAGCGGACTACTATGGCTCATGGAAGCACTAGACTACATTTCCCCATAAGAGAGGCTTCCAAGGATAGACAACTAGATTGTCGGATCCCACACATACCAAGCATTTCAATCATACACACAATATGCTCGATATGTGTAAATACAACATGGCATCACAACATAACTCTCGACTCGAGTAGATTATTCAATAGGCTCCGAGGAGGCGAGATATTACAAACATGGGTCTCATGACTCAACATTCAGAGCATACAAGACAAAGCACAAGCGGAAGCTTAACATGTCTGAGTACAGACATCTACAAATGAAAAAGGCTGAGAAGCCTGACTATCTACCAGATCCTGCCGAGGGCACAAGATTGTAGCTGAGGTATCAAGCTAAACGTTGAAGTCCACGCGGAACCACTAGCGAGGCTGAAGTATCTCTGCAAAACATAAATTAAGCAAACGTGAGTACAAATGTACTCAGCAAGACTTACATCAGAACTAGCTACATATGCATCAGTATCAATAAAGGGGGGTGGTGGAGTTTGACTGCAGCAAGCCAGCTTTGACTCGGTGGCTATCTTGAACTACGACTGCAAGTAACTCTTTTGAGGTGGCGCACACGAGCCCACATATTCACCATATCAATACACCACTATGGATCTGCTCCCGTCTCCCAACGAGAACGCCATCCATAGCACTCACGCTTATCTTGCGCATTTTAGAGTATCCACTTTCACTTGTCTATGAACTATGCAAGGGGTCCAAGTTTCCATATCCGAGGAATCCGGCTATTCGAATAGATAATGATAACCCTGCAGGGGTGTACCTCTTCACACACGCTCTCGCCACTTACCACCATGTACATGTCATGTACCTCGGCAACCTTCAAGCGGAAGCCTGGCGAGGGAGGCGGCCACGACCTGACTAACCACACAAGTCTCTAGTCCAGGTTTATCGCCTATTCGGGTTCCATCCGCAAGGAGATCCGGCCGGGGTGTCTCTCACGACCCCAAACGATGTGTATAGGGTTCCAAGCCCACCAAACGGGCGGCGCTTGGTCTACCCGGCCACGGTGCCTAGTCTGTCCCAAGCCCACCTGTACCGGGTGCTACCTGGTAGACTACTAACACAACCTACAAACACCAGAAACTAGTTGCAACTCCTGGACAGAGCTCAGGTTGATTAATAAGTCGAGAGGGGCCGAGTTACCGGAACCCAATGTGTGGTAGTAACTGTTCATGGATCACAAACACAGAACTCAATTCCTGAGGACGGCTGCAATGAGACAACCCACCATGTACTCCTACATGGCCTCTCACAGCTACCTTTACCAAATCATGTTCACACACTTAGCTCTCAACAGTAGGACATGTTCACACACCTCCGACTCATCACCGATGAATCAGACCTGACTCAACTCTAAGCAGTAGCAGGCATGACAAACAAGCATGAATGAGTAGGCACATCAGGCTCAAACAACTCCTACTCATGCTAGTGGGTTTCATCTATTTCTTGTGGCAATGACAGGTCATGCGAGAGGATAAAGGGGTTCAACTACCGCAGCAAATGTGAGATGAATCGTTGTTGTCCTAATGCAGTAAAAGAGAGCAGGAGTGAGAGAGCGGGATTGTATCGGAATGAACAAAGGGGTTTTGCTTGCCTGGCACTTCTGAAGATAATATAGCTCTTCAATAGTGTCATCGATCTCATCGTCGAAACCACGTCTATCGAGAGGGAACAACCACCGACAAACAAGAAGAAACACAATCAATGCAATGCACAAACAAATGAATGACATGTCATGTTAAGGAACTGAATTGACCTAATGCAGCAGTAAGCCAAGTTAATTGAAGTGGAATTCAAACAAGGTTAAACTCCAACTCCAAATGCTAGTTCATAAATTGCCCTAATCATGATTCATCCTATTCAGTGAGGTTAGCTTGTTTAATAATGCATGAAAGTGGTACAGATGGATAGATTGGATTTTTCTGATCATTTTTCATATATAATTTATTTCATTTGGAGTTACGGTTGAATTTATATGAATTTTAGAAGTTTAGGGCATTTTCTGAAATTTCCTGAATTAAATTAAATCCAGAAAATAGCTTATTGCATCAGCATGACATAAGCATGCGGCCAGCAGGTCAACTGGGCTGCCCCTGGTCAAACCTAACCAGTGGGACCCGCGTGTCAGTGTAACGGAGCAGGAAAAGAGGTGACTGTGGGGCGGTCAGCGTGAGACTGGTTCCACCGGACTTCATGAGGAGCGAAGGGCCTTCAGAGGAATTGCCCAAGCGCGATGTGGAGCTCACCATGAAAATGGCCGACATCGAGAAGGCCCAGGAAGAGGCGGCGAACTTGGCTGCCGCAGCCGAAGCCGCCCGGAACCAGCATCAAGCCTCCTTGGACTCCCAGGAAGAGGACCTCTCCGCACGTGAGGCGAAGCTTATCGCAACGCTCCGCGGCAAGGATGAGGAGCTCGAGGCCCTTGTCGTGCGACGGACCCGCGAGCTGGAGTAGAAGCACAAGGAGGCACTCGATGCCCAGGCTCTGGCCCACGCCGGCAAGGTGAAGGAGCTGGAAGCAGAGCGGGACGAGCTGAAGGAGCAGGCCGTCAGGCTGTCCGGCGAGAAGAACACGCTCAACCGCGCCTTGGTAGAGGCGCAAGGAGGAGTCATCAGCAGGACTGGGGAGCTCTCCGACGCACAGAACTCCATCAGAGACCTCAAGCTGAAGCTGGAGGGTCTCGAGAAGATGTTGTCGGAGAACAAGGCTCGGGAGGAGACCTTGACCAGGAGCCTCGAGGAGGAGAAGCAGCTGCAGGCAAACGAGGCCGCCTCCCACCAGGACTATGTGGTGGGTGAGAACAGGTGGATCAGCCATCTGGAGGTCGTCGCCGGCAGGTTCACCTTGCAATTGGCCACCATGGGGCTGCCAAACATGAGGTACGCCCCCGAGCGCAGCAGGACCGTCAACGCCAAGCTGACCCAGTTCTTTGAGGGCGTCCTCGGAGCCTTGGCCTATCTTCACTCCAACAGGACGGCCACACCGGCCGAGGAGGCCCGGCGACTTTGCCGGAGGGTTGTGACCAAGGTCCTCACCAAGGTGGCACACTGGAATCCCGACCTTGACTTCGCGGCCTCGATGAAGAGCTTGCCGGATGGTGTTGACCTCACGGTGCTCAAGGAGCGCATCAAGCCCATCACCAACGGCATCGACGAAATCAAGAGGGTTGAAGGCCAGCGCCGGGATTGAGCATCCCGTTCCTCTTCGCCGCTGCGGGTTCCCGACCAAGACAAATTTTATCTTTAGTTAGAACCGCAGCTATGACGTGATGTAATATAACTTTGAAGTACTCTTAATTTTTATGCATGTTATTTCCCCGTTCAATTACTCTTTGTATGTGTGCCCCTCGTCATCGGGTAGGCTGGCCGGCGCGGAAGCCCCTAGCGGCGTTTTGGGGACGGATCCCCAGGGCCTGCCGGGTACACGTGCTGCCGGACGAGCCACCTTTCCGTTCCGAACGCGGCCGCTCGAACTGTCGAGCTTGACTCGAGTCAGAATCGAGGGCGTTATTGCTCGGTTACTCTGTCATTCTCGACGCAGCCGCTTGAGCTGTTGAGCGGACTCGAAACAGGGCCAGGGCGTTGCCGATCGTGGGAGAGCCCCCTGGCGAGCAGGTTTCTCATACAAAGGCTCTCCGGGGGGAATGACCTCAAATAAGAAGGGTAGCACAAATAAGGGTTCAGTGCAACTTAGCTTCTGTTGGCGATCGCTCGAGTGTCGATCTTCTGGCCTCCTTTCTTCTTCAAGGGTCACGAAGATGAAGGAGTGCGGGCTAATCGCTAAAGCTGATTCTCACAGCCGCGCCCCTACGGCGCGCCAAAGATGTCGATCTTGAGGGGCGACACCTATGGGATCACGAGAATCCATACTACGGTTCTTGGGCGCGGGTCGTGAGAAGAGCGGATCAAGCAGATAGCACACGGGTTCTTTATCCGAGTTCGGGACGCGAGGATCGTAAAACCCTACTCCTGCTTTGGTGGTTTGTTTATCGTGTTCTTGAACTAGCAATGGGCGTGAGGAGCTCCAAAGCGAATCCCTCCTGGTGCCTTGGGCCTCCTTTTATAGGGAAAGGGTTGCCACAGTGGCACAGGGAGGTGGAAAGGGTCTGATGATGCGAGTTTATCCCTCGCATTACATGACAAAGCGCCTTAAATCGTCTTGCTTAGGTGTCCTTGCTTTATCGGGGATGGGGAGAGCCTGTCTCGTCGTCGCCGCTCCCCTTCGATGTCGACCGCGCATACAGCCAGCGGTGCCTGTGGTGCCATGTAGGCAGGCAGGCAGCTGAGGTGGCGCAGCGGTGGGTCTCCACAAAGATCCGCTTGCCGCCACGCAGGTGCCTGCCCAACTGGTTGGGTCGGCAGCTGCATGCGAACAGCGGTGAAGGTTTGATTGGCGTGGGCCTGATGGTGGCCCTACGGGTGCCCTTGGCGAGGGCCTCGTCGTAGCCCCCGCAAGGGTCTTGCCGGGGCGCCTGCTGTCATCCCCGGCAAGGCTCTTGCCGGGGGCCTTGTGGTCCTCCTTGGCTGGGATCCCGCCAAGGGTCGTCATCTTCTATAGTGTGTATCTGGTCTTGAATGTCTTCACAAAGATCTGCATGCCACCACGGGATGTCTCGAATCCTTGCCCCATGGGGCGGTGGACTCAAGGGTGATTCGCTCCGTGGGTGTGGGGCGGCGGCCACGACAAGGGTCTTGCGGGTTTGCTAAAACCGCCCCCCGACAAGGATCTTGCTGGGGGAGTCCCCTTCGTCCCCTTTGCTCTTTGTGGCCTTGGTCTTGGCGTCGTTCTGCTCCTTTTGAGCTTCGGCCTTAGCTTGGCTCACCTCCCTCGCCTTGCTCGGTCTTGGCGGTGCCAGCAGCTCGGGCTGCTTTGCTGCAGTTATAGGGGTACAAAAAGTGTACCCCTCTTTTTGTACACCGACAATGCCTCATGGGCAAGATGACTAAGACTCCGTTCTCCGGAACAATTGAGCGAGCAACAGACATGTTGGAAATAATACATACTGATGTATGCGGTCCGATGAGTGTTGAGGCTCGCGGCAGGTATCGTTATTTTCTGACCTTCACAGATGATTTGAGCAGATATGGGTATATCTACTTGATGAAACATAAGTCTAAAACATTTGAAAAGTTCAAAGAATTTCAGAGTGAAGTGGAAAATCATCGTAACAAGAAAATAAAGTTTCTATGATCTGATCGTGGAGGTGAATATTTCAGTTACGAGTTTGGTCTTCATTTGAAACAATGTGGAATAGTTTCGCAACTCATGCCACCCGGAACACCACAGCGTAATGGTGTGTCCGAACGTGGTAACCGCACTTTATTAGATATGGTGTGATCTATGATGTCTCTTACTGATTTACTGCTATCGTTTTGGGGTTATGTGATGTCTACTACGCAACCTTCTTCTTGTAGAGGTTGTTGGGCCTCCAAGTGCAGAGGATTGTAGGACAGTAGCAAATTTCCCTCAAGTGGATGACCTAAGGTTTATCAATCCGTGGGAGGCGTAGGATGAAGATGGTCTCTCTCAAGCAACCCTGCAACCAAATAACGAAGAGTCTCTTGTGTCCCCAACACAACCAATACAATGGTAAATTGTATAGGTGCACTAGTTCGGCGAAGAGATGGTGATACAAGTGCGATATGGATAGTAGATATAGGTTTTTGTAATCTGAAAATATAAAAACAGCAAGGTAGCAAGCGATAAAAGTGAGCGTGAACGGTATTGCAATGCTAGGAAACAAGGCCCAGGGTTCATACTTTCACTAGTGCAAGTTCTCTCAAAAATAATAACATAATTGGATCATATAACTATCCCTCAACATGCAACAAAGAGTCACTCCAAAGTCACTAATAGCAGAGAACAAACGAAGAGATTATTGTAGGGTACGAAACCACCTCAAAGTTATCCTTTCTGATCGATATATTCAAGAGTCCGTAGTAAAATAACACGAAGCTATTATTTCCATTCGATCTATCATAGATTTCGTACTAGAATAACACCTTAAGATACAAATCAACCAAAACCCCAATGTCACCTAGATACTCCAATGTCACCTTAAGTATCCGTGGGTATGATCATACGATATGCATCACACAATCTCAGATTCATCTATTCAACCAACATAAAGTACTTCAAAGAGTGCCCTAAAGTTTCTACCAGAGAGTCAAGACGAAAACGTGTGCCAACCCCTATGCATAAGTTCACAAGGTCACTGAACCCGCAAGTTGATCACCAAAACGTACATCAAGTAGATCATGTGAATATCCCATTGTCACCACGGATAAGCACATGCAAGACATACATCAAGGGTTCTCAAATCCTTAAAGACTCAATCCGATAAGATAACTTCAAAGGTAAAACTCAATCCATTACAAGAGAGTAGAGGGGGAGAAACATCATAAGATCCAACTATAATAGCAAAGCTTGCGATACATCAAGATCGTGCCAAATCAAGAACATGAGAGAGAGAGAGATCAAACACATAGCTACTGGTACATACCCTCGGCCCCGAGGGTGAACTACTCCCTCCTTGTCATGGAGAGCGCCAGGATGATGAAGATGGTCACGTGTGAGGGATCCCCCCTCCGGCAGGGTGCCGGAAAAGGGTCCCGATTGGTTTTTGGTGGCTAAAGAGGCTTGCGGCGGCGGAACTCCCGATCTCGGTTATGTTCTGGGGGTTTCTGTATATGTAAGAGGTTTTGGCATCGAGAACAAGTCAGGGGGGTCTCCGAGGCGGCCACGAGGTAAGGGGGCGCGCCCCCCACCCTCGTGGGTGCCTCGGGACTCTTCTGGACCATCTCCGATACTCCGTGGGCTTCTTCTGGTCCAAAAATAATCTCCGTGAAATTTCTGATCAATTGGACTCCGTTTGGTTTTCCTTTTCTACGAAACTCAAAAACAAGGAAAAAACTGGCACTGGGCTCTAGGTTAATAGGTTAGTCCCAAAAATCATATAAAATAGCATATAAATGGATATAAAACATCATAGATGGATAATATAATAGCATGGAACCTTCAAAAATTATAGATACGTTGGAGACGTATCAGCATCCCCAAGCTTAATTCCTGCTCGTCCTCGAGTAGGTAAATGATAAAAACAGAATTTTTTATGTGGAATGCTTCCTAACATAATTTTCAATGTAATTTTCTTTATTGTGGCAAGAATATTCAGATATATAAGATTCAAGACAAAAGTTTAATATTGACATAAAATAATAATACTTCAAGCATACTAACCAAGCAATTATGTCTTCTCAAAATAACATAGCCAAAGAAAGCTCATCCCTTCAAAATCATATAGTTTGACCATGCTTCCTTTTCGTCACACAAAGTGCTCTCATAATGCACAACCCCAATGACAAGCCAAGCAATTGTTTCATACTTTAGTATTCTCAAACTTTTTTCAACTTCCACGCAATACATGAGCGTGAACCATGGACATAACACTATGGCTGGAATAGAATATGATGATGGGGGTTGTGTGGAGAAGACAAAAAGGAGAAAGTCTCACATTGACGCGGCTAATCAACGGGCTAGGGAGATGCCCATCAATTGATGTCAATGTGAGGAGTAGGGATTGCCATGCAACGGATGCACTAGAGCTATAAATGTATGAAAGCTCAAGAAAAAGAAATTAAGTGGGTGTGCATCCAACTTGCTTGCTCATGAAGACCTAGGGCATTTGAGGAAGCCCATTGTTGGAATATACATGCCAAGTTCTGTAACGTAAAATTCCCACTAGTATATGAAAGTGACAAAATAAGAGACTCTCTATCATAAAGATCATGGTGCTACTTTGAAGCACAAGTGTGGAAAAAGGATAGTAGCATTGTCCCTTCTTTTATTTTCTTTTTTCTTTTTCCCTTTTTTTATTTGGCCTTCCCTTTTTTTTGCCTTTTTTGGCCTTTCTTTTTATATTTGGCCTTTATCTTTTTTTTGATGGGACAATTCTCTATTAATTATGATCATCACACTTCTATTTATTTACAACTCAATGATTACAACTCGATACTAGAACAAAATATGACTCTATATGAATGCCTCTGGCGGTGTACCGGGATAGGCAATGAATCAACAGTGACATGTATGAAATATTATGCATGGTGGCTTTGCCACGAATACGATGTCAACTACATGATCATGCAAAGCGATATGACAATGATGAAGCGGGTCATAATAAACGGAGCGGTGGAAAGTTGCATGGCAATATATCTCGGAATGGCTATGGAAATGCAATGATAGGTAGGTATGGTGCCTTGAATATATAAGTAGGCTTATGTGTGATAGAGCGTATCATATCACGGGGTTTGGATGCACCGGTGAAGTTTGCACCAACTCTTGAGGTGAGAAAGGGCAATGCACGGTACCGAAGAGGCTAGCAATGATGGAAGGGTGAGTGGGCGTATAATCCATGGACTCAAAATTAGTCATAAAGAACACACATACTTATTGCAAAAATCTACAAGTCGTCAAAACCAAGCATTACGTGCATGCTCCTAGGGGGATAGATTGGTAGGAAAAGACCATCGCTTGTCCACGACCGCCACTCATAAGGATGACAATCAAAGAACACCTCATGTTTCAAATTTGTCACACAACGGTTACCATACTTGCATGCTACGGGACTTGCAAACCTCAACACAAGTATTTCTCAATTTCACAATTACTCAACTAGCACGACTCTAATATCACCATCTTCATATCTCAAAACAATCATCAAGTATCAAACTTCTCATAGTATTCAATGCACTATATATGAAAGTTTTTATTATACCCATCTTGGATGCCCATCATATTAGGACTAATTTTATAACCAAAGCAAATTACCATGCTGTTCTAAAAGACTCTCAAACTAATATAAGTGAAGCATGAGAGATCAACAATTTCTTCAAAATAAAACTACCGCCATGCTCTAAGAAGATATAAGTGAAGCACTAGAGCAAATGACAAACTACTCCAAAAGATATAAGTGAAGATCAATGAGTAGTTGAATAATTATGTAACTATGTGAAGACTCTCTAATATTTAAGAATTTCAGATCTTGGTATTTTATTCAAACAGCAAGCAAAACAAAAGAAAATAAAATGACGCTCCAAGCAAAACACATATCATGTGGTGAATAAAATATAACTCCAAGTAAAGTTACCAATGAGCGAAGATTTAAAAAGAGGGATGCCGTCAGGGCATCCCCAAGCAAACCCTTGGTTGTCCTTGAATATTACCTTGGGGTGCCTTGGGCATCCCCAAGCTTAGGCTCTTATCACTCCTTATTCCATAGTCCATCGAATCTTTACCCAAAACTTGAAAACTTCACAACACAAAACTTAACAGAAAACTCGTAAGCTCCGTTAGTATAAGAAAATAAATCACCACTTAGGTACTGTTGTGAACTCATTCTAAATTCATATTGGTGTAATATCTACTGTATTCCAACTTCTCTATGGTTCATACCCTCCGATACTACTCATAGATTCATCAAAATAAGCAAACAACACATAGAAAACAGAATCTGTCAAAAACAGAACAATCTGTAATAATCTGGTAACTTTCCATACTTCTGTCACTCCAAAAATTCTACAAAATTAGGAAACCTTAGCAATTTGTGTACCAATCCAGAGCAAAAAGAATCAGATCAAAAGCACGTTTCTGTGAATTATCAAAACTAATTTACTGGGCGCAAAAGTTTATGATTTTCAGCAGGATCAACACAACTATCACCGTAAGCTATCCTAAAGGTCTTACTTGGCACTTTATTGAAACAAAATCTATAAAACATGATTACTACAGTAGCTTAATCTTGTGAAAACACAAAAACAGTAAAGGTAAATATTGGGTTGTCTCCCAACAAGCGCTTTTCATTAATGCCTTTTAGCTAGGCATGATGATTTCAATGATGCTCACATAAAAGATAAGAATTGAAACATAAAGAGAGCATCATGAAGTTTATAACTAGCACATTTAAGTCTAACCCACTTCCTATGCATAAGGATTTTTTGAACAAACAATTTATGGGAACAATAATCAACTAGCATAGGAAGGCAAAACAAGCAAATCTTCAAGATTTTCAACACATAGAGAGGAAACTTGATATTATTGCAATATGTAGAAGCATATGATCCTCTCTCATAATAATTTTCAGTAGCGACATGAATGAATTCAACAATATAACCATCACATAAAGCATTATTTTCATGATCTACTTGCATATAAATTTTACTACTCTCCACATAAGCAAATTTATTCTCATCAATAGTAGTGGGAGTAAACTCAACAAAATAACTATCATGTGAAGCATAATCCAATTGAAAATTAAAATCATGATGACAAGTTTCATGGTTATCTTTATTCTGTATAGCATACGTGTCATCACAATAATCATCATAAATAGGAGGCATGCTTTCATCATAATAAATTTGCTCATCAAAACTTGGGGGACTAAACATATCATCTTCATCAAACATAGCATCCCCAAGCTTGTGGCTTTGCATATCATTAGCATCATGGGTATTAAAAAATTCATATTAACAACATTGCAATCATGCTCATCATTCATATATTTCATGCCAAGCATTCTATGTAATTCTTCTTCTAGTACTTGAGCACAATTTTCCTTCCCATCATTTTCACGAAAGACATTAAAAAGATGAAGCATATGAGGCGCCCTCAATTCCATTTTTTTGTAGTTTTCTTTTATAAACTAAACTAGTGATAAAACAAGAAACTAAAAGATTCGATTGCAAGATCTAAAGATATACCCTCAAGCACTCACCTCCCTGGCAACGGCACCAGAAAAGAGCTTGATGTCTACTACGCAACCTTCTCCTTGTAGACGTTGTTGGGCCTCCAAGTGCAGAGGATTGTAGGACAGTAGCAAATTTCCCTCAAGTGGATGACCTAAGGTTTATCAATCCATGGGATGCGTAGGATGAAGATGGTCTCTCTCAAGCAACCCTGCAACCAAATAACGAAGAGTCTCTTGTGTCCCCAACACACCCAATACAATGGTAAATTGTATAGGTGCACTAGTTCGGCGAAGAGATGGTGATACAAGTGCGATATGGATGGTAGATATAGGTTTTTTTAATCTGAAAATATAAAAACAGCAAGATAGCAAGCGATAAAAGTGAGCGTAAACGGTATTGCAATGCTAGGAAACAAGGCCCAGGGTTCATACTTTCACTAGTGCAATTTCTCTCAACAATAATAACATAATTGGATCATATAACTATCCCTCAACATGCAACAAAGAGTCACTCCAAAGTCACTAATAGCGGAAAACAAACGAAGAGATTATTGTAGGGTACGAAACCACCTCAAAGTTATCCTTTCTGATCGATCTATTCAAGAGTCCGTAGTAAAATAACACGAAGCTATTATTTCCGTTCGATCTATCATAGAGTTCGTACTAGAATAACACCTTAAGATACAAATCAACCAAAACCATAATGTCACCTAGATACTCCAATGCCACCTCAAGTATCCATGGGTATGATCATACGATATGCATCACACAATCTCAGATTCATCCATTCAACCAACATAAAGTACTTCAAAGAGTGCCCCAAAGTTTCTACTGGAGAGTCAAGACGAAAACGTGTGCCAACCCCTATGCATAGGTTCACAAGGTCACTGAACCCGCAAGTTGATCACCAAAACATACATCATGTAGATCACGCGAATATCCCATTGTCACCACAGATAAGCACATGCAAGACATACATCAAGTGTTCTCAAATCCTTAAAGACTCAATCCGATAAGATAACTTCAAACAGAAAACTCAATCTATTACAAGAGAGTAGAGGGGGAGAAACATCATAAGATCCAACTATAATAGCAAAGCTCGCGATACATCAAGATCGTGCCAAATCAAGAACATGAGAGAGAGAGAGAGAGATCAAACACATAGCTACTGGTACATACCCTCAGCCCCGAGGGTGAACTACTCCCTCCTCGTCATGGAGAGCGCCAGGATGATGAAGATGGTCACCGGTGAGAGATCCCCCCTCTGGCAGGGTGTTGAAACAGGGTCCTGATTGGTTTTTGGTGGCTACAGAGGCTTGCGGCGGCGAAACTCCCGATCTCGGTTATGTTTTGGGGGTTTCTGTATATATAAGAGGTTTTGGCGTCGGGAACACGTCAGGGGGGTCCCCGAGGCGGCCACGAGGTAGGGGGGCGCGCCCCCACCCTCGTGGGTGCCACGAGACCTCTTCTAGCCCATCTCCGATACTCAGTGGGCTTCTTCTTGTCCAAAAATAATCTCCGTGAAATTTCAGGTCAATTAGACTCCGTTTGGTTTTCCTTTTCTGCGAAACTCAAAACAAGGAAAAAACAGAAACTGGCACTAGGCCCTAGGTTAATAGGTTAGTCCCAAAAATCATATAAAATAGCATATAAATGCATATAAAACATCATAGATGGATAATATAATAGCATGGAACAATAAAAAATTATAGATACGTTGGAGACGTATCAGCATCCCAAGCTCAATTCCTGCTCGTCCTCGAGTAGGTAAAAGTTAAAAAACAGAATTTTTGATGTGGAATGCTACCTAACATAATTTTCAATGTAATTTTCTTTATTGTGGCAAGAATATTCAGATCCATAAGATTGAAGACAAAAGTTTAATATTGGCATAAAAATAGTAACACTTCAAGCATACTAACCAAGCAATTATGTCTTCTCAAAATAACATAGTCAAAGAAAGCTCATCCCTGCAAAATCATATAGTTTGACCATGCTTCATTTTCGTCACACAAAATGCTCTCATCATGCACAACCCCAATGACAAGCCAAGCAATTGTTTCATACTTTAGTATTCTCAAACTTTTTTCAATTTTTACGCAGTACATGAGCGTGAGACATTGACTTAGCACTATGAGTGGAATAGAATATGATGATGGGGTTGTGTGGAGAAGACAAAAAAGGAGAAAGTCTCACATTGACGCGGCTAATCAACGGGCTAGGGAGATGCCCATCAATTGATGTCAATGCGAGGAGTAGGAATTGCCATGCAATGGATGCACTAGAGCTATAAATGTATGGAAGCTCAACAAAAAGAAACTAAGTGGGTGTGCATCCAACTTGCTTGCTCACGAAGACCTAGGGCATTTGAGGAAGCCCATTTTTGGAATATACAAGCCGAGTTCTATAACGAAAAATTCCCACTAGTATATGAAAGTGACAAAATAAGAGACTCTCTATCATAAAGATCATGGTGCTACTTTGAAGCACAAGTGTGGAAAAAGGATTGTAGCATTGTCCCTTTTTTCCCTTTTTTTATTTGGCCTTCCCTTTTTTTTGCCTTTCTTTCTTTTGGCCTTTCTTTTTTTATTTGGCTTTTCTCTTATTTTTTCATGGGACAATGCTCTATTAATGATGATCATCACACATCTATTTATTTATAACTCAATGATTACAACTCGATACTAGAACAAAATATGACTCTATATGAATGCCTCCGGCGGTGTACCGGGATGGGCAATGAATCAAGAGTGACATGTATGAAATATTATGCATGGTGGCTTTGCCACGAATACGATGTCAACTACATGATCATGCAAAGCAATATGACAATGATGAAGCGTGTCATAATAAATGGAACGGTGGAAAATTGCATGGCAATATATCTCGGAATGGCTATGGAAATGTCATGATAGGTAGGTATGGTGGTTGTTTTGAGGAAGATATAATGAGGCTTATGTGTGATAGAGCGTATCGTATCACGGGGTTTGGATGTACCGGCGAAGTTTGCACCAACACTCGAGGTGAGAAAGGGCAATGCACGGTACCGAAGAGGCTAGCAATGATGGAAGGGTGAGAGTGCGCATAATCCATGTACTCAACATTAGTCATAAAGAACTCACATACTTATTGCAAAAATCTACAAGTCATCAAAACCAAGCATTACACGCATGCTCCTAGGGGGATAGATTGGTAGGAAAAGACTATCGCTCGTTCTCGACCGCCACTCATAAGGATGACAATCAAAGAACACCTCATGTTTCAAATTTGTCACACAACGGTTACCATACGTGCTTGCTACGGAACTTGCAAACCTCAACGGTTATCATACGTGCAAGCTTGTGTCTATGCAGATAAGAATGAAAGAATTCAGAGAAGGATCATTCCTCTAGATGGAGGTCGACAAAAATTCTGACACCAAAGGTCTCCATCCACTCTACTCGATCTACCATTGATCAGTATTTGTTTGTTGTGTCATCCGTCGGCCCTCTTTGCCATGGATGTGCTTGAACTTCACTCCAGAGTCTCCAGTGATTAGTGTAGCTCCTCTGCTACACCATGATGGGTTCTGAAATGAAACGACAAACCCAATTAGCGACAATCTCACAGCCATTTGATTAAGATTGGAAGGATGCAGTTAGAGAAAACATATAAACAATCAAAGGTTGCAGTTCATGCCATGGTATGACCGTGCCTGCTTGAGCAGCGGCTGAGCAAAGAGAGGGGTAGGCGGCGAGCGAGCAGGAATCAGACGCCGGCACGCGCAACAACTAGGTCTGCCGCTCCACGACACGACCGGAGCGCGTCCTCCACCCTCTCACGCCCGGAGCTCCCCCGAACGTGTTAACCCTCGCCGGGCTCCTCCCGGTCCGCCGCTTAATCTGCGCCGCGCGCCGCCTCCCCAAACGGCCCCGCCACGCCCAGGTGGTCGGTGCGGACGACCTGGGGTCGTTCTTGGACGAACAAGATGTTAGAATTAATGGGCTAGGCCCATAGAATTTCTGAAATCTCAAAGCCCATGTGTAAAATGGCAAGTGGTGGTGCTAAGTTTAGTCCCACCTTGGAAGTTGAAGAAGAGTTGGACCTCTTTATATAGTGGGTTCTCTCCACCACTCTAAGTGGTGTGTGAGAAGAGAAAGGAAAACCACTGCTGCTGCTGCTCGCCTCGCCTCGCTTGGCCGGGCGGGCCGTGGCGAGGCGAGGCAGGCGGCAGCGTACATCTGTTATGCCCGTGAATGGTCCGAAATCCGGTCCGTCTCCTTGCGGAGCGCAGCTTCCTTTGCCGTTTATTTTTATGTCTTGGCAGACAAGTTTTGATTTCTTGTCCGGTAAGTATCTGAATTAGAAACCGAGTCGGTTTGGGATTGTGGTCGCGACACAATACCGTCTATGGTCCTAATATATATACAGCTACCGGCTGCGCCGAGACACACGAAAAACACCTAGGGTTTTGCCTCATCTCACAACTTGCGCCGCCATCATAGTCTACTCCATCCCAAGCGGACGGCGTGCATCGGTAGCGTGGGAGAGCAGGTCTCCGAACCCTTCGTCTTTGCGATCCTGCACGGGAGAGGACGAATTAGGTTTTTGGGAAGCGCTTTGCACGACTGCTCAAATTCGTTATCACGGGTCGTCTTCCGTCCAAGTCGGGCGGTGCTACTCATCGCCGTCAGCAGCAGATCGTCGCCAACATCGTCATCAACACTGTCGCACCCATAATAGCTAACGATCGATCGTCCAACATCCTCTGTTCATGTCTGTTTCTACAGCTATTGTTACGTGTTTGCTGCTGTTATGCATGTCTTGCTGTTCTTCTAGTTTGCTAGATTATTGCATGCTAGTATCTCTTCTAGTCATGAATTATTTATGGAATTAATCATGAACTTGCCTAATATTCCAACAATCCAAAAACCTAATTATAGGCAATTTCCTGAGTTAACTATGGCTGGATTATTTGATGCATCGAGGCGGATAAGTTTACGGTGTGCACTTCAAGAGGTGGCGGTGAAGACCACGCTCGGCTTCTTGCTCCGAAAGTTTTCCACGCTAGTGTTGGTGCTCCAGAGGAATGACCGGCGAAGATCGAGAGAAAATTCCAGGAAGCCAATACTATGTTTGTGGGATGCATTACGAGTGTTCTTCTTGTTGTCGTGTGATGTGTACATGCACATAAGCGACGGAAAAATTCTGTGGGATGCATGAATGCAAAATTGATTGCAACAGATCTGACGATGAACTGTACATCATGGAGAGTTTTCATGACTACAAGATGGTGAATAATCGTTACGTGGTTGAACAAGCTCATGAGATCTGATTGCATTGTGAAGGAACTTGAACTCCTTAAATGTGTTCTACCCGACAAATTCGTGGCTGGGTGCATGATTGCAAAGTTGCCTCCTTCATGGAGGAATTTCGCCACAACTCGAAGCATAAGAGACAGGAGATATCAGTTGAAAATCTGATTGCATCTCTTGATGTTGAAGAAAAGCTCGGGCTAAAGATACCCTTGAAAAAGGAGGTGAGGTTCAGCCTCATCGCTAACATGGTGCGAGGTACCCACAGAACAAGAACAAAGGGAAGAACAAACCTGTTTTCAACAAGCCTACCAAGACTACTACCTTCAAGAAGAAGAAGTTCAACAAGGCTGAGCTAGAGTGCTACGCTGTGGGAAGCCTGGACACTTTTCAAGGAATGCCACGAGCGTGCAGACCGCAGAGGGAAAACAAGCTCCAAGACTGTCAACATGGTGACCGCTAGCAATCTTGATGGGTATGGTAATTTACCTATTGTGCTTTCATATTTCAATCATCTTCGTGGTGGATTGATTCGGTGCTAACGTTCATGTGTGTCTTGACATCTCCTGTTTACTTCTTATCGGTCGCAAGGATTCTTCCGTCCTAATGGGGAATGGGTCACATGCTTCATTCGTGGCATTGGCACGATGGATCTGAAGTTTACTTCGGGAAAGATCATGCAACTAAGGAACGTGCAGCATGTCCCTACTATGAACAAGAATCTAGTTAGCGGCTCCCTTCTATGTCGACATGGATTTAAGGTAGTTTTAGAGTCCAATAAAGTAGTCGTGTCAAGATTTGGACAATTTATAGGAAAAGGCTATGAGTGCGGAGGCTTGTTCTGCTTTTCTCTTAAATTTTTTTGCAATAAGTCAATAAACCAAATTTGTGCTAGTGTTAATGATGATGCAAGTATTTGGCACTCTCGTTTATGTCATATTAATTTTGGTTTAATATCTTGGCTATCCAGCATGAGTTTAATTCCGAACTTCACAGTTGCCAAAGGTTCTAAGTGCCATAGTTGTGTGCAATCTAAGCAACCTCGAAAGCCTCATAAGGCTGCCGAGGAGATAAACTTGGCACCTCTAGAACTCATACATTCTGATCTTTGTGAGATGAATGGTGTGTTGACAAAAGGTGGAAAGAGATATTTCATGACTTTGATTGATGATGCGACTAGATTTTGCCATGTTTATTTATTGCAAACTAAAGATGAAGCATTAGACTACTTTAAAATCTATAAAGCTGAAGTTGAAAATCAACTAGAGAGAAAGATCAAGCGTCTTAGTTCGATCGTGGTGGAGAGTATTTTCCAAAAGTTTTGATGAATTTTGTGAGGAACATGGTATTATTCATGAGAGGGCGCCTCCTATTCACCTCAATCAAATGGAGTGGCGAGAGGAAAAACCGCACATTGAGTGACTTGGTGAATGCCATGTTGAACCTTCTTTGGTTTATCTAAGGCATGGTGGGGGAGGCTCTATTGACTTCATGTCATGTCTGAATAGAGTTCCCAACAATAATAAAGAAAACCCTTATGAGGAGTGGGTTGGGAGAAAACCATCACTTTCTTATTTGCGCACTTGGGGATGTTTGGCAAAGGTCAATATTCCTATTCTAAGAAACATAAACTTGGACCAAAGGCAGTGGATTGTGTCTTTCTAGGGTATGCTCAGCGGAGCATTGCTTATAGGTTTTAGTGGTAAAATCTGAAGTACACGATATGCATGTTGATACTATAATGGAATCTCGTGATGCAACATTTTCGAGAACATATTTCCTATGAAAGATATGCATAGCATTGCTAGATTTTCTTACGAGATAATTCCTGAATCTAGTACAACTGATGAATATTTGAACAATCACATGAGGAAGTCCTTGAGAAGGATAACAATGAAGTTCCTAGAAGGAACAAGAGACAAAGGATTGCAAAATCCTTTGGTGATGATTTCATTGTATACCTTGTGGACGACACACCCAAGACAATTGCGAGAAGCATATGCATCTCCGGATGTAGATGATTGGAAAGAAGTTGTTCATAATGAGATGGACTCAATTCTTTTAATGGAACTTGGGAACTAAGCGATAGACCATATGGTTGTAAACACTGTAATGTAAGTGGGTGTTCAAAAGAAGCTAAAGCCTGATGGTACTATTGATAAGTACAAAGGCGGCTAGTGGCCAAGGGCTACACTCGTAAAGAAGGCGAAGATTACTTTGACACCTATTCACCCGTTGCTAGAATGACCACCATTCGAGTGTTACTTTCCTTGGCTGCCTCTTATGGTCTTATCATTCATCAAATGGATGTAAAGACAACTTTTCTCAATGGAGAGTTGGAAGAGGAGATCTATATGGATCAACTGACGGGTTTGTGGTAAAGGGTGAAGAGAGAAAGGTGTGCAAGTTGTTAAAATCTTTGTATGGTGCAAACAGGCACCTAAGCAATGGCATGAGAAGTTTGAAAGAACTTTGACTTCTGCAGGATTTGTCATTAACGAGGCTGATAGGTGTGTTTACTATCGCCATGGTGGGGGCAATAGTGTCATATTATGTTTGTATGTGGACGACATCTTGATCTTTGGTACAAACATTAATGCAATTAATGAGGTCAAGTCTTTTCTATCAAAAAGTTTTGACATGAAAGATCTGGGAGAAGCCGATGTAATTCTAAACATCAAACTTATTAAGGATGAGAGTGGGATTACATTAACGCGATCTCACTATGTTGAGAAGGTCTTGAACCGATTCGGTTTTATAGATAGCAAGCCTTCCCCAACACCTTATGATCCCAGCGTGACACTCAGAAAGAACAAGAAAGAAGCGAGAGATCAATTAAGATACTCTCAAATTGTCGGTTCACTCATGTACTTAGCTAGCGCTACAAGACCAGATATCTCTTTTGCTGTGAGCAAACTGAGTAGGTTCATGTCCAACCCGGTGATGATCATTGGCATGCACTAGAAAGGGTCTTGTGCTATCGAGAGGTACTATGAGTTCGGAATTACTTATTCAGGCATCTCTTTGTGCTAGAAGGATATAGTGATTCAAATTGGATCTCCGATGTTGATGTACTTTACGCAACAAGTGGGTATGTATTTACTCATGGTGGTGGCGCAGTGTCATGGAGGTCTTGCAAGCAAACCATATTGACGAGGTCAACTATGGAAGCAGAATTAACTGCTTTGGACACAGCTACTGTTGAGGCAGAATGTTTGCGTGAGCTCTTGATGGACTTGCCGGTTGTTGAAAAACCTGTATCGGCTATTCTTATGAATTGTGATAACCAAACGGTTGTCGCTAAAGTGAACAATTCTAAAGATAATGCAAAGTCATCAAGACACGTGAAAAGACGTTTGAAGTCTGTCGAAGTTGAGAAACTCCGAGTAATAATCATTACGTATATACAAAAGAGACAAAAACTGGCAGATCCCTTTACAAAGGGACTATCACGAAATATGATAGATATTGCATCGAGGGAGATGGGTATGAGACCCATAGATGTTACACCATAGTAGTAACCCAACCTTTGTGATCGAAGATCCCGTGAATTAGGATCAGGGAAGAACAAGCTATTGGTTAGCGAGGAGAGTAATAACTTATGATCGTCTCCAAGTGAAGATGCAAAACTCTTAAAGCTGTAAGGCTCAGATCTGTAAGGCAGGTCGGCAACATGCCTTAATGTGGTTCTATTGGCTATAATTAGCAAAGATGCTGTCCTCTGAGCAGTCTTGAAAGAACACACCTATATGAGTTACATTTGTAAACGCCGATCTATGAGATTTGGGTGATCTCTAGTAAACTCACGAAGAGACCAGGGAGTATGGCGTATAAGCTCCAAACCGCGGGGTAGCCTCTTGGCGGTCAGTACTGGTTAAGACTTTGAATGAAACCTATTCACACAAAACTAGCAATTCAAGGCATAGTCCATTGTCAAGTTGTGAATGGATGTAGCTTAAAGTTCTAGGCAGAAGTTCAACTTAAGAGTCTCTGCTGAAACTTGGTATATTAAACAAGCGGTGAGAGAAGGCAAATCTCTAAATGGGTATTTGAGATCTGGTGGGGATTGTTAGAATTAATGGGCTAGGCCCATAGCAATTTCTGAAATCTCAAAGCCCATGTGTAAAATGGCAAGTGGTGGTGCTAAGTTTAGTCCCACCTTGGAAGTTGAAGAAGAGTTGGACCTTTTATATAGTGGGTACTCTCCACCACTCTAAGTGGTGTGTGAGAGAAGAAAGGAAAACCACTGCCTTGCGCTGTTCGCTTCGCCTCGCCTTTGGCCGGGCCGTGGCGTGGCGAGGCAAGGCAGGCGAGGCGAGGCGAGGCGAGGCGGCGCGTATACGCGCATTATCGCGTGAATGGTCCTTGAAATCCGGTCCGTCTCCTTGCAGGGGCGCAGCTTCCTTTTGCCGAATTAGAAACCGAGTCGAAAACACCTAGGGTTTTGCCTCATCTCACAACTTGCGCCGCCATCATAGTCTACTCCATCCCAAACGCCGGCGTGCATCGGCGCGTGGGAGAGCAGGTCTCCGGAACCGTTCGTCTTTGCGATCCTGCACAGGGAGAGGACGAATTAGGTTTTTGGGAAGCGCTTTACGCGACTGCTCAAATTCGTTATCACGGGTCGTCTTCCGTCCAAGTCGGGCGGTGCTACTCATCGTCGTATTCATCGCCGTCAGCAGCAGATCGTCATCAACACTGTCGCACCCATAATAGCTAACGATCAGTACGTCCAACATCTTCTGTTCATGTCTGTTTCTACAGCTATTGTTACGTGTTTGCTGCTGTTATGCATGTCTTGTTGTTCTTCTAGTTTACTAGATTATTGCATGCTAGTATCTCTTCTAGTCATGAATTATTTACTGGAATTAATCATGAACTTGCTTAATATTCCAACCCAAGAACTCGATTGAGAGCGTGCTCCGCCGTGTCGGCCAATACCCCGCTGCTAACCCCTCTTCTTGCCTTGCTATTGTACAAAGGGAAGCGCCGCGATCCAAGAACGGCGCCGCCACGGCGAGTTGGCTGGCGCGGACGACCAGGAGTCGTTCTTGGAAGAACAAGAACTCGATTAAGGGCGTGGCACCGCCACCGCCGCCGCCGCTCCGGCAAATGCCGCGCGTCTGACCCCTCTTCTCGCCTCGCTATTCTACGAACAAGCGCCCGCCATCCCTGCCCGCGGCGGCTCCGCCATCAATGGCGTCGCCCCGAGAGGTGGATGCGCAGCCGCCTGCCCGCTTCGGCCATAACCCCTCTTCTTTTGCCTCCCTACGCCTAGTTCTTGGCTTCTTTGGCCTTCAAGTCGATCTCGAATGTTCCAACCAATGCAATACGGAAGAGCGGGAGGAGGAAGGAGGGAGGAGAGGCGTACCGGCGGCGGGGGAGCGGGTGCAGGATGTCGGCGCGGCGGTGTAGGTCCAGATGGAGAGCTCATGCCCACCGAGAAGAAGGACGGTGGACACGGCGCCGGTGACCACGAGGAAGGCGAAGGCGAGGAGACGTCTTCCCCCCGACGCTCGATCAGCGACCTCCACGGGGCGCTCCTCACGTTCGGGTCGTCGGGGTCGGGGTCGGGGCCGGGGCCGTCGGCGCCTGCGTCGCCTGGCGGCGGAGGCGGAGGTCGCGGAGGTCGAGGCGTCGGTCGCGGCGGTCGAGGCGTGGGAGGCATCGGTCGCCGAGGTCGAGTCGGAGGAGGCATGGTGGTCGCGGCGTCTGCGACGTGCACGTGCTCCGTCCTCGGCCGCCTCCTTGCTGCGCAGGGGGAGGTAGCGGTTGGAGTTGCCCGGGAGGCTGAAGCGAATGTTCTCCCGGCCTACATGGGGCTGGTGCCTGTAGTTGGGTGCGGGGAGGGCGCCTACCAGCGATGCTACACTTAGCATTTTTTCACAAATTAAAGCTTACGCGCAGAAGTGGCCTCATTAGATTGGAAAGAGAAGGGCCCCACACCTGAAATTCAGCAGGGAGGGATGGATTAGATGCTGCCACATCTGTCCGTATGTCAGTTTCCGTGACTGTCGTCCATAAGTAGAGCATTTTCGGGGCGCCTACGGAAGGGAAGACGTAGTCCATGGCGTGCGGTGGTGGGCGGATGGGTGGAGGGCTGGCTGGGGAGCAAAGATGACGAGAGACCAAGAGAGAGGGGGATGAGGGAGAGAGCCTCCTGTGATTTTATAGCTTGTGGTCGCAACCCTTTCACGTTGTGTGTGCCTTGTGCCGATGGGCTCTAGCTTCACGTGGGTTCTCTAGACTATTGGTTTAGAGTGTGTTCATGCAATGCATTTTTAACTCATTAGAGCATCTACAAATCCCTCGCCGCCAAACGCCAGGCGGATGGGTCTGTTTTAAAATCATCAAATCCATATACAATGTAAAATTCTAATCTAAATTTTCATCGGCGCTCGTCCGGCTTCATGCCGTGACCATGTCCGGCTTCACGCCATGCCCATGTCCGGCGGCCAGCTAAGCCCCATAAAGTGATGGTGAGGTGAAATAGAACATGTGACATAGGAGAGGAGCGGCATGATCCCGGTGTCGACCTTTTGTTGTAGCTAAGGGCGCAATTCATCCACACTGAGATTTGTCTTCATCTGAAGATCCTCTATGAGTGCTCTTCTGAGACAATTTCTCCTTCGATTACAAGCTAGTGCTTATTTTGATTATCTCTATATAGGACTTGTAGGCAACCTTTGGTGCTTGTAAGCTGCTTCAGCAATACTATGTATTTGTCGCTTTCGTTTTCTATTTCCCGTGTGTTACCGCTCGTTGTTGGTTGTAATGGTGGCCTTGTGTAATCCATGGCCGATTGATGGCTTTTTATTTCAAACCCGGGCTTTTTTTAAGCTTTTGTTCTAAAGAAAAATCATGCTCTCTTTTCTTAGTGAAAGACCTATTCATGGTTAATACTAATATTTGTTTCAAGGCAGATGCACGATGTTCTGATCACAATACCTGTGCTTTGCTACGATAAAATTTTTATTTGCCCTACACACTGATGTGAACTGAGGTGGTATGGGCGTCGGGAAAGGAGAGTGTGCGTCAGCATCGAAATGAACTGGAGCAGAGAGGATTGAGCATTCTAATGATGGAATAAATTTAAGTCAAGATAGAGATATGTAAATTGTAATTATTTTTCGATCAATTAAACATGACCCGTTAAATTATGGAGCCCTTTATCTTGTGGATGCAACCCATAGCCCAAAACTGGCCTATTGCCAAATCATAAATTTTGTAGTTTATGGTGTGTTTACATTCCGCGTCTCCAAAATAAAATTCTATGAACATGCCGACAACCTTTATTTGCCAGGCTCCTCAAGACTCATGGGGCAGATGGAGAGATAGACGTGTGACTGACGACGAAACTGAGGGGGTGGGGTGATTTCTACCACTTTTTTCTCGTATGTCTCGAACCCCACTTCCCTCACACTGCCAAATGTTTCACACATATCGACATCTTTTTTTACACTTTTCTGTATCTTCCAAATCACCATGCATATTCTTGCATAAAAATAAGCTAAATATTTTGTTTGGGATGTTAAAATTTGAAATCAGAGGAATCCTAAGAATACACTCAAACCATGGTCAAGATGAGAACTAATCGAATCTTGGCCTCACCTGTCATGAAACAAGCTCTAAACACACATCATGTTTGGTGGATTATGATTCACATAGTGTTTGCTCTATTACAACTTGCAGAAATTCACAGGGGCACATACCTACCCAACCGTGCCGGCCGCCTGATTGCCTCATGATCCGCCAAGTCGTTGTATCCCGCACGGGCTACAATAAGTTTTAAGATTTAGTTAACGAAACTTACGATACTGTTGATCGTAGATTCTGAAGCTTACGACTTTGTCGGTCACTCGTATAGTGTTTCAAAAGTTGAAACTTCACAGGTACTGAAACTTATGATTTTGTCGGCCACTCGTACTAAGTTTCAGAAGTTAAAACTTAACAAAGTTTTAAAAACTCGTCAAAACGTATTTAAAATGGATCTCATTGAAATCTTGTTTCCGCAAGTAAATATCCCTCCCTCCTGGCGCTCCTTGGCGAAGCCGCCGGGGAAACCTAACCATGCGGGCGCTGCCCCTCTGGTTTCTCCTCCCTCGCCGCCCCAGCGTGCTAGCGGGCAAAGCCCGGCCAGATCGGGCGGCGGCGGGCCTCTTCCTCCCAGGGCGCTGGATGGTATGGCCATCCTTGTTAGGCGGCGGCGCGGCGCTGGCCCAGGCCAGCGTGGCGCAATGACGGCGTTCGCGACGGGCGTGACCTCTTGGCGGCGGCGCGGGTGGTTGGGACGAGCTGAGGCGTGCCGATCCGGCGGTGGCGGCGTGTGGCGCGCCCAGATCCGTCGCGGCTGCGGCTCAGTGCTCTGGGCCCTTGTGGTGGCGGGGCCCGGCTCGCCGCGGTGGTGGCTCGCTCGGTGGCTGCTCTGCTGCAGCGCCCGGTGGTGGTGGACTGCGGCCCCGCCGATCCGGCGATGGCGGGGCCGCGGGCTGTGCTCGGCGGGGATGTGGGCTACCGCGGCGTGGTGGTGGCTCATGGCGGTGGTCGGGATCGTCTCACGCGGCGGCCGGACTTCTTGGCGTCGGCCCGTTGGTGGCGGCCCGTGAAGACCGACCCCTCTTCTCGATGCCCGGCGCAATCTTCGTCGGTGGGATGGCCCTCTCCTGCTGCGACCCATCGCTAGTCCGTGCTCGGGCTGCGAAGCTATGCTTGTCTCGCGCCTGGCAGCAGGACCGAGCTCGTCTCGCGCCCGACATGCCAGACCAAGCTAGTCTCGCGCCCGAGCTGTAGGGACGAATCGATGGACTTGTGTGCCCCGGGATCCGATCGTCTCTTCCGTTGGGGTAGCGGCGGGTGTCGGTTGTGGTGGTTCCTAGGTCTTGGATTCTGGCGGCGACCACGGTGGTGGTTGCGCGGTGCTCACTGTGCGAGCCCGTCGCTTGGTGCTGCCCGGTGGTCATGGCCGTGTGGGCGGCGTGGTTGTCGGGGTGCGGCGTTCGATGGCAGTGAGTATTGGCCGGGGTGAAAACCTGCTCTTTCTTCGGACAGACCGGCGGCGGCGTAGCTCGTTCCCTTCTTGAAGGCGTCGTCGCGGCTCTCATTGTCTGTCGTGTGGCTCTGGGGGAAACCTTGATCCTCGGATAAGGCGGTGGCGACGCTCCCGTGTCGTACCCTTCCTGAAGGCACCGTCTTGGAGCCCACGGTTCGTCGTACGCGGCTGCATCTCTTCGTGGTGGCGTGTTCACTGGTGGAGTCCCGAGTGCTCGAGTAGTGCTAAGGGTCGTGTTGCTGCGCTCAGCGCCTATATATCCCGCCTTGGGTGTGTGCGTGTGTTGTGGTGGTGTGTGTCTGTTCCTAGATGTTGTTGGCCATTGCTTTATTTATAAAGCGGGGCGAAAGCCTTTTTCGGTAAATGGATCTCATTTGGAAGCCCTCGTCACTAGATACACGGATCTGTAAATGAAACTTAATTTGAACTTTCGATCAAAATATATAAAAACTGAAAATCGAATGCCAAAGGAAAAAGGAGGTTGCGTGCCCCCGCCCTCCGTTCAAAAAAGTTTATCCCTCAAATGGATGTATCTAGCACCAAGTTAGTGCTGGATATATATAGCACCAAGTTAGTGCTAGATATCCATTTGAAAGACAGGGTTGGGATAAACTTTTTCGGACAGAGGGAGTACAAGTTCTCCCCCGTACAACTTCGTGTGTATCTAGACAATCAACTTGGTGAGCAAAAAGTACCCCTTAATTTGTGATTTTCATCGTGAAACATATTTTCATGTGATGTGTATTTTATACTGCAGATATAGTACATGTGACATTATATGAAAATGTTGCGTAAAAAAGACGTTATGAAAAGCAGCTATACAACCCATTAACAGTCGCGTAATGGGCCGATCCTCGCGCTGTCCACATGGCAAGCAGTGCTCGGTGTGTTTCTTGCATAGAAAAAGAACTTAGGCTCCTCTTGGTATGGCTGTAAGATTTTACACCTGTATTATTTTACAGGTGTATTTTACAGACCACAGTGTGATTTTCACCTGGAACAAAAACGACGGACGGAGGTGTATATATTTTACAAGTGTATGTCCCTGTGAAACGACGATCCAATCAGGCCTTTAGGCCAACTCCACCGCGCGACCCTATCCTGTCCGCCCCCGTCCGTTTAGGGTAAAAGGGACAAAAGAGGCGGCCCAGCGCGCGGCCTCAAACGGACAAATGTCCGCTTTGTGTCCGCTTTTGACCCATCAACGACCCAAACTTGCGCTCGGTTTGGGGTGAAACGGACGCGCGCGGACGGGCGGGACGCGCACGCTTGTCCTCCCCTGGCCCGCCTGTCTGTGGGAGAAACCAAACCACCCCCTCCCCCCACGCCCATTTGGCGCCATTTGCCCCAAACCCTCCCACGTCCCTCCCGTCGCCCCCTCTCTCCCCATCCATGGTCGACGCCCCGCTGGGTTCCGGCGGCCTGGCCGTCGACCCGCCCGCAAAGGTGAAGAAGAAGGCGCCAAGGAAGACGCGGTCGGAGTGCATGCCGGAGGAGATCGCCAAGTTGGACGCGGAATCGACGAGGAGGAGGGAACGGAGAGCGGTTGTCAAGGTCAATGTCGCCGCGGCCAAGTTCGCCGCCCAGCGCGAGGAGCTGGAGGCCGCTGCCGACGAGAAGGAGGACCTCGTCAACAAAGCGCACGCCATCCTCATGCTTGGCATGGGTCGTCCTGCCGGGTTCCCTGCAGCGGCCGTCGGTCCGGCGAGCACAGGCTCGTCGGTCACCCGGCCTACGCACTGCCAGTCGCCGACGTCGCGCACCGCGCCCATGTCGCCCTGTTTCCCTCCGCCACGACGGCCAGACCCGTTTCTCGGGGTCGCCGGACGTGGGCTTGTTCGCGCCGTCCACACCGCGCCCTGCGGCCGTCATCGACCTCAACATCACGCCTAGGTCCAGCAGCAACGGGCGGCCTTCCGTCGAGATGCTAAGAAAGCAGGCACGGGCACCGTTCACGGGCACCATGCCGGCCCCCCGCGTCTTGTTTGACGAAATGCCAACCACAACGCCAGCGGTCGACGACCCCTTCTACACCCACTACATGGAGGACGTGATCTTCGACGGTGGGCATGGCCGTGCCTACGACCCCGATGAGACCCAATGTCAGGATGGCCGCGCCGAGCACGTCCCGATGAAGGGGCGACGACCGGCCGACTGACTCGACCATGGTGACTCGTGGCATGAAGGCGATGACATCTATGTCGAAGGTGATGAAGAAGAAGAAGGCAATGACTTTGATATTAGTGGTGCGCCATTGTTCATCGACAAGCTCCCCAAAGAGCGGAGGCACAAAAGAAGAGGAAGAGCATTATGACGGGTTCATATACACAAGACGAGGACAAGTTGATTTGCCAAGCTTGGATGGAGATTAGCCAAGATCCGAGGACCGCGGCAGCAATGAAGGGCATTATTTTTGGACGAGTCCACAAAACATTCCACGAAAGGAAGATGTTGAGCCCTTCCAAATTACAAGCAACCGTGGCATCGGCTCGATTCAAAAAGATGGTTGTTCATCCAACAAGAGTGCAACAAGTATTGCGCCGCATTTGAGAGCGTTCAAGCACGGCCCGTAAGTGGTCTCGTCGTTGGGGACATGGTATGATCTCCTCTTTCTAGCCCTTTTCTTGCTACGGCCATGAGACTTCGGCCATGTATATGTTTGCATGTTCACTTGTTGTTGATCATGTTGTGTAGGCATTCCAATCTTTGGAGGCATTCAAGGCCCGGCACAATGACAAGCCATTCACTCTTACGCATTGTTGGACGCTCATCAACATGTGCCCTAAGTTCAAGGACCAATACCGTGAACTACAAAGGAAGAGAGGACGAAGACGGCCAAGTTAGCGGAGGTGGAGATGGCGAGGCGTTGAAGAGGCCGAGGGCAAGACCAACTCCAAGGTGGGCCGAATCGTGGCGCCTCATCCATGGCCTTGCATGAGACTTTGCATGGCATGATGTCTCAAAAGGATGTGAGGGACGAGAAGAAGCGACAAAGCAGGACGAGCAAATGAAGCAATACCTAGACCTTCAAAGATGAAGCTTGAGATGGAGGGGCGCCAAGAGGAGGAAGATCGACATGAAGGAGGCATCCGGCAAAGGCAGCTCGACATGGAGGAGGCGGCCCGGCAAAGGCAGCTCGACATCGAGGCCGACAACGTCAAGGCGAGCAGAGGCAGCTCGACATCGAGGCCACCAATGCCGCCACCAAAGCGGGCGAGGTGGCCCTTGCGATCATGAGCGTGGACTTGTCGAAGATGAGCGACAAGACGAAGGCCTGGTTCGTGCCGGCGAAGAGATGCTCGGCGCCGAAGGCTGAACTAGGTCGTCCGATCGGCGTGGCCGTTCTTTTGAGGTGGCATGGGTGCCGCCCGTCGCCGTCGGGCGGCGGTAGTGTCCGACGAGAAAACATTCATTTTGAGGCGGGTACCAGATTGGCGGCCACCGATCGTGTTGCCGGCGAGGACAACTATTCATTTGGAGGCTGGCTGTGTTGCCGGCCAGCTCTGATGCGGCGATGGGCGTGTAAGCGTGGCTCTGTCGGCGTGATGAGCAGGGGCCACGGGCCTGAACTAGGGCTTGGCTTTGAAATGTTGCTTTTAGTTTTTAAAGTGTACGTGGACAGGATGGGGCAAATGGATGCGGCCGCATGCTGGGCGCACGGCCACCACATCCCAGGACAGGCTCAGACACGACCTTAAATCTCTACCCAAACGGACAGAATCCGGACAAAACAGACGTCCGTTTGGGGTCGCGCGGTGGAGTTGGCGTTAGGCTGTGGACGTGCTGGAGGATTGGGTGACTGAATTTCCACGCAACTTCGTTTCCTTCCCCTACGTCCTTGTCTCCATCACTCTCCCTTGATTCGGCCGCCGACCTCGCCGCTCCTGTATCCCACCGCCGCCCGCCGCCCTCTCCTCCCTCCCATCACATTCTCTACGCCGGCAGGGGCTTCCACCTGTGGATTGGGGATCTGCACCGGCGATGGGCTCCTCCTTCGCCCACGGCAGCGGCTCCGCCTTGCAGGGCCGGGGCGGGAGCAGGAGCGGGCCGTGCTTTGACCCGGCTCGTCAGCTCTGGCGTGGAGGAGGACCTCTTGTGCGCGGTGGCGGCTGGAGGAGGAGTTGGATTTGCCAGCAACCGCGACAGAATCATCTCAGTAGTCCTTGATTTTTCTCTACACAATTGAATTTCAGTTGCCTGGTGGTCATTGTGTGCGCAATTCTCTTAAATATTTTGTATCACTTATACGTCTATACTTCAAGATAGGTATGGACATTGAGTAATTTCAGCCAACTTGCCGTATGGTAATTGCAGGTTGATTCCTCTTCAGATTTTGCTTTAGTATGTTTTTTTTTTACTGATTTCTCGATGATCCCCACAATCACAAAATCTGGTCATTTCCAGGTTTAGCATAATAGATTCCTCAATCTAGCATTTCTTTTGATATAGGAGGTTATTTTTTACTAATTGGAGGTTTCAGGCCTCCATGTTAATTCTAAGAGGGCAAAGTCTATTGCAATATTTGATCTACAGATCTAACCATGATGAATTTTCTGCCAGGCCCCACTTACGGTTGATTATGGTGGTGGAATGTTGACAAGCTGTGTCTGTCTACGTATCATTCTCTCAATTGTTCAGTTTAAGCACTTTTGGCAGAAGGCTGGACTTTGGGCATCGGCCAAATCATCCTGAGTACTTCTTGAGTTTTTTCTCTCAGCTGCGGATTGTAATTTATTTGGTAAGCTTTGGCACATCTTCTTCGCAGCATGCTCGGTCTCTTTATGGACGGGTTGGAACGCTGGAGTGCTTGACAACTGTTTTTGGTCTGCGGCTCAAATGCTCGCTGAGTTGGCCGAACTCATCACACTCTGGAGCTCGCGTGCTGTCAGAGAGGAAGACAGACATACTATGTTGTCTTGGGCAAATTCACTGAGATTGTTGTTGATCACCAAACCTTATTTCTTTCTCTCTTTCTTTTGCATTTCGCCTTTGTAAAGCATCCTGTTCAGCGGTCTGGTGATAACAGGTCACACTGTTTTGTGTGGCGCTAATATCACCTTCATGTAATTGACTCCGGTCACCCAGGCTCACGCCTGCTTTGAATGCATAAGGTAGAAAGTGATAATACCTTTTTATTCAAAAAAAAGAAGAGTTTGGATGTGGAGAGCCCGCAGATGTAGAAAATTGGAAGGTCGTTATGGCCTCAAGGAGGCATACTACGGATGTGGTAATTAACTTGCAAAGTTTCAGTTTAGCTCTCTCTCTTTCCAATTTTTTGGAAGCACAATCAAAACTTGAATTGTTACTTGCAATTCTTAAGTCTTACCTATTAAACATGTTTCTCTTTCTTATGCCTAAAAGTAGGTGGATCTAATGTGGTAATTATCTGCCAAATTTCAGAGCTGTCTTTCTTTCTAAAATTTTGAATTGTTACCTGCGATGCTTAGTTTTTTGTACTATTAATCATGTACCTGATTCTTATATATTTTCATGCAGCTGCAGAAGACGGATGCGAAGATGTCGAGCATGTGGCCCTGCGCACAAGAGAATACAGTGAGTCCATACAATCCAATTTCCTTACTCTGTAGACTCCAGGTGCCTCTTGATTCACCTTTTTTTTACATCCCATAGAAGATAAGGAAAGACATGTTTTTCAGTTTTGATGTGCCATGAACTTACAATTTTTTTACTGGAACTATACAAGGCTTCAAAATTCAGTTATCAGAACATGAATTAATCCTAGATAACATATGTTGTTGGTCTGGCAGTTTACTGCCAGAAAAGTTGTACTCTGAAGGGGTGCGAGGAGTGCTAGGGATGTCCAGGGTATGACACGTGGAGAGGGTGCTGACAATTGGCAATTCAAACTCTGAAAAACACAAATTCTCACATTATTACAGAACGTGTTGCTAAATCACGACAGTTTATAAGTGCGTTACTGAATGTACTGAACCACATGTTAGTAGTGATCGTGAATTGTGGAAACTTGATGATTATTATATATAACCAAATTTGCTAGCCTGCTTGCCGTAAGTTTGTTTCACCAACAGATAGTTGTATGTATGCACAGGTATGCAGCGCATTGCTCTGTTCCAAAGTGTGTGCCTGTCTAATTTTAATTTGATATTGTGTGTGCGTGCCTGTCTAATTTACTGTTGTGTGTGATTTGGTCTGTCACTGTGCGGTCCTACTATCCTAAGGATTGCTGCCAAATTTTTTGTTGTTCGTTCAGGTTCTTTCAATGCTGCACCTGCTTCCTCTTCCTCTGCTTCGAATCGATCTTTCGTAGGTACGAACCATGATCTTTAAGCTCATGCATGTTCACTGTTTTCTGCAGAATTCACGAATAAGTAAAACCTATATGGCGGATCGGACATTCTGTTTCCACTTCTCTACATCATGCTGCCCACCGGGCATGGATATTCACCTCCACCAATTTGATTGATCCTATGTTCTACACTGTCCCGAAAGGCCTAAGCCCAAATCGCATGTTAATTCCCTGGGCAATTTTTTCTTCCAAAATATGTCCTGTTGTATTTAAACGAACAGATCCTTCTAATACATCACTATACATTGGCAGAGAGATAATATATACTGGTCTCAGTCAGATTTTGTTCTTCATGTTCATATATAAGTTCTCTTATTATCTCTTTGTGTACATCTTCAAATAGCAACTTAGTTGGTGGAATTTATGTTCCTGCTTTATGTAGCTAAATAAATATCAGGAACTATGTTGCAGTGTTTATTCCTTAGCACTTCTGATTTACAAGTAAGTCTACTGTTGTACAATCCTTATAATTGAAGTTGGTTGTTCAAGCAGACACAATGTGCACTGACAGAAGATGGCAGGAAGAATGGTACAAATTCAACTATGTATCTGCCAAAGTTGATTATGCTTAACTCTAGGCATTGCATTACTATATCATGGTGTGCTATTCTTTGAAGAATTTGTAGGAGGTACTAGAAAAGGATGACTTAATGAGGGATGCCTTGATTTTAAAAAACAGCCTGAAAAAAATTTAGTATAGTAAAATATTGTTTAGCCTTCTCGTAAAAGTTTGATACACTTTTTCAAGAAAACGAACTTTGGTTAATCATTAAGCTATAACTTTTCTCATATTTGAACAACAAGGTTATTTGAGTTCTGCTAAAAAAAAGTGGCAATGTTAAAAAAAAGGTTATTTTGTGTAACTTTTGCAAACTTTGTGGAAAGAAGCTACAAATAACTGATTTCGCTGTCAAGTCTACAGTCCAATGTTAATCTAGAGGGTGGAATCTTTAAACTTCGTTGATGCTTTCTTGTCCGTTTTGATCTAATATATGTCTGATGTGGTTTGTATAAACTTATGGTGGTATAATTAGTTTTGCTTTTTTTGTGCAGGATACAATAACGTTGTAGATAGACGGAGACTGAATCATTTCACACTACTTTGATGTCTATCGAGCCAATGGGACAACAAAGGTAGCTCCTTTGCACAATTTGAAGAATGTTATTTCATAGTGCATGATATGTCTGACTCCTTTCAGTGGGCCTTCAATTAATTTGAGGCATCCTTTCCTAGGATCTTACCTTGATATTCCTCTATTTTCTCCTATTCGTCCCATGCTTTTTTAAGAACTGAAATAAATATAACCAGTGTTACAAATGTTTGCTGAGGAAAAGTCCTTGCAGAAAAGAACCGGAAGCAGGTTTTCTATCTTCACGAGCAAGTCCGCGTCTGTAAGGCTTCGCCGGAGCCATTCCAGCTCTTTTAGAGCCACAAGGTGATCCAGAAGTCAGTGTATGTTTGATCGAGCACACTCGCTTCTCTCAGAATTCGTATATAATCATTAGAAGCTCAGAACCAGTCATGCCAAAAATATGTAGTAGAACTCATTTGCAGGCAAGGAAGCCGAGGAACCAGGACGCCAACGGTGTGGAGCAGTTTGCCATCGAGAGGACTAGGCCAAGCTCAACATCTCCCTCGTGCCTCCATCAACACCGTGTCCCGGAGGGTCGTCGCCGTCCGCGACGACGAGCTACTGTCGTAGCTTTGTCAGCCGCACGGTTAGAGGGAGGCATCAAGGGCCGGCCACTGCTGCCGGGGCCGACGTCCGTGCAATTTCTATTAATGTATCTTATATTGCCAAACAACAACATGCTCTTGTCGATGCTATATCGTTTGGGCATGGCATTTCAGTTTCTTCCTCGGGTGATGTTCCAATATAATAAGAGCATCTCCTGCCGTGCCCCCAACACGGCCTCCCCAGACGATTTTTTCACACCAGCGTCGAAAAAACGGCCCAGTCGCGCCCCAGGAGCCCGTTTTTCGCCGGCTTGGGCCAAAATCAGCGCCGGCGACCCAGGCTGAACCCGGCGCACTGGGGAGCTCCCGGGGGCGTCGGGATGAGTGGTTTTGGCGTGAAAGAGCCGCGGGCCCGCCGAGTCAGTGAGGCGGCGCTTTATTGCCCTCATCGCATCGGTTTCTGCGGGAATTAATGTCAAGGTTGCCGCGCTGCCGCCGCCGGTCAGCCTTGTCATTGATTCCTCGACGACAGTGACGGCAACGACGTATCGCCACCGGTTCGCCATGGTGACGTTGGGCAGGGGTCCAGCAGGGGCGGCCACGTCAAGGAGGAGAAGGCCGACGGCGAGGATGGCGGCGACTATGCCGCGTTTAGCGACTTCTTCGCCCCTTAGTTGTAGTTTCGGCTTTTTTTAGATAAATTTGCTATGTAAACTATTGAACACGTCTAAATATGCCAAGTTTGCCGAATTTTAGCTGGGTTTAGACGAACTTTGCCGAATGTTTTTTTTAACTTAGACGGCGTCTGGGGGCGGCCCTGGGATCGGCGACTGGGAACCCACTCGCCCCTAGGCCGATCTTTTGCGCCAGCTCGCCTCCAGGTGGCGATTTTACGCGCCCCAGATGCTCTAAGTTCCATCAATAATTGCATGTATATCTACCTGGCACCGTCCAGATGTTCCTCAAGCGGCGCGCCACGGGCGCGCCCCAACTACTAGTATTACATGGGAGAAAAATCTGGCCCCTTGTACTAACGGAAAATGTCCGTAGAATCAACTTGTGAACTCAAATTCCAAAACTTTGTAGATTACGGAGCGAGGGAGGATCCACCTAACAGACACCAGTATCTCCGTCAGTGCTACCAGAAACCATATCGCCAAGATGTAGAGCAGCAGCCCGAAGATTGGCATGTTTCTCCAGAGTATCCGCTGCGCCAGACCGCCGGCCACGACGACGCCGTTGCACGCGACGAAAGGGTAGAGCATCCGGTGCTTGTACCGCACCCTCAGATAGCGCTCCGTGGCGCTCGCCCTGCGCTTGTCCGGCGTGGCGTCCCAGTACACGTCCATGAGCTTGCGCTTCCAGAGCGTGATCTCCCTCCTCACTTCCTCATCGTACTCTGGCCAATTTTCCATCCCAAGCTTTTGCAGCGAGCGGTAGGCTTTGACGACCGGGGCGACGTCCGCGGCCAGCTCACGGTAGCACTGGTGCCGCGACGTACGAATGTAGCGGCGGCGCGCCAAGGAGTACACGCCGTAGCCGTCTGCAACGAGCGGGCTCCGGCTGCCGAGGAGGCCCGCTCCTAGCTCGCGGACTGGAAACCAGAACTCTCGTGCAATGCTCTCCGGTTCCATAATATCTCTTGTCTAGGCCCGTTCAAGACTTTTCGTTCTTGGTTTTCGCATGTACCACACTACGTACGGTGCGTGCATATATATGGCACCGTGCCAGGCAAGACGGCGTTCTTGTAGGAGCATGACTCGGGTTCGGGCTCCTTTCCGAGTGTACGATATACTACGTCCAGGTTTCGAATCAGACACTTGTTTTTTTCTCTCTTGAAAAAATCAATAAGATCAGACACTTGTTTTTAGTCCGGCTCCATGCTATTATGATTCATGAACGTATGTACCTTACCGACAAATCCTTTTGTTATGTTAGTCTAACACGTATGCTGCCCGTACGTTCTGCTGAAGAAAAAAAATATCCACAAGAGTTGTGCTCTCCGAGTTCGCATTCTTGAGGAAAAGTCAGGCCGCGTGTCGCTCCGCTTGGGGCGAAACGGGTGGTGCCAGAAACCCGCCTCCAACCCTCCCTCCCACCCCCTGCCGTCGTTGCTTAAGGAGACCGCCAATGCCCACGTGGTCACCAAGGACGGCGGCTGTGAGGATCTGGCTGCTCCGCCCCGTGCGGAGGGCTTTGGACGTCGAGGGTTGTCGGTGTCAAAACCGGCAGATCTCGGGTAGGGGGTCCCGATCTGTGCGTCAAGGCTGATGGTAACAAGAAGTAAGGGACACAGGTGTTTACCCAGGCCCGGGCCCTCTCGATGGAGGTAAAACCCTACTTCCTGCTTGATTAATATTGATGATATGGGTAGTACAAGAGTAGATCTACCACGAGATCGTAGAGGCTGAACCCTAAGAGCTAGCCTATGATGGTATGATTGTAATTGTGATCGGCCTTCTAAGGACCAACCTCTCCGGTTTATATAGGCACCGGAGAGGGCTAGGGTTTACATGGAGTCGGTTAAAAGGAAGGAAATATAATATCCGGATCGCCAAGCTTGCCTTCCACGCCAAGGAAAGTCCCATCCAGACACGGGCCGAAGTCTTGAGTCTTGTATCTTCACGCTTCAATAGTCCGGACGTTGTACACAGTCCGGCTGTCCGGATACCCCCTAATTCAGGACTCCCTCAGTAGCCCCTGAACCAGGCTTCAATGACGATGAGTCCGACGCGCAGTATTGTCTTCGGCATTGCAGGGCGGGTTCCTCCTCCGAATACTCCAAGATAATTATCGAACACTCAAACCGTGTCCGGATCCACAAGATGATCTTTGTATGCCACCGCAGAGAGAATGATGTTTCACAAAGGCAATCTGCTGACAACTTTTTAGGCAACGCGACGTGTCACTATGGTCAGGTCATTATTCGAACCGTCTTTCCACAACGAGCCACAACGCATATTGCGAGGCGGTTTCCTTAACACGTCTTGTCAAAGCAGAGATCGTGCCCCCTCATTACGGGATTCTCATCAATACGGGTACAGGTAATCCCACCACATCATTAATCATGGCGCTTGGGAAGCAAGCGATTCCCAACGGGCAAGTGGGGAGGCACACCGCTTTCGTCCCCTCTATAAAGGGATAAGATTTCCTCATTTTTACCCACGCCTTCTTCCTTCTCTGCCCACTCTTGCCTCCTCGAGCTCCAGCGCCCAAGCCCAAGTCTCCTCCGCACAGCTAGACATGTCCGGAGCAGGAGGCAAGTGGGTGGCTTCCACCGTCAAGGAGAAGCACATCACAGATCTTTGGGCGGCCGGATACTTGGCCGCAGACATAGCGCACCGGCTACCGGACGCTGGGCAGGTCATTCCGACCCCAGGACCCCACGAGAGAGTCGTGTTCGTCGCCCATTTCGTCCGTGGATTGGGATTTCCACTCCATCCCTTCGTCCGCGGGCTCATGTTCTACTATGCGCTAGATTTCCATGATCTAGCCCCGAATTTCGTCCTCAACATCTCGGCGTTCATCGTCGTTTGCGAGGCCTTCCTTGAAGGAAATATGCCCTAGAGGCAATAATAAAGTTATTATTTATTTCCTTATATCATGATAAATGTTTATTATTCATGCTAGAATTGTATTAACCGGAAACATAATACATGTGTGAATACATAGACAAACAGATAGTCACTAGTATGCCTCTACTAGACTAGCTCATTAATCGAAGATGGTTATGTTTCCTAACCATAGACATGTGTTGTCATTTGATTAATGGGATCACATCATTAGGAGAATGATGTGATTGACATGACCCATTTCATTAGCTTAGCACTTGATCGTTTAGTATGTTGCTTATGCTATCTTCATGACTTATACAAAGTTCCTGCAACTATGAGATTATGCAACTCCGTTTACGGAGGAACACTTTGTGTGCTACCAAACGTCACAACGAATCGGGTGATTATAAAGGTACTCTACAAGTGTCTCCGAAAGTATATGTTGAGTTGGCATGAATCAAGATTAGGATTTGTCACTCCGATTGTCGGAGAGGTATCTCTAGGCCTTCTCGGTAATACACATCGCATAAGCCTTGCAAGCATTGCAACTAATGAGTTAGTTGTGAGATGATGTATTACGGAACGAGTAAAGAGACTTTCCGGTAACGAGATTAAACTAGGTATTGGATACCGACGATCGAATCTCGGGTAAGTAACATACCGATGACAAAGGGAACAACATATGTTGTTATGCGGTTTGACCGATAAAGATCTTCGTAGAATATGTAGGAACCAATATGGGCATCCAGGTTCCGCTATTGGTTATTGACCGAGAATGGTTCTAGGTCATGTCTACATAGTTCTCGAACCGTAGGGTCCGCACGCTTAAGGTTTCAATAGCGGTTATATTATGAGTTTATGTATTTTGATGTACGAAGGAGTTCGAGTCCGGATGTGATCACGGACATGACGAGGAGTCTCGAAATGGTCGAGACATAAAGATTGATATATTGGATGGTTATATTCGGACACCGGAAAGGTTCCGGAAGTTTCGGAGAAAACGGAGTGCTTGGGAGGGTTACCGAACCCCGGGAAGTTATGGGCCTTATTGGGCCAAGAGGGAGAGAGGGCTGCACCGGAGGTGGCGCCCCCCTCCATGGGGAGTCCGAATTGGACTAGGAGGGGGGCGCAGCCCCCTTCCCTCTCCTCTCCTCTCTTTCCTTCCCCTTCCCTCTTCCTAGTAGGACTAGGAAAGGGAGTCCTACTCCTACTAGGAGGAGGACTCCCTCCTTAGTGCGCCCCAAGGGCTGGCCGCCCTCCCCTTGCTCCTTTATATACGGGGCAGGGGGCACCCTAGAACACATAAGTTGATCTTCGTGATCGTTCCTTAGCCGTGTGCGGTGCCCCTCCACCATATTCCACCTCGGTCATATTGTAGCGGTGCTTAGGCGAAGCCTGCGACGGTAGAACATCAAGATCGCCACCACGCCGTCGTCTTGTGGAACTCCTCCCGACGCTTTGCTGGATCGGAGCCCGGGATCGCCATCGAGCTGAGCGTGTGCTAAGAACTCGGAGGTGCCGAGTAACGGTGCTTGGATCGGTCGGATCGTGAAGACGTCGACTACATCAACAGCGTTGATATAACGCTTCGCTTTCGGTCTCACGAGGGTGCGTGGACGGACACTCTCCCTCTCGTTGCTATGCCATCACCATGGTCTTGCGTGTGCGTAGGAAATTTTTGAAATTACTACGTTACCCAACAAATGGCATCCGAGCCAGGTTTTATGCGTTGATGTCATATGCACGAGTAGAACACAAGTGAGTTGTGGGCGATATAAGTCATACTGCTTACCAGCATGTCATACTTTGGTTCGGGCGGTATTGTGAGATGAAGCGGCCCGGACCGACATTACGCGTACGCTTACGCGAGACTGGTTTCACCGCTGCGAGCACTAGTTGCTTAAAGGTGACCGGCGGGTGTCTGTCTCTCTCACTTTAGTTGAACCGAGTGTGGCTACGCCCGGTCCTTGCGAAGGTTAAAACAGCACTAACTTGACAAACTATCGTTGTGGTTTTGATGCGTAGGTAAGAACGGTTCTTGCTCAGCCCGTAGCAGCCACGTAAAACTTGCAACAACAAAGTAGAGGACGTCTAACTTGTTTTTGCAGGGCATGTTGTGATGTGATATGGTCAAGACGTGATGCTATATTTTATTGTATGAGATGATCATGTTTTGTAACCGAGTTATCGGCAACTGGCAGGAGCCATATGGTTGTCGCTTTATTGTATGAAATGCAAACGCCATGTAATTGCTTTACTTTATCACTAAGCGGTAGCGATAGTCGTAGAAGCAATAGTTGGCGAGACGACAACGATGCTACGATGGAGATCAAAGTGTCGCTACCGGTGACGATGGTGATCATGACGATTGCTTGGAGATGGAGATCACAAGCACAAGATGATGATGGCCATATCATATCACTTATATTGATTGCATGTGATGTTTATCCTTTATGCATCTTATCTTGCTTTGATTGACGGTAGCATTATAAGATGATCTCTCACTAAAATTATCAAGAAGTGTTCTCCCGAGTATGCACCGTTGCCAAAGTTCGTCGTGCCCGGACACCACGTGATGATCGGGTGTGATAAGCTCTCGTCCATCTACAACGGGTGCAAGCCAGTTTTGCACACGCGAATACTCAGGTTATACTTGACGAGCCTAGCATATGTAGATATGGCCTCGGAACACGGAGACCGAAAGGTCGGCGTGAATCATATAGTAGATATGATCAACATAAGATGTTCACCATTGAAAACTACTCCATCTCACGTGATGATCGGTTATGGTTTAGTTGATTTGGATCACGTGATCACTTAGATGACTAGAGAGATGTCTGCATCTAAGTGGGAGTTCTTTAGTAATATGATTAATTGAACTTTAATTTATCATGAACTTAGTCCCGTAGTATTTTGCAAATTATGTTGTAGATCAATAGCTCGCGTTGTTGCTTCCCTATGTTTTCATATGTGTTCCTAGAGAAAATTGTATTGAAAGATGTTAGTAGCAATGATGCGGATTGAATCCGTAACCTGAGGATTATCCTCATTGCTGCACAGAAGAGTTACGTCCTGGATGCACCGCTAGGTGCAGTGCTCTTCTTGATGTAACCGAGCGACGTTAAGAACGTCTGGCGAGCAAAGCGATGACTACTCTATAGTTCGATGTACCATGCTTTACGGCTTAGAACGGGTCTTCAACGACGTTTTGAACGTCATGGAGCATATGAGATGTTCTAGGAGTTGAAGTTGATATTTCAAAGAATGCCCGGATTGAGAGATATGAAGTCTCCAATAAGTTCTATAGCTGCAAGATGGAGGAGAATAGTTCGTCGGTGAGCACATACTCAAAATGTCCGGGTATTACAATCACTTGAATCAACTGGGAGTTAATCTTCCGGATGATTGTGTCATTGATGTAATTCTTCAATCACGCCACCAAGCTACAAAGGCTTCGTGATGAACTATTATATGCAAGGGTTAGTAAAGATTATGCTCGAGCTCTTCGCAATGCTAAAAGCTGCGGAGGTAGAAATCAAGAAGGAGCATCAAGTGTTGATGGTCAATAAGACCACTAGTTTCAAGAAGAAAGGCAAAGGGAAGAAGAGGGAACTTCAAGAAGAACAGCAAACAAGTTGTCGATCGGAGAAGAAACCCAAGTCGGACCTAAACCTGAAACCGAGTGCTTCTACCGCAAGCGGTGGTCCTTTGGAAGCGGAAATGCCCCAAGTATTTGGCGGATAAGAAGGATGGCAAGGTGAACAAAGGTATATGTGATATACATGTTATTGATGTGTACCTTACTAGAGCTCGCAGAGTACAGGTATTTGATCTTGGTTACATTGCTAATATTTGCAACTCAAACAGGGACTACGGATTGCTTAACACCGGCAAAGGACGAGGTGACGATCGCGCGTGGGAAGCGGTTCCAAAGTCGATGTGATCGCAATCGGCACGCTACCTCTACATCTACCTTCGGGATTAGTTTTAGACCTGAATAATTGTTATTTGGTGCGGCGTTGAGCATGAACATTATATCTGGATCTTGTTTGATGCGAGACGGTTATTCATTTAAATCGAGAGAATAATGGTTGTTCTATTTATATGAATAATATCTTTTATGGTCATGCACCCTTGAAGAGTGGTCTATTTTAATGAATCTCGATAGTAGTGATACACATATTCATAATGTTGAAACCAAAAGATGCAGAGTTGATAATGATAGTGCAACTTATTTGTGGCACTCGCCGTTTAGGTCATATCGGTATAAAGCGCATGAAGAAACTCCATCTCGATGGACTTTTGGAGTCACTTGATTATGAATCACTTGGCACTTCGAACCGTGCCTCATGGGCAAGATGACTAAAACCCGTTCTCGGTACTATGGAGAGAGCAACAGATTTATTGGAAATCATACATACAGATGTATGTGGTCCGATGAATGTTGAAGCTCGTGGCGGATATCGTTATTTTCTCACCTTCACAGATGATTTAAGCAGATATGGGTATATCTACTTAATGAAACATAAGTCTGAAACATTTGAAAAGTTCAAAGAATTTCAGAGTGAAGTTGAAAATCATCGTAATAAGAAAATAAAGTTTCTATGATCTGATCGTGGAGGCGAATATTTGAGTTCTGAGTTTGGTCTACATTTGAAACAATGCGGAATAGTTTAGAATCGACGCCACCCGAACACCACAGCGCAATGGTGTTTCCGAACGTCAGAATCGCACTTTACTAGATATGGTGCGATCTATGATGTCTCTTACAGATTTACCGCTATCATTTTGGGGATATGCTCTTGAGACGGCCGCATTCACGATAAATAGGACACCGTCAAAATCCGTTGAGACGACGCCTTATGAACTATGGTTTAGCAAGAAACCAAAGTTGTCGTTTCGAAAGTTTGGGGTTGCGATGCTTATGTGAAGAAACTTCAACCCGATAAGCTTGAACCCAAATCGGAAAAATGTGTCTTCATAGGATACCCAAAGGAGACAATTGGGTATACCTTCTATCACAGATCCGAAGGCAAAACATTCGTTGCTAAAATGGATCCTTTCTAGAGAAGGAGTTTCTCTCGAAAGAAGTGAGTGGGAGGAAAGTGGAACTTGATGAGGTAATAGTACCAGCTCCCTTATTGGAAAGTAGTTAAATCACGTAAATCAGTTTACGTAACACCTACACCAGCTTAGTGAGGAAGATAATGATGAAGATCATGAAACTTCAGATCAAGTTGTCACCGAATCAGAGATCAACCAGAATAAAATCCGCACTGAGTGGTACGGTAATCCTATTTCGAAGTCATGCTACTAGATCATGGTGAACCCACGAACTATGAAGAAGCGATGGTGAGCCCAGATTCATAAAATGGCTTGAAGCCATGAAATCTGAGATGGGATCCATGTATGAGAACAAAGTATGGACTTTGGTAGACTTGCCCGATGATCGGCAAGCTATTGAGAATAAATGGATCTTTAAGAAGAAGACCGACGCTGATGGTAATGTAGCTGTCTACAAAGCTCGACTTGTTGCAAAAGGTTTTCGACAAGTTCAAGGGGTTGACTACGATGAGACTTTCTCACCCGTGGCGATGCTTAAGTCCGTCCGAATCATGTTAGCAATTGCGCATTTTATGATTATGAAATTTGGCAAATGGATGTAAAACTGCATTCTTGAATGGATTTCTAGAAGAAGAGTTGTATATGATGCAACCAGAAGGTTTTGTTGATCCAAAGGGTGCTAACAAAGTGTGCAAGCTCCAACAATCAATTTATGGTCAGGTGCAAGCCTCTCGGAGTTGGAATAAACGCTTTGATAGTGTGATCAAAGCATATGGTTTTATGAGACTTTTGGAGAAGCTCTTGTATTTACAAGAAAGTGAGTGGAAGCTCAGTAGCATTTCGATATTATATGTGGACGACATATTGTTGATTGGAAATGATATAGAATTTCTGGATAGCATAAAAGGATACTTGAATAAAAGTTTTTCAATGAAAGACCTCGGTGAAGCTGCTTACATATTGGGCATCAAGATCTATAGAGATAGATCAAGACGCTTAATAGGACTTTCACAAAGCACATACCTTGATAAAGTTTTGAAGAAGTTCAAAATGGATCAGCAAAGAAAGGTTTTTACCTGTAGTACAAGGTGTAAGATTGAGTCGGACTCAATGCCCGACCACAGCAGAAGATAGAGAGAAAATGAAAATGTTCCTATGCTTCAGCCATAGGCTCTATCATGTATGCAATCTTGTGTACCAGACCGACGTATGCTTAGCTGTAAGCTTGGCAGCAAGGTACCAAAGTAATCCAGAGTGGATCATTGGACAGCGGTCAAGAACATCCTGAAATACCCGAAAAGGACTAAGGATATGTTTCTCGATATGGAGGTGACAAAGAGCTAGTCGTAAATGGTTACGTCGATGCAAGCTTTGACACCGATCCGGACGATTCTAAATCGCAAACCGGATCGTATTTTTATTAAGCGGTGGAGCTGTCGGTTGGTGCAGTTCTAAACAAAGCGTCGTGGCGGGATCTACATGTGAAGCGGAGTACATAGCTGCTTCGAAGCAGCAAATGAAGGAGTCTGGATGAAAGAGTTCATTTCGATCTAGGAGTCATACCTAGTGCATCGGGACCAATGAAGATCTTCTCGTGACAATATGGTGCAATTGCCTTGGCAAAGGAATCCAGATTTCACAAGAGGACCAAGCATATCAAAAGACGCTTCAATTCCATTCGGGACCAAGTCCAAGTGGGAGACATAGAGATTTGCAAAATACATACGGATCTGAATGTTGCGAGACCGTTGACTAAGCCTCTTCCACGAGCAAAACATGATCAGCACCAAGACTCCATGGGTGTTAGAATCATTCTTGTGTAATCTAGATTATTGACTCTAGTGCAAGTGGGAGATCAAGGAAATATGCCCTAGAGGCAATAATAAAGTTATTATTTATTTCCTTATATCATGATAAATGTTTATTATTCATGCTAGAATTGTATTAACCGGAAACATAATACATGTGTGAATACATAGACAAACAGATAGTCACTAGTATGCCTCTACTAGACTAGCTCATTAATCGAAGATGGTTATGTTTCCTAACCATAGACATGTGTTGTCATTTGATTAATGGGATCACATCATTAGGAGAATGATGTGATTGACATGACCCATTTCATTAGCTTAGCACTTGATCGTTTAGTATGTTGCTTATGCTATCTTCACGACTTATACAAAGTTCCTGCAACTATGAGATTATGCAACTCCCGTTTACCAGAGGAACACTTTGTGTGCTACCAAACGTCACAACATAACTGGGTGATTATAAAGGTACTCTACAAGTGTCTCCGAAAGTATATGTTGAGTTGGCATGAATCAAGATTAGGATTTGTCACTCCGATTGTCGGAGAGGTATCTCTAGGCCTTCTCGGTAATACACATCGCATAAGCCTTGCAAGCATTGCAACTAATGAGTTAGTTGTGAGATGATGTATTACGGAACGAGTAAAGAGACTTTCCGGTAACGAGATTAAACTAGGTATTGGATACCGACGATCGAATCTCGGGTAAGTAACATACCGATGACAAAGGGAACAACGTATGTTGTTATGCGGTTTGACCGATAAAGATCTTCGTAGAATATGTAGGAACCAATATGGGCATCCAGGTTCCGCTATTGGTTATTGACCGAGAATGGTTCTAGGTCATGTCTACATAGTTCTCGAACCGTAGGGTCCGCACGCTTAAGGTTTCAATGATGGTTATATTATGAGTTTATGTATTTTGATGTACGAAGGAGTTCGAGTCCCGGATGTGATCACGGACATGACGAGGAGTCTCGAAATGGTCGAGACATAAAGATTGATATATTGGATGGTTATATTCGGACACGGAAAGGTTCGGAAGTTTCGGAGAAAACGGAGTGCCGGAGGGGTTACGGAACCCCCGGGAAGTTATGGGCCTTATTGGGCCAAGAGGGGAGAGAGGGCTGCACCAGGAGGTGGCGCCCCTCCATGGGGAGTCGAACTGGACTAGAGGGGGGCAGCCCCCTTCCCTCTCCCTCTCCCTCTTTCCTTCCCCTTCCCTCTTCCTAGTAGGACTAGGAAAGGGAGTCCTACTCTACTAGGAGGAGGACTCCCTCCCTTGGTGCGCCCAAGGGCTGGCCGGCCCTCCCCTTGCTCCTTTATATACGGGGCAGGGGGCACCCTAGAACACATAAGTTGATCTTCGTGATCGTTCCTTAGCCGTGTGCGGTGCCCCCTCCACCATATTCCACCTCGGTCATATTGTAGCGGTGCTTAGGCGAAGCCTGCGACGGTAGAACATCAAGATCGTCACCACGCCGTCGTCTTGTGGAACTCCTCCCGACGCTTTGCTGGATCGGAGCCCGGGATCGCCATCGAGCTGAACGTGTGCTAAGAACTCGGAGGTGCCGGAGTAACGGTGCTTGGATCGGTCGGATCGTGAAGACGTACGACTACATCAACCGCGTTGATATAACGCTTCCGCTTTCGGTCTACAAGGGTACGTGGACGGACACTCTCCCCTCTCGTTGCTATGCCATCACCATGGTCTTGCGTGTGCGTAGGAAAATTTTTGAAATTACTACGTTACCCAACATTCCTCCGCATCCGGCCTCACTTCGGCCTGTGGCTGCAAATCTTCTGCGTGAAGCCGAAGATTGTTCGCGGCCAACAAGCGGAGTGAGGAGGGGCCATGGTGGGCAAGATGCCTAACATCACCTGGCTGGACGGCTCCTTTGCAGAGACCATAAAAGGATGGCAATCGGGGTGGTTCTACATCACCGAGACGCGCGGCGCCAACTGGGCGGCGGCCCCCGAGTTCCGATCCAAAATCCCCATGCGGCTCACCTCCTGGGAAAAGAGGGGCCTGTCTTGGGGCGATTCCACGGAGCTGGCCGGACTCAAGACATGCATCAAAAGCATGAAGTACAAGAACATCAAGCTTGTCAATGTGATCCAGGTCATGCTCGTTCGCCGGATCCTGCCCTGCCAAAGGCGGGCGGTAAATCTGTGGGAGTTCGCCCGGCCAACACCGACGCCCGAAGTTTCACGGCATGACGCACAAAGGCGCATGGAAAGTGTTGTTCAAGGCCTCCGAAGTACCTCCTCCCGCATCCGAGGACCGCGGACTTCATGCAGCGCGGCCCCCCGAATCTGGTGAGTTTTGGGACCACCACCGGGTTTAGTTTTTTCCCAATACATTCATGGGGTAGTTTTAAGTATTTATATATATTTGCCTCAGATTATGTGAAGACAATGGAGCAGATTGATTGTCTGGCTCCGTTGCGGAAGATCCAGCGGATGCTCTCCCGACGGAGATGCTAGTCCGGCACCGCATAAGGTGCCGGAGAAGAAGGCCGAGAAGAAGGCCCCGGGGACCAGGAAGGGTCTCCGGCGTAAGGTTGCGTCCGAAGCCTCGTCCGAAGACGACGAGGCGGACTCCTCCCACGAAGGGGAGGAGGAAGAATAAGAAGACGCCCCATCCGAGAAGGATGAGGGGCCCGACGAAGCGGGCCAGGGGGCCGGAAAAGGCCATCGGTGCAAGGCCGTTATTCCTCTGTCATCCGATGACGACGAGACACATTCCTCTCGCGGAGGCGGGGGGAATCAAGAAGAAATTCCACCTCCCCGCACTAGGGGGGAGAAGAGGAAAACCTCCCAGAGGGGAAGGCGCCCAAGAAGGGAAGGTAACCTCCGGACTATTCCGCCACGGCCGCTTACAGCGAGGAGGGGTGGCTGCCCCGGGGGAAGCCCCCGGTGCGATCGTAAGTGCCCAAATCCTATCGTGGTTTTACTTCATAGTTTTTGTACTTATAGTGCCGAACATATATGCAGTCCGGCCAGGGCTCACCCCGAGGAATCCTCCTCCGGGTCCCCTGAGCGGTCGGACGATAAATTCGCCCCGACGGCCACTACCCTCCACACGCGGATGACACAGAGGTGTTGTCCCAAGGCTCTCGAGCAGGGGAGGTGACTCTGGAGACGCCCCACGGCGGGATTCCAGATGTCGGGCATGCGGGGTTCAAGATCCCCGCGGATCGCGTCGACGAGAGCCACAACAAGGCGGACTCCCGACCGAACACTGCCCCGAAACCTCCAACGGTTCCGGACTTGGGCAGGCAACCCCTCGTTAGGGAGGGCGAGCCGCCCGTGCCAAGGACTTCCGTCGCATCAATGGCGCCGGATAGTGCAGTGGTAGCGCCGAGGCGCTCGAAGGGGAGCACCGTACTTTTATGAGTGCGGTGATTCAAAGGCCGTGTCCGCCAAAAGCGGACTAACAAGCTCGCACAAGCCTCCTGACGGGCTTTGAGGTAAGTAATAAGAATGTATAAAATTACCACCTGATAGGTAGTAGCCCCTGATACTCTGTTTGGTGTTCGGAGAGAAACCAACGGAGGGTCAATTATAATCCGCAGGAGTCTAATAATAAGTATTATTGTGAATAAGCAGGTTGTGCTGCTTGCTGCTGCTGCCCGTGCTGCCGAGGTTGCCGAACTAGAACGACACCTGGAGCAGGCGCAGGGAGAGCTCGTCCTCACGAAGAGGCAGCTCGAAGAGAACAAGGGTAAGTAATTCCCGCTCTTATGCGTTTAAGGATAGACAGAATTGATGAGTCTAACACCTAAGTGTCATGACCGTGTAACAGGGGCCACCGCCGAATTGGCGTTCCTGAAGAAGGCACTGTCCGAGGCCGAAAGCAAGGCGGCCTCGGAGTGTAAGGAGCGCGAAAAGCAGAGTGCTAGAGTGGGCGAGGTACAACAGGAGCTCCAGGACCTCGGCAAGAAGTGCGAGTCCGTGGAACATGAGCTGAAGGCGAAGGAGGCCGAGCTTGCGGAGGCCCTTGTGAATTTGAAAGATGTCAGGGCCGAAGCCGAGAAAGGACAGCAGGAGATCCAGGAGGCCAAAAAGATAGCAGCGGGTAAGAAATTCATTATGCAAAGCAAACATGTGGAGGAGGCGTTTCTTTTACTTACTCGAATACGGAGCTCTCCAGGGGCATTTGTAGATCTACCACACAACGTCTCAGACACTGCGGAGTTCTACCGTGCCCAGGAGGGCAGCTCAACGGAGAAGCTGTTCTGGTCCCAGTATGCTGGGGCCGATCATCCGATGCATCTGAGCGACCAACTGAAGTAGTTGATCGAACTCCATAGAGCGGCCGAACTGGCTATGAAGGACTTCATAGTCCGGGTGTGGCCTGGTGAGCTCCTGCCCAGTAGCTACTTTGGCCTGATCAAGCGGATGGTGGATGCCTGCCCGCGGCTTGAAGTGATCAGGCGATCCGTGTGCATCGAGCCGCGGGGCCCTTGCCCGCGTCAAAGTGCATTGGGGCAAGATGGATGCGGAGAAGCTGGTCAAGGACGGACCGCCGGAGGGCAAGGCGCATCGCCACCCCGAGCTGTACTATGAAGGCATTATGAAGGGTGCTCGCCTCGTGTCGATTTAATGTACCAAGGACACCATTTTTGAATGAATTAAACTTCATCATGGTTGTATTTAAAGACGAAGTTACTTGCGCTATGTAGCGCTTTTGTTATATAAAATATTACCTTCTGTGCGGCTGTTTATAAAATCCTGAAAGTAGGCCAGTCGTCGGCTTCTGCCCCCATGTGACTAGCACTTGGGTGTTCGTGGAAAACCCGGACACTCTTTACCCAAATGTTTGGTCCCTTAAGGAGGTGTCCGCGAGCGTAACAAGGCAATCGGACTATGCGGCTTTATAACTTTCACTTAGCCATAGAAGTCTACAATTTTAAATTTTGGCGAAGCCCCTAGAATCTGGAAGGCCGAATTGGGGCGCTATACACGCCTAGATCGGACAAAGCCGATTTATCGCCTAAAGCGGAAAATCTTTAAGGATTTTAAAACCTCTCGAACAGCGACCAGCTCTCGCCACATCATGCCGGTCAGTTTCAGCTTTCTCTACTGAGGTGCTCGTCCGGAAGAACCGGGACACAATCGCGGTAGTTCTCCCTGCGCTACCTTAGCCGATATAACGGAACGTAAGGCACCAAAACAAGGGAGCTGGGCTATCCCAACTGTAGGCCCAAGACATGATTCGGAGCTGATGCATATAGTGCTATAAGTTCGGGGTGCCGCACTGTTGAAAGTCTTCGGACTTTAGTTGCCATATAGCGGGGCGCCATAAGAAGCCCCTGGCAAACCGGCCGCACCAAGGTGTACGGATGCAAAAATAAAAAATGCTCAAATAAGAAAAATAAGCTGACGCTATATATAATCTCCCATTGATGAAAAATACGTTTAAGTGTACATTTACAATGGGTGCATTAAGCAGAGATAAAATAGGACTATTTGACATGTCCTATCCAGGGCAGGCTGTGTTCAGGTAGATAAAGCAGGTATAATGATCGTAAATAGATTCCACAGGTATTTCTTACGTGCACAACGCTCATCGCTTCCTTGGATGGCTCTTCCCTATAAGTTCGGCAATTCGGCTCTTTTGAGGATGCTGCACCAACGCGGTGTCCTGAAAGGTAAGAGGGAAAGAGTATGAAAGTATTTGGCGGTTACCCGCACTATTGACTGAGTCGTTGATGCGCCTCCGCCTATGCCCATGGTATTTCAAGTGCGTAATTGTGCGCATGTGGCACGAATGCTGCTTTGATGGGGCTTAAGCGGAGGCCGGACTGCTAGTCGTGCTCTTGGCGTGCCTGACTATCCTGTTGCGGGGTGCTCCGGACTCACTTGACTGTGCTCGAAGTTGTTGTCGCCGGATTGGTTTGTTGGAGAAGGCCGCATTGTACTTCCGCTGCAAGGGCTGCAGTATGTTCTTCTGTTCGTAGGGAGCGGTCCATATTTCCATTCACCGTTATGACCCCGCGCGGTCCTGGCATCTTGAGCTTGAGATATGCGTAGTGTGGTACCGCATTGAATCTGGCGAATGCGGTTCATCCGAGCAGTGCATGGTAACCACTGCGGAAGGGGACGATATCAAGGATTAACTCTTCGCTTCGGAAGTTATCCGGAGATCCGAAGACCACTTCCAATGTTATAGAGCCTGTACAGCGGGCCTCTACTCTAGGAATTACACCTTTAAAGGTGGTTTTAGTGGGCTTGATCCTTGAAGGGTCAATGCCCATTTTGCGCACTGTGTCCTGGTAAAGCAGGTTCAGTCTGCCGCGCAAATCCATCGGACGCAGCGTGAGGTGGAATCCGTCAATGATTGGGTCTAGGACCAATGCGCCGTGACGGATGCTAGTAGGGTGATCCCTACGATCGAAAGTGATCGGACAAGCTGACCATGGGTTGAATTTGGGGGCGACTGGCTCCATCGCATAGACGCCCCTTAGTGCCCGCTTTCTTTCCCGCTTGGGGATGTGCGTGGCGTAGATCATGTTGACCGTTTTCACCTGGGGGTGAAATTTCTTCTGTCCCCCCGTGTTCGGACATCGGGGCTCCTCATCGTCGTCGTTGTGCAGCCCCTTGTCCTTGTCTTCGGTGTTTATCTTGCCAGCCTGTTTGAATACCCAGCAATCTCTATTGGTGTGGTTGGCTGGCTTGTCCGGGGTGCCATGAATTTGGCACGAGCGCTCCAGTATGCGGTCCAGACTGGACGGTCCCTGATTATTTCTTTTGAACGGCTTCTTCCGCTGACCGGGTTTGGACCCACTGAATCCGGCGTTGATTGTCGTGTCTTCAGTGATGTCGCCGTTGTTTTGTCGCTTATGTCTGTTACGCTTTGGCTTGCCATTATTGTCACGACTATTCGAATTGCCAGACGGTGGCGTAGTGCAGCTGCGAGCCAACCAACTGTCCTCGCCCGCACAAAAGCGGGTCATTAATGTTGTGAGAGCTGCCATGGACTTGGGTTTTTCCTGGCTGAGGTGTCGAGCGAGCCACTCATCACGGATATTATGCTTGAAAGCCGCTAGGGCTTTGGCGTCCGGACAGTCAACTATTTGGTTCTTTTTGGTTAGGAACCGAGTCCAGAATTTCCTGGCTGACTCTCCGGGCTGTTGAGTGATGTGGCTCAAGTCATCGGCGTCAGGTGGTCGCACATATGTGCCCTGGAAGTTGTCGAGGAATGCGTCCTCCAGGTTTTCCCAACTGCCAATGGAATTTGCTGGCAGGCTGTTTAGCAAGTGTCGGGCTGGTCCTTTGAGCTTAAGTGGAAGATACTTGATGGCGTGTAGATCGTCTCCGCGGGCCATATGAATGTGGAGAAGGAAATCTTCGATCCATACTGCGGGGTCTATTGTGCCATCGTATGATTCGATGTTACGGGTTTAAACCCTTCTGGGAATTCATGATCCATTACTTCATCAGTGAAGCAGAGGGGGTGTGTGGCGCCTCTGTGCCGGGCTATGTGGCTACGCAGGTCGAATTGCTCTGGATGGCTATATTCGGCCCGGCCGGACTTGTTGAAGGTGTGTCTGGCGTGACAGTCCTCATCGCGTACCGAGGCGCGCCCCCGCGATCCGTAGATCGATCTTGGCTGTCCCGTTTTGTTGCCCCGGGCCGTAGTGTGTTGGCGTGGGGGTGTTGGCTGGTATGTGGACTGATATGCCATTTTATCCCGGCCACGAGGTGGCCGGTCAGCCGTATGGTGCTCGAGTCCGTATTCCTCGGTTGCCAGGACTTCCGTCCATCTATCTGTGAGCAGATCTTGATCAGCTTGGAGTTGCTGCTGCTTATTTTTTAGGCTCCTCGCAGTGGCTATAAGCCGATGCTTTAAGCGCTCCTGCTCTACGGGATCCTCAGGCACGCCGAACTCGTCATCGCCGAGGCTAATCTCGTCTTCGGAGGGGGGCATGTAGCTGTCTTCCTCCGGTATTAAATCTGTCGCTGTTCTTACGGGCTGACCTGCTCATCCTCCTGCTCGCCTGCTCGAAGGCGGGTTAATCAGGGTTGTATTCTTCTTCGGCACCATTCAGATTGTTTTCGTCTCCTGGGCCGGTATTGGTGTGGCGGGGCTTGGAGTGGCGCCGACGGCGTCCATTCTTTGCTTTTTCCCCGAGGTTTTATCCTCCGTTGCCTCATTGCCATTTGTTTCCTTTAGAGTGTCCACCATATATATATCATAAGAAGAGGTGGGTGTCCACCGCCCAGTGTGCGGTGGTTCATGTTCTTCTCCTGCATCGTCGTCCTTGCCGTCAATGTCTTCGGAATCGAAGTTCAGTACCTCGGTTAAGTCATCGACCGTGGCAATGAAGTGGGTGGTGGGTGGGCAACAAATTCCTTCGTCGTCTGCCTCCCACTCGAGCCGGACATAGTTCGGCAAAGAGCCTCTTAACAAAGAGAGAGACTTTAATGAGTCCAGCATGTCGCCAAAGGGCGAGTGCTAGAAGATATCTGCAGCGCTGAACTCCATTACCGGAGCCCATCCTGGCCCGACGGGCTCGGGAGTGTACGGACTGGAACCGACGTCCGGATACGAATCCAAGGGCTCGGAGTCGCGGACCACCACAGAGGTAAGACCCGTGTTCGGCTCCACCGCCAATGAGGGCGCGGCCTGGGGAGCGGGGTCCATCCCTCCATCCCTAGGCATCGCAGCCTGCTCCGGATCTAGGTCCGGAGATACTACGGGGGCGATACCCCGAGCTTCGTCCGATGGCAGGTCTAAGCCGTGCTCGTTGAGACTGTCCGGTGCTCCTGGCATGGGCCCAAATCCGTCGAAGATCAAGTCTCCTCGGATGTCCGCCGTGTAGTTCAGGTTTCCGAACCTGACCTGGTGGCCAGGGGCGTAGCTGTCGATCTGCTCCAGATGGCCAAGCGAGTTGGCCCGCAGTGCGAAGCCGCCGAACACGAAGATCTGTCCGGGGAGGAAAGTCTCACCCTGGACATCGTCGTTGAAGCTGATTGGAGGAGCCATCGAGCCTGACGGCGACGACACAGAGTAACTCTCAATGAAAGCACCAATGTCGGTGTCAAAACCGGCGGATCTCAGGTAGGGGGTCCCGATCTCATGCGTCAAGGATGATGGTAACAAGAAGTAAGGGACACGTGTGTTTACCCAGTTTGGGCCCTCTCGATGGAGGTAAAACCCTACTTCCTGCTTGATTAATATTGATGATATGGGTAGTACAAGAGTAGATCTACCATGAGATCGTAGAGGCTGAACCCTAAGAGCTAGCCTATGATGGTATGATTGTAATTGTGATCGGCCTTCTAAGGACCAACCTCTCCGGTTTATATAGGCACCGGAGAGGGCTAGGGTTTACATGGAGTCGGTTACAAGGAAGGAAATATAATATCCGGATCGCCAAGCTTGCCTTCCACGCCAAGGAAAGTCCCATCCGGATACGGGCCGAAGTCTTGAGTCTTGTATCTTCACGCTTCAATAATCCGGACGTTGTACACAGTCCGGCTGTCCGGATACCCCCTAATCCAGGACTCCCTCAAGGGTGTTGCTCTTTCATCTCCTCAGCCGCGAGGGTGGTGAGTGACGGCGATGCTATCACCGGTTGCAGCGGGTGGCACTGTCTCCTTGCTTGCGTCCGGATTTGAAAGCGGCTTCCCTCCCACTCAAAGTGCTCCTGTCGGCTGGATCTTGTCGGCGGCGGCCTCTGGTCATTGGATCCGTTGAAGGTGGACTGCCTGGAGCTGCGGATCGTACCGGGAGAAATCCTTGGTTGGTCCTCTAGCCACTGCGGCAGCAACACCGCTTGGTGTCGTTCCCCTCCTCGGAGGTGTCGTCGAGGTCCATTCCCTCTCCTTGCCACTCCAAATAATGAGTGAAAACACATTCAGATCGGACGGCACCGGCGTGGCGTGCGTCACCACCTTCTTGAAGTTGGAGGTGGGAGAGTGCGATGGTGCTCGGAGGTGGTTGTGGGGTTTGCTGTGTCAGCAACGAGGGAGATGGAGCTTGGTGCTTTATCTCTGATGGATCAGTGGTGGTCCGCACACCTTCAAAATTGTTTGCACGCCGGTCGGTGTTTGCTTGCCTGAAATTTTGCCTGGCTATAAAACATCACCCTCTTAACATCCCGTAATTTTTTTAGATTTTAGAAACTTTTAAATATGGTTTCCACAAAGTTCTCATTGAATGTTGGTTTTCCGTATGATATTCTTCCTATATTGGAGTATTGGACCAATGCGCACAAAAATGTCTTCTTAGGGCCTGGATTATTTTTGGAAGAAGAAATATATTAGAGAATTAAAGTGGCTAAGCTCTTGGCAACGCCATGAATTCCCAGTGGTTTGAGTCAATGCTCCCCCTGACTGACATGTGTTAACCTAATTTTCTTATTTTGGCTTTTTTACCCCCTAAGGAAATTACCGCTGAAGTTGTGCCGAAGAATCTGGAGGGCGCACCACTACCCACTCCGCCAATTCGTTATTCTTCTACAAGAGAAAGCGGAGCGATGAGAGAGAGAGAGAGACGGAGAGAACAGGGAGAAGGCCACTCACCGCCGTTGGCCCATCCCTCACCCCCATCTGCCATCCCTCCCCTCTGGATCTCCTCGGCGCTTCTTCATCCATCTTTCCCTCACGCAACAACAACCAAAAAAGCGGCGGCAACACTGCAGCCACGGTCGGGGCCAAAGGTGCGGCGGCGACGGTGACGGCGACGACACAGTCCTCATCGTCTTGAGCTTTTCTCCTGGATGCGTGCCTCCCCTATCCACATCCTTGTCCTGTGGTGTCCATCCCCTGCCGCCCGTCCTCTCCTCTCTCTCCATAAGGAGGCCTGTGTAAGGGCATATTTGTCCCTTAGTTGTTTTGGTGATTGATGACAATGCATTTGCGGACTAATCATGTGCATTGAGCATTTCAGACTATCATGACTAGGCACAAGACGATTTGGTGCCCCTCGAAGACTATTGAAGACGGTGTTTCTCTATGTTTCTTTTCGGTGGATTTGAGTCGTAGGAAAGCCGTACTATTAAGAGGGGGTCCATGTTGAAAAGGTTTGGGTGGAATCAACACGTACACGTCTGTTCCTTTTTGCACCACCTTTCCTTTGGCTCTTTGGGGCATCCTCCGTTTCTCCGTGTCCCTGCAAAATGAAGGACTCCTAGTGTTGCTGAACTTGGGCATGCGGTAGTAATGCTCTTCGGAGCGGTAGTACCGCAGGCTCTTGCGGTAGTACAGGACTCAGACGCGGTAGTACCGCAGGTGCTCACGGTAGTACCAATCCTTAGGAGCGGTAGTACCGTGGCCTCAGGCCAGGCTCAGCTGCTCGAGCGGTTGTAGGGGTGAATGTAATTTCTTACGTCCGCGCCCTACACGGTAGTACTGCGCCATGGGCGCGGTAGTACCGTGAGCTCTGGCCAGGCACAACATCATGAGCGGAAGTAGGGGCAGATGTAATTTTTTACATCCGTGCCCTACGCGGTAGTACCGCTCTAGGCTTGCGGTAGTACTTTGTCGGATTTTTGCATAGATCGGAACTCAGCGGAAGTAGCCACAGATATATTTTTATATGTCCGTGCCTTCCCAGTCTAGACCATCCCTGCCTTGTGGTAGTACCGCAAGGGGGAGCGGTAGTACCGCGCCAGCGGTTCTACCGCCCTCGGCTTCTTTGCCACAGGTCCGGGTTAGCTCCTGCCGCGCCATCGGTAGTACCGCAGGGCCTTGCGGTAGTACCATGGGCTCGTTTGGTAGTACCGCTTGTTGTGTGCGGTAGTACCGCTCGTCGCAGGCTGAGTAAGTGGATAACGGTTGGATTTGTTCTATCACTATATAAGGGGAGTCCTCTTCTCTGAGTTGACCACCTCTTCCATCCCCAAGCTCCACTGTTGCTCTAAGCTCTATTTTCGCCCGATCTCTCTCCCTAGCCAATAAAACTTGTTGATTCTCTAGGGATTGGTTGAGAAGGCTCCGATCTACACTTCCACCAAGAGAAATTTGATTCCCCCCACTAATCCCTTGCGGATCTTGTAACTCTTGGGTGTTTGAGCACCCTAGACGGTTGAGGTCACCGTGGAGCCATATTCCATTGTGGTGAAGCTTCGTGGTGTCGTTGGGAGCCTCCAATTAAGTTGTGGAGATTGCCCCAACCTTGTTTGTAAAGGTCGGATCGCCGCCTCCAAGGGCACCAATAGTGGAATCACGGCATCTCGCATTGTGTGAGGGCGTGAGGAGAATACGAAGGCCCTAGTGGCTTCTTGGGGAGCATTGTGCCTCCACACCGCTCCAACGGAGACGTACTTCCCCTCAAAAGGAAGGAACTTCGATGACACATCCTCGTCTTCACCGGCTCCACTCTTGGTTATCTCGTACCTTTACTTGTGCAAGCTTATATTATGTTGTATCCTTTGCTTGCTTGTGTGCTTGTTGTTGTTGCATCATATAGGTTGCTCACTTAGTTGCATATCTAGACAACCTACTTTGATGCAAAGTTTAAATTGGTAAAGAAAAGCTAAAAATTGTTAGTTGCCTATTCACCCCCCCTCTAGTCAATGATATTGATCCTTTCAATTGGTATCAGAGCCTCGTCTCTTTATTAAGGACTTTGCCGTCCGAAGAGTATGGTTGACACCGTAGACGGTGGGGAGGAGCACTCCGTTGTGAATCTGTTCTCGTCTACGGCCGATGGGGCAACCGCGGTCTCTCGTGAGGAGTTCAATGTGGCTTTGGACACATTGAAAAACTCCATGACGGCCGAGGTCAAAGTCATGTTTAATAACTTTCTTGATGGTCTCAAATTGTCCACCGCACCGTTGGAAGTGGTCAATCCCACTAACAAGGTGACGGATGCTAACTCCGACAAGGGGGAAGCTACTAGTGAGAAAGTTCCTTTGTCTAGTGGTAAAAATGGTAGTGGCATCTTTGCCCATGTGGAACCACCTCCTACTTATGGAGGACATATTCCCTCCACTCATTTAAATCATGCCGGCCCTCCTCCTAAGATTGTGAAAAATGAGGATTTTGATGCTTGGGTATATCGCTTTAAACATCATTTAAACCATGTTAAAACTAACCTTTGGAGAATCATTGAGCAAGGTTTTTATCCGCATGACCCAAGCAACTTCACCCCTAGAGAAGCCGCAGATCATCAATTCAACGAGAATGCTCTCTTCATCATCCAAGATGCAATTCCATTCGAAGATCTTGCACATCTCTGACCTTTCACCATGGCCAAGGAAGCATGGCACCATGTTGTTTCCCTTTACAAGGGAAGAGCAAGCATTCAACGCTCCAACTATGAAGTGGTGCAAGATGAAGCCGATGAGTTTGCAATGAATGAAGATGAAGAACCTCGTGAGCTTTATCGGAGGTTAACCACTCCCGCGGTCTCACTCCGAGATCATGGGAGCAAGGATACAGATGACAATTGGATCAAGCGCAAGTTCCTCAAGGCCATGATGCCTTATCACAAGGCCATGTCCTCCGTCATCCGTCAAAGACCGGACTTCCACACCTTGTCCTCAAGTGAAGTCTTGGATGAGTTTGTGGCAATGAGGATCTTGGACAAGACCGCCGACAATGCGATGTTACGTTCTCAAAGAGCTAAGAAGCACAACCTTGCTTTGAAGGCCAAGGTTAGTGTGGAAGAAGAGGATGAAGAGGAAGAAGAGGAGAGCAACCCCGAAGATACAAAATATGATTATCACGAGCACATGGCTCTCGCTTCAAGGCAATTTTGGAGCAAGAAGAACTCAAGGCCCAACTTCAACAAGAACAACTCAAGTGGCACGAAGAGCAAACAACGAGTGAGGACTTGCTATAACTGTGGCAATGTGAGTCACTTTGTTGCGTAGTGTCCTTATGAGAAGAGGGAAGACAATGGTGGCAAGCTCATTCGAAAAGACAAGGCCAAGTCCTTCCCCAACAAGAGAAACTTCACCAAGAATCCTCCCAAGGGGTTGGTGGCACAAGAAGAGTACAATGAGGATGATGATGATGATGAAGACGGTGAGCCGGTTGCCATGGCCTCCGTGGCCATTGCGACAACTCCACGGGTGTCTCTCTTTGACTCACCCAATGAGAACATCACCACCAAGTGCCTCATGGCTAAAGCCACCAACAAGGTAACCCCCAACATCAAAACTACCATCATTACTAATCCTTCTTTGACGCATTGCATTGATGAAAGTGAGGGGTCCAATGTGGAGGAAAATGAATTTGAGTCTTTTATGAGTAAGCTCAAGGGTAAATCCAAGAAGCACTTTGTTGCTCTCTTGGAACAACTTGGTGAAGCCAATGACATGATCGAGGCTCACGAACATACCATCTCTAAGATGGAGGGGCATAAATGTGACTGTGCCGATAAGATTTCGGATCTCTCCAATGCTCTTGAGGAAGAGCGCAGTCATCGTTTGGCTCTTGAGGAGTCATACAACGAGGACCATGCTAAATTGAAGAAAGATCTTGATCATGCTATTGTTGTATCTCGTGTGCTAAACTCCGAGAAAGCCAAGCTTGGGGTTGATCTTGCTAGACTCAAAGAGGAGTTTGATTTATTTGACAAGGCTCACAAGGTCTTGAAGGGTGCTCATGCTAGCCTCAAAGAGTCTCATGATCAACTCCAAGTAAAGCTAACTAAGGAGAAAGCCACTTTTCCTCATATGGTCTTAATTGAGAATGCAAATGCTACTAACCCGTGTTGTGAGCATGTTCATCTTGTTGAGGAGAATGCTAAGTTGAAGGAGAAACTTGAGAAAGGCCTTGTGTCATGCATACAAGGTGATAAGAACCTCAACGACCTTTTGAGTAATCGTAAGGAAGTTGTGTCCAAGGAAGGGATTGGGTTCACACCCAAACCCAAGAACAAGAAGAAGAATGACAAGGCCAAACGGCCTCCTCCTCTCAAAAAAACCTTTGTGAAGGAGGGAGAGAGCGCTCCTAAGGAGAAGAAGAACAATGTGAAGGGTGGTGGTGTCAAGAAGGGCAATGCCACCCCTTCCAACAAAGCCGACGACTTTAACCCTTCCTATGTGTTATCTCGTGCTAGTGATGGGCATGTTTATGCTAAATTTGTTGGTTCTCCTTGAGTACATTGAATGGTCTATTTGGGTTCCTAAGACCCTTGTCACTAACATCAAAGGACCCATTACAAAATGGGTACCTAAAACCAAGCATTGATCTCTTGTAGGTGTTTGCTTTCGGTGGGGGATCATGGTTGCTCGATAGTGGAGCCACTAATCATATGACCGGAAGCAAGGACTTGGTGGTGAACGTGCACAAGATTCCATCTATGCCCACCAATGTCGAGTGGGGTGACGCCTCATCCTCTAAGGTATTGGGACTTGGCAAGGTTGTCATTTCTCATGATCTCACGATCGAGAAGGTCATTCTTGTTGAGTCCCTCGCATACAATTTACTTTCCGTTCGTCAACTTGCAATCATGGGCTTTGCCACTTTCTTTGATATCGGTACCGTGGCTCTCTTGTGGAGCAAGACTCTTAAAGTAGCCTTTGTTGGGCATGTCGAGAATAGTCTCTATGTGATTCACTTTTCGGAGCGACCCACTAAGACCGCGACATGCCTAATGGCTAAAGTTGACATGGGATGGCTTTGGCATAGCCGTTTACCCCATGTCAATATGAGATCTTTGCAAAGTCTTCTCAAGGGGGACCATGTTAGTGGACTAACAAATGTTAGTTTTGCCAAAGATCATGCTTGCAGTGCTTGTATCGAAGGAAAGCTACATGAGAAGGCTCACCCTCCCACGACTATCATCTACTCAAAGAGGCCTTTGGAGCTCCTTCACTTGGATCTATTTGGGCCTCCATCCTTTGATAGTCTTGGGGGTAGGAAGTATTGCTTGGTGATTGTGGATGATTATTCAAGATACACTTGGGTATACTTCTTCAAGAGGAAGAGTGAGACCCAACAAACCATCATTGACTTTGCAAATGAAGCCAACGCTAACACAATGCAAAGATCTTGACAATAAGAAGTGACAACGGCACCGAGTTCAAGAACTACACCTTGGATGAGTTTCTTAGTGATGAGGGGATTAAGCATCAATATTCCGCACCTTACACCCCTCAACAAAATGGTGTAGCGGAGAGGAAGAACCGGACGTTGATGGATGCGGCAAGGACCATGATGGCAGAGTTCAAGTCTCCATACAACTTTTGGGACGAAGCCATCAACACCGCGTGTCATGCATCCAATCGGCTCTATCTCCGCAAAGGCTTGAACAAGACTCCATATGAGATACTCACCGGTAACAAGCCCAACCTCAAGTACTTTCGGGTGTAAGTGTTTCATTCTCAAGAAAGGTGTTCGTTCGTCTAAATTTGAGGCTAGATCTCAAGAGGGCATATTTGTTGGTTATGCTACAAACTCTCATGCTTACCGTGTCCTCAATAAGTCCACGTGACTTATTGAGGAGACATGTAACGTGGAGTTTGATGAGAATAACAGCTCCCAAGTGGAGCAAAGTGGCACTTGTGATGTAGGTGATGAAATTCCTCCCCAAGACATAAGAAGAATGGGTATTGGTTTTATCCTACCCATTGAGGAACCCCTTGTGGCCGAAGGATAAGGACAATGTTCCACTCAAGTGGAACCATCACCAACCCAAGGCCCACACGCTTCCGAAGAACAAAGTGAAGGCCCTCAACCTCATGAACAAGACCAAGGGCAAGATCAACCTCAAGATGGTGTTGAACCACCAAGTGATGCCCAAGGTCAAGTTCTCTCCTCCGAGCAAGTTAAAGATCAAGAGCAAGCTCAAGATCAGGAACAAGCTCAAGATGACACTCAAGATGATCAAGTTACCTCTCCTCAACTCACTCATGAGGAGGAATCGGAGCGTCGTGCCGCCAAGATTGCATCCAAGCTCTCTACCAAGGGTCATCTCATGACAAATGTGCTTGGAAGCATACGAAAGGGGGTAAGCACTCATAGACAATTGGCAAACTATTGTGAACATCACGCGTTTGTCTCTTGTGTTGAACCCCAAAAGGTCTATGAGGCGCTCAAAGATCCGGATTGGCTTAATGCCATGCATGAAGAACTCAACAACTTCGAGCACAACAAGGTGTGGAGATCGGTGCCAAGGCCAACGGGGAACCATAATGTCATTGGAACCAAGTGGATATTCAAGAACAAGCAAGATGCTCATGGAATTATAGTCCGCAACAAGGCTCGTTTGGTAGCACAAGGCTACTCCCAAGTCGAGGGTATCGACTACGGTGAAACCTTTGCTCCCGTTGCTCGCCTTGAATCTATTCGTTTGTTGATTTCTTATGCTTCTCATCATAATTTCAAGTTGCAACAAATGGATGTGAAAAGTGCTTTTCTTAATGGTCCTATTAATGAGTTGGTGTATGTCAAACAACCCCCGGGTTCGAGGATCCCTATTTCCCCGATCATGTGTACCAACTCGATAAGGCACTCTATGGCCTTAAACAAGCCCCACGTGCGTGATATGACCACCTTACCGAGTTGTTGCAAGATCGTGGGTTTGAAATTGGGAAAATCGACCCCACTCTTTTTACTAAGAAGGTCAAAGGGGAGTTGTTTGTGTGCCAACTATATGTTGATGATATTATCTTTGGTTCCCCTAACAAAGCTTTCAATGAGGAATTGGCCGCTCTCATGACCTCAAATTTCAAGATGTCCATGATGGGAGAGTTGAAGTTCTTTCTCGGGTTCGAAGTCAAGCAAAGAAGAGAAGGGATCTTCATAAACCAAGCCAAATACACTCAAGACATGCTCAAGAGATTCAAGCTAAGTGATGTCAAGCCGGCTTCCACTCCAATGCCCGTCAAATGCCAACTTGACATAGGTCCCAATGGTAAAGCGGTGGATCAAAATGTATATCGCTTCATGATTGGCTCCTTGCTTTACCTTTGTGCATCTAGACCGGATATCATGTTGAGTGTGGGAATTTGTGCACGGTTTCAAGCCGAAACTAAGGAAAGCCACTTTGTGGCGGTCAAGCGGATCGTTCGATATTTGGCTCATACCCCAAACTTTGGCTTATGGTACCCAAGAGGAGCAAGGTGGATATTCGGACTTTGATTCAACCTTGTAGGCTATTCGGACTCTGATTGGGCGGGAGACAATGTGGATAGGAAGTCAACTTCCGGAGGGTGCCAATTCCTTGGTTGCTCTTTGGTGAGTTGGTCTTCTAAGAAGCAAAGTTGTGTGTCTCTCTCGTCCACCGAAGCGGAGTATGTGGCTGCCGGTAGTTGTTGTGCACAACTTCTATGGATGAGGCAAACTTTAAAGGATTACGGTGTCATTTGTGACAAAGTGCCTCTTTGCTGTGACAATGAAAGTGCCATCAAGATTTCTCTCAACCCGGTGCAACACTTCAAGACGAAGCACATTGAGATTCGGTATCACTTCATCCGGGATCACATTAGGCGAGGGGAGATCGAGCTCAACCATGTCAACACTGATGATAACCTTGCAGATATCTTCACGAAGCCCTTGGATGAAGCAAGATTTCGCGAGTTAAGGCATGAGCTAAATATCATTGACTCAAGCAATGTGGCTTGAACCCTTGCACACCCCACCATACTCAACTTGTTATCTTGTTTAGGTGTAGGCATGGACATAGGGGGAGTGTTGTTCTCTCATTGAACTCCCCCTCCCCCCATTATGCATAAATTGATCAACTCTTTCACATTAGCCATTGTTGATGGTACTTGTGCTTCAAAGACGAGTTTTGGTCATGGGCTCAAGGATAATTCTTTGCGGTGCCATACCAATCGAATCAAACATAGGTGGCTCCGGCCACCGCCCTTTCGTTGGAGAGGCTGTGTCGCGTGTTTGGTCCTTGTTGTCTCTTGCCTTTCTTTCTTTGTGCCGAGCTTGTGTTTGCGTTGCCTCGTGTGGTAGCTCTTTGGTATGTCCGTTCGCTTGAAGGTTGCATTGCAAAGTCTGGTTTATTCTCTTGTTTGCGAAAATTGCATTTTCTTGGGTCTACGGTACTACCGTGGCTTGCCATGGTACTACCGCAGGAGCTGCGCACGGTACTACCGCAACCAGCACGACAGTAATTTTTTACTGCCGCTGGAAGAGTGGTACTACCTCCCACGGTGCGGTACTTCCGCCCGGGCGGTACTACAGCGATGACCCACGGTACTACCGCGCAGTCGTGAGCGCATGGGGGTTAAGAGCGGGCAGGGGGAGTTCTAACTCCCCCATACCATTCAACTCCTTTTCCCCATGTCGTCTCTCTCTCTCTCTCTCTCTCTCTCTCTCTCTCTCTCTCTCTCTCTCTGCCCAAGAACGGTGCCAGAGGACCTCGCCGGATCTCCTTCTCCGGCCGCTCTCCTTGCATTCCGACCGGTGGGATCGTTCCCCACCTCGACCTCTTGCCATAGAACAAGGTTTATCTCCAAATCCCTCTCTGTTTGTTTCATTGTTTTGCGTTGTCGGTGTACAAAAGCATGGGCTCTCCTTTTGACCCCTTTACTTGTGCACGGGCAGTCAGAGCCACACCCACGGCCACACTTAACAAGGCAGAGGAGGGAAGCCGGAGGGAAACCGAAGCACAAGACGAACAAGGCAACGCCAAGACCAGAAGCACTAAAGAGTAGAGAGGCGAGGTGGACTCCCCGGCAAGACCCTTGCCGGGGCGGCCTCCGCGGCCCCGGAAAGAGCCTTGCCGGGGCAACTTGCCCAACGCCAGCAGAGTGAGCCACCCTTAAGCCCAAGAGTTCCAAACGCCGTCAACAACAACATTGGGACCAAGACTCGGGAGGCGCCTCCGTGGTGGCCTGCAGATCTTTGTCAAGATCATAAGCACGAGATCAGATAAGGACCAGAAGACAATGACCCTCGGTGGGATCCTAGCCGAGGAAATCCACAAGACCCCCGGCAAGGTCCTTGCCGGGGACGACCACGATGCCCTGGCAAGACCCTTGCCGAGGACACCAGTGGGGCCGCAGCCAGGCCCACGTCTGCCAAGATACCACCACGACAAAAAAATACACTTTCGTGATGATACGTGTTTGTCACAGTAGGTCAAGTTTTCTGTCATGCATGTACATCCATGACAAATTTATGACAGAATCAAGATAGTCATACCTGTGATGTCGTAGAAGTGTTCCATGACATTACCAAAATTATCATCACGGAAGTGTCCACTTCCATGATGATAAATCGCGCGTCACAGAAGTGCTTTCGTCAAGGATGACCGACACGTGGCATCCACTCTAACGGAACGCCGTTAAGCTATCGGGCCCGGTTTTGGATCCGATAACCGGTTAACAGCCCCGACCAATGGGGATTTTCCACGTGTAAAATCATCATTGGCTGGAGGAAACACGTGTTGGCTCACCGTTGGGACATATGTCATCCACTCATTGGACCCAAAGAGCCTATGATACGTCGACATGTGGCACGGCCCAACAGAGGCCCATATAGGTTAAAAAGGCCGGCCCAGTCAAAGGCCCGTAGTACTTACCCAGGTACTAGTGGGCCAGCCCAATAATGGCCTGCTTAATAAAGGCCCATTTACGGCCCAAAGCCAGATCTGGCCCGTTAATTGTTCGCCAAATATTTGGGCCCATTTACGGGCCCGACGCCAGATCTGGCCCGCTAATTGTTCGCTGAATATTTGGACCCAATTACAGCCCAGTGACTTTCGGCCTGTTAGAGGCCCGATGTAGACATGGGCCCATTTCAGCCCGGTGTGACTTTCGCCCGAATGGCTGTCTTGCCCATGGGCCATATATGGTCCGCGGGACATCGGGCCCACTAACGGCCCGTGATAAAGGTGGCAACAGTTAAGCCCAACGTGACTTTGGGCCGGTTAAAGGCCTGTCGCATAATTCGGCCCGTTGATGTCTGTACTAAGCTTTCGGCCTCTTAAAGGCCCATGATATCAGTGGGCCAACTAAGGCCCGAGATATGTTTTGGCCTGGTAAGTGCCCGTGATATAACTGGGCCCAAAAAGGCCCGATCTACATTTCAGCCTGCTGAAGGCCCATCGACGACTAGTGAAAATTGAGGCCCAATATGCATTTCGGCCTACTAAAGGCCCATGGTTTCATCTAGGCCGTAACATGCCAGTACAATATTCAGCCTGTTAATGGCCCAACTCTACCTGGGCCAAACTAAGCGCTGGGTCCACAAAAGGCCCAACTAAAACATAGGCCGGTGTAAGTTGTGGGCCTCACATAAAGTGTAAAGGCCCCAATCATTTGGGCCCAAGAAAGATGCAGGCCGGCCCAATTGTGGCCCACTAAACACCAGGGCCGTTAGAGGTGAATGTTTCGGCCCGGTCGACTACATCTGATTTTTTTTCCAGATAGCGAATGATGGCAGTAACTAGTAGGAATTAAGAACAAACCTACTCTATACAATAAAGAAATTACGACATAGTAACTAAGAATAAACCTACACTATACAATAAAGGATTTATGGTATATTGCATCCACTGGGCATCAAAGTTCGCCACCAGTGATCATAAAGCGCAACTAAGAAGCAAATTACAGAAACTGGGCACCATTGCAGCGTAACAAAATAATACTGAACCGAGACCACTTCCAAGACAGTTCAAGAAAGGTTAGCCTTGTGCGGGAACTGCTGCGCAAGCTGCTGAGCAAGGCTGTGAGACCGACCTAGCATGTTGGTCATAGCTTCCAGGTGTAGATGTTTAGCGATGAGGTTCTCATTGGTGTTCTCCGCAATCTTTCTTAGAGATAGGACTTCAAGTCGAAGTTGAGTTCTGAATGCCTTTTCGCTAAAACTTGGGACCAAGAAGTCGAACCGATTCGCATAACGAATTCTGTGAGCTTGTCTGACTGCTAGTCTCAAGTAACTTGAACACTGCATCAAGACAAGACTTTGGGGTTGTCTCGCTATCTTCAAGATGGTTTTCCTTCTTTGCTGAAATATATGTTGGGTTTGTCGCACAACCTTCAACAGACTTGTGCATGCCATCAGGCATATCGACCTGAAACAACGCAGAGAGATGACAGGTTTTGCACGTGTATAAACAAAGATGATAACTGTGCTATCAATTCCATCCAATTTCAAGTTAGAAAATAAAGAGTAAGTTCAAAATATAAATAGCATAATTTGGCATTGTTCATAATGCGGGGAGCTTCACCACACTACTGGATTACCATGTCAACATAACAAGCATAGATGAAGGGCAAAGAAAATCATTGTATCTATTTTGGTTAATGTGCATGGCATGTTGTTCATATCATCAGCCACATCAGTAAGATAAAACAGGAGATGACAAGGTGCAAACGTGGGCTACTTCACCACACATTGGATTGTAGATCCACAAAAACAAGCATACATATAGGAAGTATTGAGTAATGTGCATGGTATGAATAAGGAATTTGTTTTTACAAGTAAAACTTAGAACTTACGGTTCTTGCGAACATGCATTTTGGTAGAAACAACAAACTAAACAACAGTAAACAATAGGGAGTATGAGCAAATTAAATAGCAGTTGAGGATAAATGCTTTAGAAGGACTGACTTACATTAACAGTTAACACCGGCTTTATAATGACCTTCTCCATGTCAAGGGAAGGATAACTCAAGATTTTCATCACAGAATCTTCTTCATAAGCATTGCCTGTACTCTACATTTTGTAGAGAGTAGTTATAGATATGATAATACTGGAAGGGATAGAGGATAATGAAGATAAGATGCAGATTGATGCTACATAATCAACTACCAATCCTCGAAGTACAAGCATTACAGACAAAATGTACCGACAAGAGCAATGGGCTACACTTCAGACCGGCATTATCATGTATTCTACTTTTGGTAAGATTAAATATAGATCTGATCTTTTTAGTAAATGGTGGGCGAGGGAGATAAGATGCAGAATGCTACACAATGAACAATCTTCTTCCCATAATACAAGAGTGTTTTGAACAACGTGTCTGCATAAAACATTCTTATATTATGGGACGGAGGGAGTAGCTGTTAATGTAAGTATAGTGATAGACGACATTCAATCCTTACAAGAGGACTGCAGAGCTAAACCTCTTCAAAAGCATTGGGTTGATTCTAAATTTATGTAAGAGTCCATACGGATCTTATAATGTCCACCAAATGGACGATAACGAGGCTAACATGTGCAGTGATGCTACATAATCAAACAACCATGAAATTAAGTATGGTCATACAGGGCAAGAGGTACTCACAAGAGCAATGCAGTGTGCAGTATAGTTGCGAGATTCTGTGGTCCCTTGAGAACGAATATTCTTCTGCTAAAAGTTTTTGTACAAGTGAGACGTTAAGGCAAATGCAGAAATGTAGTTCAAATTGTGATGTGATATCATAGATAGTACCTTACGCTACAGCTGAGACCAATGTGTAAGAAGATTATTCCAGTCACCGTCGGATAAATGTAGCACCGGAGACTTTACAGAAATTTCGTTTAGAGGCTTGCCATCGAAGTGCGCTTGCCTCAGGTAGGAACGATACTTCATCAACGAGAGCTTGAAAAGCGCAACCAACCCTTGCTCGTCTTCACAATCCAGTTTGGTCCTCACCTATTTAAAAGAATGAAATCTTGTGTCTTCTGTCAGCAGAAACATATGCAGTAATGACCATGAATAACACTAGTACATTACTTACGCGTAAGTTGCGAAGGAAGACCAGAAATTGTTCTGTGTCTGTGGTATAATCTTTCCATGAAGGAAAGATGCGCACAAAGCTCCTGACAACAATATAAGCTTTGTCTTCTAAACTGGGAAGAAAGGGAACAGGGGTCCTATTTGCTGCAATTGGGGCTCTCTCCGGTTCGAAAAGGGATTTGGCAACTGGATTTGGTGTAATCTTTGCTGGAATGGGGGTTTTGCGTTGTAGAGCTAGTGCTATGTCGGCTGGCATAATCATAATGTTTGCTTCCGTTGGGGTCTGTGGAGTTGGGGCATCAGAAATGACCAATGTAGTAGGGCCAGAGTCTGCTAGAGTTGGGGTGTTTTGTGGGTCAGGTGATATTGCTGCTACCTCTTGACCACTGTGTTGGCTTTCCCTTGAAGAGGAAAGGGTGATGCAGCAAAGTAGCGTAAGTATTTCCCTCAGTTTTTGAGAACCAAGGTATCAGTCCAGTAGGAGGCTACGCGCGAGTCCCTCGCACCTACACAAAACAAATAAATCCTCGCAACCAACGCGATAAGGGGTTGTCAATCCCTACACGGTCACTTACGAGAGTGAGATCTGATAGATATGATAGGATAATATTTTTGGTATTTTTGTGATAAAGATGCAAAGTAAAATAAAAGCAAAGTAAAAGGCAACGGAAATAACTAAGTGTTGGAAGATTAATATGATGAAGATAGACCCATGGGCCATAGGTTTCACTAGTGGCTTCTCTCAAGAGCATAAGTATTTTACGGTGGGTGAACAAATTACTCTTGAGCAATTGACAGAATTGAGCATAGTTATGAGAATATCTAGGTATGATCATGTATATAGGCATCACGTCCAAGACAAGTAGACCGACTCCTGCCTGCATATACTACTATTACTCCACACATCGACCGCTATCCAGCATGCATCTAGAGTATTAAGTTCATAAGAACAGAGTAATGCCTTAAGCAAGATGACATGATGTAGAGGGATAAATTCATGCAATATGATAAAAACCCCATCTTTTTATCCTCGATGGCAACAATACTATACGTGCCTTGCTGCCCCTACTATCACTGGGAAAGGACACCGCAAGATTGAACCCAAAGCTAAGCACTTCTCCCATTGCAAGAAAGATCGATCTAGTAGGCCAAACCAAACTGATAATTCGAAGAGGCTTGCAAAGATAACCAATCATACATAAAATAATTCAGAAGATTCAGATATTGTTCATAGATAAACTTGAGCATAAACCCACAATTCATCGGTCTCAACAAACACACCGCAAAAGAAGATTACATCGAATAGATCTCCATGAGAGAGGGGGAGAACATTGTATTGAGATGCAGAAAGAGAGAGAAAGCCATCTAACTACTAACTATGGACCCAAAGGTCTGAGGTAAACTACTCACACTTCATCAGAGAGGCTATGGTGTTGATGTAGAAGCCCTCCGTGATGGATGCCCCTCCGTGAGCTCCTAACAGGCCCCAAGATGGGATCTCGTGGGTATGAGAAGGTTGCGGCGGTGGAATTAGGTTTTGGCTCCAGATTTGATCGTTTGGGGTGCGTGAGGTATATATAGGAGGAAGGAGTACGTCGGTGGAGCAACAGGGGGCCCATGAGGGTGGAGGGCGCGCCCTTGGGGGGGTAGGCGCCCCCCCTACCTCGTGGCTTCCTCTTTTGTTTCTTGACATATGGTCCAAGTCTCCTGGATCATGTTCGTTCCGAAAATCACGTTCCCGAAGGTTTCATTCCGTTTGGACTCCGTTTGATATTCTTTTTCTGTGGAACTCTGAAATAGGCAAAAAAACAGCAATTCTGGGCTAGGCTTCCGGTTAGTAGGTTAGTCCCAAAAATAATATAAAAGTGAACATTAAAGCCCAATAGTGTCCAAAACAGAAGATAATATAGCATGGAGCAATCAAAAATTATAAATACGTTGGAGACGTATCAAGCATCCCCAAGCTTAATTCCCGCTCGTCCTCGAGTAGGTAAATGATAAAAACAGAATTTTTTGATGTGGAGTGCTACTTGGCATAATTTCAATGTAATTCTTCTTAATTGTGGTATGAATATTCAGATCCGAAAGATTCAAGATAAAAGTTCATATTGACATAAAAATAATAATACTTCAAGCATACTAACTAAGCAATTATGTCCTCTCAAAATAACATGGCCAAAGAAAGTTCATCCCTACAAAATCATATAGTTTAGTCATGCTCCATCTTCGTCACAGAAAAATGCTCTCATCATGCACAACCCCGATGACAAGCCAAGCAATTGTTTCATACTTTAGTAATCTCAAACTTATAAACCCTCACGCAATACATGAGCGCGAGCCATGGACATAGCACTATGGGTGGAATAGAATATGATGATGGGGGTTATGTGGAGAAGACAAAAAAGGAGAAAGTCTCACATCAATGAGGCTAATCAACGAGCTATGGAGATGCCCATCGATTGATGTTAATGCAAGGAGTAGGGATTGCCATGCAACGGATGCACTAGAGCTATAAATATATGAAAGCTCAACAAAAGAAACTAAGTGGGTGTGCATCCAACTTGCTTGCTCACGAAGACCTAGGGCACTTGAGGAGGCCCATTGTTGGAATATACAAGCCAAGTTCTATAATGAAAAATTCCCACTAGTATATGAAAGTGACAAAACAAGAGACTCTCTATCATGAAGATTATGGTGCTACTTTGAAGCACAAGTGTGGTAAAGGATAGTAACATTGTCCCTTCTCTCTTTTTCTCTCTTTTTTGGGCCTTCTCTTTTTTATGGCCATTCTCTCTTTTTAGTATATTCCTCACTTGGGACAATGCTCTAGAAAATGATGATCATCACACTTCTATTTATTTACAACTCAATGATTACAACTCGATACTAGAACAAAGTATGACTCTATATGAATGCCTCCGGCGGTGTACCGGGATATGCAATGAACCAAGAGTGACATGTATGAAAGAATTATGAACTGTGGCTTTGCCACGGATACTATGTCAACTACATGATCATGCGAAGCAATATGACAATGATGAACGTGTCATGATAAACTGGATGGTGGAAAGTTGCATGGCAATATATCTCGGAATGGCTATGGAAATGCCATAATAGGTAGGTATGGTGGCTGTTTTGAGGAAGATATAAGGAGGTTTATGTGTGAAAGAGCGTATCATGTCACGGAGTTTGGATGCACCAGTGAAGTTTGCACCAACTCTCAATGTGAGAAAGGGCAATGCGCGGTACCGAAGAGGCTAGCAATGGTGGAAAGGTGAGAGTGCGTATAATCCATGGACTCAACATTAGTCATAAAGAACTCACATACTTATTGCAAAAATCTACAAGTCATCAAAAACCAAGCACTACGCGCATGCTCCTAGGGGGATAGATTGGTAGGAAAATACCATCGCTCATCCCCGGCCGCCACTCATAAGGAAGATAATCAAGGAACACCTCATGTTTCAAATTTGTTACATAACGTTTACCATACGTGCATGCTACATGACTTGCAAACTTCAACACAAGTATTTCTCAAATTCACAACTACTCAACTAGCACGACTTTAATATCACTACCTCCATGTCTCAAAACAATCATCAAGCATCAAACTTCTCTTAGTATTCAACGCACTCATAAGAAAGTTTTTACTAATCTTGAATACCTAGCATATTAGGATTTTTTAAGCAAATTACCATGATATTTAAGAATCTCAAAATAATATAAGTGAAGCATGAGAGATCAATAGTTTCTATAAAACAAATCCACCACCGTTCTCTAAAAGATATAAGTGAAGTACTAGAGCAAGAACTATATAACTCAAAAGATATAAGTGAAGCACATAGAGTATTCTAATAATTTCTGAATCATGCGTGTCTCTCTCAAAAGGTGTGTACAGCAAGGATGATTGTGGTAAACTAAAAAGCAAAGACTCAAATCATACAAGACACTCCAAGCAAAACACATATCATGTGGTGAATAAAAATATATCTCCAAGTAAAGTTACCGATGGAAGTAGACGAAAGAGGGGATGCCTTCCAGGGCATCCCCAAGCTTTGGATTTTTGGTGTCCTTATATTATCTTGGGGGTGCCATGGGCATCCCCAAGCTTAGGCTCTTTCCACTCCTTGTTTCATAATCCATCAAATCTTTCACCCAAAACTTGAAAACTTCACAACACAAAACTTAGCAGAAAATCTCGTGAGCTCCGTTAGCGAAAGAAAACAAAAGACCACTTCAAGGTACTGTAATTAACTCAATGTTTATTTATATTGGTTTTAAACCTACTGTATTCCAACTTTTCTATGGTTTATAAACTATTTTACTAGCCATAGATTCATCAAAATAAGCAAACAACACACAAAAAACAGAATCCGTCAAAAACAGAATAGTCTGTAGTAATCTGTAACTAACGCAAATTTCTGGAATTCCAAAAAAATCAGCCAAAACAGGATGACCTAGACAATTTATTTATTGATCAGAAGAAATTGGAATCAATATTTTATCACGTTCTGGTGATTTTTAACAATTATTTTCGTGAACAGAAAGTTTCTGGAAATTACAGCAAGATCAAATAACTATCATCCAAGAAGATCATATAGGTTTAACTTGGCACAAACAATAATTAAACATAAAAACACATCTAACCAGAGGCTAGAACAAATATTTATTCCTAAACAGAAGCAAAAGGCAAAAAACTAAAAAATAAAATTGGGTTGCCTCCCAACAAGCGCTATCGTTTAACGCCCCTAGCTAGGCATTGATAATGTTAATGATGCTCACATGAGAGACAAGAATTGAAGCACAAAGAGAGCATCATGAAACACGTGACAAACACATCTAAGTCTAACATACTTCCTATGCATAGGCATCTTATAGGCAAAGAGATTATCATAGCAAGCAAAAACTAGCATATGCAAGGAAGCGGAAAGAAACAATAGAAATCTCAACATAACGAGAGGTAATTTATTATCATGAAAATTTCTACGACCATATTTTCCTATCTCATAATAATTACATGTGGAATCATAAGAAAATTCAACAAAATATCTATCACATAAAATATTTTCAACACGATCCACATGCATGCAAAGTTGACACTCTTCCAAAATAGTGGGATTAACATTAACTAAAGTCATGACCTCTCCAAACCCACTTTTATCAAAAATTCCATAAGATTGAATATTCTCCAAATATGTGGGATCTAAAGTTGACACTCTTCCAAACCCACTCTCAATATTATTGCAAACAATATTATCAATCTCATATTCATCATGGGGATTAAATAAATTTTCAAGATCATAAGAAGAATCACCCCAATCATGATCATTGCAACAAGTAGTAGACATAGCTAAACTAGCATCCCCAAGCTTAGGGTTTTGCATATTATTAGCACAATTGACATCAAGATAATTTATAGCAACATCATTGCAATCATGCTTTTCAGCAAAGGAACTACCAAGTATGGGTGCAATAGCAACGGTCTCATGTTTAACATATGGAACTATAGCAAATTCATCTTTATAAATATTGGCATCATGGACACAAGAATAGCAAGCATCATGTTCATCAAGGGATATTTCAATCAAATCACCGGAATCATAATTATCTACAGATTCACGCATATCATTATTTTCTTCCAAAGCAACAGTCATTCTTTCAATAAATTCTTGGACATAGACATTATGAGCAAGGTTTTCATTGCAATATTTAAGTATGACGGAATTTTCAGATTTGTTGAGAGTAAAATCATACTTTTCAATCAAAGAAGCAACTTCATGAGCACCCTTAAAAACGACAAATTCTTCAATTTGTTCGATATCATAGTAGCTATAAACACCCTTTGCATAAGAAGATAAGATTTCATTATCATTGAACTCACATAGGGAGGGAAGGTGTTTTTAGGGTTCTTAGAGCAACAAGTAAAATCACAAATTTCACAAAGATTCCAAGCATAGCATAGCAAACTATTTATATGATACCATAAGAGCTTCCCTTTTTCAGACAAACGATGACACACAAAATGAGCATGCTCATCTAAATATTTCCCATCAACTAAGCTAGTTGGGGTTTCAGCACGAGCGCATAAGGATCAAAGATGATCCAAGTAGAACACTTTAAGTGGATCCATATCAATAGATTTTTAGCAAGCAAAGATGCAAGCAAATAGAAGGCACGTGGAAACACAAACAGAAAGGCATACCTGAAGAAGGCGAATAAATCGGCAAGGGTGAAGTGGGGGAGAGGAAAACGAGAGGCAAATGGCAAATAATGTAATGCGGGAGATAAGGGTTTGTGATGGGTACTTGGTATGTTGACTTTTGCATAGACCTCCCCGGCAACGGCGCCAGAAATCCTTCTTGCTACCTCTTGAGCACTGCGTTGTTTTTTCCTTGAAGAGAAAAAGGGTGATGCAGCAAAGTAGCGTAAGTATTTCCCTTAGTTTTTGAGAACCATTGTATCAATCCAGTAGGAGGCTACGCGCGAGTCCCTCGCACCTACACAAAACAAATAAATCCTCACAACCAACGCGATAAGGGGTTGTCAATCCCTACATGGTCACTTACAAGAGTAAGATCTGATAGATATGATAGGATAATATTTTTGGTATTTTTGTGATAAATATGCAAAGTAAAATAAAAGCAAAGTAAAAGGCAACGGAAATAACTAAGTGTTGGAAGATTAATATGATGAAGATAGACCCGTGGGCCATAGGTTTCACTAGTGGCTTCTCTCAAGAGCATAAGTATTTTACGATGGGTGAACAAATTACTATTGAGCAATTGACAGAATTGAGCATAGTTATGAGAATATCTAGGTATGATCATGTATATAGGCATCACGTCTGAGACAAGTAGACCGACTCCTACCTGCATCTACTACTATTACTCCCACACATCGACCGCTATCCAACATGCATCTAGAGTATTAAGTTCATAAGAACAGAGTAACACCTTAAGCAAGATGACATGATGTAGAGGGATAAATTCATGCAATATGATAAAAACCCCATCTTGTTATCCTCGATGGCAACAATACTATACATGCCTTGCTGCCCCTACTGTCACTGTGAAAGGACACCGCAAGATTGAACCCAAAGCTAAGCACTTCTCCCATTGCAAGAAAGATCGATCTAGTAGGCCAAACTAAACTGATAATTCGAAGAGACTTGCAAAGATAACCAATCATACATAAAAGAATTCAGAAGATTCAAATATTGTTCATAGATAAACTTGACCATAAACCCACAATTCATCGGTCTCAACAAACACACCGCAAAAGAAGATTACATCGAATAGATCTCCACGAGAGAGGGGGAGAACATTGTATTGAGATCCAAAAATAGAGAGAAAGCCATCTAGCTACTAACTATGGACCCGAAGGTCTGAGGTAAACTACTCACACTTCATCGCAGAGGCTATGGTGTTGATGTAGAAGCCTCCGTGATGGATGCCCCCTCCCGTGAGCTCCTAACAGGTCCCAAGATGGGATCTCGTGGGCATGTAAGGTTGCGGCGGTGGAATTAGGTTTTGGCTCCGATTCGATCGCTTGGGGTATGTAGGTATATATAGGAGGAAGGAGTACGTCGGTGGAGCAACAGGGGCCCACGAGGTGGAGGGCGCATACTGGGGGTAGCGCGCCCCTACCTCGTGGCTTCCTCTTTGTTTCTTGACGAGGGTCCAAGTCTCCTGGATCATGTTCGTTCAAAATCACGTTCGAAGGTTTTATTCCGTTTGGACTCCGTTTGATATTCTTTTTCTGCGGAACTCTGAAATAGGCAAAAAACAGCAATTCTGGGCTGGGCCTCCGGTTAGTAGGTTAGTCCCAAAAATAATATAAAAGTGAATATTAATGCCCAACAATGTCCAAAACAGAAGATAATATAGCATGGAGCAGTCAAAAATTATAGATACGTTGGAGACGTATCAATTGCAACTACACCTAATGGGCTATTTGATTTATCAGGTGCCACTACCGTTTCCAAATACTTTGCTTGTGCTCCTCCATGATCAGCAATCGCCCTCTTCCTTTTGAACGTCTGATACACAAGAACAACATTTGAATGGATAAATATGGTATGATGACAAAGAACTTCTCCGCGAAGAAGAATTGAAGTGGGCGTTGTGGGCTAAGGTCCGCAAAGTTTTCCAGGGGGACGCGAACACTCAATTTCTTCACTTGATTGCTAATGGAAGCACAGAAAGAAGAGAATCTTTCAGCTTTAACAAGATTAAGGAACTATTTTAGGACAGGACAACCTAAAACTTTACATAATCGAGTATTATAAGCAGTTATTTGGACCTCCGGAGGATAGTTGTGTGTCCCTCGATGAGTCCAGGATTGAGGATGAGCCTCAACTAACTGCTAATGATAATAATATTTTGGTTGCCCCATTCTCGGAGAAGGAGGTGTTTGATGCTATAGGCGCAGATGAAAAACAATAAGGCTCCCGGGCCAGATGGTTTCCCGGCGGAGTTCTACAAAAAGTGTTGGCATATTATTAAGGGGGATTTGCTACCAATGTTCCAAGATCTATTCTCTGGACAGCTTCAGTTATTTCACTTAAATTTTGGAACAATAACACTGCTTCCTAAGAAAACGGATGTTGTGAGAATCGAGCAGTTTGGGCCGATCTGCCTTCTCAATGTTAGTTTCAAAATATTCACCAAGGTTGGGACTAATCGGCTCACACAGATTGCGCATTCTGTGGTGCAGCATTCCCAAACTGCTTTCATGCCGGACAGAAACATCCTAGAGGGGGTGGTGGTCCTTCATGAAACGCTCCATGAAATTCACTCGAAAAAACTAGATGGAGTTGTTTTTAAGGTGGATTTTGAGAAAGCGTACGATAAAGTCAAATGGCCATTCCTCCAACAGGCGTTGCGTATGAAAGGATTTGATGAAGCCTGGCGCCACCAGGTTGAATCATATACGCAAAAAGGGAGTGTTGGAATTAAAGTGAATGACAAAATAGGTCATTATTTCCAGACACATAAGGGCCTGAGACAAGGGGATCCGATGTCTCCTATCCTGTTCAACATTGTAGTTGATATGTTGGCAATTATGATAGGAAGGGCTAAGGAGGATGGTCAAGTGGGTGGCTTGGTACCTCATCTCGTTGACGGAGGTGTGTCCATCCTTCAGTACGCCGATGATACAATCATTTTTATGGAGCATGACTTGGCCAAAGCGAGAAATATGAAGCTGGTGTTATGCTTATTTGAACAATTGACCGGGTTAAAGTTTAACTTTCACAAAAGCGAGTTGTTCTGCTTTGGTAGAGCCAATGACGAACAAGAGGCTTATAGGCAATTGTTTGGGTGCGAGTTGGGGGCTTTACCTTTCACATACTTAGGAATACCAATCCACCATCATTAGCTGACAAACAGAGAATGGAAGTGCATTGAGGACCGATTTGAAAAGAAACTGAGTTGCTGGAAGGGCAAGCTCATGTCATACGGAGGCCGATTAATTCTGATAAATTCGGTTCTCACGAGTATGCCTACGTTTCTTTTGTTGTCCTTCGAAGTCCCAGTTGGAGTTAGGAAAAGACTGGACTTTTATCGATCACGATTCTTTTGGCAGGGTGATAAAATGGGATATCATCTGCAGACCGAAAGACCAAGGGGGTCTTGGTATTGAGAATCTTGAAGTTAAGAACAGATGTCTTGTCACCAGGTGGCTATGGAAGTTATCATGTGAGACTGATGCCACTTGGACGCAAATCCTTCGTAGCAAGTATTCAAACCAAAACTTTGTCTCAGGTGACAGTAAGGCTGACTGACTCACCTTTTTGGAAAGGGCTTATGAAAGTCAAACTGCCCCTGTTTAATAGGACCAAGTTTAGTATTGGTAACGGTGCTAGTACGCGTTTCTGGGAGGATACTTGGCTCGGAGAGACACCCTTAGCCATTCAATACCCGTCTTTGTATTGTATTGTTCAACGACGTGAGGTGTTTGTTGCAACGGTACTTCAATCTATCCCCCGTAATATTCAGTTCAGAAGGGCGCTAGTGGGGAATCGTTGGGAAGAATGGCTCCTTCTAGTAAGTAGACTGATGGAGGTTCAGCTTTCTCAACAACCCGATGAATTACGCTGGAAGCTTACTAGGTCTGGAGTATTTACATTTAAATCAATGTATGTTGATGTTATCAATTCAAGCTCGATTCCTAGTTCCAAACATGTTTGGGCTGTCAAAGTCCCTTTGAAAATCAAAGTGTTTATGTGGTTTGTCCATAAACAAGTTATTTTAACCAAGGACAACTTCACAAAGCGTAATTGGACAGGACCTACTAGGTGTAGTTTCTATGATCGGGATGAGATGATCAAACACCTTTTTCTTGATTGCCCGCTAGCCAAAGTTTTATGGAGGACAATTCATATTGCTTTTAATATTACTCCACCGAGTTCTCTCAACACGTTATTTGGAACGTGGCTTAACATGATAGAGCCCAAATTAGCGAGACATATTCGCGCAGGAGTCTGTGCCTTGTTGCGGGCACTCTGGAATTGCATAAATGGTTTGGTTTTTAACAGGACAACACGCATTCATTTTTTGCAGGTTATTTTCCGAGCCACGGTGTTAATCCGTTCGTGGTCGTTACTCACTCCGACGGAGGCTAGGGAGCGTTTGGTTACTGGATCTATCCGCTGGGAGATGGTAGCTCGGGATATCTTCAACCGGTTTGGATGGCGGTCATGTAATAGGAGAGGCAATTAGTTTACCTATCTCTCTTTTGCCAGCCGGTTGTGGCGTCCTTTATTTGGCTAGTTTGGCTTCTAGCCCTTTTAGCTCTGTGTGAGCTCCTTTTTATTTTCATTTGGAGACTTTAATACCTTGTTGGAACCTATTTATTTGTTCAATAAGATGGCCGTATGCATCGTTCTGATGCAGAGGCCGGGGAATCCCCCCTTCTCAAAAAAAAGATGGAATATGTACTGAAAATGGATAGGCAGGCCGTATTCACATACACGATGTGTAAACTAAGCTAATGGCAGTTCAACAAAGTAGAAGCGATGCAAAACATCAGTTGCAAGATATGTGCGACAAATATAACCTTGGAAAGATAGAGCAAGCACCTTGATGGGTGAATAAGATAGGGCATCTTCCTCTGACTCCTCCCCTAGGGAGCTACATTGACTTAGGTCTCCCTCTACCTCAGAATCACTGTTAGGATCATATTCTGAGCATGAATCAGAGGTGGAGAGCATTTGCATTGCATTGCATCCAGACTTGATTTCAGTCCCTTAATGCCAAGTTTGACAGCCATGGCATTGTTCGCTTTATTCTTTTGATGCGCAAGCTCATAATCATTATGATGCTGTTCGTAATCTGAGATTCATGAAAACATAAAAATAGTCGATTATCTATGGAATGCATTATGGATTCAACTCAATAGTGTCTCCTATAAACCCTGCATATGCAAAGTTCACCCCAACCGTCGGTTGACTGACCACACACGTAAATACAAACCCCTTGTGTCTCTATAACAGCAAACACACATTTCAAAACTGAAGTAGGAACATTAGAATCATATGAAATTCAGATTTGAACAAATAAACTAAGGAATTATGAGTGGCATAATGTTTAGCTTCAAGGGTGGAGTGTTGGTAAAGCGACACAAAGCAAGGAGGCGATCAGATTCCATGTAAAAGATCAAGCCTATGTAAAAGCTAGAAATGACACTTTCTTTCTATACAATGCAGTGTTCGTTGCCCACACATGATGGAAGAGATCACATAGAGAAATACTATTCACTCATGTCTACGGTTGCAGTATTTAGAAACAGGGTGGTCCACCCTAAAATAATATTGACAACTAATATGACAAGGCAAGCATAGATGTACTGAATCAAACATTTACTTGTGAGCTCACTAGGACAAGTATGCAGAATTATAACTGCAGTAAGAGACCGTCCAAAATATGAATCAAGAAGTTTGTATAGCACTTATTGTTTGCAACTAATCGACGTGAATAATTGGATATTATATCGAATGAGTAAGAAAGACAAGTAAAATTTTCAACAAACCTGGCTTGCAGTAGTAATCTGGGTCAATGTCACTACGACCAACAATCCAAAATGACTAGTGTCTACATTCCTAGGGCGAATTTTGAAAACCCGTGAACTTTACAGTACTAAAGATTACCAAAATACATCTGAACCATTAAGTGTAGGTAGCACCGAGCACACAACAAACCCTAATGACAGTCCTGCCTAATGAGTAATGAACCAATTAGAAAATGGGTGATGAGGAGTGGCTGCTGAGTGTTGAGGACTTATCTCAGGATAAATCGGGTTGGCTTAGTGGGTGCTGCACGCCTGAGCCCTGAACGGACTGGGAAGGTAGGCACGGTGGCGCGCCCGGGCAGCGGTGGCGCTGTTGGGCGAGCGGCTCCTAACCTCCTGTTAGTCTGGCGTCTCCTCCTAGAGTCACGTCGTCCGAGGACGACAAGTCGCCGGCGAGGCAGGCGGCTGGGGGCGATTAGAGATCGAAAGCACGCAACAGAATAGAGGAGAATCGGGGCCTGGGACGACCCAAAATCCCAGGGTGGGCCGGCCCACCGTGGGCACCCAGTAGAGATACACACCCGAGCGACGAACATGCATTTTCGAAATGCTCGTGCATTCCGTGAACTTTCACCTACAAAAGAAAAATGGTGGGCCCGCATGTTGGAACGATGCAACATTGCTGTCACCCCAGGAAATAAGCTATCAGTATTCTCAGCTATGGTCACCTTTCTTCAGGTGAAGACATCTGAGCGGATGACCAACAAATCATTCGATGCGATGTTGGCTGCTTTCCGCAAATCTTTCCCAGATGCGTCTGAGCTGCCACACACCTACAGTAAAATGAAGAATTTCCTTCGTGCAGTTGGAATTGGATATGATATGATCCATGTTTGTAAGAATAATTGTGTTCTGTTTCGGAAGGATTATGCCAACTTAAGTGAATGCCCGAAATGCAAATCATCAAGATGGAAAGATGGCGATGCTGTGAAGAGGGTTCCTCATAATGTTCTGAGACATTTTCCAATTACACCAAGATTGCAGAGGTTGTTTCATGATGCTGAAACAAGAGAGGATGTACTGTGGCATTCTAGGAACCAGGAGTACAGAGATCAGAATGTAATGAGCCATCCATCTCATGGTAGTGAGTGGAAAAGCTTCAATCATAAACACAAAGAGTTTGCTGTTGACCCGAGAAGCATTAGACTTGGCTTAGCTTCAGATGGATTTAACCCATGATTATCCGGCTTTGGGCACTATGTCAGGGCGAATGACACATGGTTACAATGCATGTGTTCGCTGTGACAGGAATCCGCTGTCATATGCAATACTTAGCAAGATCTGTTACATTGGACACCGCCGTTTCCTTGCCAAGGACAAGCCGCATCCTAGAAAATACCGAAGACATGTGTTCAATACAAAGCATGAAAACCGTGATGCGCCAAAGAGGCTCACCGCCGATGAGTTGCAAGTGGAATTAGAGAAGGTCAGGCATATTACACCAGGAAACCTGGTAATGGTAGCGGGAAAAGGAAGCGTGGCACGGTAGAAGAGATATTATTGTTTACCCGCAGGTCCACTTTGTGGGACTTGGAGTATTGGAAAGATTTGGATCTGCGGCATAATCTTGATGTGATGCACATCGAGAAAAATATATGTGACAGCATTATCGGCACACTTCTTAACATTGAAGGCAAGACGAAAGATACCTTAAAATCTAGGATTGATTTGACACACTGGTATCGAGAAAGGATTTGCGGTGCAAGATGAAGGTAAACCACGGGATATGGCACCAGCTGTGTACGCCTTGGACAAGGTAAAAGAAAAGAATTCTGTGAGGTCCTCATCACGTGTGAGATCCCACATGGATTTGCTTCCAACCCCGAAAGGAGAGTCGGCAGATGGAAACAAGGTGCAAGGGTTGAAAACTCATGACTGCCACGCCCTACTTCAAAGGGTTTTACCTGTTATCCTTAGAGGATTGGGCATACGACTTATACAAAGCAGATTGCAGAGTTGGGACAATTCTTCGGGAACTCTACAGAGAAATATCAGGATAGATGCTTTGGAGCGCCTTAGAGACAAGATACCAACTATCCTATGCGACCTTGAGAAGATATATCCTCCAGCCTTCTTTGATGTGATGGTGCATTTGGCTGTTCATCTACCCGATGAGGCACTACTTAGAGGTCCAAGACAAGATGGCTGGATGTACCCTATTGAAAGGCGGCTAGGCACTTTCAAGGGCTATGTTAGGAACAGAGCTAGACCCGAGGGTTCCATTGCAGAGGCCTACATTGCTACTGAAGCGTTGACATTCTGCTCAAAATACATTGAAACAAGTGATCACTTAGCAAAGAGGTGGGTGAAGACAATCCCGGGCTCAATGTTTTCGATTATTCTGCTCGAAAGTTAGGTGGAAGAGTCGACAAGAGGACAAACCTAAAGATTTGGACAAAATGGTTTGGTATGTGTTGAATAACTATCCCGAGATACTACCTTATATCAAGTAAGTGCAAGATCGCAGCTTATACATCGTAATCTACTAAACTTGCAGCACATTCTTATATATTTAGATGTTTGACGCGATCACTATGTTGTGCAACATGTACAAAGAGGAGTTACTGCCGCAAAATCCAAGAAACATTGACAAACTGGTTATGGCAGGATTTGCGAAATGGTTCAAGAACCATGTAAGCTTTTGAAATGCACTATCAGTTTTTTTTAATATATTGAGTACATAAGATGATCAGTTTCTAACCATAGGTTAAGAAGATGCGGGAGGATGGGCAGGCATTTGATGTTGCCCTTTACTCACTAGCAATGGGTCCTGATACTCGGGTAAGACATTATGAATCTTGCGTTGTTGGAGATGTGTGCTACAACACCCTTGCACGAGACGAAGGCAGGAAAACACAAAACAGTGCCATCATGAGCACGGATATGTATGATAAGAGACAGCTGAAATGTATGCTAACATAACAGACATTGTTCAGTTGTAGTATATCTCCAGTTTCCAGGATCATCGGTGAGTGGTTCTGTTGTGCTGTCGTTGGTATAACCTGTTTTCCAGGATCGCAAAACCCAGAGCTGATGATTATTTCAAATCCATCAATGTCAAGGCGGCGTACCAGATCAACGAGCCTTTTATTTTGGCAAATCAAGCAACACAGATATTTTTCTTGGAAGACACATTTGCACGTAGCGATGACTGGAGAGTATTGGAAAGGTTTGAGCAGAGGAATTCGTTTAATGAAGTTGCACAACAAGATGATGCTTACACTGCTCCTGATGTACAAGATAACACAAATGTTCCTAATATCTTTGAGAACCATCACGTCAATGACGCCGGCGAAAAGATTGTCTGTCGTGCTGTGGACATTCAAGAGTTGATCAAGAAGAACCCAATGTTCGAGGACGATGAAGACGAAGAAGAAGATGACACCGTGGGGAATTACGATTCAGACTGATACACATGGCGAAGATGTTGACGCTGCTGCTGCGGATGATGATTACATTGCTTTTGTCGTATTTGCCTGTCAGAAGACGTTTTTTTATCTACTATGTGAAATTGTGTTTGCTGTGACAACTGAAACCTGATGAACATGTTGTTTAGTATTTTGCTGTGAGAACATCACTTGTTATGTATGCTGATTTGTGTTTGGTGATTGTATGACAACTAAAACATGATGACATTGTTGTTTAGTTGTACTCATATTTGGCTGTGAAACTTGAATTTGATGACATAGTTTGCTGTTGGACTGCAATTTGCTCGACTTCTTCGAATGAGAACAAAGCTGACCTGACAGGGCCTCTTCTATCTATTTATTTATATGAGCAAAAGGGGATACCCCCTGATTTCCGTTAATAGAAATCATTAGATGTTCACAACACTACACCCAGCCTGCTACACAGGTTTCATTCATTACTAGTTTCAACAAAGTGCTCATGTCGTAGCTAATTGAATACATCACGAAAGTGCTACATACACCGCAAATAAAGAGACAATCATCCTCTGAGCACATCGATTTTGCCCATTATCTTCACAAGCTCTTTCATCTCCTCATTTTGTTAAGGCCGCTCAGCAATTGTTGCTTAGCCATGATCGGTGGAACTGCGTCTTTAACCTTCCGCTCTGCATCTTCCTCTTCGTCGTTCCTTCGCCATTTGTCCAACACCCCAACCTGCTGGTATTGGGATTCCTCGGTGACCAAATAATCAGCGTAGTTGCATTCCCCACATCAAGAACTTCCCGTAAATACAAATCACACGAATCTTCCCTTTTCTGCATGAATCAAATTGGAAGACATCAACCAAACTATTAAAAAAATCAGCAACTGAAAGTAGCAGAACAACACTTAAACATATTATTACCCCATGATTCGGGCATTTGTAGAAGACTCGGCCAGGGTTTCGGATTGTGGTTTAGACGCGACGGATGACTCTGCATCATTTGCAGCAGTGGCACCACACCAACGACAGCGGGTTGCGATGAGCAATCGGTTGCGGTGCGCGTGCCGGGGGGGTGTGATGAGACCCACAGGCGATGGTACGGGTGGCGACTTGGCGCATATCTGGTTGTTGCCTGGTGAAGAGCAGGTGGACGAGCAGCCAGCGGACATGGTTCTTGCTGCCGAGCTTCCGATGCTAGGCGAGTAAGTAGAGAAGAGGAGAAGCGAACGTTGGATATGTCGGTTTCATTACTTGCGAGTAGCATAGCACCATATATAGTCATAGTCTTGGTTTGGATTCAAACCAGCTACGAGAGCACGTCTTTCTTTTTCTAAAACTCAGCAACATCTCTTTACTGGTACACTAGCTTGTTCCGACGCCTTCCCAAGTCTTTGATTTTCTTTCCCTTTTTTGCGAGGAAGGAAGGAGGACAAAATTGAGAGTTCCTCGACTCAACCCAAGACCTCTCGGTTGAAAACCAAGGGTGCTAGTCACTTATGTGGCTAACGCTCCCTGTGAGGAGGACGGTAGACGAACGCATTTTCCTCGCAGTTTTCTTCCTATATATAAAAAAGTATGCTACTTGATGTCCGCTTAGTCAAAAAATAATTGTGCCAACCTTGACTGTTCGATTGACATTCAACGTCTGTCGCTTTTCTTGATCTCTTCTTCCTCGAGCATAAAAAGCCAAACCAGCGCCAAGGGACCGCTGCTCCCACCTCCCATGGTTGGCTATGATCTTCCCCGACTCCTGTTCCTTCCCGTCCGAGGCCTCTCCATCGTCCTCCGCGCCATGGCAGCACCGCCTCGGTGTTGTCAACATGGTCAACAACCGAGAGGAATAAGGAGATGATTGTACATGGCGAGGATGACAAGAGGGACCCAAACAACGCTGCAGTAATTTTTTTCGGGACGGAGAAGGGTATCAACTGGGTTGTGCGGGACCCGTGGCCTGCCTAGCCTGTGCTTTTATTTCATATGTTTAGCACATGACCAACCCAGTTTGTTTTTTTCCTTTCTGAAAAATGGCTAGCCAGCTATTTTGTTTTTTTAGAATAACCAACATAGGCCTACTTGCTTTTCTACGCCCTGCTGGGCCGGAAATCTTTCAAGACGAGGAGGGATGCATTTTCCCAGAAAATGGGCTATAAGTAATAATAAATGGGCTATAAGTAATAATAAATGGGTTGTAAAATGAAAAAAATACAGCAAACAGGCAATTAGTTCCTGTTTTCTTTCGGATTTTGATGTTTTAAATTTCATTGTTTTTGTGCGGGTAAAATTTCATTGAATTTAAATTAAGGTATATTTAGAATTAAAATTAATTTGAATCCGGCTAGAAATTTCGGGCTGTATGCTGTTTGGGGACAGATTTGGAGGCTGACTTGTGGGTCTACTAGGTTGACGTGTACTTTGGCTTTGTCAACTTAGTCCACAAGCGATTCTAGCAGCAGATGACTGCTGGATGTTAATCCAACGGCCGTCGCTTCTTCAATATCTGGTCTTCTTGCTCCGGCCGCCCAAACCAGCTCCGATGGGACTGCTGCGCCCCGCCTCCGTGGCTGCTATCTTTGCCCACGACAGCCGCACAGCCCCACCCTACTTCATTGCTGGCCGTGCCATTCCTCTACTCACCCACACCTCTTGTTATTTTCCGCGATGGCAGCCAAACTAGTAAACCTCGACTCCCACCGCATGGGCAACCATTGCCGAGTCTTCCCCGGCTCCGTGTCGTTCCCTTCCTAGGCCTCGCCGTCGTCCACCGCCATGGTGCCCTCGGCGCGGCCTGGTCAACGTGGTCGACAAACGACATCCATCGGCCGTGGACTGTACGCGCAAAATAATGATTCCTCCACCTGACAGCTGGGACCCACCGGAAGGGCCTCTGTATTTCGCGAAAAAATGTTCCCCCCGCTGACATGTCGGACCCACCAGCTATATCTTCGCACGCAAGGAAGTGCCTCCTTATTATGCACAAAACAATGAATACCCACCCTGCTAGATGGGACCCACCATAGTGGGAGGATGACTTGTGGGCCAACTAAGTTGACGGGGACGGAGGGCTTTGTCAACTAAGTCAATATGAACGATTCTAGCTCCAGTGACCGTACGATGTCCATCCAACGGCCATAGTGCTTCTTCAACCTCTGGTCTTCTTGCTCCAACCACCCAAAGCAGCGCCGGTCGTGCCGCGTGCTCCTGCCTCTCGTGGCCGGCTGTGATGCCGCAGAGGCCTCACCGCCCCCTACTACTCCCACAGCTGGCCCAGGGTATCCCTCTACTCACCCACACCCCCTGTTATTCTGCGGCGATGGCAGCCTCACGCCGCAGCCGAACCAGTGAACCTCGACTCCTCTCCGCTGGCTACCACTGCTGCGTCTTCCCTGCTCGCGTCGTCCCCTTCCTAGGCCTCGCCGTCGTCCAGACCACCGCCCTGGTGCTCTCGGCGCGGCGTGGTCAACATGGTCAATGATAACCCACAAGTATAGGGGATCGCAACAGTTTTCGATAAGTAAGAGTGTCGAACCCAACGAGGAGCTAAAGGTAGAACAAATATCCCCTAAAGTTCTATCGACCACCGATACAACTATACGCACGCTTAACATTCGCTTTATCTAGAACAAGTATAAAACTAGAAGTACTTTGTAGGTGTTTTCGGAAAGGCTTGCAAGAAAGTAAAGAGCACGAAAATAAAACTAGGGGTTGTTAAAGTAAAGACACAATAAAGTAAATATAGCGAGTGTGGAAAAGTTGTGGTAGGAGTTGCGAAATTGTCCCTTAAGCAATTGACTACTTTACTAGACCGATATCAAGTTTTATGTTGGAGAGGCCACTGCTAGCATGTCATCCCTTACTTGGAATTCTATGCACTTATGATTGGAACTATTAGAAAGCATCCTCAACTACTAACGTTCATTAAGGTAGAACCCAACCATAGCATTAAGATATATTGGTCCCCCTTCAATCCCGTATGCATCAATTTCTATGCTAGGTTGAAGCTTCTGTCACTCTTGCCCTCCAATACATAGTCCTATCAACATACAACTAACCCTATGGTGTGATCCACGCGCGCACTCATATGATGGGCACCAAAGGACAGCAACATAACCACAAGCAAATTAAATCAATCATAGCAATTCATCAACCACCGATAGGACAATAGAAATCTACTCAGACATCATAGGATGGCAACACATCATCGGAAAATAATATGAAGCATAAAGCACCATGTTCAAGTAGAGGGTACAACGAGTTGCGGGCGCTGAATATAGAAGGGGGAAGGTGATGGAGATGTTGGTGAAGATGACAGCGGTGTTGGTGAAGATCGCGGTGATGATGATGGCCCCCGGAGGCGTTCCGGCGCCACCGGAAGCGAGGGGGAGAGAGCCCCCCTCCTTCTTCTTCTTCCTTGACCTTCTCCCTAGATAGGAGAAGGGTTTCCCCTCTGGTCCTTGGCTCCCATGGCTTGGGAGGGGCGAGAGCCCCTCCGAGATTGGATCTATCTCTCTGTTTCTGCGTTCTGTTCTTGCTCTGTTTCATCGTTTCGCGTATGTATGGAGATCCGTAACTCCGATTGGCCTGAAACCTTCGCCGTGATTTTTTTTCCGAATATTAGATTTCTTGCGGCAAAAGAAGAGCGTCAACCGCCTTACGATGGGCTCACGAGGGTAGGGGTCGCGCCCAGGGGGGTCAGGCGCGCCCCCTACCTCGTGACCACCTCGGGCACCGTCTCGCGTGGATTTTTCTTCCGGAATTTTCCATATTTTCCAAAAATAAGCTCCGTCCGTTTTTATCCCGTTTGGACTCCGTTTGATATGGATATTCTGCGAAACATAAAACATGCAACAGGCAGGAACTGGCACTGGGCACTAGATCAATATGTTAGTCCCAAAAATAATATAAAAAGTTGCCAAAAAGTATATGAAAGTGAATAATATTGGCATGGAACAATAAAAAAATATAGATACAACGGAGACGTATCAGCATCCCCAAGCTTAATTCTTGCTCGTCCCCGAGTAGGTAAATGATAAAAAAGAATAATTTTTGATGTGGAATGCTACCTAGCATAATCTTGATCATATGTCTAATCATGGCATGAATATTAAGACACGAGTGATTCAAAGCAATAGTCTATCCTTTGACATAAAAACAATAATACTTCAAGCATACCAACCAAGCAATTATGTCTTATTGAAATAACATAGCCAAAGAAAGCTCATCCCTACAAAATCATATAGTCTGGCTATGCTCCATCTTCACCACACAAAGCATTCACATCATGCACAAGCCCGATGACAAGCCAAGCAATTGTTTCATACTTTTGATGTTCTCAAACCTTTTCAACTTTCACGCAATACATGAGCGTGAGCCATGGTCATATCACTATAGGTGGAATAGAATATGATGATGGGGGTTATGTGGAGAAGACAAAAAGGAGAAAGTCTCACATCGACGCGGCTAATCAACAGGCTATGGAGATGCCCATCAATTGATGTCAATGTGAGGAGTAGGTATTGCCATGCAACGGATGCACTAAGAGCTATAAGTGTATGAAAGCTCAAACTGGAAACTAAGTGGGTGTGCATCCAACTTGCTTGCTCATGAAGACCTAGGGCATTTGAGGAAGCCCATCGTTGGAATATACAAGCCAAGTTCTATAATGAAAATTCCCACTAGTATAAGAAAGTGATAACTCAAGAGACTCTCTATATGAAGAACATGGTGCTACTTTGAAGCACAAGTGTGGTAAAAGGATAGTAACATTGCCCCTTCTATCTTTTTCTCTCATTTTTTTATTTTTTTGGGCCTTCTCTTTTTTTTGGCCTTTCTCCTTTTTTATTTTTTTATTTTTTTTATTTTTTCGTCCGGAGTCTCATCCCGACTTGTGGGGGAATCATAGTCTCCATCATCCTTTCCTCACTAGGGCAATGCTCTAATAATGATGATCATCACACTTTTATTTACTTACAACTCAATATTACAACTCGATACTAGAACAAAGATATGACTCTATATGAATGCCTCCGGCGGTGTACCGGGATGTGCAATGATCTAGCGTAGCAATGACATGAAAAAACGGACAAGCCATGAAAACATCATGCTAGCTATCTTACGATCATGCAAAGCAATATGACAATAAATGCTCAAGTCATGTATATGATGATGATGGAAGTTGCATGGCAATATATCTCGGAATGGCTATGGAAATGCCATGATAGGTAGGTATGGTGGCTGTTTTGAGAAAGATATAATGAGGCTTATGTGTGACAGAGCGTATCGTATCACGGGGTTTGGATGCACCGTCGAAGTTTGCACCAACTCTCGAGGTGAGAAAGGGCAATGCACGGCATCAAGAGGCTAGCAATGATGGAAGGGTGAGAGTGCGATAATCCATGGACTCAACATTAGTAATAAAGAACTCACATACTTATTGCAAAAATCTATTAGTCATCGAAACAAAGTACTACGCGCATGCTCCTAGGGGGATAGATTGGTAGGAAAAGACCATCGCTCGTCCCCGACCGCCACTCATAAGGAAGGCAATCAATAAACACCTCATGCTCCGACTTCGTTACATAACGGTTCACCATACGTGCATGCTACGGGACTTGCAAACCTCAACAAAAGTATTTCTAAATTTTACAATTACTCAACTAGCACGACTCTAATATCACCACCTTTATATTGCAAAACTATTGCAAGGAATCAAACATATCATATTCAGCGATCTACAAGTTTATGTAGGATTTTATGACTAACCATGTGAATGGCCAGTTCCTGTCATCTCTCTAAATAGATATAAGTGAAGCAAGAGAGTTTAATTCTTTCTACAAAAGATATGCCCACGCTCTAACAAATATAAGTGAAGCAAAAGAGCATTCTACAAATGGCGATTGTCTATGTAAAGAGAAACAGGCAATCCAAACTTCAAATGATATAAGTGAAGCACATGAAGCATTCTATAAAGCCATACTCAAAAGATATAAGTGAAGTGCATAGAGCATTCTATAAATCAACCAAGGACCATCTCATACCAGCATGGTGCATAAAAGAAAAATAAAAACCTAATTGCAAAAGATGCTCCAAGACTTGCACATATCACATGAACGAAACGAATCCGAAAACATAGCGATATTTGTTGAAGAAAGAGGGGATGCCTTCCCAGCATCCCCAAGCTTAGAAGCTTGAGTCTCCTTGAATATTTACTTGGGGTGCCTCGTGCATCCCCAAGCTTGAGCTCTTGCCTCTCTTCCTTCTTCTCACATCGAAACCTTCTCAATCAAACACTTCATCCACACAAAACTTCAACAGAAAACTCGGTAAGATCCGTTAGTATAATAAAGCAAATCACTACTCTAAATACTGTAGCAAACCAATTCATATTTTGTATTTGCATTGTGTCTACTGTAATATAGCTTTTCCATGGCTTAATCCACTGATATAAATTGATAGATTCATCAAAACAAGCAAACTATGCATCAAAAACAGAATCTGTCTAAAACAGAACAGTCTGTAGCAATCTGAACATTCACAATACTTCTGGTACTTGAAAAATTCTGCCCAAATTAGGAAAAATAAACAATTTGTTCAGCAAGACAGTGCAAAATGAATCAGAACCATTTGACGTTCCAGTAAAAAATTAAAATTCGTGCACTAAAGCCAAAGTTTCTGTCCTGCACCGCACAAACCAACAAGCATTGTAAACATCCTAAAGGCAAACCTTGGCACATTATTTTTATAATACAATGGAATTGTACTAGGGGATAATTATTTTTATTGAAAATTTTCTGTAATTAAGATTCACAAAGTTCCCATGGGCATGAACAAAGTTCAAGGACGTCCCCCACTTTCACAATGCTTGTCTCTCTCACTTTCACTTTTCTTTTTGAAAAAGTTTTGGGTTCCCCTCTTTATTTTGTTGTTTTTAAACTATATGAAAGCACTCAACAGAAATAAATGACTCTCTAAAACTTCCGGGTTGTCTCCCTGGCAGCGCTTTCTTTAAAGCCATTAAGCTAGGCATATAGTGCTCAAGTAGTGAATCCACCCGGATCCCAAGGTATATCAAAGCCAATTTTAATTAGCAATGATTTGTAATTTAGTAGTGAGCACAAAGTAACATATATCATGTAATGACGAAGTCTAACTCTCTTCCTATGCATCGGCATGTCATAAAAGAACAATTCATGCACACATAGTAAAGGCCAATGCATAGTATAAACAGTTTCTTGCAATTTTATCGTATGGGAAACATAGAGAGGTGGAGATATAGTTCCTCTCTCATAATAATTGCAAGTAGGAGCAGCAAGCACATGCATATTATATCTATAAAAATCATCATGTGCAACGGTAAAAGGCAACCCATCAATATAATCCTTAATAAGTGCAAACTTCTCCGATATAGCATAATTGGGAGAATTTAAAAAGATAATAGGACTATCATGCATGGGTGCAATAGCAACGATTTCATGTTTAACATAAGGAACTATAGCAAGTTCATCTCCATAAGCATAATTCATATTGGCATCTTGGCCACAAGCATAGCAAGCATCATCAAAAAGGGATATTTCAAGCAAATTCAAGGGATCATAGCAATCATCATAGCAATCATCCTTCGGTAAGCACGAAGGGGAATTAAATAATGTATGAGTTGGAGGGTTACTCTCACTAGAAGGTGGGCACGGGTAGCTAATCCGCTCGTCCTCCTTTTGTTCTTCGCTCTCCTCATCATCTTTTTCATCCAATGAGCTCACAGTTTCATCAATTTCTTCTTCCATAGCTTCCTGCAAAATATTAGTCTCTTCTTGGACAGCGGAGTAATTCTCAATATATGGTTTAACATAAGGATTAGAAGCATAATTATCATAGCAATATTTAAGTATGGCAAAATTTTCAGATTCGTCAAGAGTAGCACCATACTTTTCAATCAAAGAAGCAATTTCGTAAGCACCCTTAAAAGCAACAAATTCTTCAATTTGTTGAACATCATAGTAATTATAAACACCCTTAACATACGAGGATAAGATTCCATTATCAATAAACTCACATTGGTGGGGAAGGCGTTTCTTAGGGTTTTCAGAACAACGAGTAAAATCATAATAATAGCATAAATTCCAAGCATAGCATTGCAAACATTGAATTTGATCCCATAATAGTTTCCCTTTTTCAGATATACGGTGTCGCACATAACAAGCATGCTCATCTAAAGATTTGCCCTCAACTAAGCTAGTTGGGGTTTCAGCACGAGCACAAAGGGATCGAAGATGATCCAAGTAAAAAGCTTCAATAGTGTGATATATTTTGAGTGGTTCTTCAACCATTGGAGAAGTAGGTACAACTAATTTTTTTGGTATTTTGCGTTTCCTACCCATAACTAAAGATAGAGAACAGCTAAGAACAACAAATAAATAATTACTTAGTGATAAAGCAAACAAGCACACACGAGAATATTCACCCCACGCTATTGCTCCCCGGCAACGGCGCCAGAAAAATGTCTTGATAACCCACTAGTATAGGGGATCGCAACAGTTTTCGATAAGTAAGAGTGTCAAACCCAACGAGGAGCTAAAGGAAGAACAAATATTCCCTAAAGTTCTATCGACCACTGATACAACTCTACGCAAGCTTAACGTTCGCTTTACCTAGAACAAGTATAAAACTAGAAGTACTTTGTAGGTGTTTTCGGAAAGGCTTGCAAGAAAGTAAAGAGCACGAAAATAAAACTAGGGGCTGTTAAAGTAAAGACACAATAAAGTAAATATAGCGAGTGTGGAAAAGTGGTGGTAGGAGTTGCGAAATTGTCCCTTAAGCAATTGACTACTTTACTAGACGGATAGCAAGTTTTATGTGGGAGAGGCCACTGCTAGCATGTCATCCCTTACTTGGAATTCTATGCACTTATGATTGGAACTATTAGCAAGCATCCGCAACTACTAACGTTCATTAAGGTAGAACCCAACCATAGCATTGAGATATATTGGTCCCCCTTCAATCCCGTATGCATCAATTTCTATGCTAGGTTGAAGCTTCTGTCACTCTTGCCCTCCAATACATAGTCCTATCAACATACAACTAACCCTATGGTGTGATCCACACACGCGCTCATATGATGGGCACCAAAGGACAGCAACATAACCACAAGCAAATTAAATCAATCATAGCAATTCATCAACGACCGATAGGACAATAGAAATCTACTCAGACATCATAGGATGGCAACACATCATTGGAAAATAATATGAAGCATAAAGCACCATGTTCAAGTAGAGGGTACAGCGAGTTGCGGGAGAGAGTGGACCGCTGAATATAGAAGGGGAAGGTGATGGAGATGTTGGTGAAGATGACGGCGGTGTTGGTGAAGATCGCGGTGATGATGATGGCCCCCGGTGGCGTTCCGGCGCCACCGGAAGCGAGGGGGAGAGAGCCCCCCTCCTTCTTCTTCTTCCTTGACCTTCTCCCTAGATGGGAGAAGGGTTTCCCCTCTGGTCCTTGGCTCCCATGGCTTGGGAGGGGCGAGAGCCCCTCCGAGATTGGATCCATCTCTCTGTTCTGCATTCTGCTCGGCTCTGTTTCACCGTTTGCAGATATATGGAGATCCGTAACTCCGATTGGCCTGAAACCTTCGCCGTGATTTTTTTTCCGAATATTAGCTTTCTTGCGGCCAAAGAAGAGCATCAACCGCCTTACGGTGGGCTCACGAGGGTAGGGGGCGCGCCTAGGGGGGTCAGGCGCGTCCCCCTACCTCGTGACCACCTCGGGCACCGTCTCGCATGGATTTTTCTTCCGGAATTTTCCATATTTCCAAAAATAAGCTCAGTCCGTTTTTATCCCATTTGGACTCCGTTTGATATGGATATTCTGTGAAACATAAAACATGCAATGAGCGAGAACTGCACTGAGCAATCGGATCAATATGTTAGTCCCAAAATAATATAAAAGTTGCCAAAAGTATATGAAAGTGAATAATATTGGCATGGAACAATAAAAAATTATAGATACGATGGAGACGTATCGGTCAACGAGCGACTTCCATCGGAAGAGTATCAGACGTGGAGAGGCCGACACTGGGTCCAGCGGCCGCAAGGAAGTGCCTCCTTATTACGCAGCGCAAAATAATTATTCCTCCACGACAGCGAGGGACCCACCGGACGGGCCACCTTATTTCGCTAAAAAACGTTTTCCCGACGATTGCTGGGACCCACCGGACGTGCAGCGATTTAAAAAAAAATGTTCCCCGCGCTGTCAGCTCAGACCCACTGGAAGTGCCTCCTTATTACGCACAAAAAAATGAATACTCCCCTTGCTAGCTGGGACCCACTGTCGGTGTCAAAACCGGCGGATCTCGGGTAGGGGGTCCCGAACTGTGCGTCTAGGCGGATGGTAACAGGAGAAAGGGACACGATGTTTACCCAGGTTCGGCCCTCTTGATGGAGGTAAAACCCTACGTCCTGCTTGATTGATATTGATATTGTGGATGTTTACAAGAGTGGACCTACCACGAGATCAAGGAGGCTAAACCCTAGAAGCTAGCCTATGGTATGATTGTAAGGGTTGTTGTGATTGTTGTCCTACGGACTAAAGCCATCTGGTTTATATAGACACCGGAGAGGGCTAGGGTTACATAGAGTCAGTTACAATGGTAGGAGATCTACATATCCGTATCGCCAAGCTTGCCTTCCGCGCCAAGGAAAGTCCCATCCGGACACGGGGTGAAGTCTTCAATCTTCTATCTTCATAGTCTTGGAGTCCGGTCGATGATGATAGTCCGCCGATGATAGTCCGCCGATGATGGTAGTCCGCCATCCGGACACCCCTAATCCGGGACTCCTCAAGAGCCCCGAACCAGGCTTCAATGACGATAAGTCCAGCATGCGTGTAGTCTTCGGCGTTGCAAGGCGGGTTCTCCTTCAAGTTCCACGTACCTGCCGAACAGTGTCCGGCTTCCTCGTTAATGTTGTGCATCTCGGCTTCCACGCCCAATAATGGCCTTCTTCCATGCGTCGTGCGAATGTGAAAAGCCAGGGTGTCTTTTATGTTTTACCCCCTAGTTGTGAGAACAATCTGCCTATAAGGGAGGCAAGAATCCAGATCCAAATCACCATCTTCCTCTCGCAAATACTCATCGGAGCGCTTTTGACCAAGAATCCATTCTATCATGGACCGTCAACGCGGCTCCTCTTCTCGCGCTCCCAGCCCTTTGCCAAGAGATTGGAGGAGATGCACTGTTTCGCACAACGAGCTGGTGAAGCTCCAAATGGGGGGATATCTCCCTCCGGCCTTCATGGTTCCGGTTCGAGCCGGGCTTGCCACCTACAAAGGTGGGAAGCAAGCGGAGGTTACCCTAATCCCAACAAAGGGAGCGGGTATGCTTCGTCCAGATCGATAAGGGGCTCGGATTTCTGTACATCCATTCCTCCGCGGGCTCTCGGAGTTCTACGGACTCCAGCTCCATCACCTCACGCCCGCCTCAATCCTGCATATTGCGGGTTACGTAGCTCTTTGCGAGCTTTTTCTGGGCATCGAGCCCCACTTCGCGCTGTGGAAGAGGTTGTCTTGCCTTGTGCCCCGCTCTCATGAGGGGTCCATATATCAAGTGGGCGGCGCCGAAATATGGCGCATTGCCGGGACCGGATATCCATCCGGAACCCCTAAGAAGGCATCCGAAGACTGGCCTTCGGAATGGTTTTATATAGAAGACGCTCCGCTGCCGGACCCTGTTCGGATCGGCCTCCCGGAGTTCAGCAATGCTCCTCTGAAGAAGCGCCTTAGTTGGCGCCCGCGGAGCCCCCGACTGGAGGAAGACAAGAGCGTCCATTATTTGATGGGCTGAATTAGGTTACTGGCCCATGCCCAGTTGACCATGATTGGAGTCATGGCAACATGCATTACGCGGGGGGTGCAGCCACTACAATACAGGGGCCACCCCATGTGGGATTTCAACGGGGAGGACGATGCCACCCGTCATGGCCGCAAAGGGCGGAATCGGCCAAGATCCGTGACGATCTTGTCCGGCCTGTATAAGGGGGAGAAGGAGGATTTCCTTCGGACGAACCCGTTAAATGGGTTCTCCATGAACAATCCCCGGCCTTGGGTAAGCGAACACACAGCGTGTCCGACCCGTGCCTTTTGAAACTTAAGTTTCTTACATTGTGTTCTTCTTTCGACGCAGGAACTGCGCCGGACTGTGGAGGGAATGCTGAGTCCGGCTCCACAGCCTGAGGATCCGGAGAGATCCCGGGATCCGGCCTCCGAAGAGGATCCGGACATAAAGGTGGAGCTAATCGATGGGGTGTTCCACCAGCTTAGCATGGCAACGTTTTAGTCGCCATCACGATAGACTATCCCGGACTATATCCGGCTTCCCGGGTAATTGCGGCCGAAGCCCCGATACCATCATTCCTTCCTTGATTATTTCTGACCATCGTATATGATGGTGCTGTGCAGGAGGCGCCCCTAGGGCGGGAAGCCAAGCCCACGGTGGCTGACCAACAAGGGCCAGTTCGGACCAGTAGGCGGAAGTGGAGCGCGGCGCGGACTGAAACGTCGCCGCAAAGGTATAGCTCACAATTCAGTATTTAGAGCAACGTTCCTAGGAAACGTTTGAGTGCTCATGATTTTTATAGGGAAAAAAGCGTCCGCCGGACTGTAGGCGTGAAAGTTGTCAATCCAACCTCCACCAGCCGGGCTCCCTTTTTGGTCGAGGGGAGGCGAGCGCAAGGCGCGAGCGGACGTTCCTCCGACGGAGGATGCCGAAGACTGTCCGCCACCAAGTCGGAGGTGGAGAGTGCCCTGAATCATAGGCGCCGCCGGACAGTATTTCGTGACGCGTGCTTCTCCCCCGAGGCGTTGAATGCCTTTAACACGGGGGACGCGCACCTTCGTGCCGCTCAAGATAGTTTTACCAGAGCCACGGAGCAGTATGTAAAAGACATACGGGTAAGAGATTTTAATAGTTGTATATGCCAGTAGCCCCGAGACTTAAAGTAGTTATATTAACTGATTTAAGGATCATATGAAATGCAGGATCTTACCGAGAAGAATACCCAACTGTCTCAGGAGCTGCAAGAGTGCAAGGCCCAACTTGAGGCCGCATTGTCTGGCGCAGGAGGAAACGCAAGGACCTCTCCTGGTAACGCATTATTTTAGAAGGATAAGTAGCGTTTGGCCTTTGCGCAAGTCTAAAAAACGACGTTGCAGGTGCTGCCGGACAAGATCCGGACAGGCAAGAACTTCTGCGCCAACTAAAGGCCGGCGAGAGGGTGCTGCATAAGGTGCAGCATGAAAGGAACAAGCTCCAGGATGCCCATGCCCAGCTTGGAGAAGAGCTGAAAGGCGTTCGGGCCGAGCTGTCGGGCTCCGTTAAGGAGAATCAGCGGCTTCGTCGCGGCATATATAGTAAGTGCTTGAGCGAACTCCTTTGAAAATAAGAGTTCGGCGAGGAAGTCAATTTGATGTAATATGTCCGTAGGTATGCTCACAGTCGCCTACTGCGCTGGAGGAGATGCCCGTAACAACGGGTGATCAACTTCCCGAATTGTTGCAACTGATTGAACGAGTTCGGGAGGCTATGAGCGGCGTCATCCAGGCGTTATGGCCAGCCTTCTCCATACCCGAGGGTCTTGGGGAGCTTACGGAGAAGCTGCAGGGAGTGCGGCAGCGCTTCCATTTATGGAAGATTTCGGCCTGCCGCCATGTAACGCCCCGGATTCGATGCGCCAGGTGTCTTCCAATTATTCGTCGTCGTTGCCATGTCTTTTGCTTGCGTGTTGCACTTTGCCATGTCATCATATGCATTTCATATCATGTCATCATGTGCATTTCATTTTGCATACGTGTTCGTCTCATGAATCCGAGCATTTTCCCCGTTGTCCGTTTTGCAATCCGGCACTCCTATGTCTCCCGGCGCCCCCTTTTACCTCTTTTCGTGCGCGGGTGTTAAATGGTCTTGGAATGGACCGAGGTTTGTCAAGCGGCCTTGGTATAGCACCGGTAGGCCGCCTGTCAAGTTTCGGATCATTTGGAGGTCGTTTGGTACTCCAACGGTTAACCGGGTAACCGTAAAAGCCTCCTTCTCCTTGCAGCCCAACACCCCTTCCAAAGTGGCCCAAAACCCATCAAACTCCCCTCCATGCTCTCGGTCGTTCGATCACGATCGCGTGGCCGAAAACCGCACCTCGTTTGGACTCTCCTAGCTCCCTCTAACTATAAATATGTGTCTTCCCCCAAAAATTCCGGGTCCAAACCTACCCTAACCTTCCCCGCGCCGGACATTTAAATCTGCGCCGACGGACGTGTTCAACAGCGTCCTCGCCCGCTGGCCTGCCGCCGCCACCACTCCGACGCTTCGCCTCCGCTGGCTCCCCATTGCCGAGAGTCAGCGCCTCGCCTCGAGGCGCCGCGCGCCCGCCGGCCCGGATCCCGGCCGCCGCCGCGCTGCCGGCCTCCGCGCCGAAGCTCGGCGGCGCCTCCGTCCGCCACTCGCCGGCGCTCGCCTCCGGTAGCCGCTCCGGCCAGATCCGGACGGGTGGGATGAGATCCACCCGTCCCGCGATCCAAACGCGCCCGGCCTACGCCCCGGATCTCGCCATCCCGCACCACTCCGTCCCGTTGACTTTTCGAGAGGGTAAAAAAACTGCTAAGTCCCGAATCTGTGATTATTTTGTTGCATTTTCATCATATCATAACCCTCTGCATATAGCTCCATTTTGCACGTGTAATATGTCAAATTGTTCGTCTCGAAGAGTAGATCATTTCATCTCATTGCATCATTTTCATTTGAGCTCATCTTGATGCCCGAAATGCTGTTAGAAGAGTGCTATGTGATGTTAGTTTCTGTTTCTTATCAGAACATGCATTTTTGTCATTTTTGCCATGATTGATGTGTGCATCCTATGAACTTGAGTCCTACATGTGTTTTGTAATACGCCATGCCATCTTTACAGGGGTGTATTCTATGTATTTTTTTGATCTCTGTGGTGACTAGCACAAGCATGCAAACTAGGCTTCATGATGTTGCTGATTTCAGCCCCTGTTTTGCTGATATTTTTATGCCATGTTAACTTGATGCTACCGAGAGATCCATGCATATTTTGAGATACTTCAGTAAGGATGTTTTGTTCTACATGTCTTGCTCTATCCATCCATGCCCTTGTTTGCAATTATGGAGTGCCCTAGCTTGAGTCAATCGAGCTCTACTTTTGCTATAAAATGTTTCCTGGCAGATTGTTTACATGTTATTCAAATTTGCCAAGGTTGTTGTAGTTGATCTTTGCATGCTATGTTGTTGTTCTTACCATGTATAGATTCTATGCCATGTCTTCTTACTGTGAGTTGCCTTGCCATGCCATGTATTGCTCTGTGGTGAGTGGTTCAAGCTTACCAACATGCCTACTTATTGTTGTTCCTGCCATGTATGAATCTGTAATATAACTTGCCATGTTTACATGGGTGCCATCATATTTTCTGATCCTTTTTGGCTTATGGTCAGTAAAGGACTTTTGTTCTATGCAATTAGTAGATTCATGCCATGTCTTTGTTTGCCATGATAAGTTCATGTAACATGTTGTTTGATAGCTCTAAACATTGCAACCTGATGTTATTTCTGCAAAGTCTGAAACTGTTATTATTTGCAATCTTGCCATGTGTGTTTGAGCATGTTCTAGTGATTTATGGAGATAGCTCAGTGTTCATGTTTTGTCATGCTTTACCTGTACATCATGCCCGTGCCTTTTGTTATTATGTTGAGGTCCTGTAGCATGTTGTTTTGATGCTTGCAATATGCCTACTTGCTGTTATGGACAGATTGTTGTCATGACTTGTATAGGGTGTATGTGTTGAACCGTTGCTCCGTTTTGAGTGTGCTCTATATGAAACTTGCTTGTGGTTGCATGTAGTTTCATATTATCATGTTGCATCCATGTTTTGAGGTGTTTGCTTGATGTTTGTATGCATTTTGCATCAATGCCATGTTTATCTTGTTTTGCTCATATCTTCTAAGCCGTAGCTCCGAATCTAATGAACTTTATATGTAACTTGACTAGAATTTCGTGTAGATCATTGTGGTGCATCTTAACTTACTGTTTAACAACTTGAACATAAGGTTTATTCAGATCTGGACCAATTTCGAAATTTGCATATGAGGACTTACCGGAATTGTTCTATGTTGTTTCCGGCCTCATTTAAACTTGCCTTGATGTGTTGTTCTTGTTTGCATCATCTCTTGCCATGAGTAGCCTCATCTAGATTTGTCATGCATCATGCTTGTTGTGCATCATGTCTTGTTCATGTGTGGTGTGTTTACTATGTTGTGTGCTTCTTCTTGTTAGTTCCTGTTTCGTTGCGATCGTGAGGATTCGTTCGTCTACGCTTGGTTCGGCTTCATCCGTTCGTCTTCTTCATGGACTCGTTCTTCTTCCTTGCGGGATTTTCAGGCAAGATGACCGCTACCCTGGATCTCACTACTACCATTGCTATGCTAGTTGCTTCGTTCTATCGCTATGCTGCGCTACCTATTACCTGTTTATCAAGCCATCCCAAATTGCCATGTCAGCCTCTAACCTTTTGCACCCTTCCTAGCAAACCATTGTTTGGCTATGTTACCGCTTTGCTCAGCCCCTCTTATAGCGTTGTTAGTTGCAGGTGAAGATGAAGTTTGTTCCTTGTTGAACATGGAGATGTTGTTCCTTGTTGGAACATGTTTACTTGTTGGGATATCACAATATATCTTATTTAATTAATGCATCTATATACTTGGTAAAGGGTGGAAGGCTCGGCCTTATGCCTGGTGTTTTGTTCCACTCTTGCCGCCTAGTTTCCGTCATATCGGTGTTATGTTCCCGGATTTTGCGTCCCTAACGCGGTCGGGTGATTTATGGGACCCCTTGACAGTTCGCTTTGAATAAGACTTTTCCAAAGAAGGCCCAACATTGGTTTTACCATTTGCCTCACCTATGCCCTTTTTCCTTGGATTGGAGCCCGAGGGTCATCTTTATTTTAGCCCCGGACCGGTGCTCCTTCGAGTGTTGGTCGAACCGAGCAACCTGCTGGGCCACCACGGGAAACTCGAGGCTTGGTTTTACTCGTAGCTTGACTTATCCGGTGTGCCACGAGAACGAGGTACGTGCGACTCCTATCGGGATTTGTCGGCACATCCGGGCGGCTTTGCTGGTCTTGTTTTATTCTTTGTCGAAATGTCTTGTAGCCGGATTCCGAGACTGATCGGGTCTTCCGGGAGAAGGAATATCCTTCGTTGATCGCGAGAGATTATCATGGGCTAAGTTGGGACACCCTGCAGGTATAAACTTTCGAGAGCCGTGCCGCGGTTATGTGGCAGATGGGAATTTGTTAATATCCGGTTGTAGTAAACTTGAAGCAAACTCTTCTAAAATACACCAACCGTAATGCGAATCGTGAGTGTCTCTTTTCGGGGTTGATCGAGAGGAGAACACGGTTTCTGGGTTATGTCTGACGTAAGTAGGAGTTCAGGATCACTTCTTGATCATTACTAGTTGACGACCGTTCCTTTGCTCTCTTCTCGCTCTTATTTGCGTATGGTAGCCACCATATATGCTTAGTCGCTGCTGCAACCTCACCACTTTACCCCTTCATTTGCCTTTAAGCTTTGCTAGTCTTGATACCCATGGTAATGGGATGGCTGAGTCCTCGTGGCTCACAGATTACTACACCACCAGTTGCAGGTACAGGTTTGCGATGATCATGACGCGAGAGCGATGTTGCTTTTATTGGAGTTCTTCTTCTGCTTCTTCTTCGATCAGGGGATAGGTTCCAGGTCGGCAGCCTGGGCTAGCAGGGTGGATGTCGTTCGAGTTTCTGTTTATGTTTCATCCGTAGTCGGATATTGATCTTGTATATTATGTTGATGTATTCTTGTGGCATTTGTGTCTTATGTATTGTATGTATCCCCACTATTATGTAATGTTGATGTAATGATATCCACCTTGCAAAAGCGTTCCAATATGCGGGTCTATCCTTGGTGGGACCGTCGAGTTCCTTTTGGATAGGGTCGCATATTGGGCGTGACAAGTTGGTATCAGAGCCTCGACCGACCTTAGGAGCCCCTTGATTGATCGTGTAGTTTGGCGTTGTCGAGTCTAGAAGAAAACTGTTTTCGAGTCTAGTTATATCAGAGAGTAGGAATTATTTTTACTCCTCTGCCCCTTCGTCGCTCTGGTGAGGAATCTTGGCGTAGGTGTTTTGAATTACTCCTCTTCCCCTTCAAAAATTTTCTTTAGGATCACGCAGTTGTTTTCCGATCGTTGTTCCCCAGCTCTTTTCATCCGGTGCATTTCTCGTCAAGTTGACTCGAGCCTCTTCATCTTTGCCAAGTCCAATCCTCAGTTGTCCTTGTTTTTCCCACCCGCCCTCCCTTCTTCTTCTCGGAACCGGAGTCCATGATCGAGTATGCTTCCTACTCGTGTGAAGTTTTGCTCTCTCTTCTCAATGATTTCAACCGGTGTTTTTCTCCTCAAGATATTCGTCGGTTTCCCCTTCCAAATTGTATTTGTTTTCCCGCCCTCCCGCCTTCTTCTTCCCGGAGTCTGAACCTTTATTCAAATCAAGTATTTTACTTGCTCGTTCGCCTCTCGCCAGTTTATCCTTCCGGAGTGTGCAAGATATCTCAGGAGATTCGTTTGTGTTCCAACTAATTCGAGGTTATCACCTCATTCTAATATTTCAATCGTTCCGGTGCATCATCTACCTCTTCAACAATCCTTTCCAACGGTGCTTTCCTTTAGTGGGCCCTAACCCACAGGTCTTTCCCAGGATCTTACCTGACTCTTTTAATTTCCCCGGAGATATTCCAAATTCTTTTCAAGTGTGACGTAAGAATGAATATCATCAGTCACATGCCTTTTTTCAAGATCGCGTTCAAATTCTTTTCATTGTTGCCTCAACCTCTTCGCTTTTCATTCTTCCGGAGTACCTCAACAATTTCGGTGGTGTTTCTCGTCGTCTTTCTCAGCTTTGAAGACTGAAGAAGAGTTCCTTCTAAATCTTGTCCGTTCCCCCGGAGATTCGTGGTTCTAGCTTCTTGTTAGCCTCTCAAATTATTCCATTTGTCTGATATTCTTTTCTCACCCATCCGGGGTATTTCAGGAGTTGTTATTCCATTTCTTTTCATCGGAGGCCATCGTTCCAGAAGAAATTCTTCGCCCTCATCATTCCAGCTATCGTCCTCTAATTATCCCGGTGCTTCGTTCAAGTGTTCTTTATTCAGCTCATGATCTCTTTGTTCTTTTGCATCTAAATCCCCTCTAGCATATTGGTTCTTCTAATTCTTCCCGGTGATTCATTCTCTTTCATCAGTCATTTTCGAATTCTTACGGTGGTTCTTTCAGATTCTTTTTCCTTAATTATCATTTTAATTCATTCGTTCTTTCCAATCCTACCGGTGGTTCATGAAGACCTTCTCAGGTTTGCGACATGTCACTTCTCAATCCTTTTCAAGAAGAATAAGTAGTATGCAAATCCATTGCTTCTCATCAATTTAATTGGTGGAGGATAAGCATAACATAACTCTTATTCTCATTTCATCGTGTTCAAGTTGATTAATTCTTTTCTTCGGAGATTGCTCATGATGAATAATCTCTTGGTTCCAAGTGTTTTCATCTTTTCTTTTCCGGAGTTCAATTTCCTCGGCCATCTCATCGAAACCTCCATCTAAATCATCGCAAGGCTCATCTTATTCTTTCTTCCTTCATTTTATCTCATCATCCTTTTGTCACCGGAGTTTTTTTTATGGTGGTTCTTCATGATTTAATTCATTCTTCAAGAGCTCATCAAGATTTTGTTGGCGGAGTTCAAATATCTTTTCTTCTCGCATCTCGAAGTGCAATTAATTCTCCGTATTTTTTTTGATGTGGAGTTTTGCATTTCTTCGTTCTCCTCAGCTATTTAATCTTTCCTGCTTGTGGTCGGCGATCAGCTCATAATTTTGAGATGGTTTCCATAAATCCACAACAAGCTTATTTCTTTTCGTTGTTGATTTTCTCAACAACTCCGTTCAATCCTTCCTTCTAAGTTCTTTTCATTCAACTCTTTCAATTCTTTCCGGAGGTTTTGTGTCATGTCTTCATCAAGTATCATTCCATCTTCTCAAGTTCATGTTCTAATCATTCCATTTTTAGCCGGGGTGCTACCTAAATCGTTTCAGTCTTATTCGTTTTTTTTCTCATTCTAACCACTCCGGTTAGAACGAGTGCTTTCATAGTCTATCTGATTCCGTGAGCTTTTGATTCTCGTCATTCTCGTCGTTCCTCTCTTATTCTCGAGTGCTCTCGATTCTTTCCTTCTTCTCTTGAGTTTTTGTTTCACCTCATCCCTTTTCCCTTCCGTCTCGGTCCTAAGATCTCGGGATGAGATCTCTTGTTAGTGGAGGAGTGTTGTAACGCCCCGGATTCGATGCGCCAGGTGTCTTCTAATTATTCGCCGTCGTTGCCATGTCTTTTGCTTGCGTGTTGCACTTTGCCATGTCATCATATGCATTTCATATCATGTCATCATGTGCATTTCATTTTGCATACGTGTTCGTCTCATGCATCCGAGCATTTTCCCCGTTGCCCGTTTTGCAATCCGGCACTCCTATGTCTCCCGGCGCCCCCTTTTACCTCTTTTCGTGCGCGGGTGTTAAATGGTCTCGGAATGGACCGAGGTTTGTCAAGCGGCCTTGGTATAGCACCGGTAGACCGCCTGTCAAGTTTCAGTTCATTTGGAGGTCGTTTGGTACTCCAACGGTTAACCGGGTAACCGTAAAAGCCTCCTTCTCCTTGCAGCCCAACACCCCTTCCAAAGTGGCCCAAAACCCATCAAACTCCCCTCCATGCTCTCGGTCGTTCGATCACGATCGCGTGGCCGAAAACCGCACCTCGTTTGGACTCTCCTAGCTCCCTCTACCTATAAATATGTGTCTTCCCCAAAATTCGGGTCCAAACCTACCCTAACCTTCCCACTTGCCACGGACATTTCGTCTCTCGGTTGACGGACGTGTCCAAGCCAGCGTCCTCCCGGCAGGCGCGCGCGCGCCGCCGCCCGCCGCCACCGCCCGGCCGCTTCGCCTCCGCCGGCTCCCGCCGCCGTCGAGAGCCGCGCCTCCGCCTCGGCGTCCCGCGCCCCTCCGCCTCGGGTGCGCGCGCCGCCCGGCCGGCCCCAGATCCCGGCCGCCGCGCGCCCGGCCTCCCGCGCCTGAGCTCGCCGGTGCCTCCGTCCGCCACCTCGCCGGCGCTCGCCTCCGGTAGCCGCTCCGGCCAGATCCGGACGGGTGGGATGAGATCCACCCGTCCCGCGATCCAAACGCGCCCGGCCTCCGCCCCGGATCTCGCCATCCCGCACCACTCCGTCCCGTTGACTTTTCGAGAGGGTAAAAGAACTGCTAAGTCCTGAATCTGTGATTATTTTGTTGCATTTTCATCGCGTCATAACCCTCTGCATATAGCTCCGTTTTGCGCGTGTAATATGTCAAATTGTTCGTCTCGAAGAGTAGATCATTTCATATCATTGCATCATTTTCATTTGAGCTCATCTTGATGCCCGAAATGCTGTTAGAAGAGTGCTATGTGATGTTAGTTTCTGTTTCTTATCAGAACATGCATTTTTGTCATTTTTGCCATGATTGATGTGTGCATCCTATGAACTTGAGTCCTACATGTGTTTTGTAATATGCCATGCCATCTTTACAGGGGTGTATTCTATGTATTTTTTTGATCTCTGTGGTGACTAGCACAAGCATGCAAACTAGGCTTCATGATGTTGCTGATTTCAGCCCCTGTTTTGCTGATATTTTTATGCCATGTTAACTTGATGCTACCGAGAGATCCATGCATATTTTGAGATACTTCAGTAAGGATGTTTTGTTCTACATGTCTTTCTATATCCATCCATGGCCTTGTTTGCAATTATGGAGTGCCATAGCTTGAGTCAATAGAGCTCTACTTTTGCTATAAAATGTTTCCTGGCAGATTGTTTACATGTTATTTAATTTTGCCAAGGTTGTTGTAGTTGATCCTTGCATGCTATGTTGTTGTTCTTGCCATGTATAGCTTCTATGCCATGTCTTCTTACTGTGAGTTGCCTTTCCATGCCATGTATTGCTCTGTGGTGAGTGGTTCAAGCTTACCAACATGCCTACTTATTGTTGTTCCTGCCATGTATGAATCTGTAATATAACTTGCCATGTTTACATGGGTGCCATCATATTTTCTGATCCTTTTTGGCTTATGGTCAGTAAAGGACTTTTGTTCTATGCAATTAGTAGATTCATGCCATGTCTTTGTTTGCCATGATAAGTTCATGTAACATGTTGTTTGATAGCTCTAAACATTGCAACCTGATTTTATTTCTGCAAAGTCTGAAACTGTTATTATTTGCAATCTTGCCATGTGTGTTTGAGCATGTTCTAGTGATTTCTGGAGATAGCTCAGTGATCATGTTTTATCATGCTTTACCTGTACATCATGCCCATGCCTTTTGTTATTATGTTGATGTCCTGTAGCATGTTGTTTTGATGCTTGCAATATGCCTACTTGCTGTTATGGACAGATTGTTGTCATGACTTGTATAGGGTGTATGTGTTGAACCGTTGCTCCGTTTTGAGTGTGCTCTATATGAAACTTGCTTGTGGTTGCATGTAGTTTCATATTATCATGTTGCATCCATGTTTTGAGGTGTTTGCTTGATGTTTGTATGCATTTTGCATCAATGCCATGTTTATCTTGTTTTGCTCATATCTTCTAAGCCGTAGCTCCGAATCTAATGAACTTTATATGTAACTTGACTAGAATTTCGTGTAGATCATCGTGGTGCATCTTAACTTACTGTTTAACAACTTGAACATAAGGTTTATTCAGATCTGGACCAATTTCGAAATTTGCATATGAGGACTTACCGGAATTGTTCTATGTTGTTTCCGGCCTCATTTAAACTTGCCTTGATGTGTTGTTCTTGTTTGCATCATCTCTTGCCATGAGTAGCCTCATATAGATTTGTCATGCATCATGCTTATTGTGCATCATGTCTTGTTCATGTGTGGTGTGTTTACTATGTTGTGTGCTTCTTGTTGTTAGTTCCTGTTTCGTTGCGATCGTGAGGATTCGTTCGTCTATGCTTGGTTCAGCTTCATCCGTTCGTCTTCTTCATGGACTCGTTCTTCTTCCTTGCGGGATTTTCAGGCAAGATGACCGCTACCCTGGATCTCACTACTACCATTGCTATGCTAGTTGCTTCGTTCTATCGCTATGCTGCGCTACCTATTACCTGTTTATCAAGCCATCCCAAATTGTCATGTCAGCCTCTAACCTTTTGCACCCTTCCTAGCAAACCATTGTTTGGCTATGTTACCGCTTTGCTCAGCCCCTCTTATAGCGTTGTTAGTTGCAGGTGAAGATGAAGTTTGTTCCTTGTTGGAACATGGAGATGTTGTTCCTTGTTGGAACATGTTTACTTGTTGGGATATCACAATATATCTTATTTAATTAATGCATCTATATACTTGGTAAAGGGTGGAAGGCTCGGCCTTATGCCTGGTGTTTTGTTCCACTCTTGCCACCCTAGTTTCCGTCATATCGGTGTTATGTTCCCGGATTTTGCGCCCCTAACGCGGTCGGGTGATTTATGGGACCCCTTGACAGTTCGCTTTGAATAAGACTTTTCCATAAGGCCCAACATTGGTTTTACCATTTGCCTCATCTATGCCCTTTTTCCCTTGGGTTTCGGAGCCGAGGGTCATCTTTATTTTAGCCCCGGGCCGGTGCTCCTTCGAGTGTTGGTCCGAACCGAGCAACTTCTTGGGGCCACCACGGGAAACTCGAGGCTTGGTTTTACTCGTAGCTTGACTTATCCGGTGTGCCACGAGAACGAGGTACGTCGCGACTCCTATCGGGATTTGTCGGCACATCCGGCGGCTTTGCTGGTCTTGTTTTATTCTTTGTCGAAATGTCTTGTAGCCGGATTCGAGACTGATCGGGTCTTCCGGGAGAAGGAATATCCTTCGTTGATCGCGAGAGATTATCATGGGCTAAGTTGGGACACCCTGCGAGGTATAAACTTTCGAGAGCCGTGCCCGCGGTTATGTGGCAGATGGGAATTTGTTAATATCCGGTTGTAGTAAACTTGAAGCAAACTCTTCTAAAATACACCAACCGTGTGCGTAACCGTGAGTGTCTCTTTTCGGGGTTGATCGAGAGGAGAACACGGTTTCTGGGTTATGTCTGACGTAAGTAGGAGTTCAGGATCACTTCTTGATCATTACTAGTTGACGACCGTTCCTTTGCTCTCTTCTCGCTCTTATTTGCGTATGGTAGCCACCATATATGCTTAGTCGCTGCTGCAACCTCACCACTTTACCCCTTCATTTGCCTTTAAGCTTTGCTAGTCTTGATACCCATGGTAATGGGATGGCTGAGTCCTCGTGGCTCACAGATTACTACACCACCAGTTGCAGGTACAGGTTTGCGATGATCATGACGCGAGAGCGATGTTGCTTTTATTGGAGTTCTTCTTCTGCTTCTTCTTCGATCAGGGGATAGGTTCCAGGTCGGCAGCCTGGGCTAGCAGGGTGGATGTCGTTCGAGTTTCTGTTTATGTTTCATCCGTAGTCGGATATTGATCTTGTATATTATGTTGATGTATTCTTGTGGCATTTGTGTCTTATGTATTGTATGTATCCCCACTATTATGTAATGTTGATGTAATGATATCCACCTTGCAAAAGCGTTCCAATATGCGGGTCTATCCTTGGTGGGACCGTCGAGTTCCTTTTGGATAGGGTCGCATATTGGGCGTGACACGCCAAGGTGCCAGGGAGGCCTAGGCCATGGTAAAGACGCGGTACAAGAAGGCGGATCCCAATCACATGGCCGAAGTCGGACCTGTGGGGCCCGATGGGAAGGAGATCCCTGTGAGTTTAGTATACGGCCAAGTGGAGTTGGCCGCAAAATTTTCCCAACAGGACTGTAAATTAGACAACCTGTTAGACGGGATTGACGAAGAATACAATCAGTCGATCTGACAATGTATTATAAAATGACATACAAAAATGCCTTCTTGCCGGATTGTAGATCGTTTGTCTTTGCTGACCTTTTCGCTTCGACGTCGGGACCCTAGAGTCCGGAGTGTGTCCGAATACCTTCTCGGTTATGAAACAACCGGGGTATGCATGGAGACCAGGCGTAGGGGTCATCAGTGCTTTATCAGACAAGTGCCCAACTAGTTATGTTATATTACATGGTTAGTAAGAAACATCTTCCAGGGAGAATAGTTCCGTTAAGGGTTCCTTTCCGCTGGGGGTGGCATGCCCTAAAGTGCATGTCCGGACTACGACAAAAGCAGAAAACATCCGGGGCAGATAAATAAGTGGATAAAATCATCTTTTAAGTCACCGACCGAATATTCCCTTAAGAACGCTAGATTTCGCTTCACCCGGTCGAGGTACACATCCGGCTGACCCGGCAGTAATAATCGAGAGGTGATCCTTTACCTCCTAGCCGAACAATCGGGAACGAGGGGTAAGCACGAAGCCGAGCAACCCAGCTTGGCCAAAACTTAAGTCATATCGATGCATATAATGGTGAATAAAAGGTACATGTGGAGGCTTGACACATGTCTTTGGGAATGAAGCCCGTATAATTAAGCTTCGTAAAGAAGCCCTGTGTATAATGAGTGCGGGTAGCACATCAATTGTCTTGTGAACGCAGCGGGTAAAGCCCTTTAAGGCTTGGATCAATAGGGTTGAGAAGAAAAAGATAAACAAAAGGCAGCTGAAATAAAAAAATTGGACGGGGGAAGGGGACGAACTCTTAGTCGGGCGCTAGGCATAGAATCGTCGGAGGCGGGCTGCGTTCCATGGGTTCGGCTCGAGTCGGTTATCCGATGCATTTCGTAGACGGTACGCTCCGCCGGTCAGGACTTGATCGATGATGAAGGGGCCTTCCCATTTGGGCTTGAGCTTGTCCTTTTTCTTGTCCGACAGGCGTAGAACCAGTTCGCCAACGTTGTAAGTCTTGGCCCGTACTTCTCTGCTTTGGTATCTTCAAGCCTGCTGTTGATAGAATGCGGAACGAGCCTTGGCGACGTCGCGCTCTTCCTCCAATGTGTCCAAGTTGTCCTGCCGATCCAACTCGGCTTCTCTTTCTTCGTACATGCGCACCGAGGTGAGTCATGAATGATGTCGCAGGCAAAACTGCTTCTGCGCCAGTATACCATAAAAATGGTGTGAATCCGGTGGTACGGTTAGGCGTTGTCCGCAGCCCCAGTATGGAGTCGAGCTCCTCTACCCAAAGGCGTGTCGATTTCGTGAGGGACCGCACTAGTGCGGGTTTGATGCCGCTCATTATTAGACCATTTGCTCGTTCCACTTGACCGTTTGTTTGAGGATGATAGACTGAAGCGTAATCGAGCTTGATGCCCATATTTTTGCACCATGATTTAACCTCATCGGCGGTAAAGTTCGTGCCGTTATCGGTGATGATGCTGTGGGGACACCATAACGGTGTACTACCCGGATATAAAGTCTATCACTGGTCCGGACTCTGCCGTTTTAACGGCTTGGCCTCTATCCATTTGGTGAATTTATCCACCATGACCAATAGGTACCTTTGCTTGTGGGTTCCCCCTTTAAGTGGTCCAACCATGTCAAGCCCCTGCACGCGAACGCCAGGTAATTGGTATAGTTTTGAGGGGTGGGTGGCATATGGCTCGATTAGCAAAGAGCGACAACCGACGATCTTTGGACTAAGTCCCGAGCATCCGCCGAGCCGTCGGCCGATAAAATCCTGTACGGAATGCCTTTCCTACAAGGGCCCGAGCTGCAGCGTGGTGTCCGCCTAGTCCGCATGAATTTCAGCCAGGAGGTTTCGCCCTTCCTCTTCGGAGATACACCTTTGAAGGACTCGGTTGTGCTTTTCTTATAAAGTTCTCCTCATAGACCTTGTAGGCTTTAGATCGCGGACAATGCAGCGGGCCTCATTTTGGTCTTGGGAAGCTCCTTCCTAAGCAAGTAGGCGAGAATGGTTCTATCCACGGGCAATTACTGCCATTATGTCATGGGCGGAAGGTGTTATGTCATCGGCTGGATCGCCGGTTGGTGCGGCTTGTTCCGGATTGTTAGTTCGGACTCCTCTTCCCATAATACGGATGGCTTGAAGAGCCGTTCAGAAGATGTTAGGAGGGACAGCGTCGCGTTTTGCGCCGATGCGTGCGATGTCGGCTGCTTGGTTATTGTCCGGGCCACGTGATGGAATTCAAGTCCTTCGAACCGGGCTGACATTTTTAGGACAGCGTTGCGATATGCTGCCATTTTCGGATCTTTGGCGTCAAAGTCTCCATTTATTTGGGATATTGCAAGGTTTGAGTCCCCGCACCTCTAGGCGTTGAATGCCCATGGAGATTGCCATCCGGAGACCGTGTAAAGGGCCTCGATTCGCTGCCTTGTTGGAGTCCGCGTACATTATCTGGCACGTATTGACTGTGTCTCCGGTCGGGGGCGTCAATACGACGCCAGCCCCTAGTCCGCCAACATTTTAGAGCCGTCGAAGTGCATAATCCAATTGGAGTATCGCCGTATTCTTTAGGGAGTTCGGCGGTCCATTCAGCGACAAAGTCAGCCAAAACTTGGGACTTTATAGCTCGCGAGGTTTGTAAGATATATCAAATGGTAAGAGCTCAATGGCCGATTTTGCGATCCACGCCCGTTGCGTCGCGGTTGTTTATAATGTCGTTAAGTGGTACTTGAGGCCACTATTATCGAACACTCTTGAAAGTAGTGTCGAGCTTCGGGATGCCATGAACACCGCGTATGCTATCTTCTCGATAGTGCGGTAGCGGACTTGCGGGGGTTAACACGGTGGATCGTAGTATACTGGTTTTGAAGAGGGAATTTATGCCCTTCATTTCTCGTTCGACGGCAGTACCGCGCTTGCAACTTGATGCGTAGCTGCGATGTATAACAACATTGGTTCGCCCGGGTTGGGCGCAGCCAGACCGGTTGTTGCCAATATGGCCTTTATTTCTTCGAGTCCGGCGGTGGCAGCATCCGTCCACTCGAAGTGTTCGTGCTCTGAGGAGGCGATAGAGGGGTAATGCCTTTTCTCCTAGACGGGAGATAAAGCGGCTTAGAGCCGCTACGCATCCGGTCAATTTTTGCATTTGCTTGAGGTCTTTTGGGATATCTAGCTGTGATAGAGCTCGGATCTTGGCTGGGTTTGCTTCAATTCCTCTACGGATCGATGAAGCCCAGCAGCTTTCCAGCTAATGCGCCAAAACACATTTTCCGGATTCAGCTTGATGTCATATGCTCTGAGGCTGTCGAATGTGAGCCTCAAGTCGTCTACTAGAGTTTCGACGTGTTTAGTTTTGACGACTACGTCGTCTATGTATGCCTCTACTGTTTTGCCGATCTGGGTAGCGGACATGTACGAATCATGCGCTGATATGTTGCGCGGCGTTTTAAGTCCGAAGGGCATCGTGTTGAAGCAGAATGGTCCATATGGAGTAATGAATGCCGTTGCGGCTTGATCCGCTTCTGCCATCTTGATTTGATGATAGTCGGAGTATGCGTCCAGGAAGCACAATGAATCGTGCCCTGCGGTGGCATCGATGATTTGGTCGATGCGCGGGAGGGGGAAGGGATCCTTTGGGCAGGCCTTATTTAGGTCTTTGAAATCGACACATAGGCGCCGGATTTGTCCTTCTTTGGTACCATTACCAAGTTTGCTAGCCAATCCGGTGCTTGATGTCTCGATGAATCCGGCTTCCAATAGCTTGGCTAGCTCTTCTCCCATTGCCTGTCTTTTGGCTTGGAAAATCGTCGAAGAGCCTGTTTGGTGGCTTGAATCCTTTTGGATGTTTAGGCTATGTTCGCCAATCTGCGTGGGTTTCGGGCATATCCGAGGGTGCCGAGCAAAATGTCCCAATTCTCGAAGGAATTCTCGCGATCTGGCGTCTACATCCGGGTTCAATTGTGCCCGATGGAGGCCGTCTTCGTGGGGGTCCGTTAGGTGGACCTCGAATTTGACTATTTCATCCGCTGGTTTAAAAGAGGTGGACTTGGATCTTTTATCAAGTATCACATCGTCCCTGTTCAACGTGGAGCGCATCGCGGTGAGTTCCTCGGCCGCTAGGGCTTCGGATAGTGCCTCGAGGGCTAGTGCGGCTGTCTTATTTTCGGCGCGGAGTGCTATGTTCGGATCACTAGCGAGAGTGATAATTCCTTTGGGACCGGGCATTTGAAGCTTCATGTACCCATGGGGTATAGCTTGAAAAATTGTGAATGCCTCTCGTCCTAATAAAGCATGATATCCGCTGCTGAATGGAGCCACTTGAAATGTGACCTCCTCGGACCTGTTATTGTCCGCGAGCGAACACTACGCCCAGCGTGATTTTTCCTGCAGCATGCTTCCGGCTGGGATTATTCCTCTAAAGGTTGTGCTGCTTCGCTCAATGCGGTTCGATCTATTTCCATTTTTCGGAGGGTTTCCTCATAGATGAGGTTTAGTCCGCTGCCGCCATCCATGAGTACCTTAGTAAGGCGAAGCCGTCTACTATCGATTTGAGGACCAATGCGGTTGGTGCCGGGCAGTTCGAATTTAGGTTCGCCATTGGCATTGAAGGTAATAGCCGTGTCGCTCCATGGATTTATTGTTGCTACTTGGTAGACTTCGCAAGGTTATGGAGTTGTCGTTTTCGCATGTTATTGGATGCGAAAGTCTCAAGACTATTAACACCGTCTTGGTGTTGCTGGGCTGGGATTCGAAGCTAGAAGCTCTTCGCCACTTTTGGCCACTGCCGTAGTATCCAACATGCTCGAAGGCTATGAGTTGGAGTGGCGCCCTACGTGCTATGAATTTTGCAGGTCCGTTTAGCCAGCCCTCGATGCGGTTCCATTACCCTTTGGGGGTTTTGGTTTTTGGTATTCAGCCCGGTGCTTGATAATGATGCACCCTTTGGTTCCGGACTAGGGATGTATTTGGGGCGGATTATCCCAAAATTTACTTTCGGTTTTCAGCGCTCTCCATCGCCAGTACTTTTGTGCGATGGTCACCAAGTTAGCGGCGTGTAATGTCGCGCGACTTATGGCGTTTAGGATTCCCTTGTCCGTGCAATTATTGCGTAAGGCGAGATTGTGTTTTCCTCTCGGCAGTCCTTTATCATGTCCATAACCGGGAGGAATCTGGCCCGAGAGTGATGTCTTGTCTCGGCGGGCTCTTGCGAATTAGAGTTAGATCGCATATGTGCGGGCGAGTGGGTGGAACTAAGTCAGAACCCTGCCCATCTCAAGGTTCGAGGGCGAGAAGTTTCCAATTTTGAAGCTTGGATTTACGGGCGTTGTCCAACGAGTGCAGTCCGATGTCCGACTTTAAGTTCAGTGTTTGATCGAAGCCCGCCCCTCCGCTGGAATCCAGCATGGGGGTTGGGGATCCGGACATGACTAGTTTTCAATACAGGAGAAGCGTCGCCGCATTGTTCCTCTACCACTGCAACGTGGTGGGTGACCTGGGGAGAGTTAATTTCTCTCAGATCGGTTTTAAGCCCAATCTGATCGTAGTCTGTAGCGACTCCCAGGGTGGCGATGCGATCCAAGAGCTCGTTTACGGACGAGAGCTCTATTGGATCCAGCCGCTCGGCGAATTCCGAGCTGACGTGAAGATTGCTTTTGACGACTTGAGAGGTCGTTGTCGAAGCGATGGCGGACGGCGGTCATAAGAAAACCACCTAGCGGATAGTTTGGCGGCGGCCAAGGCTCCTTTGATTAAAATACCGTCCTTGAAGGCGGGAGGAGGCATCCTTCCTATCGGTGACAGCACGGAGGAACTCTCAATGAAAGCACCAATGTCGGTGTCAAAACGGCGGATCTCGGTAGGGGGTCCCGAATGTGCGTCTAGGCGGATGGTAACAGGAGACAAGGGACACGATGTTTACCCAGGTTCGGGCCCTCTTGATGGAGGTAAAACCCTACGTCCTGCTTGATTGATATTGATATTGTGGATGTTTACAAGAGTGGACCTACCACGAGATCAAGGAGGCTAAACCCTAGAAGCTAGCCTATGGTATGATTGTAAGGGTTGTTGTGATTGTTGTCCTACGGACTAAAGCCATCCGGTTTATATAGACACCGGAGAGGGCTAGGGTTACATAGAGTCGGTTACAATGGTAGGAGATCTACATATCCGTATCGCCAAGCTTGCCTTCCACGCCAAGGAAAGTCCCATCCTGACACGGGGTGAAGTCTTCAATCTTCTATCTTCATAGTCTTGGAGTCCGGTCGATGATGATAGTCCGGCCGATGATGGTAGTCCGGCCATCCGGACACCCCCTAATCCGGGACTCCCTCACCCACCATGGTGGGAGGCTGACTTGTGGGCCTACTAAGTTGACTGGGATGGGGGCCTTTATCAACTTTAGTCAATATGAACGATTCTAGCTCCAGTGACCGTACGATGTCCATCCAACAGCCGTAGTGATTCTTCAACCTCTGGTCTTCTTGCTCCAGCTGCCCAAAGCAGCGCCGGTCGTGCCGCATGCTCCTGCCTCCCGTGGCCGGCTGTGCTTCCGCGGAGGCCTCACCGCCCCCTACTATTCCCACCGCTGGCCAGGCCCTGCGGCGACGGCAGCCTCACACAACAGCCGAACCGGTGAACCCTCGTACTCCTCTCCGCGGGCTTCCTTTGCCGCGTCTTCCCGGCTCCCGTCGTCCCTTCCTAGGCCTCGCCGTCGTCCACCGCCCTGGTGCTCTCGGCGTGGCGTGGTCAACATGGTCGAGCGACTTCCATCGGACGTGGGTACTGACGTGGAGAGGTCGACACCTGGGTCCACGGCTGCAGCAAGAAGTGCCTCCTTATTACGCGGAAAATAATGATTCCTCCACGACGGCTAGGACCCACCGGACGGACCTTTGTATTTCACGAAAAAATGTTTCCCCACCGCTTGGGACCCACCAGCTACATCTTCGCATGCAAGGAAGTGCGTCCGGGCAAAAAAAAACAAAATGATTCGCCCCTCGACCGCTGGGACCCACGGCGACACCTTATACGCAAGGAAGTGCGTCCGGGCAAAAAAAGATTAGCCCCATTGCTGGGACCCACCAGCTACATCTTATACGCAAGGAAGTGCGTCCGGGCAAAAGAAACCAAAGCGATTAAGCCCGACTGCTGGGAACCACCGGCTTCATCTTCGCACTCAAGGAAGTGCGGCGGTCGGGACCCACCTGGTCGAATCGTGCGTGGCGTTGTCATTCTGGTGTGACGTTATGCGTACATATATATTTGGTGGATGTAGGCGTGCACGTGTCGAGTATAAGCGCGCCGCGTAGCATGTACGCACGCATACAGCGGCGAGGGTGCAAGAAAGAAAATACGACCACGTACGTACATACGGGCAGGGTCTCTAACGCCTATCGCGCATACGTACATGGCTGGGTCGGAACGGAGAAACAGCGTCATCGTCGTGTTCATGGGGAGCCAACCGGCTGGGTCGGAACGGAATGTGTGGTCGTGTTCATCGGGAGGGCTTGGACAGAATAGGCGATGGAAGCGAGGCTGGCGTCTTGCACAATGGAGAAGCGACCTTGTGTTCGACCGCCACGTTCAAAGCGGGTCCTGTTGATCGGGAGGGGCTGGCGTCCGCCAAAAGCGGAGGAAGCGGACCTCCTACGGTCGAAGCAGGGGTCTGTTGATCGGGAGGGTGTGGCGTACCGCAAAGCGGAGAAGCGGACCTCCTACGATCAAAGCAGGGGTCTGTTGATCGGGAGGGTGTGGTGTACCGCAAAGCAGATTTAAACGGACCTCCTACGGTGAAACATGGGTCATGTTCGCCGGGAGGGTGTGGCGTCTGCAAAGCAGGACTCCACGGGATATTGTTCATCTCCACCGTCGACCTCCTCCGGCCTCCACGGGCTACCGTCGACCTCCTCCACCTCCATGGGCTCCAGTTCATCCGGCCTCCACCGCGCTACTCCACCGGCTCTTGTTCAACCACCCCTCCATGGGCACCCTCCATCGTCTACTATTCATCCAGCCCTCCACACCACGGGTCTGTTCAACCACCCCCGACCACCCCTCCACCGTCTCTGTTCATCCAGCCCTCCACACCACGGGTTCTGTTCATCCAGAGGCAACGCCACCGCTCCTTTATTCATCCAAACCCCCATAGCGCTCACTATTCATCCCGAGGCAGCATCGATCGGCGATTAGCAGCGATGAGCGAAGAATCGCTCCATCAGGTTTAGTTAACAGCCATCGATCGATCGCTCGGGTTCGATAGCGTAACTGCAGTCAATCGCTCGGGTTGATTAGAGCCCAACGCCTTGCTCGGCTTGATTAGAGCCAATGCCTCGCACACTGCAGCAGCGTCACGACGAGAAAGCAGATCGCTCCGCCCCGACCTCCCACCATAACCGGCAACTCCCGAAATTTTCCTCCCCTCGCTTCTACCACGGTTTTTCCGTCATGGATGGCCCAAAGAATGTCATGCAGATCGTCTCGGCCGCCCGGGATGAAAAGCCCATTTTACATCATGATTTTTGTCATAGAAGTAGGAGCCCACCACATCTTTGATGATACCGGGTTTTGTCACAATTATCGTCATAGAAGTGTCATATGTATGACAGAAAAAAAATTCGTTCGGCCCAAAATGTCACGGATGTGTCTTTTTTTTAGTGCGCTGGACAGACTGAGACAACACTTCATCACGCCCTCGTTGGAGGGCGGTCACCGGGCTTCAAGCGAACGGAAGGACAAGAAGATGAAGATCCAAGCCTGGGTGTAGCCTGCATGGGGAGGCAGCGGCGGCAGCACGAGCATGGCATCGAGCTTGCACAAACAGACAGTTGCAGCTTGCAAGAGTAGCATGCGCAATGAGCTGGTACATCACATCCCTGATTATATCTAATTCAAGTCTTCAATTTCTGGCCAATAGTTAAAACTGACGGTGTTGTAAAACTGCTTGTATGTAGGGAATCTATGAGAAAATGAAACCAATTTCTACTTATTTTATAACTCCCCAATCAATCTTGGTGAGTGAATCGATGTATCTAATCAAGTTTCGGTGCAAACATCCAAGCTCATTTTGTTCTTGAGCACGAAGTGTCTAATGAACATCTTGCTAATGAAGGATTTGATGCAAACATTTTACATGCTCACGGTGATGAACATATAGTGTCTAATGAGGCATCTAATGCAAGCATTACGCAAGCTCCCATTGAAGGATTTAGTGTCTAATGATGATCTGCTATGTTGATAGAGACATAGAGATTTGCGGGCATTGATGACAAGCAAATTATAGTGCATTTTCATGGCTTGAGGAAGCGTCGAGGCCATCTACCGAAAGTCCCGTATCATGACAAGCGTAGCATAAATACTTTTCTAATCTGTTGTTTGAAACTATTGGCATACTTGTGCGGGATAGATATATTGATATGTAGTTTGCGCCTGGTTATAGGTGCAATTACACTTCGATATTTTCAGCCGGAACGAATAATTCAAGCGGTATGAGACCATGTTTGTAGTCCTTGTACACCATGTTGCATTTTTGTTTTTGGTGCTTGCATCATTTAGTGTTTATAATCTGAACTACTTTGGGTCATTAGCTGGTTTTCAAAGTGGATGTAGCTTCACATTTCTCAAGTTATGTTGATTTCCGGAGTGCAAGTGCCTTCGTATTTTTTAAGTTAAATGTTTTCCCAGTAACTTGAATTCGTGGATCTGCCACTTGCACACAAATCATACGAATGCAGTCTGAATTAAATGAAATGCAGGGACTTACGCTAGCTCGTTGTACAGGCTCACTACAGCTCTGCTTGCGCTTGGGATGTCCCATGTACAAGTCCATGTTACCACTTGCTTGGATGTGCAGGCCTTGTGCTCCTTGCATCACCCTCTGCATTTTTTGCACGGCGAATGGCTGATCAAATAAGAGGAATCAAGCTTGCTGTTGTACCGGAGGACAGATACTTACAAGGTTATACGGGTGTGCAGGATGTGTACCAGATCCCGTAGCGCCGTCATGCTTCGCTAAAAAATGGATTTGGTTGTTTCAGATGATATCTCTATAAGAAATAAGAGTTAAAGTTAGACTTGGATAGGCGCGTAAGCTAAGAGAGCAGTGAAAGGATATCCAAACATCGTCGGAACAGAGCACAAGGGAGTGATGTGTGGATACCTAGTTCGGGCGGCGTTTGGGCATGCTCGCCTAGCTAGAGTCTTGGTCACTTGAGCCGTTGAGGTGATCTTTGGCGTTGGCTGGCCGCGGACAGATGCAGATCTTGAGTGGCAGCAGAGTGCTACGATGCGGTGGACGAGACCGTTGGTGAAGCCCCACGGCCTCGGGGGGCGGAGGCGCGACGATGTGCTCGGTGAAGTAGCCCCGGTGAGCTGGGAGATGGCGTCGGTGAAGCGCACCTGATGCGGTGGAAGTCGGTGTCTGTGAGGCACGTCGATTTCGGCGGCCGACGTTGTCGGTGGACCACCCGGTGCGGTGGACAAGGGCGTAGATGAGGTAGCTCCGGTGCGGTGGTGAAGCGCGACCGTCGTCTTCGTCGTCATCATTTGGCACAGAGGTGGGGAAAGAGACGAGACAAGGGGCGATTCAAACTTTTCTTGGGTTGGCGGCGAATTAGGGATTTGAGCAATCTGGTAGCGGAAGGGGCGGTGGAGAAGGGAGATTTTGCGGGGCTGGAATTGGGGCGCGGATATTTCAATCCGAAGCGTGGAAGCGAACTTATTTTGTCTTCGTCCTTTTGGGCGGGGGGGAGGGTGAGTGAGGGAGGGTGGGTGGCTGGGTGCTACTGCGTCCGTCCACACACGCGACCACCACGACCACGACCACAGTGCGCCTACATTTGAGAATGCAAACAAATCTTCTTTCATTTGCAAAGCGAATCTGTATGTATTACCATGCCTGTGTTTTCCTTGCAATAATTAGTCATTCGAAACGAGATACTATAAATTAATTAATGAGGAGTTATTTGAAAAAAAATCGAAACGGTATCCACGCTAATGTGGATTAGAGTGTGTGTCACATAATTAGTTATTTGAATTAGAGTGTGTGTCACATAGCGATCTCCAATTCTAACGTGGATTTCACATTTCACTGTATCCACGCTACTTTTTTAATACAAATTCATATGTATATGATGAACACCATGGTAGTGAGAAAACTTTTGGATGGATTCAAACATATGACCTACAAAATAGCACAACAAATCGAGTCAATGTCAACTTTTCGAAACCTACTATGGCACGAATTCGAAATAATTACCCATATGCATGGTGCTCAGTTCAAATCTTACAATGTACACTGAATTGAAACATCGATATTAAGTCTCATACTATCTACATTCAAATGTTGTTTTAGCCCCCCCCCCTTTTACGCTACATACTTCTGTATCGGTCAATCTTCCTCTCCTAACCACCTTAGGAAGCTATCGGTTTCCAACACACATCCATTATTTCTCTCCATGTTTCGATCTCTAACTCTCTCAACTACACAACCCCCTTTTTCCACTCTGTTACGAATGTATTCACCTCACACACCCGCCATTGCACCCCATGCCGAGCTCTCTCTCTCTCTCCTTCTCCCTCTCACCCTCTCACGCAAAATACATGCATTGCCTATCTAGCCCCCCAACCTCTTGTGCACACGCACACACGTTGTCTATCTAGGACACTCCCTCGAGACTGTCTCACTCTTTCTTCTGCACGGCGGGCCACACTCGCTCAATCTCGCTCTCTTTATCTGAGTCTCGTTTGACCTTGTTTTCTTTCACACACAAATGGTATATCTCCCTATTTGGGCCTCGATCGACACACTCTATACTCTCTAACACAGATTGCCTATCTAGGTCAGTCCATCGAAGCCGCCCCCACTCTTTCGACCTCATGGCGGGCCATGCTCTCTCTCTCCCTCCCTCTCTCTCTCTCTCTCTCTCTCTCTTTGTATGTCTCGATTGACCTCGCTCTTTCTCGGACAAAAACGATATATCACCATAGTTTGAGCCCAATTCGACTTATTCACATTGTATACTATCTCACGCACATTGTCTATCTAGGTCACTCTCTCCAACCCGTCTCACTCTTTCGATCGCACGACGACCCTATGTGATCGATCGACCTTGCTTCCTCTCGCGCACAAAATATATCTACACTTTTGTGACTGGATCATCTCTCAAGCTCTATCTTACAGCCCTCACCCTTGCCAAAAGCTCAATCCGACAATATCTCTCCAGAGCATATATATTTGTTCCATGAATTTCGGACCACACTCACTTTGTCTCTCTATCTATATGTCTCTCGATTGACCTCATTTTCTCACGTCGTATCTTCCACACATTGAAGCTACCTCTCCATCCCTCGCAAAGGCGGAGCTATTTACATTGCGAGGGGCACTCCAACCTTGGATTAATTTGTGTAGGCATTTATTCCGGTCGGTTTAGATTATATTTTCGTAGCATTCGGCCCACAACTACTCGAAACACCGCTGCAACCCCCGCAACTCCCCTAGTTGATTTCCCTCTAGCTCGGTCATCGCTCTCTCGCACGTCCTTTCTCGCCTTCAACGTCGCATCATGGTATTATTGCAAAAAAACTGTGTTTCTCTCTTTAATTATTATAAATAAGCTACGAAACTACACACCGATAGTCCACTTGGAATGGAACAAATTTGGACCCACAAATTAAAGTGCTACAAACTACACACCGAGGGGCCCACATGTCATGAAACAAATTTGAACCCATATACAAATTAAAAAATAAAGGACGAGGATCGAACATGCGACCAGGGCCTTCAAGACGCACGTCAATAGGCAACACACGTAGAACAACAATGTTTGTTGTACCTCCCTTTGTTCACATATTGTTTTATATTACCACAACCTATTTAATTGATAACATGTAATATTATTTTTAGTACTATTCGCCTTCACTTACTGGTGGGTTCCATGTGTGCCCTCTCTCTCTCCACCCCTTCCGCGTTTAGACGCACGGGCAAACACGAAGAACTCACGGGCGATGTTGCCGTTGACCATATCTGGACGCATTCATAAGTTACGGCACCAGTTTCACGTGCTAGCAGCACTAGTCAGTGTGTACGTGCAATGCACGTTAATTTGGAAGTATTTTAAGTGCATGCGGATATTAAGTTGGATATTATTTGCTTGTTATTATGTGATTAGAACTATTTTTGGCATGAAATTAACTGCATGCTAAACGTGTTGAGCGCTCGACATTGAAGCAGTCTAGGTCGTTGGATGACAAGGAATACATGTGGCTTGATGATGTTTTATATTTAATTTGATATGGCTCTAGCAGAACATTCAATCGATCAAATCATAGATTTCGTTCAGTCTGACTCCAACTTTAAATTATACGACGATCGATCTAAAATAAACGGAAATGATAAACATTCGGATTTTAAGCATGGAAATCCGAACGTTTTCCATGGCAAATTTAGATTACGCGGCGGCGGTGGGGGCGTCTTGCTGTGGGAAGCAACTCCTCTGCCGTGCTCTGTGTGTTGTCGGGCCACTGACCGACGGCGACGGCGGCGTCTTGCACCGTTGTTGGCGTACTCCTGGATGTTGGCCCTAGCTTCAAGGAAGGCCACACTATTCTGGACTTCGGTCTCCAAGAGCGAGTCAACTGCCGGGAGGAGGCGACTGGCGTTGGTGCAAGGAAGCGGTCGACAGCGGCCATCGGCTGCCGAGGGGGCGCGGCACCAGCTGGGACGGCGCTATCAACAGCGCGCAGCGAACATTCGTGTGCACGGCACGGCACCGCACGCACTTACGCGTCGATTACGACAGCGCATCTTGTTGGCGGCGCCGGCGAACGCTAACGGGCGCAGGCGTCTTGCGTCGGTCTGCAAGAAGCGCTATCTGTTGGCAGTGCATCGGCGCGTGAAAGTCGGCGGGGACCTCATGGAACTGTGTGGCATCAAGCTCGGCGACAATGTGCGGCTCCCAGCCCATCAATGCCACGGGGATGGGCGCTGGCGCAGTCGGGGCGATGGGAGCCGGAACGGGAGCGGGGACAGGCACGACGTCTTCCCGCAAGGCTAGTTCAAGCTCGTCCCAAAGCGCCTTATGTTCTTGAGACTCCGGCTGGGTGTTTTCCTCAGGAAATTGGAAGACTAAGGGCAAACCATCGTGATGCGGCATGGCGTACGTTTAGGTCAGGTTGGTTGGAGGTAGACGACAGGAGAATCGGAGAGGAAGAGAGAAGATTGTAGCGATACCGGGTAGTGCAGGGTTGATTTTAAACTGTGGCACCGGCGACATTAAAAGTGGGAGCAGTTGGGATGAAGGTGGGTGGAGAGCTGGTCAAAGGCTCGCCTCCGGTGAGCTCAAGACAATGATGCTGCCGCACGCCTCCTGTCATCCAGCATAGCGGTTCGCTCTGCACGCCTCCCGTCGACTCACACGCTTGCTCGGATGGCACTGCCGATGAGAAGCGGGACTCGTGGCGGGGCGAACGCCCACGGTTTCAATAGTGAAAGCGTTAAGCCTTAACGTGTGAGGTCTTTGTTCCAAAGTACCTTGGCTCTTCATTTGTGCAACTTGTCATAAGCAGCTTGTCTCAAATTGAAGAAAAATTATGAAGTAATATTTGTGCCATATCATGTGACCATGCTCGGTTTCAAGAATTTATGGTCACTTTTGGATTTTCTGAAATTTAAGATCCAGGATTGAAACAATATCATAGCTCGCATCATGCAATAAATTTTCAAGCCATACATCTGTCTGTTGTATTTCTTAAGAAAGGATTTGGTCAAACATTTTGCTTAGTTAGACTTGAGACAAGTTATATATGCGAGCAAAAGGATAATCCCTCCGTGCGAGTGCATTGCCCGATATATTAACTCAAGTACTAGGCACGAACAAAGCGGGCTCAATTCTGTGCTCATCTGGTGTAGTAGTAGTAGTACTAGGCAATGCAGTTGTGGGTGACCTTAGCGGCGGCGAGGGAATTGAACCGTGCTTGGCACGGTAGGTAACGTTGTCTAGTTACTTTTTTTGAACACAATGTTGTCTAGTTACTAAAGCATCCCTCTGTTGTTCATCGGTAGTCATTATGGACCGGGGACATGAGGGGAATTTCCTAGGGCTGGAATTCTGGCCGCCAGATATTTCGACTCGGAACGCGGAGGCTCGACTGGTTGGGGTTGCCTAATGTGCGTACCACGCACGTCACCAGAAGGACACGAGCCTGGTTTTTATTATTTTTATTTTTTTAGGATCAACACGAGCCAAGGTCTGGCTGGTACGCCGTTGGGTCCTAGCATTCGAGAATACGAAAGGAACCTTTTAAGTTGCCGAACGAATCTATGTGTATTACAATGCCCGTATTTTCTTTGCAAATACTAATCTCAACGTGGTAATTGATTTATGACGAGTTGTTGAATTAGAGTGAGTTTGTGATATAGTGATCCCAACGTGGATTTCACATTTCATGGTATCCCTGCTATTTCCAATGCAAATTCAAATTTAAAAGATGAACAATATGGATGTGAGAAAACTTTGTATGTATCAAGCATATGACCACACACACACACACACACACACACACACAGACACCCACAGACGAACACAACAACAATCCAATAAGTATAGTGCATCTATTTTTCCAAACCATGCATGTATGACACGAATTCAAAAATACTCCTTTTGTTCCTAAATATTAGTCTTTTAGAGATTTAAACAAGCGACTACATACGGAGCAAAATGAGTGGATCTACACTCTAAAATATGTCTATATACATCCGTATGTGCCAGTCCACTTGAAATCTCTAAGAAGACTAATATTTAGGAACAAAGGGAGTAAAATGTAAGACATGCATGGTCCTCAATTCAATATTTAAAATGAACATGAAACTGAAACGTGAATATTAAGTCTAGTACTACAGTACATGCAAATGTTGTGTTTAATTAGGCGGAGCTATGATTGTCGGGGGTCACCCCTCGACCTTAGATAAAATTGTGAAGCTCTGTTTAGGGTTGTTTAGATTATATTTGTCCCCACCCTCCCAACCACCGATTGGTTGTGCACCACCCCACCCCTCCTCCCCGGGAGAATATCATGTGTCCCCATAGCTTAGATGCTATATGCCGATACGAGTTGCTTGGAGCTTGTAGATCTAAGATATAGCAGTTCACATGATGTCTTAATATTTTTACAGGAAACCTTGATGAGTTCGAGAATTGCAGACAATTTGTACAAAAACTACTCAGATGCCCTTGGATCCCATATCCAACGACCTCGAAGCTCGTATCACCGTAGCATCTAAGATGAAGGAGGACATCATATTCTCCTGTATGTAAGAATATCATGTGCTACCACACCTTAGATGCTTTGGTGATACAAGCTCTTCGGAGCCGTTGGATTTGTGACCCAACGCCTCCTCGGTGGTTCGAATGGTTTTTTGCAGAAAAGCCCCCAAATAGTTCGGCCACTGCTTACAAGCACAAAGACTGATCAGATGCCATTGGATCTTAGATCAAACGACCTCGAAGCTCGTATCACCACAGCATCCAAGCTGTGAGAGCACCTTATGTTTTCTCGCACGGGAGAATATGAGGTGCTCCCACACCGTAGATTCTATGGTGATACGAGTTCACAGAGATCTAAGGCCCACTGTAGGAGGTTTGAATGTTTTTGCAATATACGGCTGAGAGAGTTTGGGAATTGCGCATAAAGTACAAGTACTATGCATGTGCCATCTGATCACTGATCATACGACCTAGATGCTCATATCATTGTAGCGGGTAATTAAGCTATGGGGAGCACCTAATATGAGCAACGGGGAGCCGTTGGATCCAAGATGCAGCGGCACACACGAGGCTTGAATGTTTTATTTGCAAAAAAGAAACCTTTGGAGAGTTTGGAAATTGTGCATAATTACAAAGACTACTCCCAAGCCATTGCATCCTACTTCCAACGGTGTAAAAACTCGTATCACCATAGCATCTAAGCTGCGGGGTGGATGTGATATTCTATGCCGCTGTCATTTTTTTTTGTAAACTTGCAAAATACATGTAACTTGTGCCATTACTTGTCTAACCGCGCAAAGTGTTTGTTCAAAAAACCATCCTACACTGAAATATCGGAACAACACACGGGGATCCCACTTGTCATTAATCAAATTTGGACCTAAAACTAACAAATCTGGAAGACGAGATTCGAACTGGCAACCTGGACTACAAAGCGTAAGTTGATAGCCTGAAACAACAATGGTTGTTGTCTTTGTCCCATAACTTGATTTTATACAGTATTACGTTGAGTAGAGTAGAGGGAGTGCCTCGTCTACACGTGCATGACCGTTGACTCACTTACTGGTGGGTCCCAGAGTCTGCGATCTCTCTCTTCTCTCCATCATCTAACCTTTGCACGGGCACACACGAAGAGCGGCGCTAGCTTGCCGTGGTGTTATTACAACTAAAAAAAGCTTGGAAAATAGAAGAATCGCCTAGAACAAGAGACGTTGTGGCTGGTCGAGACGGAGCTAACCACACCTATCCTCCGTGCCATGTTAGCATGATGAAGCTGTGTGGCTAGTGGGGTGTTTTCGACCGACTGGCTGGGTCCCGAGGTCGAACCCTAGGTACTACGTCTGATACAGTAAATTTTTACACGCACATTTTTCCTCCGTGCCGAGACATGGCACACCCTACCGCGCGGTTTTGGGGTCCTCCCGGGTGGTGCATGCATATATTCTTCTTGACGTGGGACGCCCTACCGCGCGTTTTTGCCGAAGCAAGTAAATAGATGAGTCATCAAATCATGAAAGACCACTTTTCCCGCCGAGTACATCAGTGAAGCACGGTGGCTACCTAGTTGGGCTTGTTCGACCGATTAGCTAGGCCGCCACCACATTTGTTTTTTCACCCCTTTTTTTATCTACTTGTCGGTAGGTAAATTTAAATATCCACTGCGGCATTGCTCTGGTGTTTGAGTGCGGCAGGATTTTTAATTTTTTGATTGACGGGAGCAGGCGTGGCAGGATTTTTAATATTTTGATTGACGGGAGCAGGCGCGACAACAATTAGTCACGATGACTCCGCCTGTAAAACCCACTGCTCCCTAATGTGAGAAGTCGTCGATTGGTGTTTTACCATGGTGAAAACCAAAAGATTCCCCGCTCCTCGGCTGGCTCCCTCCGCCTTCCCGTAGATTGCATTGCCTTTCAACCGTTTCGCCCCCTGCATCACCAACGTCGTGCGCCTCGAGAAGCAGAGGGACTTCGGTGGTGTTTAGGCGCCCTCTGCATGGGCATGTCCATGTCTCGACACAACATGACCGTTGGATCAAACTCAGACGGTGCAAATCAGTCACTGTAGCACAAAGCGTGTGGGTGTGTTTGGTTGCATTCTCATCTCAATATAGTGTGTAAGTCACCTTACGAAAACCAAATAATCCCAAAACACTTAGGCACGGTACATTAACTCCCTCCTCGTTTCTTATTTTGTGACATATCAACCAATAAGAGACGTGGGCCGTGCATGCTTTCAATGACTTGAGACTAATAAACATGACATGTAGTGGTTAGTTCATTGCATGCAATGCTATTAATTAGCAAAAAGACATTAAGTTTTCTCGTTTTCCTCTCCGCCTTGGTCGCGGTGCACAATGTAAGATGACTTACACACCTAGACGGGGTAGTTGTTTCCTCTTCGTGTATTTGTGTTAACCTACTAGTGTGGACTCATGCACCCTTCATGCACTCTGCCAAACACCCAAAAGTGGGTCGAGAAGGGAACTTTTGCTCCCATCCCGTGCACCCTTCATACACCCTGCCTAACACTATTCGTGCTTCATATGGTTCATGTTTCGTGGAGTACTGTAGCACCGTACTCTCCGTGCGCTGTAGACCTAGTTCTGTTAACATTGATCTCACCGTTCATTCTCGACCGGACAGTCGAGAAAGCGGTACTATGTTACTACATTATTGTTCATATAGTTGACATGCGCACAACATCATTTGTTGTCGTCATATCTTACTACACTAGCAACAAGATTATGTAGTACTGACGTATGAACCACTGCACATGCCTAGTAGTAGGGGCACTGTGTATGTTCAAGTGGCTGCAGTGTTTCGCACTCCTCCGTCGTAAGAATGGAAACGCTTGCTCTAATCATTTTCTTCTTCAGAAAAACAGTGGACACGCTCTACCGTGCGGATCCTCCTCCATCCATGAACTAAATTACTCACTTTCGCCGACGTGTGGGACAGCCAGCATCGGGGTCCACCAGCTATGCACTAAATTACTCCGTAGTAGAGTGATGGTAGACTACCCCAATCGAAGCGCCACAGTAATGCCCAATGAGCCGTCAAATCACAAAACCCCCTCCTTTCCAGCAGTAAGTTGGACGGACGAAGCAACCATCATTTCACTCATCTCTCTCAGCTTCCTCTCTACCCAACCCTCGCTTCTCCCTCATCTTCTTCCTCATTTCTTCAAGAAAACCCCGACCTGCTTCTGCCATTGTTCTTGTCTCCCAAAGAAGGAAAGGTGAGTGCATCAATGATGTTGATTCTGGCCAAGGCCCGGTCTTGCAACCCCGAGACTGATCTTATAACTCCCTCTCTTTTCTTCTTTTGGGTTTGTGGTTATGGTTTTTTTTCTTTTTTTTCTATTTGACAGTTTCTTGATGGACGCTGGAGCACCGGCCGAAGTGATGTCTATGGCTCTGGCCAAAACCGTCGAGGCTCATGGTACGAAGAAGCAAGCACCCCCTTGAGACTACATGAGACAAGCTCAAAGCCATCGCCCATTCCAAGCCCCCTCTCCGGATCCCTCATTAAGCAAGTCCAGGTAATATCTCTTCTTGATGATCTTTTCTCGATCTTGATCGTGTTTTTCATCTAACACGCAGTACTAGTACTAGTAGTACAACTTTACAGGTGATCTTGCATGTGATTTTGTGTGCCAAATAGCGGTTCTAAATTCCTCTTTTGACCAAAACATGCAAGAGGTTGACACTGATTTCTTATAGATTGCTTTAACTACTCCTTCTGTCCCAAATTTCTTGTCTTAGAATTGTCTAGATACGGATGTATCTAATACTAAAATGTGACTTGATACATCCGTATCTAGACAAATCTAAGACAAGAATTTTGGGACGAGGGAATACTATAATTTATCAATGCTACCTTTGAAGAGGGTATATTTGCCTCAGTAACTTGTGTTATGGATATTGCAAGTAATCCCTCTGGTCTCATGCCTTTGAAGACATGTTCTAGTGTCTTTGTTCACTCATTTCTGTGCGTACATGTAGTCATATACGGAGTATAATATCGAAAATCATCTTATATTTCTGAACGGAGGTAGTAATAAAATATGGTTTCTGTTTGAATTAGAACCAGGTCCGTGATGGAGATGAAGTTCTCAAAGTCATGCCATGTGAACTGGAAGACCTGAGGATGAGTTCTACTGCTAAACTATCCAGCTGTTGTGTCCTTGTCGCCACGTGTCCTGAACTAGTGTTTTCCTGTAGCATTGTTGTCAGGCGTGTTCTCGAGGCTGTACTTGACCACAACAATTTCTTGGTTGTGCCTTCGATTACGAAGGGTGTGGTTCTTGTAAAGCTTCCCAACAAATCTGATGCGGCACGTCTTCATGATCATGTTTATGAGTGGAAAGACCACCGAGGGAGTCCTGGACTAGGGGGTGTCCGGATAGCCGAACTATCATCTTTGGCCGGACTCCTAGACTATGAAGATACAAGATTGAAGACTTTGTCCCGTGTCCGGATGGGACTTTCCTTGGCCTGGAAGGCAAGCTTGGCGATACGGATATGTATATCTCCTACCATTGTAACCGACTCTGTGTAACCCTAACCCTATACGGTGTCTATATAAACCGGAGGGTTTTAGTCCGTAGGACGAACAACAATCATACCATAGGCTAGCTTCTAGGGTTTAGCCTCCTTGATCTCGTGGTAGATCTACTCTTGTACTACCCATATCATCAACATTAATCAAGCGGGGTAGGGTATTACCTCTATCGAGAGGGCCGAACCTGGGTAAAACATCGTATCCCTTGTCTCCTGTTACCATCCGCCTAGGCATGCAGTTCGGGACCCCTACCGAGATCCGCCGGTTTGACACCGAAATTGGTGCTTTCATTGAGAGTTCCTCTGTGTCGTCACCTATAGGCCCGATGGCTCCTTCGATCATCAACAACGACGTAGTCCAGGGTGAGACTTTTCTCCCCGGACAGATCTTCTTATTCGGCGGCTTTGCACTGCGAGCCAATTTGCTAGGCCATCTGGAGCAGATCGAAAGCTACGCCCCTGGCCATCAGGTCAGATTTGGAAGTTTAAACTACACGGCCGACATCCACGGAGACTTGATCTTCGACGAATTCGAGCCACAGCCAAGTGCGCAGCACTGTCTCGATGGGCACGATCTAGCTCTGCCGCCGACGATGTCCCGAGGCCGCACCGATGTCGCTCGACCCTTAGCTCGGAGCCGACTCCCCGATCGAGGGCGAGTGGTTGGACACCGCCACGGGGGCTACGATCTCAGCGGCGATTGAGCGAACTCCATCCTGTCCTTCATGAAGGCAGAATCGCAAGGTGCGGACTCCTCTGCGGACTCCAACCCTCAGCGCCCCTGCGAATCGAATCCGATTGGGCGCGGTCATGGAGTTCACTGCGCGGACATCTTTCGGCACTCGCCCTTTGGTGACATCTTGAATTCACTAAAGTCTCTCTCTTTATCGGGAGAGCCTGGCGGACTACGGTCGGGAAGGTTGAGATCGGACGACGAAGAAATTCAACACCCACCCACCACCCACTTTGTAGCCCTTGCCGATGATTTAACCGACATGCGACTTTGACTCGAAGACATCGGCGGTATGGGCGGCGATGCGGAGGCGACAAGACCAGCGCCTACGAGGCTGGAAGGCCACCTCATCATACGACATATACATGGTAGACATCCCAAAAGATGGGAGCGGCGATGGAACAACGGAGGATGACCTCTCCAAGAAGCAACCGAAGCGTCAACGTCAGCGGCGCCGCTCTAAATCCCGCCACAGCAAAAACAATGATTCCGGCACGGAGATAATAACACCGGACAAAGTGCGAAGACAACCCCTCGGCGGGACTCGGCGCAAGAGGAGGAGAAGCAAGTCCGCACGACGAAGGCAGCGAAAGAGAGGTAGAGGGCGATAATTATCGCCTCCCTCCGAAGGCGAGGCAAGCCTCGATTGACGGCAATTGCGTCGTGCGGAGGATCTGCCGAACAGGGGCGTTTCAAACGCAGGCTTATGGCCACGGCAAGCAGCCTCAAGAAAAAGCAGCAACAACTTAGAGCTGACCAAGACACGCTGGGCGATAGATGGACTGAAGTCCTCGCGGCCAAAGAGTATGAACTCGAGCGCCCCTCAAAAGCTACCCCAAGCGCGGGCCGTTGCCTCGATCGGAGGAGGAAGCACCCAAGTCACCGGCGCCGCGACATGGCAGACCGGCCACCCGTGGCGCGACAGAGAAGCCTCTCGGCCCTCCGCTCAAGCCGCACCCGGCGCCGATCAAAAGTACCAAGGCACGGAAAACGCGCGCGGACTTGCGAGATATATTGGAGGATAAGGCAAAACATACAAGATCGATCTACGGATCGCGTCGGCACCAACGACTCGGGATGATTACCGTCACGCGAGATCTGACAAACCCGGCGGGCGAACCACGATGAACAAAGCTCATATGAGCTACGCCGTGATATATTATCTGAGGCGCCCACACCCACTATGCTTCGCGAGATGAAGTAATGGATCATCAAATCCACGAGGGCTTCAAACCGTAAACATCGAATCATATGATGGTACCACAGATCCTGCGGTGCGGATCGAGGACTATCTCCTCCATATCCACGTGGCCCACGGTGATGATCTACATGCCATCAAATACCTCCCACTCAAGCTTAAAGGACCAGCTCGACATTGGCTCAACGACTTGCCGGCAGAATCAATTGGTTGTTGGGAGGACACGGAAGCCGCATTCCTTGATAACTTCCGGGCACATATGTGCGACCACGAGACGCCGATGACCTCAGCCACATAATTCAGCAGCGGAAGAATCGGCGGACAATTACGGACACGGTTCCTAACCAAGAAAAATCAAATCGTTGACTGTTCGGATCAGAGGCCCTTGCAACCTTCAAACATAACATCGCGATGAGTGGCTAGCCCGGCACCTAGGGCGGAAAAGCGAAATCCATGGCAGCCCTCACCACACTCATGACTCACTTTTGCGTGGGAGAGGACAGTGGCTAGCTCGTAGTAACAACTTGACCAAAAACCCTGGTAGTTCGGATACCAAGGACAACAATGGCGGTCGCGTCGCAACAAGAACAAGCGCCGCATTAAAAGCGATAATGATGAAGATATGGCGGACAATGCGGATTGAGCTCTAAACCCGGTCAGCGGAAGAAGCCATTCAAAAGAAATACCGGGGCCCGTCAACTTGGACCGAATACTCGATCGCTTGTGCGGATACATGGCATCCCGAAAAGCCAGCCAACCACACCAACAGGGATTGTTAGGTGTTCAAGCAAGCAGAGCAAGTTAAGTGCGAACTCAATGACAAGGGCTGCATAGCGATGGCGAGGAAGAGCCCGGCCGCCCGAACAATAGAGGACGAAGGGTTTCCCCACAAGTGCGGACGGTGAACATGATATACGCATAACCCATATACCCAAAGGGAGCAGGCGTGCACTAAGGGGCGTATATGCGATGGAGCGATCGCCCAAGTTCAACCCATGGTCTTCTGCCCGATCACCTTTGATCGAAGGACCACCCACTAGCATCCGTCACGGCGGATTCGCGCGTGGTTCTTGACCCAATTATTGGCGGATTTCACCTCACGAGTCACGATGGGCGGCGGTAGCAACTGAACCTGCTTTATCGGGATCGGTCGCAAAATGGGCATAGACCCCTCAAAGATTAAACCCACAAAGACGACCTTTAAAGGCGTAATACCAGGTGTAGAGCCCAATTATGCTGGCTCAGTTACACTCGAAGTGGTCTTGGATCCTCGGATAACTTCCGGCGAAGAGTTAATCTTCAACATAGTCCCGTTCCGCGGCTATCACGCGATCTGCTCGGACGAACCGCATTGCAAAGTTCAATGCGGTGCCGCTTACTACATACCTCAAGCTCAAGATGCGAGGCCCTCAAGGAGTAATCACGGTCAATGGAAACATCGAGCGCTCTCTCCGAGCGGAGGAGCACACGGACCCTCTCGGCGGAGGTGCAAAGCAGCCTCTCACAGCAATTCTCGAGTCTGGCCACTAAACGTCCGGACACTGTCAAGCACGCCCGGAGTAACCTACAACAAGACCGCCTGGCACGATCCAAGAATGCGTAGCAATCCGGCCCCAACCCCAGCCCTCGCGAAACCGCAAAGCCAGTACTAGGCGTACATAACTACGCTCTGGAGATACCATGGGCATAAGGGGAAGGGCATGACCACGACACGCCCAGAATGCGGCTCAACCGCACTAGGGGCTCCCAATTGTGTCATTCTTTTTATTTCTTCTTTTTTCTTACTTCCAGGACTCCGTTTTCCAGAAGTCCTGTCCGGCACTAGAATCGCTGAACTCACGATGCAACAGCCAGGGAAGCAGAAAGCTACGCCGAGTGTTCAGGTGGTCCCTATTACAAGCAGTATACATGTTTTACATACCATCCCGCAGCTTACCCCTGGAGGGGGTGTAACACCCCAAAAATTTAACCAGGTGTTAGTTATTAAAATTTTGCCAAGAGTTTAAAATTTTTGCCTGCAAGAATATCTCTGTTGATTTCAAAACTTTTCTTTTAATATTAAGGAGTTTTTCCAAGTGGGTCCTTAAAAAAACATTTTTGGACTTCTATGCCCTCTCATTAAAACAATTTCCTAATCAGTAGATTTATTTATTAAATTATTCCACCCTGAGCTATATTCATTAAAATGACTTGTTTTTAGTTTTGGAGCTCTTTTTGTACTACAACCATTTGATAAATTTAACTAAAAATCCAACCAAAATTTGGAGATGTCATGTGATGTCTCTAAATCAATTTTTTGCAATAATATATTTCATTCATTGCATATTTTGAGTGCTACACATGTTTTTCCTCTCTGGTCCAGTGGGCAATTTTACACTACAACCCTTTTAAATATTTGTTTCTAGCTTCCACCAAAATTATGGGATGTCAATAGCAGCATATGATTCCATTATATGCAATTATCCTAGGATGTTCTTTGAAGATTTTGAGTAAATTAACCTAATCTTCATTCTGGTCCATCAAGATGGTTTGTACAGCATCCCTATTATTGCTTGCTCTTTGGCCTTTGATTCCTTCTCCTACTTGTAGTCCTCCATGCTAAACCCCTAAGTCCAGGAGCATGCAACCATTGGCATATTTCTGGTTCATGAAATAATGCCACTCACATCTGTCCAGATTTGAAGTTACGCAAAACTTGCACTAGCAAGTTTGTGCTTTTCACCAAGTAACCTCACCACCCTCTTGTGCATCCAAGGAGACACTGATCGGGAGATTTGGCCCCTCAAGAAAAGCCTAAGTGCTGTGGCATTTTGTCAAACACACAGGTGCATGATCGATTTGACATGAGCTATTGTTGGCATTGTGAACTTGGCCACTGAACAAACCACCTTGTCCCCTGAGCTTCACTCTATCAACAACCTAGCTCTGTTGCTTGCCAACCTCACTGTGACCTGTGGCGTGCCACGGCATTGTGTCGAACACCTTCGTGCGTGCCTTTGGGCGCGCCAGGCCAGCGTGTTACCGAGCCGCGCCGAGCCGACACGTTGGCCCCCACGGTTTTGGCCCGCCTCGCAGCGCCACGCCACGCACTAACCTCCTCACAAAGCACGCGCCAAGCCGCCATGGCAGCCAACAGCGCCGCCGACAGAGCTTTTGGCGGCATGCCGGCGTCCGCAGCGCGCCTCTTCCACGGTCGGCGCCGCCTAAACCTCCTCCGCTCGCCACCTGCCCCTGTGAACAGTGCAAACTTATCACCTCGCCCGTCGGCTAGCTACCATCGTCGCCACGACGCCCTAACGCTACAGGGAGGCGGTTCGTCGTCGTCCTTATCGCCGGCCGCATCGAACCGACCTCCACCGCCTATATAAGGGCCCCGGAGCTCCATCTAGCCCTCGATCAACCTCCAGTGATCCTCCTAGAGCTACCACGGCCAGCAGTCGAGGAGGGGAAGGCCTTCTTCCCCGAGTCCGGCCGGTTCGGTCGCCGCCTCGCTCCGGCTGATTCCATCGCCACCAGTGCCCCTCCCTCTCCATTCTCTCCACCAAGAACTCCCCCTTCCTCTCGCGAGTGCAACCCCTCGATCAATTTTGGTCGGAGACCACCGCAGCCCCAAACTCACTATCCACCCGAACGCCGGCTCCGCCCTTGGCTCGTCGCCGGCAACTCCGTCCACGTCGGCGACCATGGCGGTACCCATAGACTCGTCTCGACCCTCGAGCACACCCATATCCTCAGATCGCCAAGAGCGCCCCGTTCGCGGCAAAACCTCGCCGAGCTCCGCCTCCGATTGGTCGGAGGGGAAGCGGCGCGCATGGCTGGTCAAACGACCCGATGGGCAAGCGGGCCCACCGTCGATGACCAGCGCTTTGTCCACGCGGGGGTAAGTGGACGCGCCTTTTTCCCGAATACGCCTTCGACGTGTTTTTCTTTTCTGTTTTATTTTATATAGCAGATTTTGACCAAACTTTGACCTGCTGTATATTTTTAAATATAACTCCAAATGAATTAATTCTTTTTCCTACCTCTCTCAAATATTGTCTAGTTTATTTTAGGATTTATTTGAAAAAATTTCAGAACAACTTTTGTGTTGTTTTTATTTTTGTGTTAATTCTTTTATATTTTCAAAATAGGATTTTTGAAGAGAGGAGAAATATTTCAAGAGTTTGAAATGCACCCTGCCTTCCCATGACCTGAAGGCAAGCATTCTGAACCCTGGCATGATATTTTTGAGTGTTTGTTGACACATTTATCACACTACCTCCTTTTTGGGGAAATTGTTATTTCATGTGAGATGATCATGTGCATGGATGCATATTTGTGATTTCCATGCTGTTGGGAATGATCACACTTGTGATAATAATCATCCTCATGTGCCTTGCATGCCGGAAGGAATCCGGGAAAGCCTCTGCCTTGGGTAGGCATGAGTTTGTCGCCGGTCCCCGTTGGGACGGTCATGTCCGGTATGGCATAGTGAGGTATGGTGAGCGGTGACCGTGTTGGTTGAGATATATTTGTTATACATGTCATGCAGGGAAATACTTAAACCTCCTGAGTCGACCGTAGATCGAGTCTTGTTCCAGTAACCCCCATACTTGTTTCGTACTACCACTCGTCTCTACAACAAGTAGAGTACGGTTCAGTAAGTTGTCAACCTCTTTCTAGCACACACCGTACAGAGAGGCCAGGGTGGAAGATACCGGTTGTAGCTGGTAGGCAGGCCACCTGGTCCGGGGGCATGGGTGTTTCCGGTTGAGACCGAGAGGGGAGGCCACCCCTTAGAGCGGGCAATATAAATTTGATCCCATGCTATGCGAGGTTGTAGCCTCCCCACTTAGAGTTTGCTTGGCGGTGTCGTGGGTGATTCGGACACGTGTGAGATAAGGTGGTGTGTGCAAGTTAGGTGTGTTTTCAACAAAAGACCGTGAGCGGAATTAGTCGATGGACTAAAGGAATCCATTACTCGTGGGTAAAGAGTACACCCTCTGCAGAGATTAAACCTATTGAATAGCCGTGTCCATGGTTAAGGATTACGATGCAGGATGGGTCAAGTGTTGGTCTTAGTGTCGGTCTTGGAGGTGAAACTGTTAAACCGTAATTGGAATTACTACTTGTGACTTGTGATAGTTATGATTATTATTGTTGTTGACTAACCCATGAATATTATTGTTATCATCGAGTATCTACAGGATGGTTCTACCTGCAGGATATTCACTAAGATTGTTTCTTTTAAAGCCCTTTATGTGGTGTCGCTCGGGCCTTGATCGTGGCATTTCTCTTAAAGCCCTTTATGAGGTGTCGCTCGACGCCCGGCGTGGCATTTCTTTTCAAGCCCTTTATGTGGTGTCGCTCGGGCCTTGGTGTAACATTTCTTTTAAAGCCCTTTATGAGGTGTCGCTCGGGCCTTGATTATGACATTTCTTTTAAAGCCCTTTATGTGGTGTCGCCTTGAGCCTCGACCGTGGCATTTCTCTTAAAGCCCTTTATGTGGTGTCGCTCGGGCCTTGCATTGTGGCATTTCTTTTAAAGCCCTTTATGTGGTGTCGCTCGGGCCTTGATTGTGGCATTTCTTTTGAAGCCCTTTATGTGGTATCGCTCGAGGCCTTGTTGTGGCATTTCTTTTAAAGCCCCTTATGTGGTGTCGCTCGGGCCTTGATTGTGGCATTTCTTTTAAAGCCCTTTATGTGGTGTCGCTCGGGCCTTCCAGTGTAGCATGCTTGTTATTTATTTCATTATATCTTTTAATACTTCTTTGATATTACATATTCATATATAACATGCTTACATGCATCGAGTTATATTTATATTGTTGTGGTAGCGTCATGAGCATAAATTTTTTTTTGCACATCATTGCAATATTATCCTGTGTTCATAATGTTTGTGAGTACATTCAAAGTACTCACTAGCATCCTAGCTATTGTCTTGGCCAGATTTCTTGCTTGTGAGAGGAGCGGCGTGATGACAACCGGAACCTAACCAGCGGTGATAGCAGCCTCACGAAGATAGGAGTTAACACGGTCGGCTGTTCCCGTGGGAAATGGAGTCCCATAGACACTGATGATTTTCAACCCGCTTCCGCCATCAACCACTAGAAACCATTTGTTGTACTCACAGACCAGAATGGTCTTGTACTACATATTTTGTATTTCTTGGAATTTTCTGTATCAAGTTGGTGCCTCATCAACCAACAGTTATCCTGGGGCTGATGAGCACAAGGGCCATTTTCTGGGAATTAGTACCCGGAGAATCGGTCGCCACAGGGGGACATGTTAAATAGTCCCATCCCTTAATTATCGCACTATTTGTATCGTTCTGCTTTCATTGCAGTACCTTTTTGAATAAACAATACATAGCTTTTGCCTATTATTGCACTCCTTTCTTTATCTATATATATGTTCATTTCATGACATGTTGCACCCGTACACTTTGGTACGGCCAATACACCAGGGGCTTAAGTACCCCAAAATTATGGTGTGATAAGTCTGAACACTTTCACAAGTGCGTCACCCTGAACTTATAACATTATATGCATCGGCTCCGAATCATGTCTTGGGTCAATAGTTGGCTTTTCCCGGCTCCTATGTTTTGGTACCTTACGTTCCGTTATATCGGCTAAGGTAGCACTAGGAGAACCACTGCGATTGTGCCCCGGTTGAGCTGGGTTGAGCACCTCGGTGGAAAGCTAAAACTGACCGTCATGATAGGCGAGAGCCGATCGCTGTTTGAGAGGTTTTTCGGGTCCCTAAAGACTTATGCCGCTTAGAGCGAGGAACGGCATTGTCCGGCCAAGGCGTGGATAGCGCCCGAACTCGGTCTTCGAATACTAGGGGCTTCGCGAAATTTAAAATTATAGAATTCTATGGCTAAGTGAGAGTGTTCAAGCATTATAAGTCCGGTTGCCTTGTTCGTTCGTTGGCGCCTCCTCGATGGACCCAAGAATGGGAACAAGAGCGCTCAAGTTTATCCCGAACACCCGAGCACTTTCGTGGCATGGGGCTGAAGCCAACGACTTGCCATCTCTCAAATTTGATAAACGGCTGCACGGAAGGTAATATTTTAAATCAACAAGCGTTGCTTAGCACATATGAACAAGTTTTCAGCGTACAGGATAACAAATGCGAGTCTATTAAAAAAATTAGATCTTTGGAGCACTCATCCGCTATACGGCGGGCACCCTTCAGAACGCCCTCATAGTACATTTGGGGTGCGATGCTCCTTGCCCTTTGTGGCCCGTCCGTCACAAGCTTCTCGCATCCAGCTTGCCCGATGCACTTTAGCACGGGCAAGGGCCGACGGGCACCTTCAATGCAGGCGGGCGCTTGATGACTGCAATCCGCGACATCGTCCACCAGCCGCCGCACTAGCCCAAAGTAGCTCCGGGCATGGCTTCCAATGGCCACGGCCGAACTATGAGGCCCTTCATGGCCTGTTCGGCGACCTTGTGGAGCTCGACCAGCTGCTTCACTGGTCGCTTAGGAACACCGGATGTCCGACCTCGACATCTTGAGACCAGAACACCTTTTCCGTCGAGCTCCCTCCTTGGCGCGGTAGAGCAGCGGCAGCATCGTATTACCTACGGGCAAATCTGCGAATGCTCTGGAGAGCTCGAATCCGGGTAAGTAATAGGTAATTCACTTTCACATGCTTGCTTTGCATAAAGAATGCCTTACCGCCGCTATCTTCTTTAACGATTCAATTTCTTGGAGGGCTTTTGGGCTTCGCCTTAGCGGCTTTGGCACTCTCAAGAGCCGAGGCGAGCTCGGACTCTCGAGTCTTCGAGTCACGCTCCAAACTCTTGTGTTTTTCCACGAGAGCCTGGAGCTCTTGCCGCACCTCCGCCACCCGCTCCTCTTGCTTCTCTCGCTCGGTGCGCTCTGCGGCCGCTTTGCTTTCGGCCACGGACACCGCTTCCTTCAAGGTCGCCACCTCGTTCGTGGCCCCTGCAGTACCCATGTTATTCCTGTTATTTTTTGCAACCGAAATCTTTCTATAAGGTATTTCTTTAATAAGGTATTACTTACCTTCCTTGTCCTCGAGCTGCTTCTTGGCAAGGCCGAGCTCGTTCTCGGACCGCTCGAGGCTCTGCTTCAATGCATTGACCTCCATAATCAGTAGCGGCAGAGGTCGGCGCAGCCTGCATTCCCATATTGACATACTTATGTTAGACTCCTGCGTATATCTTTTTAGATCCTTGGTCCGGCTTTTCTTTCCGAACACGAACTAAGCATCAGGGGCTCTGTCTATCACGGTAATATTTTACATATTCTAAACTTACCTCAAAGCTGTTAAAAGGCTGGTACGAGCTTCAGTCAGCCCGCTCTTGGCGGATGAACTTCCGGATCACCACACTCATAATAGTGCGGTGCTCCTCGTCGATGGAGGCGCCGTTAAGCGCCTATAGTAAGCTATCCGGTGCCTCCGGTTGGGCCGGAGGACACGGCGTCTTCCCTTCTTCGAAGGGGCGCTTGCGGACTTGAACCGCTGAAGGTTCCGTTATGGAGTCGGACAAGGGTGGGCTTAGAGCCCCTGGGGTCTCACTCCCTCGTGCAGGTCGGAAGGTTGCCTTGCAGGCGCCTCTGTGCCACCTCCTCTTGACCAGGCCCCCTTGGGGCCCCATCTCGGCGTCGTCCACAGCGTGAGGTGAGGAGGCGGCGGAAGTGAAGTACTCTCCATTTCCGGCGAACTCGGGGACCCGCTCGGCAGGCGGCGAGCTTCGCCCTTAGGCGGGCTGCATGATTGTTCGGCATTAGAGAACACTATGCAATGAAAAAGCCATGGGTATCCGGACACTTACGATCTCGCCGAGGCTTGGCCCTTGTTAGCCCTCCTCCTCGTCGTTGTCGGCGTTGGTGGAGAAGTCGGAGGAAGGTCCTTCCTTCTTGGACCCTCCGGCCTCCCGGTTAGGGCGGCCTTCCTTTTCTTCTCTCCCCGGCGGGAGAGAGGCTTGTTTTTCCTCCTCCTCTTCCTTAGAGGAGATTCCACCTCAGGGTTGTCGGCGATGAGTCCGACAAGACTGGCGTCGGGAGCTCCTTGAGTTCCCGTGGCCTCCTTCTTGGCCTTCTTCTTGACAACACATGAGGTGCGGAGCCGGCAGCCTGTCAATCAGGCGTCCGCTGGGTCTTCGGCAAAGGCAGACGGTTAATCTGTCCGGGACGTCTTCAACCGATCTGTCAAAGGTTAGGAATTTTAGATCCCACATAGAGTCAATCTATGAAAATAGAGTCCCATAAAGGGTAAAATAACTTACCTCGCTGGCTTGATCTTTGTGAGCTGAATCCGCGATCTTGATGGCGGATCACGGGGCTTCGGCGCCCTTGAACAACACCTTCCGGGCATCTTCGCATGCGTAGTGTCGAAGAGCGGCTCAAAATCTGGTCTTTGTCGGATCAGACTCCCACAAATTGAAGGCCCGTTCTTGGCACGGGAGAATCCGGCGGATGGGCATAACACGGACTACGTTGACAAGCTTGAGCTTCTTGTCCACAAGGTTTGGACACAGGTTTGGAGTCCGGTCAGCTCTTCGAATCACCCACGTCAGGCCCGTCTCTTTCCATGATGTGAGCCGTGTGGGGAGCCAGATCTGAATCGGGGCCGCCGCCCATTTGGAGTCGCGGCTCGATGATGTAGAACCACCCGATTGCCACCCCTTTCTTGTCTCCACGAAGGAGCCCTCGAGCCATAGAACATTGGGCATCCGCACGCCATGGCACCTCCGCACTCCGCTGTCATCGCCCACTATCTTGACTTGACGCTAAAGGTATTCAACCATAAACCGAAGTGGGGTTGGATGCAGAGGAAAGCCTCGCACCTGACGATAAGCGTCGAGATATTGAGGATGAAATTGGGGCGGATCGTGGAAGTCCGGGCCGTAGTAGAACATGAGCCCAAGGACAAATGGGTGAAGTGGAAAACCTAGTCGCGGAGGAAGTGGGGAGAAACACCACCCTCTCATGGGGCCTGGGGGTTGGAGTGAGCTGCCCCTTGTTGGGGAGCCGAAACGCGATGTCGCCGGACAAGTATCCGACCTCCGCAGCTTTGTGATGTGCCCCTCCGTGGCGGAGGAGGCCATCCACCTGCCTCCCGCTCCGGACATAGTTGGAGAAGGTTGAGGTGGGATGTGCGGACTTAGGCGCTGGAGTTGAGTCTTGTGAAATGGATGAGCAAAGGAGGAAGAAGGCGTAGGTGAAAAGGTGGATCCTTATCCCCTTATATGGACGGACGAAGCTATGCGTCCCCCACCAGCCTGGTAAAACTCGCTTATCTCCCAAGCGCCGTAATCAATGGCGCGGATGGGTTACCCACGTCCGTATTGATGGGAATCCCGGAATAAGGGGGCACGATCTCCGCTTTGATAAGACGTGCCAAGGAAACCGCCTCGCTAAACGCGCTAAGGTGGACAGTGAAAAAAGATTCGTATAAAGGCCTGGCCGTTGTGTGATGTCACGCCACGGAATACGTCATCAGATCAGTATGTGGAACTTGTTTTGCAGAGCCGGACACTATCCTTGTGTTCAAAACCTTCTATGAAGTATTCGGAGGAGGAACCCGCCTTGCAATGCCGAAGACAATATGCGCACCGGACTCGTCGTCATTGAAGCCTGGTTCAGGGGCTACTGAGGGAGTCTTGGACTAGGGGGTGTCCGGATAGCTGAACTATCATCTTTGGACGGACTCCTAGACTATGAAGATACAAGATTGAAGACTTCGTCCCGTGTCCGGATGGGACTTTCCTTGGCGTGGAATGCAAGCTTGGCGATACGGATATGTAGATCTCCTACCATTGTAACCGACTCTGTGTAACCCTAACCCTATCCGGTGTCTATATAAACCGAAGGGTTTTAGTCCGTAGGACGAACAACAATCATACCATAGGCTAGCTTCTAAGGTTTAGCCTCCTTGATCTCGTGGTAGATCTACTCTTGTACTACCCATATCATCAATATTAATCAAGCAGGAGTAGGGTATTATCTCTATCGAGAGGGCCCGAACCTGGGTAAAAACATCGTGTCCCTTGTCTCCTGTTACCATCCGCCTAGACGCACAGTTCGGGACCCCCTACCCGAGATCCGCCGGTTTTGACACCGACAACCACTCTTTTAGGTTCTCCAAGGTTGACAAGATCATTACCAACTCGTCTATACTGTGTTAAAAAAACTCTGTTTTTTATAATTATATATGTTATATATATTCCCCTTGATTGTTCTTATGTATAAAGTTGTGATATAAAAGATCTTTATATTTCTTTACAGAGGGAATATCTCTCTGTTAAAAATATATTTATGTGTAATAACTAGTTACTCCTGTCTTTCTACTTCCTTGCGGTGATATGTGGGGCATCCGGCAACGGGGTCCACATGCCATATGCACCAAATTAGAGTGCACAACTGCATAGTAGACACACCCCGGTCGTAGCGCCGCATTAATGCCCAATGAGCCGTGAAATCACAAACCCCCCCACCTTTCCAGCTTTAGCAGTAAGCTGGACGGACGAAGTGACAATATTTCACTCGGCTGAATCCCTTCTCCTTATGCCTTGTTAGGAGAAAACCCCGCTCGGCAATTGCATAGGGTTTTCTCATGGAGAACCTGGTACGAATTCTTCATCCATCCCCGATAGATCCAAGTCCCTTCATCGCGGGTACTCCTAGGATGGCAGCCGCCACCATTGATGCATTTTTCTTCCTACTGAATCTAGTGTGTTTCATTTGCAGTGCCCAAAGTGCGAGGACCCTACAGGTTTCTGCGCCCTCGGCGAGACGCCACACTTGTTCCTTCTCATCCTAACACATGATTTTAAAACGCGCACAGTATGTTCCTAGAATCCTATTTTCTATCAGGTAGGGTGAGGTTTTTTGAACATGATGTCGACTAATTTGGAAATTTGGATTGCTATATTTGTATAAAAGGTACTAGTACCATGGTCAACACTAACATGAAGGAGGAAAGTATTTCTAGATTTGGATATAGGGAATACATTGTGTTCTCATATTATTTTTCCTGCAGTGCATTCCTTGCTCTGCCAGAACACATGTACTCAAGATGCTCGGCCTTGCCGTAACTGAATACACCAGTTTAATGGTAACAGTGAAGACAAGCCATGGATATAAGCTTTGAGTTGGGTTCATTAACCAAGAAGATTGCTGCTTTTTTTATGGTCGAACTTGGATAAACTTTCTCAAGTGTTACGGACTGAAAGTTGGCCCACGAATGTTGATGGAAATAGCAGAACCTGGTCTCATCTTCACTGGGATCTTCCACCCCGATGTCGTTCCAATTGTTCATCCATGTTAGTTTTGTGTCTGGTTCTTGCTTGTTGCCTTGATACTTCTTAATCCACCTATTCTGTCTAACTGATCACAAGTTAACTTTAGAAGTAGCAACGAATCTCTCACGAAGATGCTACTTCTAACTAATATTTTCTTATAATTGGTGGCACGTGTAGGTTTTTTCAGAGTTAAGCAGGCTGCTCATTTTTTATTCTGTAACAACTCAGCTGTTACTGATGGCACTGAAGTTGACTGGGATGACATCCACAAGTTCCTACACTTTATTGATCGTCTTGAGGTCCTTGTGGGGCGTTTCAATGGTGGAAGGCCACATGGGATATGTGTGCAACTGCTGCACTCGTTGAACAGGTCCAACTGTGTCGAGAAACTTATGGTACGAGCTATTTTCTGTTATATATGTTGTTCATAAACTATTGCTTATACACAGTTTTACAGCTCTGATCTTGAAACATAAACTGCCCAGTTCTATTATTCCTATATAGATGCCTGACCATGGTCGGGTCAGACTTCGCTTGGTCACAACATGATGTTTATGTCGACCTACTCCATTCCCCTTGGAGGTGAAAAGATACTTATTCATGGGTGGTCTCAAATAATGAAGGCCCCTCCATCTTGGAGAATAGGACAGAAGATTATGTTCCTACTTTTCCATGGATCTAAAGCGAATATCCTGTTTATTGACCACATTGCGAGATGAAGCCGCTTTCAGAAGGTTGTGGATCTTGTGCTGGGTGGCGCTGGGCCTTGTCACGGGGCTTGGCAGCCTCACCCTTGGTTAATTGTAGGCAAAGTAGCCTTGTCCGAGCCATGCTTTATGCAGTTGAACTGTATAAGTACTCATCTGCTTTCAGCTATGGTTGTTAAGTCGCTTGCTGGTTTCGATTAAGGTTGTTAAGTACTCTGCTACTTTTACAGATCTGTCTTGTTTCTTGATCATGTCTTCCTCCGGCCGTAAAACCAAACCAGCCCGGGTAGTCCGCCTACTTCCGCCTCCCACGGGTGGCTGCACCTCGGTATGCCGCGACGCCCCCCACCGTCTCCTAAATCGTTAACGCCAACGTCCGAGGCCTTATCGTCGTCCTCCGCGCGCTTTGGTGCGCTCGCCGCGGCGCCACCCTCTCGCGTTGTCAACATGGTCAACAAACAATAGGAATCGGCAAAAGTATGTGGAGAGGATGACATTAGGGCCCACCATGTCAGCGTATGGAAAAATAAAATGCTTCCTCCTAGTGTTTTCCTGACATCTGGTTCCCACGACATTGTGAGCGTATATAGTCAATAGACAAGAGAACAACACAAGATCGGCTGACACCTGGGACGTAGCAGCTCGAGCTGTATTTTTTTTGTTATTGTTGAGACGGAGCAGGGTTTGAACTGGGCTGTGCCCCGTCTGTTGGGGAACGTAGTAATTTCAAAAATTTTCCTACGATCACGCAAGACCATGGTGATGCATAGCAACGAGATGAGAGTGTTGTCTCGTACCCTCGTGAGACCAACAGCGAGCGTTGGCATAGCGTAGAGGAAGTAGTCGTACTTCTTCCCGATCCAACCGATCAAGTACCGAGCGTCGGCACCTCCGAGTTCTGCACACGTTCAGCTCGATGGCGTCCCTCGAACTCCGATCCAGCCGAGTGTTGAGGAGAGTTTAAATCGAGACGGCGGCGTGGTGGCGATGATGATGTTCCACCGCGCGGGGCTTCGCCTAAGCTCCGCAGCGGTATATTCGAGGTGTAGTTTGGTGGAAGGGGCACCGCTGCGGCTGAGAGCGATCTCAATGATCAACTTGTGTGTCATGGGGTGCCCTCTGCCCTTTGTATATAAAGGAGGGAAGGGAGGGGCTGGCGGCCACCTATGGCTGCGCTGGGAGTCCTACTCCCCCGGGAGTAGGATTCCCCCAATCCTAGTCCAACTAGGGTTTGACCAAGGGAGAGGGAGAGAGGCGCCACCCCTTCTCCTAATCCTAATAGGACTAGGGAAGGGGAAGGCTGCGCCAGCATATGGCCCCTTTCTCTTTCCCTTAAGGCCCATCAAGGCCCATTGACCCCCGGGAGGTTCCAGTAACCCCGGTACTCGGTAAAATTCCCAATTTCACCGGAGTGATTCGGAGTCAAACATAGGCTTCCAATATATCAATCTTTATGTCTCGACCATTTGAGACTCCTCGTCATGTCCGTGATCTCATCCGGGACTCGAACAACCTTGGTACATCAATATCATATAAATTCATAATAAGCATCATCGAAGCGTTAAGCGTGCGGACCCTACGGGTTCGAGAACTGTGTAGACATGACCGAGACACCTCTCGGTCAATAACCAATAGCGGGACCTGGATGCCCATATTGGTTCCTACATATTCTCGAAGATCTTTATCGGTCGGACCGCATAACAACATCGTTGTTCCTTTGTCATCGGTATGTTACTTGCAGAGATTGATCGTCGGTATCAATACCTAGTTCAATCTTATTCTTGGCAAGTCTCTTTTCTCGTTCCGTAATACATCATCTCACAACTAACACATTTAGTTGCAATGCTTGCAAGGCTTATGTGATGTGCATTACCGAGAGGGCCGAGAGATACCTCTCCAGGCAATCGGAGTGACAAATCCTAATCTCGAAATATGCCAACCCAACATGTACCTTCGGAGACACCTGTAATGTACCTTTATAATCACCCGATTCGTTGTGACGTTTGGTAGCACCAAAAGTGTTCCTCGGCAAGCGGGAGTTGCATAATCTCATAGTCATAGGAACATGTATAAGTCATGAAGAAAAGCACTAGCAACAAACTATACGATCAGGTGCTATGCTAATGGAATGGGTCATGTCAATCAGATCATTCAACCAATGATGTGATCCCGTTAATCAAATAACAACTCCTTGTTCATGGTTAGGAAACATAACCATCTTTGATTAACGAGCTAGTCAAGTAGAGGCATACTAGTGACACTCTGTAGGTTTATGTATTCACACATGTATTATGTTTCCGGTTAATACAATTCTAGCATGAATAATAAACATTTATCATGATATAAGGAAATAAATAATAACTTTATTATTGCCTCTAGGGCATATTTCCTTCACCGTCTAACCCAGGTTTATATTTTATGTTCACCACGTGACCAGCCCAGCTATTTTTTCTTTGTGAAAATGAGCCCAGTTTATTTTTTCTGAAGAATACCCAATCCAGGCCTACTTATTTTTCTACACCCTGATGGGCTGCAACTCTTTCAAGACGCCTGCAAATCTTGAAAGTAATATGAAATGGGTTGTAAATATAAAAACATATGACAAATTGGCAATTACTTTATAATTTCTGATTTTTTCACATTTTCAGATTCCTATTTCACTGGGCATTAACCTAATTTAAATATATCTTCAAAGTACTTTAAATCTGGCTTGACATTTCGGTATTAAAAATAGTTTGGAACCCACAGAAATATGCGAAATTGGCCCTGGCCAACCAAAAAACGGACCGCAATAAATTGCATAAGAAGTCGTAATGAGCTATATATAAATTATTAAAAAAAAGAGGGAATGGTCTGACTTATGGGCCTATTAAGTTGACGCGTATGCAAGATTTTTTTAGTTATTATATCGTCAACAAGCGATTCTATGAGCGTAACGTTGGATGTCAATCCAACGGCCGTCGTGTTTCTTCAATCTCTGATCTTCTTGCTCCAGCCGCCAAATCCAGCGCCGGCGGGACCGCCTGCTCCCGCCTCCCATGCAGGCCTCACCGCCCCCTACTACTCCCACCGCTGGCCAGGGCATCCCTCTACTCACCCACACCCCCTGTTATTCTGCAGCGACGGCAGCCTCACACTGCAGCCAAACTAGTGAACCCTCGTACTCCTCTCCGCGTGGGCATCCACTGCCGCGTCTTCCTCCGTGTCGTCCCCTTCCTAGGCATCGCCGTCGTCCACCTCCCTGGTGCTCTCGGTGCGACGTGGTCAACGTGGTCAAGGAATGACTTCCATCGGAAGAGTACTGTCGTGGAGAGGCTGACAGCTCGGTCCACGGCAGCCGCAAGGAAGTGCCTCCTTATTACGCGGAAAATAATTATTCCTCCACCTGATAGCAGGGATCCACCGGACGGGCCACCGTATTTGGCGAAAAAAACGTTTCCCCCCTGACTGCTGGGACCCACCGGACGGGCCACCGTATTTTGTGAAAAAAAGGTTCACCCCGCTGTCAGCTCGGGCCCATCGGGAGTGCCTCCTTATTACGCACAAAAAATGAATACTCCCCCTGCTAGCTGGGACCTAGTATAGTGGGAGGCTGACTTGTGGGCCTACTAAGTTGACGGGGACGGAGGGCTCTGTCAACTTAGTCAATATGCACGATTCTAGCTCCATTGACCGTACGATGTCCATCCAACGGCCGTAGTGCTTCTTCAACCTCTGGTCTTCTTGCTCCAGCCGCCCAAACCAGCGCCAGTCGTGCCTCGTGCTCCTGCCTCCCGTGGCTAGCTGTGATGCCGTGGAGGCCTCACCGCCCCCTACTACTCCCACCGCTGGCCAGGCCATCCCTCTACTCACCCACACCCCTTGTTATTCTGTGGCGACTGCAGCCTCACGCCGCAGCCGAACCAATGAACCCTCGTACTCCTCTTTGTCCGGGCTTCCACTGTCGCGTCTTCCCCTGCTCCGCGTCGTCCCCTTCCTAGGCCTCGCCGTCGTCCACTGCCCTGGTGCTCTCGGCGCGGCATGGTCAACATGGTCAAGGAAAGACTTCCATCGGAAGAGTACTATACGTGGAGAGGCTGACAGCTGGGTCCACGGCCGCAGCAAGGAAGTGCCTCCTTATTACGTGCAAAATAATTATTCCTCCACCTGACAGCGGGGACCCACCGGACGGGCCATCGTATTTCGTGAAAAAAACATTTCCCCCTGACTGCTGGGACCCACCTGCTACATCTTTGCACGCAAGGAAGTGCGTCCGGGCAAAAAAAACAATTCGCCCCCCTGACTGCTGGGACCCACCAACTACATCTTCGCAGGCAAGGAAGTGCCTGACAGTCGGGACCCACCTGGTCGAAGCATATGTAGCGTTGTCATTCTGGTCGCGAACGTGTAACTACATACTGGTCGATCTAGAGGTGTGCACGTGTCGTAGTAGAGGCGCGCACGTAGCATGTACACGCACGCATACAGCGGCAGGTGCAAGAAAGTAAATCTGCCACGACGCATTACATCTGGCGGGTCTCGAACGCCTACTACGGCACGCACGGCCAGGGCTCGTGTACATGGCTGGGTGGGAACGGAGAAACGTCGTCGTCGTCGTGTTCATGGGGAGCCAACCGGCTGGATTGGAACAGAATGCGTAGTCGTGTTCATCTGGAGGCCTTGGATGGAACAACCGATGGAAACGAGGCCTGGCGTACCGCAGAACGGAGGAAACGGCCTTGTGTTCAACCGACCATATCCGAAACGGGATCTTGTTCGCCGGGAGGAGTGCGGCGCATCGCAAAAATGGAGAAGCGGACCTCCTATGGTGTAAGCAGGGGTCCTGTTGATCGGGAGGGTGTGGCGCATCGCAAAAGCAGAGAAACAAACTTGTGTTGGAGTGCTACGATCAAGCGGGGTCCTCTTCATCGGGAGGGTGTGGCGTGCAAAGCAGGACTCCACGGGATCTTGTTCATCTCCACCTTGACCCCTCCAGGCGTCCACGGCTATTGTTCATCACTTGTCGACCTCCTCCAGCCTCCACCTACATTTGTTCATCCACGGGCTCCTGTTCATGCAGCCTCCACCGCGCTTACTCCACCGGGCTACTATTCAACCAGCCCTCTCCACGGGCTCTGTTCAACCACCCCTCCACGGACTCTGTTCATCTAGCCCTCCACTGTCTACTGTTCATCCTGCCCTCCACGGGGTGGTCCTGTTCATCCTGCCATCCACGGGGTCCTGCTCATCCAGCCCCAACCGGCTCGAACGATCGGGCTCCTGTTCATCTAGAGGCAACGCCACGGGGTCCTGTTCATCCACCCCCACCGGGAACTATTCATCCAACCCCCCTAGCAACGCTCACTGTTCATCCAGAGGCAGCATCAATCGGTTTCAGTTAGCTGCAGTAGCGAAGGAATCGCTCGATCGGGTTCAGTTAACAGCCATCGATCGGTTTCTCGGGTTCATTAACGCGTAGACTGCAGTGCAATCACTCGGGTTCAGTTAGAGCCCAACGCCTCGCTGGGGTTCAGTAGAGCCCAACACCTCGCACCCACGCGTGTGCGTGTACAAGAGAAACGTGCATCGCTCGGCCCCGACCACCCACCGTAACTGGGAACACCCCGATATTTTCCTCGCCCTCGCTTCTACCATGGTTTTTCCCATCATAGATGGCTCCAAGAATGTCATGCAACTGCGTCTCCGGCCCGCGCCCAGGACGAAAAGCCCATTTACTGTCATGATTTTTTGTCATAGAAGTAGGACCCCACCACATCTATGATGATACCATATTTTGTCATAATTATTGTCATAGAAGTGTCATAAGTATGACAGAAAAAAATCCGTTCAGCCCAAAATGTCATGGATGTGTCTTTTTTTTGTAGTGCACCCCCGTTCCCATGCAGCTGCTAGCTCACCCAGCTAGGCAGGCACCTGCGTGGCGATAGGCGGCCTCTACACCGACCTAGCAAGCACCTGCGTGGTCGCATGCAGATCCTCGTGAAGGCTCCACCACTGCGCCAGCCCAGCAACTAGCCAACGTGGCGCCGCGATGCCCCGTCAGCTCGGACGCGTGTCAAAGCCAGGCGAGGCGGCGACAGCTGGGGCGTGCTTCCTTGCCGTCCCCGATAAAGCGAGGGGGGCACGTCGGCAGTGCATTAAATGCGTTTGTCCGACGGTGCCAGGGGATAGCCGCATCCACTGTAGACCTTTCCACCTCCTGTGTGCCACTGTGGCAACCCCTTTTTCCTATAAAAGGAGGCTTAAGGCGAGCAGGAGAAGGATTCGGATCTTTTGGGCAAGTTACGCCCCGTAGCTAGCTCAAGAACACAAGAACACTCGAATACATCCACCAAAGCAGGACTAGGGTATTACGCGTCTCCGCGGCCCGAACCTGGTTAAACGATCTGTGTGCTTCCCGTCAGACCCGCTCCCCGTGCCCGCCAACCGTAGAAGGGATCCCTATGATTCCATAGGTGTCGATTTCCCCCGGCACGCATCTAGGTTTTGGGGAGATACTTTGTGTTCTTGAGATTTTAGGCCAAATCTTTGCAAGAGTAGGATGTAGGAGAGTTGCAGTGCTGTAGAGATGCTATTAGGTATGTTTCTACTCGATAGTTTTGATCAACCGTAGTACCACTCCATTGTCACGGATGTTCCCAGATCCGATTCATTTCGAATCTAATCCGAGCAGTACTACCGCAACTCCCGTACGGTACTACCGCTCTGGCCGCATTCGCCTCGTACGGTACTACCGCTTCTTCGAAGCAGTACTACCACGCGCTGTGCGAAAGTAAAATTTTACTTCCGCTTTAGGCGCGGTACTACCATGCAATCCTCGGCGTGGTACTACCGTGGCTAGAGCGGTACTAAAATTTTAGTTCCTCTTCATGGAGCAGTACCACTGTAGACCTCAAACCTTCCTCGTGGCTACTACCCAACGTTACCTCTACTTGTTTCGTTTGTTTCTGGTGTGGTCTTTGCATTGATCCTTCTTGATTCTCTTGCGTGTTCTTGTGTTGTGTGACATAGGTGGGGGACTCCGGTTCCACTATCCGCCGTTCGAATCCAAGCCGTGGCACGGGCTCTAAGCGCCTGCGCAACCAAGATGAAGCTCCAGAGGGCTCCAATGCCCCCCAACGCAGAACCAAGACCACCGCCACCAAGAACTAGGAGCCCTCAATGGGCATGGATGAGATACCACTTGCTGAGTGGTGTCTACTATGCAGCCTTCTTCTTGTAGACGTTGTTGGGCCTCCAAGTGCAGAGGTTTGTAGGACAGTAGCAAATTTCCCTCAAGTGGATGACCTAAGGTTTATCAATCCGTGGGAGGCATAGGATGAACATGGTCTCTCTCAAGCAACCCTGCAACCAAATAACAAAGAGTCTCTTGTGTCCCCAACACACAGAATACAATGATAAATTCTATAGGTGCACCAGTTCGGCGAAGAGATGGCGATACAAGTGCAATATGGATGGTAGATATAGGTTTTTGTAATATGAAAATATAAAAACAGCAAGGTAGCAAGTGGTAAAAGTGAGCATAAATGGTATTGCAATGCTAGGAAACAAGGCCTATGGTTCATACTTTCACTAGTGCAAGTTCTCTCAACAATAATAACATAATTGGATCATATAACTATCCCTCAACATGCAACAAAGAGTCACTCCAAAGTCACTAATAGCGGAGAACAAACGAAGAGATTATTGTAGGGTATGAAACCACCTCAAAGTTATCCTTTCTGATCGATCTATTCAAGAGTCTATAGTAAAATAACACGAAGCTATTCTTTCCGTTCGATCTATCATAGAGTTCGTACTAGAATAACACCTTAAGACACAAATCAACCAAATCCCTAATGTCACCTAGATACTCCAGTGTCGCCACAAGTATCCTTGGGTATGATTACACGATATGCATCACACAATCTTAGATTCATCTATTCAAACCAACACAAAGTACTTCAAAGAGTGCCCCAAAGTTTCTACCGGAGAGTCAAGACGAAAACGTGTGCCAACCCCTATGCATAAGTTCACGAGGTCACGGAACTCGCAAGTTGATCACCAAAACATACATCAAGTGGATCACGTGAATATCCCATTGTCACCACAGATAAGCACATGCAAGACATACATCAAGTGTTCTCAAATCCTTAAAGACTCAATCCGATAAGATAACTTCAAAGGGAAAACTCAATCCATTACAAGAGAGTATAGGGGGAGAAACATCATAAGTTCCAACTATAATAGCAAAGCTCGCGATACATCAAGATCGTGCCGAATCAAGAACACGAGAGAGAGAGAGAGAGAGAGAGAGAGAGAGAGAGAGAGATCAAACACATAGCTCTTTGGTACATACCTTCAGCCCCGAGGGTGAACTACTCCCTCCTCGTCATGGAGAGCGCGGGATGATGAAGATGGCCACGGTGAGGATCCCCCTCCGGCAGGTGCGGAAAGGGTCCCGATTGGTTTTGGTGGCTCTACAGAGGCTTCCAGTGGCGGAACTCCCGATCTAGGTTATGTTCTGGGGGTTTCTGTATATATAAGAGGTTTTGGCGTCGGGAACAAGTCAGGGGGGTCTCCGAGGCGGCCACGAGGTAGGGGGCGTGCCCCCACCCTCGTGGGTGCCTCGGGACTCTTTTGGCCCATCTCTGATGCTCCGTGGGCTTCTTCTGGTCCAAAAACAATCTCCGTGAAATTTCAGGTCAATTGGACTCCGTTTGGTTTTCCTTTTCTATAAAACTCAAAAACAAGGAAAAAACAGAAATTGGCACTGGGCTCTAGGTTAATAGGTTAGTCCCAAAAATCATATAAAATAGCATATAAATGTATATAAAACACCTAGATGGATAATATAATAGCATGGAACAATAAAAAATTATAGATACGTTGGAGACGTATCACTGAGGTTGTCGCTCGAAGGAGGATCAACCCCTATGTGATTCCCCGTGCAAACTTCAGAGGGAATGATTTGTTCTGGACCAAGCAGCAGAATCTTATCTATCTGGATGTGATCAAGGCCAAGCAGAACATCTACGTGGATGTGCACTGGATTGACATGAATCACATGAGCTAGGATAAGTACCATGACTATTTTGGTGAGGCTTTGGACCCGGTGGAGCAATTTGGTGCTACCTCTTGAGCTTGCGTTGGATTTCCCCGAAGACGAGAGGATAATGTAGCAGAGTAGCGTAAGTATTTCCCTCAGTTTTTGAGAACCAAGGTATCAATCTAGTAGGAGGCCACGCGCAAGTCCCTCGTACCTACACAAAACAAATAGCTCAACGCAACCAATGCGATTAGGGGTTGTCAATCCCTTCACGGTCACTTACGAGAGTGAGATCTGATAGAGATGATAGATAATATTTTTGGTATTTTTGGTATAAAGATGAAAAGTAAAATAAAAAGCAAAGTAAAAAAGCAAAGCAATAATAAAGTGATGGAAGATTGATATGATAGAGAATAGACCCGGGGCCATAGATTTCACTAGTGGCTTCTCTCAAGAGCATAAGTATTTTACGTTGGGTGAGCAATTCTTGTTGAGCAATTGTGAGAATTGAGCATAGTTATGAGAGTATCTAGCTAAGATCATGTATATAGGCATCACGTCCAAGACAAGTAGACCGACCCTACTGCATCTACTACTATTACTCCACTCATCGACCGCTATCCGGCATGCATCTAGAGTATTAAGTTAATGAAAACAGAGTAACGCCTTAAGCAAGATGACATGATGTAGAGGATAAATTCATGCAATATGATAAAACCCCATATTGTTATCCTCGATGGCAACAATACAATACGTGCCTTGCTGCCCCTCATCCTTTGGGAAAGGACACGCAAGATTGAACCCAAAGCTAAGCACTTCTCCCATTGCAAGAACTACCAATCTAGTTGGCCAAACCAAACGGATAATTCGAAGAGACTTGCAAAGATAACCAATCATACATAAAAGAATTCAGAGAAGATTGAAATATTCCTCATAGATAATCTTGATCATAAACCCACAATTCATCGATCTCAACAAACGTGCAGAAAAAGAAGATTACATCGAATAGATCTCCACGAGAGAGGGGAGAACATTTATTGAGATCCAAAAAGAGAGAAGAAGCCATCTAGCTACTAACTATGGACCCGAAGGTCTGAAGTAAACTACTCACACTTCATCGGAGAGGCTATGATGATGTAGAAGCCCTCCGTGGTGGATTCCCCTTACGGCGGAGCTCGGAGCAGGCCCCAAGATGGGATCTCGTGGATCTGAAAGTTCTGGCGGTGGAATTAGGTTTTGGCTCCGTGATCGATCGTTCGGGGTGCGTAGGTATATATAGGAGGAAGAAATGCGTCGGTGGAGCAACAGGGGCCCACGAGGGTGGAGGCGCGCTGGGGGGGCGCACCCTACCTCGTGCCTTCCTGTTGGTTGCTTGACGAGGGTCCAAGTCTCTGGATCAGGTTCGTGAGAAAATCACGTTCCCGAAGGTTTCATTCCGTTTGGACTCCGTTTCTTCGAAACTCTAAAATAGGCAAAAAAACAGCAATTCTAGGCTGGGCCTCTGGTTAATAGGTTAGTCCCAAAAGTAATATAAAAGTGGAAAATAAAGCCCAATATGGTCCAAAACAGTAGATAATATAGCATGGAGCAATCAAAAATTATAGATACGTTGGAGACGTATCATTTGGCATTGAGGACGTGATCTCTTTCCACCTGGACTTTGACCCTGAGATTATGGCCCAGTTCTTTGCTTCGGTCCACTTCCATACTGATGAGGAATGGACCATGACCTGGATGACCAATGGACAATAGATGACTGCTAAGTGGAAGGACTTCATGGCTTTGCTATAGGTGCCTGATGAGGGGCTCAACACACCCATTGGTGTTCGCCCTCATGCCAACCCCGAGTCCGCTAGCAAGAACAAGCTCCAGTTGTACTATGTTGAGAAGAAGCTTCCCAATGACAAGAAGACATGGGTGCTGAACCCATTCCTTGACATAATGCACCGGATCTTCCGTGACTCCCTCTTTCCATGCACTGGTGACAAGGACAAGGTGCATGCCTATCTCGTGGATATAATGCTCCTTTGTGAGGAGGCGCGTCACGCTCAGACGCAACCACTTGACGTCTCACACATCATGTGGTGCGAGCTATGGGGTTTGCTGTGTTCAACCGTAAGGTACCCATCTATGGACCTTACCTGTTTCTCTTGATCACGAGGACTTGGGAGAAGCTCTATCCTGATGATAAGTTTGTTGCCCCTGACTGGATCCGTCACGACCCCTTCGAGCTCCGCATCAAGCCTCAGTGGGCTAACAACACTACCCGTGTTGAGGCAGAGGCTGCTCAAATGGACGTGGACAAGGATGAGATTGAGGAGGAGGAAGCGGATGAGGACAACTCGGCTGGATATGCTCCTCCCTCTTCTGAGCCTTCTTGGGCTAAGAAGCTGAAGAACAAGATGAAGGCTCTGTTCTGTATGCAGGCCAAGGGCCAGTACCGGACCCATGTTGCTTCCAAGGAGAGTTGCCGCCGCGACAAGAGGATCTTGAGGACGTTTGGCGAGGAGATATCCAGCGGGTCCGAGAAGCACATCACGCCAGAGGCAGAATGGATGACGAAGTAGGGCTACCAGTGGACTAAATCTGAGGAGGAGCCCATCCCCGCTGCTGAGTCCGATGAGGAGTGTGACGAGTGATCGCTTCAGCTTGAGCCACCACTTGTGTCGTAGGTGTCCTCTCTGCCTTTTTGGTGTCTCGATGCTAAAGGGGGAGAGAGTGTAGGATTTGAGTTTCGTGTGTCGTGTTGTTTCGCTGTGTCGCTTTGCTTTCGTTCAGTTGGACCTCGTTTGCTTTGGTTTGATTTGTGCTTGTGAGACCAGGTTCTCTTTCATATGGTGTAAGTCATATGCACTCTAGCGTACCTTATTGTCTTTCGTACTTAGTAGCCCGTGAGCCTATGCTATCTTGTGCCCTTCACTTTATGCTCATAGTTATTATCTTGCCTCCTTGCTTAGAGTTAGCTATATTGTTGCAAGATATGCCCTGTCTATAAAATATAAGGGGAGTGTTGATCCTAGTATGTATGTCGTGCAGTCCAAAGCATTTCTCTAGAAAGAACACATCTAGGGGGAGCCCGTCTATATTTTATAGATGTGGGGTTTGCCTATGTTCTTTTTTATATCTCTATGTGCAAATCTCGTATTGTCATCAATCCACAAAAAAGGGGGAGATTGTAAGGTCATATTTATCCCTTAGTTGTTTTGGTGATTGATGACAATGCATTTGCAGACTAATAGTGTGCATTGAGCATTTCAGACTATCATGACTAGGCACAAGACGATTTGGTGCCCCTCGGAGACTATTGAAGACGGTGTTTCTCTACGTTTCTTTTCGGTGGATTTGAGTCGTGGGAAAGCCGTACTATTAAGAGGGGGTCCACGTTGAAAAGGTTTGGGTGGAATCAACACGTACATGTTTGTTCCTTTTTGCACCACCTTTCCTTTGGCTCTTTGGGGCATCCTTCGTTTCTCCGTGTCCCAGCAAAATGAAGGACTCCTAGTGTTGCTGAACTGGGGCATGCGGTAGTACTGCTCTTCGGAGCGGTAGTACCGCAGGCCCTTGCGGTAGTACCGGCCTCAGGCACGGTAGTACCGCAGGTGCTCACGGTAGTACCGATCCTTAGGAGCGGTAGTACCGTGGCCTCAGGCCAGGCTCAGCTGCTCGAGCGGTTGTAGGTGTGAATGTAATTTCTTACATCCGCGCCCTACACGGTAGTACCACGCCATGGGCGCGGTAGTACCGTCAGCTCTGGCCATGCACAGTAGCATGAGCGGAAGTAGGGGCTGTCGGTGTCAAAATCGGCGGATCTCGGGTAGGGGATCCCGAACTGTGCGTCTAGGCGGATGGTAACGGGAGACAAGGGACACGATGTTTTTACCCAGGTTCGGGCCCTCTCGATGGAGGTAAAACCCTGCTCCTGCTTGATTAATATTGATGATATGGGTAGTACAAGAGTAGATCTACCACGAGATCAGAGAGGCTAAACCCTAGAAGCTAGCCTATGGTATGATTGTTGTTCGTCCTCACGGACTAAAACCCTCCGGTTTATATAGGCACCGAATAGGGTTAGGGTTACATGAGTCGGTTACAATGGTAGGAGATCTACATATCCGTATCGCCAAGCTTGCCTTCCACGCCAAGGAAAGTCCCATCCGGACACGGGACGAAGTCTTCAATCTTGTATCTTCAAAGTCCAGGAGTCCGGCTGGAGGCTATAGTCCGGCTATCCGGACACCCCCTAATCCAGGACTCCCTCAGTAGCCCCTGAACCAGGCTTCAATGACGACGAGTCCAGCGCTCATATTGTCTTTGGCATTGCAAGGCGGGTTCCTCCTCCGAATACTTCATAAAAGATTTTGAACACAAGGATAGTGTCTGGCTCTGCAAAATAAGTTCCACATACCACCGTAGAGAGAATAATATTTACACAAGTTCAATCTGCTGACGTATTCCGTGGCGTGACATCACACCACAGCCAAGCCTTTATTCGAATCGTTTTCGCTATCCCACCTCAGCACGTTTAGCGAGGCGGTTTCCTTGGCACGTCTTGTCGAAGCAGAGATCGTGCCCCCTTATTCCGGGATTCTCATCAATATGGGCGTGGGTAACCCAACCACGCCATTAATTACGGCGCTTGGGAGATTAGCGAGTTTTATCAGGCCGGCGGGGACGCATAGCTTTGTTCGTCCATATAAGGGGATAGAGATCCATTTTTTCACACACGCCTTCTTCCTCCTTTGCTTATCCATCTCCGCGCACTCAAGCTCCAACACCCAAGTCCGCACATCCCACCTCAACCTTCTCCAACTATGTCCGGAGCGGGAGGCAAGTGGATGGCCCCTCCGTCACGGAGGGGCACATCAAAAAGCTGCGGAAGGCCGGATACTTGTCCGACGACATCGCGCATAGGCTCCCCAACAAGGGGCAGCTCATCCCCACCCCCAGGCCCCATGAGAGGGTGGTGTTCCTCCCCCACGTCCTCCGCGGACTAGGGTTTCCACTTCACCCATTCGTCCGGGGGCTCATGTTCTACTACGTCCTAGATTTCCATGATCTGGCCCCGAATTTCATCCTCAACCTCTCGGCGTTTATCGTCGTGTGCGAGGCCTTCCTCTGCATCCAGCCCCACTTCGGCTTATGGCTGAAGACCTTCAATGTCAAGCTGAAGGTAGTGGGCGGCCTCCAAGCGGAGTGTGGAGGTGCCATGGTGGGCAGGATGGCCAACATCCTATGGCTCGAGAGCTCCTTTGTGGAGAGCATAAAGGGGTGGCAATCGGGGTGGTTCTATATCACCGAGCTGCGCGACTCTTAATGGGCGGTGGCCCCCGAATTCCAATATGGCTTCCCTACATGGCTCACCTCATGGAAAGAGACGGGCCTGACATGGGGTAATTCAGAAGAGCTGACCGGACTTCAAACCTGCGTCCGAAACCTGGTGGATAAGAATCTCAAGCTTGTCAACATAATACAGGTGATGCTCATCCGCCGGATTCTCCCATGCCAGCAACGCGCCTTCAACTTGTGGGAGTTTGAACCGGCACAACACCGAACCTTGAGCCGGCTCTTCGACACTATGTACGAAGATGCCTGGAAGGTGCTGTTCAAGGGGCGAAGTTTCGTGACACGCCATCAAGATCATGATTCAGCTCGCAGCATCAAGCCAGCGAGGTAAGTTATTTTACCCTTTACGGGACTCTTTTTTCACAGTTTGACTCTATGCGGGATCTAAAACTCCCTCACCTTTGACAGGACTGGCTGAAGACGTCCGGACAGATCGACTGTCCGTCTCCCATGCCAGAAGACCCAGTGGACGCCTGATTGACGGGGATGCTGGTTCCGGCACCTCACGTGGTGCCGAAAAAGAAGGCCAAGAAGAAGGCCACGGGAACTCGAAGGAGTTCCCGGCGCCAGGTGCTGTCGGACTCATCGTCCGATGACGCCGAGGCGGACTCCTCCCATGAAGACAAGGAGGAGGAAAAAGAGGCCTCTCCCCCAGCGGGGGGAGAGAAGAAAAGGAAGGACGCCTAACGGGGAGGCCGAAGGGTCCAAGAAGGGAAGGACCCTTCCTCCGCACTACACCGCCAATGCCGACGACGACGAAGAGGGGTGGGCTCCAAGGACCAAGCCCCTGGCGAAATCGTAAGTGTCCGGACACCAGAATAACTCATGGCGTTCCATTTGTCGCACAACATCTTATAACGCCGAATATAACCATGCAGCCCGCCCAAGGATGGGCTCGACGATTCGTCGGACGTGAATAGCACCTCACTTCCAACCGCCTCGTCTCCTCCCGCCGCGGATGATGCCGGGGTGGAGTCCCAAAAGGGGCCCAGCCAGGAGGAGGTGGCTATGGAGGCGCCGCAAGGCGACCTCTCGGAACCCAGGCTCAAAGGGGATAAAACCCCAAAGGGCTTCAAGTCCGGCCCTATGCCGGACTCCGTACCAGAACCTTCAGTGGTTCCGGAGTCCGACAGGCGACCCTTCGTAAGAAGGGCAAGACTGCGACGCCGGTGACCTCCGTCCAACCGCAGGCACCGGATGATTTTATTGAGGCGCTTAACGGCGCTTCCATCGACGAGGAGCAGCGCACTGTTATGAGTGCGGTGATCCAGAAAGTTCAGTCCACCAAGAGCGGGCTGACTGAAGCCTGTGCCAGCCTTCTAACAGGCTTTGAGGTATGTATTTAAGATATGTAAAAATATTACCGCATAGACAGTAGCCCCTGATGCTCAGTTTGGTGTTCGGAAAGAAATAGCCGAACTGAGGATCTAAAAACATATACGCAGGAGTCTAACAGAAGTATGTCAATATGGAAATGCAGGCTATGCTGCTGACCTCTGCCGCACTGACTGCGGAGGTTGATGCATTGAAGCAGAGCCTCGAGCAGTCCGAGAACGAGCTCGGACTGGCCAAAAAGCAGCTCGAGGATAAAGAAGGTAAGTAATACCTTATAGGAGTATTTAAAAGATGTGGTTGCAAAAAATGACAGGAATAACATGAATATTGCAGGGGCCACGAACGAGGTGGCGACCTGAAGGAAGTTGTGTCCAAGGCCGAACGCAATGCGGCCGCGGAACGCATCGAGCGAGAGAAGCAGGAGGCACGGGTGGCGGAGGTGCGACAAGAGCTCCAGGCTCTCGTGGAAAAACACGAGACTTTGGAGCGTGACTCAAAGACTCGAGAGTCCGAGCTCGCCTCGGCCCTTGAGAGCGCTAAGGCCGAAGCCCAAAAAGCCCTCCAGGAAATTGAGGCGATGAAGAAAATAGCGGCGGGTAAGGCATTCTATATGCAAAGCAAGCATGTAAAAGTGAATTATCTGTTACTTACCCGAATCTGGAGCTCTCCAGGAGCATTCGCAGATCTGCCCCGCAGTGTGGCTGATGCTGCCGCATTCTACCGAGCCAAGGAGGGAAGCTCGACGGAGAAGGTGTTCTGGTCTTAGTATGCTGAGGCCGGACACCTGGTGCCCTTAAGAGACCAGTTAAAACAGCTGGTCGAGCTCCATAAGGTGGCCGAACAGGCCATGAAGGGCCTCATAGTTTGGCTGTGGCCTAGGGAGGCCATGCCTGGGAGCTACTTCGGGCTGGTTAGGCGGCTGGTGGATGCCTGTCCATGGGTTAAAGTCATCAAGCGCTCCGTTTGCATCGAAGGTGCCCGTAGGGCCCTTGCCATTGCTAAGGTGCACTGGGGCAAGATGGACGCTGAGAAGCTTGTGACGGACGGACCACCACCGAAGAAGGAGCATCGCAAGCCTGAAATGTATTATGAGGGCGTCCTAAAGGGTGCCTGCCTTATAGCGGATGAATGCTCCAAAGAAATAATTTTTGAGTAGACTCACATTTGTTATCCCGTGCGCTGAAAACTTGTTCATATGCGCGAAGCAACACTTTTGAATTTAAAATATTACCTTCTGTGCCGCTTATTAAATTTGAGAGATGGCGAGCCGTCGGCTTCAGCCCCCATGCCACAGTCTTTGGGGTGTTGGGATAAACTTGAGCGCTCTTGTTCCCATTCTGGGTCCTTCGGGAGGCGCCAACATAACGAACAAGGCAACCAGACTATAATGCTTGAACACTCTCACTTAGCCATAGAATTCTATAATTTTAAATTTGGTGAAGCCCCTAGTATTCGAAGACCGAGTTCGGGCGCTATCCACGCCTTTGGGCGGACAATGCCGACTCCTCGCTCTAAGCGGCATAAGTCTTTAGGGACTCGAAAACCTCTCGAACAGCGATCGGCTCTCGCCCTATCATGACGGTCAGTTTTAGCTTTCTCCACTGAGGTGCTTAACCCAGCTCAACCGGGCACAATCACAAGTGGTTCTCCCAGCGCTACCTTAGCCGATATAACGGAACATAAGGTACCAAAACATGGGAGCCGGGCAAACCCAACTATTGACCCAAGACATGATTGAGCCGATGCATATAATGCTATAAGTTCGGGTGCCGACTTGTGAAAGTGTTCGGACTTATCACACCATATTGTGGGGTACTTAAGCCTCGGTGTATTGCCCGCACTAAAGTGTACGGTTGCACAATGTCATAAATGATATATATATATATATATATATATATATATATATATATATATATATATATATATATATATATATATATATATATATATATAAAGGGAATTCAATAATAGGCGAAGCTATATATTGTTTATTCAAAAGGGCTGCGAAGAGCGAGCGATGCAAATAGTCACGATAAGCAAGGGACGGACTATTTAACATGTCCCTCCGAGGGTAAGCATGGATGGTGTGTAAAACAGATATACTGCTTCGTAATAGAGACCACCTGGACACTCGACGTAGCTTTCTGCTTCCCTGGCTGTTGCATCGTGTGTTCGGCAATTCTAATGCCGGACAGGGCTTCATGAGAACGGAGTCCTGAAAGTAAAAAGAAAGAATAAAAGAATGACACTATGGGGAGCCCCTGGTGCGGTTGAGCCGCATTTTGGGCATGCCGTGGTCGTGCCCCTTCCCCTATGCCCATGGTATTTCCAGAGCATAATTATGTGCGCGTAGTACTGGTTTCGCAATTTCGCGAGGGCTGGGGCTTGGGCCGCATTGCTATGCATGCTCAGAACATGCCAGGCGGTCTTGTTGTAGGTTACTCTAGGCGCGCTTGACGGTGTCGGGACGTTTAATAGCTGGACTCGAGAATTGCCTTAAGAGGCTGCTTTGTACTTCCGCTGCGAGGGCCGCCATATGCTCCTCCGTCCGGAGAGAGCGTTCGGTGTTTCCATTGACCGTAATGACTCCTCGAGGACCTGGCATCTTGATCTTGAGATATGCGTAGTGCCGCACCGTATTGAACTTTGAAAATGCGGTTCGTCCGAGTAGTGCGTGATAGCCGCTGCAGAACGGGACTATGTCGAAGATTAACTCCTCGCTTCGGAAGTTATCCGGAGATCCGAAGACCACTTCGAGTGTAACTGAGCCTGTACAGTTGGCCTCTACACCTGGTATGACGCCTTTAAAGGTCGTCTTCGTGGGTTTAATCCTTGATGGGTCTATGCCCATTTTGCACACTGTGTCCTGATAAAGCAGGTTCAGGCTGCTGCCGCCGTCCATTAGGATTCTAGTGAGATGAAATCCGTCAATGATTGGGTCTAGAACCAATGCGGCGAATCCGCCATGGCGGATGCTAGTGGTGTGGTCCCTTCGATCAAAAGTGATTGGGCAGGAAGACCACGGGTTGAACTTTGGGGCGACTGGCTCCATCGCATATACGTCCCTTAGTGCACGCTTCCGCTCCCTTTTGGGTATGTGGGTTGCGTATATCATGTTCACCGTCCGCACTTGTGGGGGAAGCCCTTCATCCTCTATTGTTCGGCGGCCGGGCTCCTCCTCATCATTGCTATGCAGCCCCTTGTCATTGTTTTCGCATTTAACTTGCTCGCTCATTGAACACCCAACAATCCTGTTGGTGTGATTTAACTTTTGAAGTGCCATGTATCCGCACGAAGCGATCGAGTATTCGGTCCAAATTGGACGGGCCCAAGTATTTCTTCTAAATGACTTTTTCCGCTGACCGGGTTTAGAGCCTCGAATTCGCATTGATCGCCAGATCCTCAAGCATTATCGCCGTTAATGCACGCGGCGCTTATGCTTGTTGGGACCCGACCGCCATTGCTGTCCTTCAGATCCGAATTACCGGGGCTCTTGGTCATGTTATTACCGCGAGCTAGCCAGCTGTCCTCTCCCGCGCAAAAGCGGGTCATGAGTGTTGTGAGGGCTGCCATGGATTTCGCTTTTCCTGTCCTAGGTGCCGGGCAAGCCACTCGTCATGATGTTGTGTTTGAAGGCTGCAAGGGCCTCGGCATCCGGACAATCGGCGATTTGATTTTTCTTGGTTAGGAACCGCGTCCGTAATTGTCCGCCAATTCCTTTGGCTGCTGAATTATGTGGCTTAGGTCATCGGCGTCTCGGTGGTCGCACATATGTGCCCTGAAATTGTCAAGGAATGCGGCTTCCGTGTCTTCCCAACAACCAATTGACTTCTGGCAAGCTGTTAAGCCAATGCCGGGCTGGTCCTTTAAGCTTGAGTGGGAGGTATTTGATGGCGTGTAGATCATCACCGCGGGCCATGTGGATGTGAAGGAGATAGTCCTCGATCCAAACCGCAGGATCTGTTGTGCCATCGTATGATTCAATGTTTACGGGTTTGAAACCCTCAGGGATTTGATGATCCATTACTTCATCTGTGAAGCATAGTGGGTGTGCGGCGCCTATGTATTGGGCTATATCACGACGCAGCTCAAATGAGCTTTGTCTACTGTGTTCGGCCCGACCGGAATTGCCATATCCGGCGTGACGGTTATCATCACGTGTTGTGGGGCGCCCACGCGATCCATAGATCGATCTTGTCTGCCTTGCCTTGTCCTCCAATATATCTCGCAGGTCTGGCGCATTTCCCTGTGCCTTTTTTTTGAGCGGCGCCAGGGTGCGGCTTGAGTTGATGGCCGAGAGGCCTCTCTGTTGCGGCCACGAGGTGGCTGGTCAGCCATATCATGCACTGGTGATGTAGGTTTGGGTGCTTCCTCCTCTAATCGGGGTAGCAGCCTGCATCTTGGTAGCTCTTGGATGGGCGCCGAGTTCATACTCTTCTACCGCAAGGACTTCACCCATCTGTCTGCCTAGCAAGTCTTGGTCAGCTCTAAGTTGTTGCTGCTTTTCTTGAGGCTGCTTGTCGTGGCTATGAGCCTGCGCTTGAAACGCTCTTGTTCGACGGGATCCTCGGCACGCATTTAATTTGTTGTCGTCGAGGCTTGCCTCATCTTCGGAGGGAGGCATGTAATTATCGTCCTCTACCTCTCTTTCGCCGCTCTCTCATGAGGGCTGGCTTCTCCATCCTCCCGCGCTGAATCCTGCTTGGAGGGGTTGTCTTCGCATTGTCCGGGTGTTATTGTCTCCGTGTCGGAATCTCCGCTTTTGCTGTGGCGGATTTAGAGCGGCGCCATCGACGCCGGGCGCTTAGGCTGTTTCTTGGAGGGTCATCCTCCGCTGTTCCATCGCCATTCCCATCTTTTGGGATGTCCACCATGTATATGTTGTATGACGAGGTGGCCTTCCCGGTGCCACGTGGGCGCTTGGTTCTGGTCGCCTCCTGCATCGCCGTCCATACCGCCGATGTCTTCGGAGTCGAAGTCCAAAGACGCCGGTTAAATCATCGACAGTGGCTAAAAAGTGGGTGGTGGGTGGGCTTTGATTTTCTTCGTCGTCCGCATCCCAACCTTCCTGACCATAATCCGGCCAGGGCTCTCCTGATAAATAGAGAGACTTTAGTGAATTCAGAATGTCGTCAAAGGGCGAGTGCTGAAAGATGTCCGCGGCCGTGAATTCCATGATCGGCGCCCAATCGGATTTGATTGGCGGAGGCGCAGAAGGCTCGGACTCCGGAGAGGAGTCCGACACCTTGAAGTTACGAGCTTCGCAAAGGACGGGTAGGTGTACGGCTCAATCGTCGTAGAGATTGCAGCCCCCGAGGCGGTGTCCAGCCACCCATCCTTGATCGGCGCGGTCGGCTCCGCGCTAAAGGTCGGAGCGGACTCTGGTGCGGCCTAAAGGACACTGTTCGGCGGCAGAGCTAGATCATGCCCCTCGTGATAGTGCGGCGCGCTTGGCTGTGGCTCGAACCCGTCGAAGATCAAGTCTCCGCGGATGTCAGCCGTGTAGTTCAAACTTCCAAATCTGACCTGATGGCCAGGAGCGTAGCTTTCAATCTGCTCCAGATGGCTGCTTAATTGGCCCGCAGGCAAAGCCGCCCGAATCGAAGATCTGTCCGGGAGAAAAGTCTCACCACGAGCGCATCGTTGTTGATGATCGGAGGAGCCATCGGGCCTAAAGATGATGACACAGAGGAACTCTCAATGAAAGCACCAATGTCGGTGTCAAAATGGCGGATCTCGGGTAGGGGGTCCCGAATCAAGCGCCTAGGCGGATGGTAATAGGAGACAAGGGACACGATGTTTTTACCTGTGTTGGGCCCTCTCGATAGAGGTAAAACCCTACTCCGCTTGATTAATATTGATGATATGGGTAGTACAAGAGTAGATCTACCACGAGATCGAGAGGCTAAACCCTAGAAGCTAGCCTATGGTATGATTGTTGTTCGCCCCACGGACTAAAACCCTCCGTTTATATAGGCACCGAATAGGGTTAGGGTTACACTGAGTCGATTACAATGGTAGGAGATCTACATATCAGATCGCCAAGCTTGCCTTCCACGCCAAGGAAAGTCCCATCCGGACACGGGATGAAGTCTTCAATCTTGTATCTTCAAAGTCCGTGAGTCCGCCGAGGCTATAGTCCGCTATCCGCACACCCCTAATCCAGACTCCTCAGGGCGGATGTAATTTTTTACATTCGCGCCCGACGCGGTAGTATCGCTCCAGGCTTGCGGTAGTACTGTGTCGGATTTTTGCATAGATCGGAACTCAGTGGAAGTAGCCACGGATGTATTTTTATATGTCTGTGCCTTCCCAGTCTGGACCAACCCTGCCTTGTGGTAGTACCGCAAGGGGGAGCGGTAGTACCGCGCTAGCGGTTCTACCGCCCTCGGCTTCTTTGCCACAGGTCTGGGTTAGCTCCTGCCGCGCCATCGGTAGTACAATAGGGCCTTGCGGTAGTACCATGGGCTCGTGCGGTAGTACCGCTCGTCGTGGGCTGAGTAAGTGGATAACAGTTGGATTTGGTCTATCACTATATAAGGGGAGTCCTCTTCTCCGATTTGACCACCTCTTCCATCCCCAAGCTCCATTGTTGCTCTAAGCTCCATTTTCGCCCGATCTCTCTCCCTAGCCAATGAAACTTGTTGATTCTCTAGGGATTGGTTGAGAAGGCTCCGATCTACACTTCCACCAAGAGAAATTTGATTCCCCCACTAATCCCTTGCGGATCTTGTTACTCTTGGGTGTTTGAGCACCCTAGATGGTTGAGGTCATCATGGAGCCATATTCCATTGTGGTGAAGCTTCGTGGTGTCATTGGGAGCCTCCAATTAAGTTGTGGAGATTGCCCCAACCTTGTTTGTAAAGGTCCGGTCGCCGCCTCCAAGGGCACCAATAGTGGAATCACGACATCTTGCATTGTGTGTGGGCGTGAGGAGAATACGGTGGCCCTAGTGGCTTCTTGGGGAGCATTGTGCCTCCACACCGCTCCAACGGCGACGTACTTCCCCTCAAAAGGAAGGAACTTCGATAACACATCCTCGTCTTCATCGGCTCCACTCTTGGTTATCTCGTACCTTTACTCGTGCAAGCTTATATTGTGTTGTATCCTTTGCTTGCTTGTGTGCTTGTTGTTGTTGCATCATATAGGTTGCTCACCTAGTTGCATATCTACACAACCTACTTTGATGCAAAGTTTAAATTGGTAAAGAAAAGCTAAAATTGTTAGTTGCCTATTCACCCCCCCCCCCCCTCTAGTCAACGATATTGATCCTTTCAATTGGTATCAGAGCCTCGTCTCTTTATTAAGGACTTTGCCGTCCGAAGAGTATGGTGACACCGTAGACGGTGGGGAGGAGCACTTTGGTGTGAGTCCGTTCTCGTCTATGGCTGATGGGGCAACCGCGGTCTCTCGTGAGGAGTTCAATGTGGCTTTGGACACATTGAAAAACTCCATGACGGCCGAGGTCAAAGGCATGTTTTAGAACTTCCTTGATGGTCTCAAATTATCCACCACACCATTGGAAGTGGTCAATCCCACTAACAAGGTGATGGATGCTAACTCCGACAAGGAGGAAGCTACTAGTGAGAAAGTTCCTTTGTCTAGTGGTAAAAATGGTAGTGGCATCTTTGCCCATGTGGAACCACCTCCTACTTATGGAGGACCTATTCCCTCCACTCATTAAAATCATGCCGGCCCTCCTCCTAAGATTGTGATAAATGAGGATTTTGATGCTTGGGTATATCGCTTTAAACGTCATTTAAACCATGTTAATACTAACCTTTGGGAATCATTGAGCAAGGTTTTTATCCGCATGATCCAAGCAACTTCACCCCTAGAGAAGCTGCGGATCATCAATTCAACGAGAATGCTCTCTTCATCATCGAAGATGCAATTCCATCCGAAGATCTTGCACATCTCCGACCTTTCACCATGGCCAAGGAAGCATGGCACCATGTTCTTTCCCTTTACAAGTGAAGCGCAAGCATTCAACGCTCCAACTATGAAGTGGTGCAAGATGAAGCCGATGAGTTTGCAATGAATGAAGATGAAGAACCTCGTGAGCTTTACCGGAGGTTAACCACTCTCGCGGTCTCTCTCCGAGATCATGGGAGCAAGGATACGGATGACAATTGGATCAAGCGCAAGTTCCTCAAGGCCATGATGCCTTATCACAAGGCCATGTCCTCTGTCATCCGTAAAAGACCGGACTTCCACACCTTGTCATCAAGTTTAGTCTTGGATGAGTTTGTGGCAATGAGGATCTTGGACAAGACCGCCGATAGTGCGATGTTGCATTCTCAAAGAGCTAAGAAGCTCAACCTTGCTTTGAAGGCCAAGGTTAGTGTGGAAGAAGAGGATGAAGAGGAAGAATAGGAGAGCAACCCCGAAGATACAAAATATGATTATCATGAGCACATGGCTCTCGCTTCAAGGCAATTTTGGAGCAAGAAGAACTCAAGGCCCAACTTCAACAAGAACAACTCAAGTGGCATGAAGAGCAAACAATGAGTGAGGACTTGCTATAACTGTGGCAATGTGAGTCACTTTGGTGCGAAGTGTCCTTATGAGAAGAGGGAAGACAATGGTGGCAAGCTCATCTGAAAAGACAAGGCCAAGTCCTTCCCCAACAAGAGCAACTTCACCAAGAAGACTCCTCCCAAGGGGTTGGTGGCACAAGAAGAGTACAATGAGGATGATGATGATGAAGAAGACGGTGAGTCAGTTTCCATGGCCTCCGTGGCCATTCCGACAACTCCACGGGTGTCTCTCTTTGACTCACTCAATGAGAACATCACCGCCAAGTGCCTCATGGCTAAAGCCACCAACAAGGTAACCCCCAACATCAAAACTACCATCATTACTAATCCTTCTTTGATGGATTGCATTGATGAAAGTGAGGGGTCCAATGTGGAGGAAAATGAATTTGAGTCTTTTATGAGTAAGCTCAAGGGTAAATCCAAGAAGCACTTCGTTGCTCTCTTGGAACAACTTGGTGAAGCCAATGACATGATCGAGGCTCACAAAGATACCATCTCTAAGATGGAGGGGCATAGTCGTGACTGTGCCGATGAGATTTCGGATCTCTCCAATGCTCTTGAGGAAGAGTGCGGTCATCGTTTGGCTCTTGAGGAGTCATACAACGAGGACCATGCTAAATTGAAGAAAGATCTTGATCATGCTCTTGTTGTATCTCGTGTGCTAAACTCCAAGAAAGCCAAGCTTGGGGTTGATCTTGCTAGACTCAAAGAGGAGTTTGATTTACTTGAAAAGGCTCACAAGGTCTTGAAGGGTGCTCATGCTAGCCTCAAAGAGTCTCATGATCAACTCCATGTAAAGCTAACTAAGGAGAAAGCCACTTTTTCTCATATGGTCTTAATTGTGTCGACGTTCTCGTAACGAGGGTCCCCAGACTTGCCTGCCTGCGGCCTGCGGCGTGGCTCAAAGGGGGCCCCATCATGGCCCATCTTCATCAACACAAGCTCAATACCCTCGCGAGGATCCAAGCCTCGCGGGGCGGACGACAGGGAGCCTCCTCAGGCACGGCCTCATCAGGCTGGCTCGCGAGGAGGCGGAGAGATCAAGGCGTGGTACCTCACGAGGTGCCGATGACGCAAGCCATGACGACCAAGGGCGCCAGGCAGGCGCCAGCCCGCGCAGTGTCCTCCTTTCCTCTTTGGTGCAAAGGGAGCAAGCGCAGGCGAGAGCATCAAGCAAAGGCGTCCATTTTGGTGCAACAAGACCAAGACTAGTCCAACGGCAGGAAGGAAGTCATTGTGGAGCCCAAGCCGGCGTCACCACCAGAGCCTTTGACAGGTGAGGACCAACTTTAGTTAGGATAAGTGTACTAGATGTTCCCCTTCAAAATGGCCAATTGTTGGCGCCCTTCCCGCTCAACATTTGGGAAGTGGCCCAGGGCCTTTGCCTATAAATAGGACTAGCCACCCACAGGGTAGGGCAATCTGAAATCAGCAGAGAGAGAGAGAGAGAAGGCGACTGAACTCCCCCTAGCAGTTCATCGCCCCGGCCAAGAACAGACCCTCGCGAGGCTGTTCTTCCTTGTATTGTTCATCACCATCAACCCAATAGGCAATCCACCACACCACAAACTAGAGTAGGGTATTACACCACAATGGTGGCCCGAACTAGTATAAACCTTGTGTCTCTTGTGCTGTTCCTTTCGTAGTTTAGATCCTAGCGAGGCAGCTGGGTGCAGGTAGGTAGAGGGTGAGATTCCGCACGCCCAGTGTTGAACCTCAAGGGTCTGCGGAACCCGAATCCGACATTTGGCGCGCTGTAGGGGTGCACGGAATTGCCTTCCGCCGCCTTGTTCTCGCCGACCACCGTGATCCATGTTCGACGCTTGTCGGGCCCGCTGAAGCGCCGAGCGCGCTCGCTTCCGCTGTCGCCAGACGGCTCCGTCCGGGGCGCCCTCGCGTTGCACTCGCCGCTTTATCCAACGCTGCCACCGGCCCGCGGGAACGAGCAGCAAGCATCGCCCCAAGATCCTCCGTGAGGCAAGACGGCCAAGCTGCTACCCTCGCCGCCCGACTGGTTCTTCGTCTCGCGCATTCCGCGCGCCCATGGAGGCTCGAAGGCGCTCATCGCGCAAACGAGCTCCTGCGCTACCGTCCCTGCCGACGGCGCGTCACGAAGAGTGGCTCGACCGCATCGCCGAAGCTTCGTCCGTGTTGCAGGCTCCCTCGCATCGTCTGGCCCCGCTGCACCGCACCCGCCCCGCGCTGGCGACGAAGCTCGGGCGCCGCCGCCTCCCCAAGAAGGCGCCCTGGCCCCAAGGCGCGTGGTCCCTGGGTGTAACCCGCTCCGTCCGGCGCCAGCGCGGCAAGAGCAGAGCTGCCAGGAAGTCCCTCGCCCGCAAGAAGCTTCCTGCGTGCTCCCCGCTCCAGTTCATCGCGACCACGCTCCTACTCCAGCACGTCAAGACCCCGCGCTGCTCCCAGCTGCAGCGCATGGGGACCCGCAAGACCAAGCTCTTCGTCATCCTAGGCCTCCCGTGGCCACAGCAGGCTGCCGTGCCTTCACCCCCGAGCTGCGCAGTGTCGCGTGGCCCGACAAGTTCAAGCCAGACCTGCCTCCTCGCTACGACGGTATGGCCGACCCCACAGAGTTCCTCCAGCTCTACGAGTTGGGCATCGAAGCCGCCAACAGAGACGAGAAGGTCATGGCGAACTGGTTTCCCATGGCGCTCAAGGACGGGTCCCACACCTGGCTCCTGAACCTGGCCCCAGGCACGATCTCCTCGTGGGACGAGATGCGTACCCGCTTCACCGCCAACTTCCAAGGTACTCGTGACCGGCCACCCGCCATGAGCGACATGCGCCGCATCAAGCAGCAACCAAGGGAGACCCTGCAGAAATACATCCAACGCTTCAACAACGTACACCTCAAGATTCCCAAGGTGACCGAGGAGGCCATCATCTCCGCCTTCAACGACGGTGTGCGCGACGTCAACATGAAGGAGGAGCTGGCGATGCATGAAGACTTGTGCACTTCCTTGGAGCTGTTCAACTTGGCGACCAAGTGCACCAGGGCCGAGTGTCAGGACCCCGATTCCAAGTCACATTGACCTAGCCGGTAACACCTCATATCACTTTGCGGCCTCACACACGGTATTCCCATGGGTGTCGCCTTACCATGGCCCGGGACCGTTTGCGCCTTTTGGCTCACGTATATGATAGTGTCGCTAGCATCCACATGACAGAGAACCCGGGCCGACATGGCTAGTCGTGAACCCAAAGCGGCGCTAACCCATGGGGACAGGCATACATGAATCACATCGAGCATGTCGGTCATCAACGTATGAATCCGGGCTGTAGCACTGGGCTAACAGGACTACGGTAACCCGGGCTGTAGCAGGCTAGGCAGGACTCCGGAGATCACCGCGTGACATTTCCCCGAAGGGACAGACATAGGAACAAAGTGAAACACATGCCGGCCAGTCAAGTGTCCAAAGCAGTAGTGCTAGGCTAGCAGGACTCCGGTGAGCTGGGCTGTAGCGGACTACTATCGCTCAGGAAGCACTAGACTACATTTCCCCATATGAGAGGCTGCCAAGGATAAACAACTAGATTGTTGGATCCCACTCATACCAAGCATTTCAATCATACACACAATATGCCCGATATGAGTACATACAACATGGCATCACAACAAAACTCTACAACTCAAGTACTTCATTTAAGAGGCTCCGAGGAGCCATACATAACATATTCATACAGATAGGGGTCACATGACCCAACACTCAAGTCATACAAACATACAAGCACATGCGGAAGCAAACTAGTCTGAGTACAGACACTAAAAAGAAAGAAAGCTTGTCAAGCCCTTCTATCTACAAAGGGCCCTTCACAAGCCTTGGATCACCACCGGTGGCTAGTTCACTCGTCGACGCCAAGGTCTACATAAAACCCATCGGAGGGGCGGTGTTGTCGCCTCAAAACATTAATTACAAACATGAGTACGGAGGTACTCAGCAAGTCTTACAACAGAAACCTATTATACATGCACATTCTCAAGAAGGTAGTGGAGTCATTGCAGCAAGCCAGCTTCGACTCTTGGCTAACCTATCCTACGTGACACCACTTGAAAAGCATTTGTCGCACACGAGTCCACTAACCACCATCACAATACTCCACCGTGGATCCTCTCTCGTCAACCCACGAGAGGGCCATCCGCGGTACTCACACTTATCTTGAGGCTTTTACTAGTATCCGTTTACTTGTCTATGAACTGCATAGGTGACCAAGTAGTCCTTTACATGACGACTGCTATTCAATAGTTTTAAACCTGCAGGGTGTACTCCTTCACACACGCTCACCACTTATCGCCGCTACACGACATGTACTCGGCAACCTTCAAGCGGAAGCCCAGCGAGGGTGTCGGCCACGACCTGACTAAACACACGAGTCCCTAGTCCAGGTTTATCGCCTATTCGGGTTCCATCCGCAGGGAGTCCGGCCGAGGTTTCCACTAACGGCCCCGAACGATGTGTGCAGGGTTCCCGAGACACCAAACGGGTGAATCGGTACACCGGGCCACGTGCCTACCGCAACACAGCCCACCCCTAAGGTCAGCGCTGCGTGCCCCCAAAGATGCTAGAAACACGTAAACTACTTTGCAACTCCGGACAGAGGACAAGAGTGGTTAATAAGTTGACAGGGTCCATTGGTTTCGGGCCCAATGCGTGGTAGTAGCTAAGTCTTAAATCACACACACAGATCTCAGTTCTTAGGGACGGCTTCAATGAAACAACCCACCATGTACTCCTACATGGCCTCTCATCGATACCTTTAACAAATCGTGTTCAACACTTTCACTCTCGGAACCGACACAACCTTTCACTCCAGTTCATCATCCCGATGAGCCAGACCTGACACAACTCTAAGCATAGCAAGCATAGCATTGTAGGAAACATAGACATGGCTCAATCAACTCCTACACATACTAGTGGGTTTCATCTAGTTACTGTGGCAATGACAGGTCATGCAAAGGAAGTGGGTTCAACTACCGCAACACACGACAGTTTGAATCACGTTGTGTTAATGCAGTAAACAAGAGCAGAAGCGAGAACATGGGTTTGTATCGGAAAGATCAACGGGTTGCTTGCCTGATGTAGTGGTAGTAGGATACTACCCTTCAGACGGATATTCGGGGTTATCCTCGGAGGCAGAACCTATCACGAAAGACACACCGAACATAAACAACACATGACAATATGCAACAATATGATGCATGCTATGACATGGCAATATGAATGTGTGTTGGCCTAATGCAAGCTAGAACAGAAAGGGATGAACTTATTTGAATCAAAGATTCAAATATTAGCTCATTTAACATAGCCATAAAGGTGCATTATCTTATTCTGCTTAAACAGCAAGGTTAACTTGTTCTATCATGCATGAAACCATTACCAATGGATAGATTGAATTTTTCTGATCAAAATTCATATATAAAACTTTGCATTTGGAGTTACAGATTAATTTCTATGATTTTTTGAAGTTTGCAACAATTTCTGGAATTTCCTGAATACAAATGAATGCAGAAATTAATTATTGCGTCAGCAGTGCGTCAGAGTGATGTCAGGGGTCAACGGGGGCGTCCAGGTCAACCTGACCAGTGGGTCCCGCATGTCAGTAGCTAATTAGGCTAACTAATTTTAATTGAACCTAAACTAGGTTAATTAGCAGAGGGGCCCCACCTAGTCAACTACGTCAACAGGGTCAAACCCGCCGACGTTTAGCCGCCGGTGAAGCCAAACACGGTGGCAAGAGTGCGTTTGTGCATTCCGGCGACCAAAAGGGCGGCGGAGGCCATCTACGTGTAGCCGGGAGCAAGCCGCGGCATTTGGTGGCGGTGGTTGAGCTCGGGGTGGCCGGAAACGTCGCCGGCGACGAGCTTGGCGGTCGCCGGAGTCGGGTGAGGACGAACCCGTGGCCACGGGGCACGGCAAGGCATGGGGTGAGGTGCGTTGGGCTCCTGGGAGTGCAGTGAGTGCGATGGTGTGCTCGGAGTCGAACCAACGTGGCTGTGGCCACGACGGTGACGTGCGGTGGCGGCGGTGGGTGCGGCCGAGCTCGGTGCAGTCGGTGCGGGGCTCGAGAGCGTGAACGAGAAGGATGAGAAGGTAGTTGGGCTCACGACGAGTGCGGAGAAGCAGTCGGCAAGGTCGGGGACGAGGTGATGCGGCGGCGACGGCAATGGGGATCTCCGGCGGTGCTCGGTGAAGACGAGCTCGAGGAAGACGAAGCAGGGCTCGCGAGCGCTCGACGCTCGGGCTGCTCGATGGAGTCGACGACGGCGGAGTGGTTGGACACGGTGGCTTGGTGCGGGGACGACGGTGGACGCGGTTTCACGGTGGCGCGGGCGCGGCAGCGTCGGCCATGGCGGAGGGAGAGCGAGAGAGAGGGGCAGGGGAAGAAATGAGATGTCCACGTGGTCGGGTGGCGACGTGGAGCCTGGCCAGCGTCCAGGCGCGTGAAGCGGCAACCTACTGGCACCGTGGCGAGCTCGCGCTCGCCGGCGTCAGCTCTGTGCCTGCGTGGAGAAGAAGAAGCAGCTGGCTGGCATGGGCCACAGTCTTTGGGCCGCCAGTGGGCCGGGCTTGGGTTCGCCAGGTAAGAGGTTTTCCCATTTGTTTCTGTTTTAATTATTTCGTAGGTTTGTTGCATTTCTAAAAATACATAGGCAACTCCAAAAATCACCAAACTGCACATGGTCCCTAGTTGGAATATATCCAGCATGGAACATTTTAGTTTGGGGTTATTTGAGCATTTGAAATATTTTATATAATTTAAATGCCCAAATTCAAATAGCTAAAGATTTAATCCAATGACCTTAGAGTGACCTAGAAATTTGTGCATCACTTCTAGCAGTGGTTTAGGACCAAGGCAAATGGTGATGAACATTTTTAGAGGGCATTTCAGGTTCATTGAAAATATTTTTAGTAAACCCTAATTGGATTCAGAGGGGTTCTGGGGGTTCTGTCTTCCCCATCTCAAATTTCTGATGAAAGGTAAACATGATGCAACACTCTAATGCATGGACTAACTAGGATGTGACAACTCACCCCCACTCAAAAGAATCTCGTCCCAAGATTTTGGATCCGTCGGAAAAAGGTGGGGTACTCAAGTCGAAGACGATCCTCCCTTTCCCAGGTAGCTTCTTGCTCGGAGTGGTTTGACCATTGAAGCTTGAGAAACTTGATATTCTGGCGTCGAGTGGTACGCTCGGCTTGATCAAGGATACGAACGGGATATTCTCGATAGCTGAGATTATCTTGGAGATCAAGCGTTTCGTGGTCCACTCCACAGATAGGATCCGAGAAGCAACGCCTGAGTTGAGAAACGTGGAAGACATCATGGACTCTGGAAAGATGCAGAGGTAGTTCCAATTGGTAGGCAACTTCTCCTCGTTTGGCAAGAATGCGAAAAGGTCCAATGTAACGAGGAGCCAACTTGCCTTTGATACCGAATCGATGGGTTCCTTTTAAAGGTGTAACCCGAAGGTAAGCCTTCTCGCGAACTTCATAAGCCATAGGCTAATGCTTGCGGTCATATTGGCTCTTTTGGCGAGATTGGGCTGTTTGCAATTTCTCACGAATAACGCAAACCTGCTCTTCTGCTTCCTGGATCATATCCAGGCCAAAGAGTTGTCTTTCCCTGGTTTCTGACCAGTTATGAGGCGTTCGACATTTCCGTCCATAGAGGACTTCGAAAGGAGCTTTGCCCAAGCTAGCTTGGTAACTATTGTTATAAGCGAACTCGGCGAATGGAAGGAATTTCTCCCAATTCATGCCGAAAGAGATGACAGAAGCTCGGAGCATATCCTCCAGGATTTGATTGACTCGTTCTACTTGACCACTTGATTGAGGGTGGAAGGCGGTGCTAAAGGAGAGACGAGTTCCCATATCATTTTGGAAACTTTCCCAGAATCGAGAGGTGAAGAGACTTCCACGGTCTGAGTTAATATCCAATGGAACACCATGAAGAGACACTATCCGGGAGATGTACAAATCAGCTAGCTGGCTAGCGGTCATACTCTCACGAACGGGTAGGAAGTGGGCTACTTTGGAAAGGCGATCGACAACTACGAAGATAGCATTATTCTCTCTCTTGGTCCTGGGAAACCCGGTAATGAAATCCATACCGATTTTATCCCATTTCCATTCAGGAATAGCCAAAGGTTGAAGGGTGCCAGCAGGCCGTTGATGCTCTGCTTTAACTCGACGACAGACATCGCAATTAGCAATGTATTGAGCGATTTCTCTCTTCATCCTAGTCCACCAAAACCTCTGGCGTAGGTCTTGATACAATTTAGTACTACCGGGATGAATGGTGAGAGGAGATTCATGAGCTTCCTTAAGGATCAATCGCCTCAGGTTGCGTACCTTGGGAACCACTAAACGGTCTCCAAAGAACACGACACCTTGTTCATCAATCGAGAAACAATCTATGACTCCTTTCTTGATGTTTCTCTTGATACGGGAGATTCCCGGATCTACCTTCTGTGCCTTGATGATCTGATCCGTAAGGGTAGGTTTCGCCACCAGGGTGGAAAGGAATCCTCGAGGAACAATGTGAAGGTTAAGCTTACGTAATTCCTCGTGGAGAAGTGGTTGACTTTGTTGCAACATCAGGTTGTTACAATAAGATTTAGGACTTAGTTCATCAGCCATGACATTGGCTTTGCCTGGGGTGTAAGGTATTCCTATGTCGTAATCCATAATCAACTCGACCCAACGTCTTTGCCTGAGATTCAAATCTGGTTGGGTGAAGATGTATTTCATACTTTGGTGATCGGTGTAAATTTCACAACGATTACCAAGAAGGTAATGTCGCCATGTTTGAGTGCATGGACCACTGCTACAAGCTCTAGATCGTGTGTAGGATAGTTATCCTCATGTGGACGCAACTGTCGGGAAGCGTAGGCAATCACATGACGATCTTGCATGAGTATGCAACTTAGTCCTTGTCGTGTGGCGTCGCAATAGATAACAAAGTCCTTAGAAAAATCTGGTGGTACAAGTACGAGAGCAGATGTCAGGCGTCTTTTCAGTTCCTGAAAGCTGAACTCGCACTATGAGGTCCACTCGAACTTTTTATCTTTCTTGAGGAGTTCAGTTAGAGGCTTAGCAACCTTGGAGAAATTCTCGACGAAGCGGCGGCAATAGCTCGCTAAACCGAGGAAACTCCGAACTTGCTTGACCGATTCAGGTGGAGTCCAAATAAGGGCGGCTTGAACTCGCGGGATTGACAGCAATGCCCTTACCAGAGATTACATGGCCTAGATAGGTTACTTCCGCAACCAAAATTCACACTTAGAGAATTTGGCATAAAGGTGATGCTCTCGAAGTTTCATCAATACTAGCCTTAGATGTTCGGCATGTTCTTCCTCATTCTTGGAGTAGATGAGTATATCATCGAGGTAAACCACGACGAATTTATCCAAATACTCCATGAAGATCGAGTTCATTAACCGAGAGAAGGTGGATCGAGCATTGGTTAACCCAAAGGACATGACGGTGTACTCGTATTGACCATAACGAGTAACAAAGGCCGTTTTAGGAATGTCCCCGTTCTTGATTTTGATTTAATGGTAGCCCAACCTCAAATCCATCTTGAAAAGATCGAGGATCCAATGAGCTGATCATACATGTGTCGTTGATCCCGGGAGCGGATACTTGTTCTTGATAGTGACCAAATTGACAGGTCGGTAATCTACAACCATCCGATCCGTTCCATCCTTCTTCTTGACGAAGAGGACGGGGCAAGCCCATGGAGAAGAACTAGGATGGATGAAACCCTTTTGCAAGGATTCATCAAGTTGTTTCTTAAGCTCAGCTAGTTCTAGGGGTGCCATGTAACGCCCCGGATTCGATGCGCCAGGTGTCCGCCAGTTATTCGCCGTAGTTGCCATGTCATTTTCTTGCGTGTTGCACTTTGCCATGTCATCATCTGCATTTCATATCATGTCATCATGTGCATCTCATTTTGCATACGTGTCCGTCTCATGCATCCGAGCATTTTCCCCGTTGTTCGTTTTGCAATCCAGCACTCCTATGTCTCCCGGCGCCCCCTTTTACCTCTTTTCGTGTGAGGGTGCTAAACAGTCTCGGAATGGACCGAGGTTTGTCAAGCGGCCTTGGTATAGCACCGGTAGACCGCCTGCCAAGTTTCGTGCCATTTGGAGGTCGTTTGATACTCCAACGGTTAACCGGGTAACCGCAAAGGCCTCTTTTGTGTGCAGCCCAACACCCCTTCCAAAGTGGCCCAAAACCCATCTAACTCCCCTCCATGCTCTCGGTCGTTCGATCACGATCGCGTGGCCGAAAACCGCACCTCATTTGGACTCTCCTAGCTCCCTCTACCTATATATTAGCATTTCCCTCCGAAATTTCGCAGACGAAACCCTAAAATCCCCCCCGCACGCCACCGGACGTGTCCGCGCGCCGCCGGACAGATCCCGCCGCCGCTCCCGGCCAGTCCGAAGCTGCCACGTGGGCGCCGCCGTCTCCCGCCGCCTTGAGCGCGCGCGAGCCAGCTGGGCTCCTCCGCCCGGACGCCGCCACTGAAGCTCCTCCCGCCGCCTCGGCGCCTCGCCGCCCTGCCCCGAAGCGCCTCCGCCTCGGCCCGCTGCCCGCTTATCTCGCCGTTATCGCCGCTGGCGCCGCCGTCGCTGAGCGCCACGGGCGCGCGCCGCCATCAGCATACCGGTCGCCGCCGCCGCCGCCGCCTCATGCTGGTCGCCGCCAGCAGCGCCCTAATCGCCGCCGCAAGGCCACTCCGGCGCCCCATCCCGGTCTCCTCCGCCGCCGCCTGTCCGTCTCCGCGAGCCCGCACACCTCGTTCCTCAAGGCTTCGGATCTGGATCCGGATGAACCCTAGAGGTTGACCCCGAATCCACTAAGTCCTAGATTTGCTGATATTTTCATGCAATATTCATCATGCCATAACTCTGCATCCGCAGCTCCGTTTCGTGCGTGTAATATGTCAAAATGTTCGCCTCGATGAGTAGATCATTTCATCTCATTACATCATTTTCATTTGAGCTCATCTTGATGCCCGAAATGCTGTTAGAAGAGGGCTATGTGATGTTAGTTTCAGATTCTTATCAGAACATGCACTTTTGTCATTTTTGCCATGATTGATGTGTGCACCCTATGAACTTGAGTCCTACATGTGTTTTTTAATATGTCATGCCATCTTTACAGAGGTGCTTCCCATGTATTTTTTTGATCAATGTGGTGACTAGCACAAGCATGCAAACTAGGCTTCATGATGTTGCTGATTTCAGCCCTGTTCTGCTGATATTTTTATGCCATGTTAACTTGATGCTACAGAGAGTTCCATGCATATTTTGAGATACTTCAGTAAGGATGTTTTGTTATACATGTCTTGATCTATCCATCCATGCCCTTGTTTGCAATTATGGAGTGCCATAGCTTGAGTCAATCGAGCTCTACTTTTGCTATAAAATGTTTCCTGGCAGGTTGTTTACATGTTAATCAATTTTGCCAAGGTTGTTGTAGTTGATCCTTGCATGCCATGATGTTGTTCTTGCCATGTATAGCTTCTATGCCATGTCTTCTTACTGTTGGTTGCCTTTACATGCCATGTATTGCTCTGTGGTGAGTGGTTCAAGCTCACCAACATGCCTACTTATTGTTGTTCCTGCCATGTTTGAATCTGTAATATAACTTGCCATGTTTACATGGGTGCCATCATATTTTCTGATCCTTTTTGGCTTATGGTCAGTAAGGGACTTTTGTTTTATGCAATTAGTAGATTCATGCCATGTCTTTGTTTGCCATGATAAATTCCTGTAACATCTTGTTTGATAGCTCTAAACATTGCAACCTGATGTTATTTCTGCCAATGTCTGAAACTGTTAGTATTTGCATTCTTGCCATGTCATTTTGAGCATGTTTTAGTGATTTCTGGAGATAGCTCAGTGTTCATGTTTTGTAATGCTTTACCTTTACATCATGCCCATGCCTTTTGTTTTCTTGTTGAGGTCCTGTAGAATGTTGTTTTGGTGCTTGCAATATGCCTAGTTGCTGTTTTGGACAGATTGTTGTCATGTCTTGTTTCATGTGTATGTGTTGAACCGTTGCTCCGTTTTGAGTGTGATCTATATGAAACTTGATTGATTTTGCATGTAGCTTCATATTATCATGTTGCATCCTTGTTTTGAGGTGTTTGCTTGATGTTTGTATGCATTTTGCATCAATGCGATGTTTAACTTGTTTTGCTCATATCTTCTAGGCCGTAGCTCCGAATCTAATGAACTTTATATGTAACTTGACTAGATTTTCGTGTAGATCATCGTGGTGCATCTTAAATTGCTGTTTAACAACTTGAACATAAGGTTTATTCAGATCTGGACCAATTTCGAAATTTGCATATGAGGACTTAGCGGAATTGTTCTATGTTGTTCCCGGCCTCATTTAAACTTGCCCTGATGTGTTGCTCTTGTTTGCATCATCTCTTGCCATGAGTAGCCTCATCTAGCTTTGTCATGCATCATGTTTGTTGTGCATCTTGTCTTGTTCATGTGTGGTGTGTTTACCTATGTTGTGTGCTTCTTCTTGTTAGTTCCTGTTTGCTATGCGATCGTGAGGATTCGCTCGCTCACGCTTGGTTCGGCTTCATCCGTTCGTCTTCTTCATGGACTCGTTCTTCTTCCTTGCGGGATTTCAGGCAAGATGACCGCTACCCTGGATCTCACTACTATCATTGCTATGCTAGTTGCTTCGTTCTATCGCTATGCTGCGCTACCTATTACCTGTTCCTCAAGCCTCCCAAATTGCCATGTCAGCCCCTAACCTTTTGCACCCTTCCTAGCAAACCGTTGTTTGGCTATGTACCGCTTTGCTCAGCCCCTCTTATAGCGTTGTTAGTTGCATTGAAGATGAAGTTTGTTCCTTGTTGGAACATGGAGATGTTGTTCCTTGTTGGAACATGTTTACTTGTTGGGATATCACAATATACCTTATATTATTAATGCATCTATATACTTGGTAAAGGGTGGAAGGCTCGGCCTTATGCCTGGTGTTTTGTTCCACTCTTGCCGCCCTAGTTTCCGTCATATCGGTATTATGTTCCCGGATTTTGCGTCCCTAACGCGGTCGGGTGATTTATGGGACCCCTTGACAGTTCGCTTTGAATAAGACTTTTCCAGAAGGCCCAACATTGGTTTTACATTTGCCTCACCTAGCCTTTTTTCCCTTGGGAGTCGCGATCCCGAGGGTCATCTTTATTTACCCCCGGCCAGTGCTTGTCTAAGTGTTGGTCCAAACTAGAGCACCGTTGGGACCATCCCTTGGCAACTTGGGTTACGTCGGTACTGACGCTTAGCTTATCCGGTCATGGCTCGAGACGAGATACGCGACTACTATCGTGGGTGTCGGCACGCCGGAGGTCTTGCTGGTCTTGTTTTATTGCTGTCGAAATGCCTTGTAGCCGGATTCCGAGACTGATCGGGTCTTCCCGGGAGAAGGAATATCCTTCGTTGATCGCGAGAGCTTATCATGGGCTAAGTTGGGACACCCCGCAGGTATAAACTTTCGAGAGCCGTGCCAGCGGTTATGTGGCGATGGGAATTTGTTAATATCCGTTGTAGTAAACTTGAAGTAAACCTTCTAAAATACACCAACCGTAGCGTAACCGTGAGTGTCTCTTTTCGGGTTGATCGAGAGGAGAACACGGTTTCGGGTTATGTCCGACGTAAGTAGGAGTTCAGGATCACTTCTTGATCATTACTAGTTGACGATCGTTCCTTTGTTTCTCTTCTCGCTCTCATTTGCGTATGTTAGCCACCATATATGCTTAGTCGCTGCTGCAACCTCACCACTTTACCCCTTCCTTTCCCATTAAGCTTTGCTAGTCTTGATACCCATGGTAATGGGATTGCTGAGCCCTCGTGGCTCACAGGTTACTACACCACCAGTTGCAGGTACAGGTTTGAGATGATCATGACGTGAGAGCGATGTTTGCTTGTGTTGGAGTTCTTCTTCTGCTTCTTCTTCGCTCAGGGGATAGGTTCCAGGTCGGCAGCCTGGGCTAGCAGGGTGGATGTCGTTAGAGTTTCTGTTTATGTTTCATCCGTAGTCGGATGTTGATCTTGTATATGATGTTGATGTATTCTTGTGGCATTTGTTCCTTATGTATGTATCCCCACTATTATGTAATGTTGATGTAATGGTATCCACCTTGCAAGAGCGTTTCAATATGTGGGTCTATCCTTGGTGGGACCGTCGAGTTCCTTTTGGATAGGGTCGCATATTGGGCGTGACAAGTTGGTATCAGAGCCTCGACCGACCTTAGGAGCCCCCTTGATTGATCGTGTAGTTTGGCCGTTGTTGAGTCTAGAAAAAAACTATTTTCGGAGTCTAGTTATATCGGAGAGTAGGAATTCTTTTTACTCCTCTCGCCCTAAATCGCTCGGTGAGGAATCTTGACGAGGTGTTTTGAATTACTCCTCTTCCCGTTCAAATTTTTCTTTAGGATCACGTGGTTAGTTTCGTGAGTTGTCCATCCTCTTTTGTCCGGTGCATTTCTCGTCAAGTTGACTCGACCATCTTTATCTTTGCCAAGTTCAATCCTCAGTTCTTCCTCCGACGTCGTTGTTTTTCCTTGTCCGAAGTTGTCCTTGTTTTTCCCACCCGCCCACCCTTTTTCTCCTTGGAACCAGAGTCCGTAATCGAGTATCCATCCTACTCGTGCGAAGTTTTGCTCTCTCTCCTCAATGATTTCAACCAGTGTCTTCTCTTCAAGATATTCGTCGATTTTCCCCTTCCAAGTTACCTTGTTTTCCCGCCCTCCCACCCTTTTCTTCCCGGAGTCTGAGTCTGTTTTGAGCATCAATTTCATTCGTGTGGAGCCTCTTCAGTCTTCCCTCAATTATTTCAACCGGTGAATTCTCGTCTTGTTCGTCATTCTTCATCTCTTTTCTTCTCCGGTGGATTCAATTCAAGTTTTTTCGGGTTGATCATATTCTTTTCCTCGGCTCAAATGTTTTTCCCTTGCTCGTTCGTCTCTCGCCAGTTTATCCTTCCGGAGTGCTCAAGACCTATCAGGAGATTCGTCTGTGTTCTAATTAATTCGAGGTTATCACCTCATTTAAATATTTTAGTTCTTCCGGTGCATCATCTATCTGTTCAACATCCCTTTCCAACGGTGTTTTCTTTTAGTGGGCCCTAACCCACAGGTCTTTTCCCAGGATCTTACCTGACTCTTCTAATTTCCCCGGAGTTATTCTCAATTCTTTTCGGAGTTTGACGTAAGAATGAATTTCATCAGTCAGATGCCTTTTCAAGATCGATTTCAAATCATTTCATTGTTGGCTCAACCTCTCTGTTTTTCATTCTCCCGGAGTATCTCAGTAATTTTGGTGGTGTTTTCTCGTCGTCATTCGAAGATCGAAGAAGAGTTCCTCTTAAATCTTGTCCGTTCCCCCGGAGATTCATGGTGCTAGCTCGATGTTATCCTATCTAATTGTTTCCAGTCATGCAAATTCTTTTCATCCATCCGGAGTATGTCAGTAGTTGTTTCTCTGTTTCTTTTACCGGAGGCCATCATTCCAGTTATCGTTCTCTACTTATCCCGGTGCCTAGTTCAGTTCTCTTTTCCCCAAATTCCCTCAAGTATCTTCGTGCTTTTCTAATTCTTTCCGGCGATTCGCTCTCTTCTCTTCGTTCATTTTCATTTCTAACGGCGGTTCGTTCAAGATTCTTTTTCCTTCACTATCATTTTAATTCATTCGTTCTTTTCAATTCTACCGGTGGTTCATGAAGACTTTCTCAAGTTTGGCGCCATATTTCCCTTAATCTTTTTCAAGAAGAATAAGTAGTATGCAAATCCATTCCTTGTCATCAATTTAATTTGATGAAGGATAAGCATACAATAAATCTTATTCTTATTTCATCAAAGTGATTAATCCCTTCCTTCGGAGTTTGTTCGTGAGGAATAAATTCTAGTCCCAAGTGTTCTCTATCTATTCTTTTCCGGAGTTCAAATTTCCTCGGCCTTTTCGTCGGAACCTCCATCTAAATCACCGCAAGGCTCATCTTATCCTTTCTTCCTTCATTCTAGCTCATCATCCTTTTGTCACCGGAGTTCTTCACGGTGGTTCTTCATGATTTAATTCATTCTTCAAGTGTTCATCAAGATTCTTGTAGGCGAAGCTCAAGTTTTCTCCTTCTTGCTTCGCGAGGTGCATTTAATTCTTCATTTTCTTTTGAAGTGGAGTTTTGCATTTCTTCGTTCTTCTCAGATATTCAAGCATTTGGTTGTGGCATAATTTCACCTCACTTTTTTGAGTTGTTTTGGATAAGACCACATCAAGCTTATTCTTTCGTTGTTGATTTTCTCAACAACTCCGTTCAATCCTCCCTCCTAAGTTCTTTTCATTCAATTCTTCCAATTCTTCCAGAGGTATTGCGCTGCTTATGTCGTCAAGTGTCATTCCATCTTGTGAAGCTCCTGTTCTATTCTTTCCTTGTTCAATCGGTGTGCTGCCTAAATCCTTTCAATCTTATTCGTTTCTTTTCTCATTCTAACCACTCCGGTTAGAACGAGTGGTTTCATTGTCCATCTTGTTTCCGTGAGCTTTCGATTCTCATCATTCTCGTCGTTCCTCTCTTCTTCTCGAGTACTCTCGATTCTTTGTTTCTTCTCTTGAGTTTTTATTTCACCTCATCCCTTTTCCCTTCTGTCTCGGTCCTAAGATCTCGGGACGAGATCTCTTGTTAGTGGAGGAGTGTTGTAACGCCCCGGATTCGATGCGCCAGGTGTCCGCCAGTTATTCGCCGTAGTTGCCATGTCATTTGCTTGCGTGTTGCACTTTGCCATGTCATCATCTGCATTTCATATCATGTCATCATGTGCATCTCATTTTGCATACGTGTCTGTCTCATGCATCCGAGCATTTTCCCCGTTGTCCGTTTTGCAATCCGGCACTCCTATGTCTCCCAGCGCCCCCTTTTACCTAATTTCGTGTGAGGGTGTTAAACGGTCTCTGAATGGACCGAGGTTTGTCAAGCGGCCTTGGTATAACACCGGTAGACCGCCTGCCAAGTTTCGTGCCATTTGGAGGTCGTTTGATACTCCAACGGTTAACCGGGTAACAGCAAAGGCCTCTTTTGTGTGCAGCCCAACACCCCTTCCAAAGTGGCCCAAAACCCATCTAACTCCCCTCCATGCTCTCGGTCGTTCGATCACGATCGCGTGGCCGAAAACCGCACCTCATTTGGACTCTCCTAGCTCCCTCTACCTATATATTAGCCTTCCTCCAAATTTCGCAGACGAAACCCTAAAATCCTCAAGACGCCATCGGACGTGTCCGCCGCCACGGACAGATCCCGCCGCCGCCCCCCGCCAGTCCCGAGCTGCCACGCATGGCGCCGCCGTCTCCGCTGCCGCTGGCGCTGAGCCAGCTGGGCCCTCCGGGCCCGGACGCCGCCGCGCTTCGAAGCGCCTCCCGCCGCCGGCCCCCAAGCGCCCCGCCTTGGCCCACCGCCGCGCCATCTCGGCCGGGTTGTCGCCACGGGCGCCGCCGCCACCAGCGCCGGGTCGCCGCCGCCGCCGCCGCCTCCTGGTCGCCTCCATCGCGCGCCACTCCGGCGCCCCCCATCCTCGTCTCCTCCGCCGCCAAGGTCTGTCTCCGCGAGCCCGCCCGCCTCGTTTCTCAGCGCCCGGATCTGGATCCAGATGAACCCTAGAGGTTGACCCCGAATCCACTGTCCCAGATTTGCTGATATTTTCATGCAATATTCATCATGCCATAACTCTGCATCCGCAGCTCCGTTTCGTGCGTGTAATATGTCAAAATGTTCGCCTCGATGAGAAGATCATTTCTTCTCATTGCATCATTTTCATTTAAGCTCATCTTGATGCCCGAAATGCTGTTAGAAGAGGGCTATGTGATGTTAGTTTCAGATTCTTATCAGAACATGCACTTTTGTCATTTTTGCCATGATTGATGTGTGCACCCTATGAACTTGAGTCCTACATGTGTTTTGTAATATGCCATGCCATCTTTACAGAGGTGCTTCCCATGTATTTTTGTGATCAATGTGGTGACTATCACAAGCATGCTAACTAGGCTTCATGGTGTTGCTGATTTCAGCCCTGTTCTGCTGATATTTTTATGCCATGTTAACTTGATGCTACAGAGAGTTCCATGCATATTTTGAGATACTTCAGTAAGGATGTTTTGTTATACATGTCTTGCTCTATCCATCCATGCCCTTGTTTGCAATTATGGAGTGCCATAGCTTGAGTCAATCGAGCTCTACTTTTGCTATAAAATGTTTCCTGGCAGGTTGTTTACATGTTAATCAATTTTGCCAAGGTTGTTGTAGTTGATCCTTGCATGCCATGATGTTGTTCTTGCCATGTATAGCTTCTATGCCATGTCTTCTTACTGTTGGTTGCCTTTACATGCCATGTATTGCTCTGTGGTGAGTGGTTCAAGCTCACCAACATGCCTACTTATTGTTGTTCTGCCATGTTTGAATCTGTAATATAACTTGCCATGTTTACATGGGTGCCATCATATTTTCTGATCCTTTTTGGCTTATGGTCAGTAAGGGACTTTTGTTTTATGCAATTAGTAGATTCATGCCATGTCTTTGTTTGCCATGATAAGTTCCTGTAACATGTTGTTTGATAGCTCTAAACATTGCAACCTGATGTTATTTCTGCCAATGTCTGAAACTGTTAGTATTTGCAATCTTGCCATGTCATTTTGAGCATGTTTTAGTGATTTCTGGAGATAGCTCAGTGTTCATGTTTTGTAATGCTTTACCTGTACATCATGCCCATGCCTTTTGTTTTCTTGTTGAGGTCCTGTAGAATGTTGTTTTGGTGCTTGCAATATGCCTAGTTGCTGTTTTGGACAGATTGTTGTCATGTCTTGTTTCATGTGTATGTGTTGAACCGTTGCTCCGTTTTGACTGTGCTCTATATGAAACTTGATTGATTTTGCATGTAGCTTCATATTATCATGTTGCATCCTTGTTTTGAGGTGTTTGCTTGATGTTTGTATGCATTTTGCATCAATGCAATGTTTAACTTGTTTTGCTCATATCTTCTAGGCCGTAGCTCCGAATCTAATGAACTTTATATGTAACTTGACTAGATTTTCGTGTAGATCATCGTGGTGCATCTTAAATTGCTGTTTAACAACTTGAACATAAGGTTTATTCAGATCTGGACCAATTTCGAAATTTGCATATGAGGACTTAGCGGAATTGTTCTATGTTGTTCCCGGCCTCATTTAAACTTGCCTTGATGTGTTGCTATTGTTTGCATCATCTCTTGCCATGAGTAGCCTCATCTAGCTTTGTCATGCATCATGTTTGTTGTGCATCTTGTCTTGTTCATGTGTGGTGTGTTTACCTATGTTGTGTGCTTCTTCTTGTTAGTTCCTGTTTGCTATGCGATCGTGAGGATTCGCTCGCTCACGCTTGGTTCGGCTTCATCCGCTCGTCTTCTTCATGGACTCGTTCTTCTTCCTTGCGGGATTTCAGGCAAGATGACCGCTACCCTGGATCTCACTACTATCATTGCTATGCTAGTTGCTTCGTTCTATCGCTATGCTGCGCTACCTATTACCTGTTCCTCAAGCCTCCCAAATTGCCATGTCAGCCCCTAACCTTTTGCACCCTTCCTAGCAAACCGTTGTTTGGCTATGTACCGCTTTGCTCAGCCCCTCTTATAGCGTTGTTAGTTGCATTGAAGATGAAGTTTGTTCCTTGTTGGAACATGGAGATGTTGTTCCTTGTTGGAACATGTTTACTTGTTGGGATATCACAATATACCTTATATTATTAATGCATCTATATACTTGGTAAAGGGTGGAAGGCTCGGCCTTATGCCCGGTGTTTTGTTCCACTCTTGCCGCCTCTAGTTTCCGTCATATCGGTATTATGTTCCCGGATTTTATGTCGCTAACGCTGTCGGGTGATTTATGGGACCCCTTGACAGTTCGCTTTGAATAAGACTTTTCCAAAGAAGGCCCAACATTGGTTTTACATTTGCCTCACCTAGCCCTTTTCCCTTGGGAGTCGCGATCCCGAGGGTCATCTTTATTTACCCCGGGCCGTTGCTTGTCTAAGTGTTGGTCCAAACTAGAGCACCGTTGGGACCATCCCTTGGCAACTTGGGTTACGCTTGGTTGTCAGACGCTTAGCTTATCCGGTCATGGCTCGAGACGAGATACGCGACTACTATCGAGGGTGTCGGCACGCCGGAGGTCTTGCTGGTCTTGTTTTATTGCTGTCGAATGCCTTGTAGCCGGATTCGAGACTGATCGGTCTTCCCGGGAGAAGGAATATCCTTCGTTGATCGCGAGAGCTTATCATGGGCTGTTGGGACACCCCGCAGGTATAAACTTTCGAGAGCCGTGCCCGCGGTTATGTGGCAGATGGGAATTTGTTAATATCCGTTGTAGTAAACTTGAAGTAAACTCTTCTAAAATACACCAACCGTAGCGAATCGTGAGTGTCTCTTTTCGGGTTGATCGAGAGGAGAACACGGTTTCGGGTTATGTCTCGACGTAAGTAGGAGTTCAGGATCACTTCTTGATCATTACTAGTTGACGACCGCTTTGTTTCTCTTCTCGCCTCATTTGCGTATGTTAGCCACCATATATGCTTAGTCGCTGCTGCAACCTCACCACTTTACCCCTTCCTTTCCCATTAAGCTTTGCTAGTCTTGATACCCATGGTAATGGGATTGCTGAGTCCTCGTGGCTCACAGATTACTACACCACCAGTTGCGTGTACAGGTTTGCAATGATCATGACGTGAGAGCGATGTTTGCTTGTGTTGGAGTTCTTCTTACGCTTCTTCTTTGATCGAGGGATAGGTTCCGGTCGGCAGCCTGGGCTAGCAGGTGGATGTCGTTTGAGTTTCTGTTTATGTTTCATCCGTAGTCGGATGTTGATCTTGTATATGATGTTGATGTATTCTTGTGGCATTTGTGCCTTATGTTTGTATCCCCACTATTATGTAATGTTGATGTAATGATATCCACCTTGCAAAAGCGTTTCAATATGCGGGTCTATCCTTGGTGGGACCGTCGAGTTCCTTTTGGATAGGGTCGCATATTGGGCATGACATGCCATCTTATAAGGTCTTCTAGAGATTGGGACGGTTCCTGGAACAAGGTCTATCACGAACTCGACATATCTGTCAGGTGGAACACCTGGCAGTTCTTCTGGAAAGACATCCGGGAAGTCACGGACTACCGGAATATCTTCAAGGTCTGGAAGGGGGTTGGCATTTAAGGAGTAGAGCTGACGCTTAGACACTCGGGTTAAAACATTGACTGTCTTGCCCGAAGGGTGGGTGAGTTGAACAGCTCTAGTAGAGCAATCAATCTTAGCATAATAGGCTGACATCCAGTCCATACCCAAGATGATGTTTATGTCCGAGGACTTGAGAGCTATTAGTGATGCAAGGAAGACTAATTTGTCGACAAGGATTTGATTCCCATGACTTATTCTAGAGGTTTGCCATCTAGAGCCAGGAGTATGGATTTCCATGGAGGTGTGCATGTCACAAAATGTGGTGTTGTGCAATCGAGCATAGCTCTCAGAAATAAATGCATGAGATGCTCCAGTATCAAAAAGAACAGTTGCCGGATGGCAATTAACAAGGAGCGTACCGAGAACGACGTTGGGATCCTCATGGGTTTCCTCAGCTGAAACGTAGTTGACGTGGCCACGAGTAGTGGCAGCTGGTTTGGCGTAGAGCACCTTTCCTGCTGGCTTACCACGGCCAACAGACTTTCCGATCTGACTAAGGGTTGTTCTGGGGACACTCACGGATGTAATGACCCGTCTCTCCACACTTGAAACAAGTTATCACATTGGGACGTGGAGCAGCATTAGCAGCAGGGCCACCATAGGTGCAAACTGCTGGTTGGGGCGAGGCGCCTCAAAGGATGGCCTCGGAGTGAATCTGGGTGGCAGAGCGGTGCTTGGAATCCAGACCTGGCGCTTCTGAGATCCAGAGCCGGATGAAGAACCAAAGTCACGGGAGTGCTTGCGTGAAGCTTCAAAGTCAGACTGTCCAGTTTCAGCACTGATAGCCTTGTTGACTAACTTCTAGAAGGAGGTGCACTCGTGCAGATGAAGATCACGGTGAAGCTCGGGGCTAAGTCCCTTGCGGAACCTTTCCTGCTTCTTGGCGTCGGTAGATACCTCTTCAGGAGCATAACGTGCTAGATTTCCAAACTCGCGACTGTATGCATCTACATGCAGTCTACCCTGGGTGAAGTTGCAGAACTCTTCCCGCTTGCGATCCATGAGACCTTCCGGAACGTGATGCTCACGGAAAGCCGCACTGAACTCAGCCTGTAGTGATTTGGCCAACCGGCGCTTAGCCTCAAATTCTCCCACCAAAGGCTAGCAGGGCCTTCGAGGTGATAGGCAGCAAAGATAACCTTATCTCGCTTCAGCCACGCTGGCGAGAATGTAGCTTGTGGGTGATCTTTGCGAAGCCGGCCATCCGCATCGAGAGGCTCAATGAATGTTTGAACTTCGTGGATACAGCTTGACAAAGTCATTGAGTGACACCAGGTCATTCCTTGGCTGGCGTGCGGTATTCTGCTCAATCCGCTCCAAAGCAAGCGATTGGTCTCACGCTTGTTGCGTTCTGCCTCCATCATAACTTCGGCCAAAGAAGGCGGTTGAGGCAGATTTACATTCCTAGCTGCGCTGGCTTCTCCCTGCTCCGGGGCAGCAGGGTTGTTGCAGGTGTTGACCATCCTAGGAAACAAAACAACGGTTTAAACAAGGATGGCAAAATTTGGCAAGGAAGTGCGGAATGTAATGGATAACACGGAATGCAGAGATGTTCATCCGTATGACATGGTAATATAGAAACTGCCATATATATACCAACGGTCATACACACCATTCATAGTTTAGTATAAGCCCGGCTAGAGTACAACTACGGTGAAAGGCGTTACATCTCATCGGAAGAATTCCAAACTCCTATAGATTATTTTTCTACACTTCCGGAATTGATACACACTAAGTCATATTCCACAGGTCACGCAGGACGGTGGAGATACAACTATTACAATACTAGAGATACTACTACTAACTCAGTCAGCTCCGTAGTAGTCCTCATAGAAGTCACCTCCATAGCCTGGAAGCTCAACATGATTATCCGGAAACAGACGGTCCTGAGGAGCTTGTGGACCATAGGGGCTAGGATGGGGTCTTGGACCAACAAACGGTGGCCTATGGGGACCACGGGGTGGGGTGATGCCTCCCACATCACGCCAATCCATCATGTCTGGCAGAGCAGATCTCACAGGATACAGATCCCTCATATCCATACATCCAGCTTGCACAGCCGGTGCAAACCGAGTCAAAGTGGACCAATGATCGCCACGGGTGTTGAAAAGCTCCATTCTTAAGGCCCGATTCTCTCGGTCCTTATCCTCGAGCATCTCAGCAGTGGTGCGGGTTAGTGAGTCCTCCTGAGTGGAATCAACATAGATAGCCTGAAGATACCCTTGCGCTCCTGGGAGCGAAGCTGGCATATAACGGAAGTCGGTGTTCCGAAGCAGGCCAGTCCTGACTCGCATGATGGTCATCATAGAGTACGCAACATCCTGCACAGCCATCTCAATAGTGACCCCGAGTCCATAGGAGTGGTGAAGAGGCTCGGTCGATCCAGGATAAGAAGGAAATATCCTAACAGTGCAGAGGTATTGGCTTTGATTAAAGTCTTGGAATTGCTCTTCGACGGTGTATTCGGGATACCAACGGTAACCCGTCTCAATCATAACCCGGACTAACATAGCCGTATGACCGGGCACATCGATGCACCTGGTCAGATGAACCACTTGGTTTTGAGCACGAGTGGCCATCTGAAAGCACAGCCACAATGCAAAGACATTAGAATTTCTAGGGAAAATTGGACAGCATAACATCTGTAAATGCTCAAGAACAGATTTGAGACATTCAAAATCAGATTGCAAAACCACTCAACAACATCATATCAAGGTTCCGGTTCAACTGATAGCATACTAAAAGTAGTAGAAACTGAACTGAGGCTGGTAACCAACAATCCTATAAGTTACTATGGGTTAGTAACACCTGAACCTGACATAGAGAAAAGAGCCTAGTCCTATACCCACGTAGAATGAGAAGAGGATGACTCGGATCAGAGGGCATAAGGTAAAGGAGTAAAAAGAGCCTTACGTCCCTCCCACAATCAATTCCCCTACATATAAATAAAGCATTTCTAGACTCGACATCTACCAGTTTGGCTTAGCGAACCTACAGGCAGTCCTGCTCTGATGCCAACGCTGTCAGGACCCCGATTCCAAGTCACATTGACCTAGCCGGTAACACCTCATATCACTTTGCGGCCTCACGACGGTATTCCCACGGTGTCGCCTTACCATGGCCCGGGACCGCTTATGCCTTTTGGCTCACGATATGATAGTGTCGCTAGCATCCACATGAAAGAGAACCCGGCCGACATGGCTAGTCGTGAACCCAAAGCGGCGCTAACCCATGGGGACAGGCATACATGAATCACATCGAGCATGTCGGTCATCAACGATGAACTGGCTGTAGCACTGGCTAACAGGACTCCGTAACCCGGCTGTAGCAGCTAGGCAGGACTCGGATATCACCGCGTGACATTTCCCAAGGGACGGATATAGGAACGGTGAAACACATGCCGCCATCAAGTGTCCAAAGCAGAGTGTGGGCTAGCAGGACTCGTGAACCGGGCTGTAGCGGACTACTATCGCCAGAAGCACTAGACTACATTTCCCCATATGAGAGGCTGCCAAGGATAAACAACTAGATTGTCGGATCCCACTCATACCAAGCATTTCAATCATACACACAATATGCCCGATATGAGTACATGCAACATGGCATCACAACAAAACTCTACAACTCAAGTACTTTATTTAAGAGGCTCCGAGGAGCCATACATAACATATTCATACAGATAGGGGTCACATGACCCAACACTCAAGTCATACAAACATACAAGCACATGCGAAGCAAACTAGTCGAGTATGAGACACTAAAAAGAGAGAACGCCTGTCAAGCCCTTCTATCTACAAAGGGCCCTTCACAAGCCTTGGATCACCACCGGTGGCTAGTTCACTCGCCGACGCCAAGGTCTACATAAAACCCATCGGAGGGGGTGGTGTTGTCGCCTAAAACATTAATTACAAACATGAGTATGGAGGTACTCAGAAGTCTTACAATGTAAGCCTATTATACATGCACATTCTCAAGAAGGTAGTGGAGTTATTGCAGCAAGCCAGCTTTGACTCTTGGCTAAGCTATCCTACGTGACACCACTTGAAAAGCATTTGTCGCACACGAGTCCACTAACCACCATCACAATACTCCACCGTGGATCTCTCTCGCCAACCCACGAGAGGGCCATCCATGTACTCACACTTATCTTGAGGCTTTTAGTAGTATCCATTTACTTGTCTATGAACTGCATAGGTGACCAAGTAGTCCTTTATCATGGACGCTGCTATTCAATAGTTTTAAACCCTGCAGGGTGTACTCTTCACACACGCTCTCACCACTTATCGCTGCTACACGACATGTACTCGGCAACCTTCAAGCGGAAGCCCAGCGAGGGTGTCGGCCACGACCTGACTAAACACACGAGTGCCTAGTCCAGGTTTATCGCCTATTCGGGTTTCATCCGCAGGGAGTCCGGCCGAGGTTTCCACTAACGGCCCCGAACGAAGTGTGCAGGGTTCCCGAGACACTAAACGGGCGAATCGGTACACCGGGCCATGTGCCTACCGCAACACAGCCCACCCCTAAGGTCAGCGCTGCGTGCGGCCCCAAACATGCTACAAACACCAGAAACTACTTTGCAACTCCCGGACAGAGGACAAGAGTGGTTAATAAGTCGAGAGGGTCCATTGGTTTTGGGCCCAATGCGTGGTAGTAGCTATGTCTTAAATCACACACACATATCTCAGTTCTTAGGGACGGCTTCAATGAAACAACCCACCATGTACTCCTACATGCCTCTCATCGATACCTTTACCAAATCGTGTTCAACACTTTCACTCTCGGAACCGACACGACCTTTCACTCCAGTTCATCATCCCGATGAGCCAGACCTGACACAACTCTAAGCATAGCAAGCATAGCATGGTAGGAAACACAGACATGGCTCAATCAACTCCTACACATACTAGTGGGTTTCATCTAGTTACTGTGGCAATGACAGGCCATGCAAAGGAAGTGGGTTCAACTACCGCAACACACAACAGTTTGAATCACGTTGCCTTAATGCAGTAAACAAAGCAGAAGTGTTTAGAACATGGGTTTGTATCGGAATGATCAATGGGTTGCTTGCCTGATGTAGTGGTAGTAGGATACTGCCCTTCAGACGGATATTCGGGGTTATCCTCGGAGGCAGAACCTATCATGAAAGACACACCGAAGATAAACAACACATGACAATATGCAATAATATGATGCATGCTATGGCATGGCAATATGAATGTGTGTTGGCCTAATGCAAGCTAGAACAGAAAGGGATGAACTTATTTGAATCAAAGATTCAAATATTAGCTCATTTAACATAGCCATAAAGGTGCATTATCTTATTCTGCTTAAACAGAAAAGTTAACTTCTTCTGTCATGCATGAAACCATTACCAATGGATATATTGAATTTTTCTGATCAAAAAATATATATATAACTTTGCATTTGGAGTTACATATTAATTTCTATGATTTTTTGAAGTTTGCAACAATTTCTGGAATTTCCTGAATACAAATAAATCCAGGAATTAATTATTATGTCAACAAAGGCGTGGTGACGCTGGGGTCAACGGGTGCCCAGTCAACTGACCAGTGGGTCCCGCATGTCAAGAGCTAATTAGGCTAACTAATTTTAATTAAACCTAAACTAGGTTAATTAGCGTAGGGTCCCACCTAGTCAACTACGCCGACGGGTCAAACCCGCCGACGCTTAGCCGCCGCGCGGTTGACGCTGTGGCGTAGAGTGTTTGTGCATTCCGCGACCAAAAGGGCGGCGAGGCCATCTACGTAGCCGGAGCAAGCCGCGGCGTTTGGTGGCGGTGGTTGAGCTCGGGGTGGCCAGAAACGTCGCCGGCGACGAGCTTGGCGGTCGCCGGAGTCGCCTGAGGACGAACCCGTGGCTACGGGGCACGGCAAGGCACGAGGTGAGGTGCGTTTGGCTCCTGGGAGTGCGGTGAGTGCGATGGTGTGCTCGGAGTCGAGCCAACGTGGCTGTGGCCACGACGGCAACGTGCGGTGGCGGCGGCGGGTGCGGCCGAGGTCGGTGCAGTCGGTGCGGGGCTCGAGAGCGTGAATGAGAAGGATGAGAAGGTAGCTGGGCTCACGGCGAGTGCGGAGAAGCAGTCGGCGAGGTCGGGGACGAGGTGATGCGGCGGCGACGACAATGGGGATCTCCGGCGGTGCTCGGTGAAGACGAGCTCGAGGAAGACGAAGCAGGGCTCGCGAGCGCTCGGGGCTCGGGCTGCTCGACGGAGTCAACGACGGCGGAGTGGTTGGACACGGTGGCTTGGTGCGGGGACGACGGTGGCGCGGGCGCGGCAGCGTCGGCCATGGCGGAGGGAGAGCGAGAGAGAGGGGCAGGGGAAGAAACGAGATGTCCACGGGGTCGGGGTGGCGATGTGGAGCCTGGCCAGCGCCCAGCGCTATGAAGCGGCAAGTTCTTGGCGCCGTGGCGAAGCTCAAGGCTAGCCAAGGCCACTCTGGCCTACGTGCGAAGAAGAAGCAGCTGGCGGGCATGGGCCAGACAAAGGTTGGGCCGCCAGTGGGCCGGGCTTGGGTTCGGACAGGTAAGAGGTTTTCCCATTTGTTTTTGTTTTTAATTATTTCTGTAGGTTTGTTGCATTTCTAAAAATACATAGGCAACTCCAAAAATCACCAAACTGCACATGGTCCCTAGTTGGAATATATCCAGCATGGAACATTTTAGTTTGGGGTTATTTGAGCATTTGAAATATTTTATATAATTTAAATGCCCAAATTCAAATAGCTAAAGATTTAATCCAATGACCTTAGAGTGACCTAGAAATTTGTGCATCATTTTCGCAAAGGGTTTAGGACCAAGGCAAATGGTGATGAACATTTTTAGAGGGCATTTCAGGTTCATTGAAAATATTTTTAGTAAACCCTAATTGGATTCAGAGGGGTTCTGGGGGTTCTGTCTTCCCCATCTCAAATTTCTGATGAAAGGTAAACATGATGCAACACTCTAATGCATGGACTAACTAGGATGTGACACCAAGGAAGGGCGTCTCTCCCTCCTCGAGCTGCCTGCCGCAGACCCAGAAGAGAAGAAGCCCAAGGCCAAGGATGTGAAGCGCAAGGGGCTGCCGTGATCATGCGTAACCGGACACCAAGCGGGCAGAGATCAGCCCGAGTCTTCCAAGGGCGCCGGTATCTGCGGTACCACGACCTCCACACCCACAACACCAACGAATGTCAAGAGCTCCGAGCCATGCGAGAAGGAGGATCGGCCGACGCCCCGACCAGCAGCGACGGGCTACGGCCGAGGAGGAGGAAGGAACGCAGACGCTGGAAGACCGCTGCCCTCGCCAAAGGTGGCGTGACCAACTCGCGAGGATCGCTGGCGGGACCCGCCCGCGAGGGAGGCCGAGGATCAGCCTCGCGAGGATCGCCTGCAAGGCAACGCAGCTCTCCTCCTCCGCCACCGCAGCCAAGGAGAAATGAAGACCATCATCGGACGCAGGGGCTGGGGGCTTCCAGAGCCACGCTACGATCGTCAGATCCCGGGCGGAGCTCAAGCCCCACCTCTCAACGATCTTCAAGCAGTTCACCCCGAAGTGAATGCAGTCCTTCCCAAGCTCGGCCACACGCCTCGTGGTCGGGCGGCACCGCCACGCTCAGCTCAGCGGATCAGCTCAAGTGTGCGGCCACAGCCGAGTCCTCCCGATGCTCGCTCCCAATCATCGCGAACGCATAGTCACCAAGACCCTCATCGATGGCGGGCAGGGCTCAACGCCCCTGTCCGTGGAAACATTCAACAATCTCCAAGTGCCTTACAATCAGCTTCAGCCAACCAAGACTTTCTCCGGGTCACCCACGGCTCCACGGTCCCGATCGGGCAGGTTCGCCTCGTCACCTTCGGGCGACGCGATAACTACCGACCGAGCTCATTGACTTCGACGTCACCCACATTCGCCTGCCATACAACGCCATCCTCGGGTACCCAGCGCTGGCCAAGTTCATGGCCGTAACCCACCACGGCTACAACGTCCTCAAGATGCCAGGAAGTGACGGAGTCATCATGGTGCCCTGCGAAGAGAAAGACGTAGTGTGCTCCCTGGAGCGAGCCTTTCAGGCCGCATCACTGGAAGACCCGGATCGCGGAAGCAGGAGGCTTCCCGAGACCGCCTCCAAGAAGAAGACATCGTCCGGCCCGGCCCCTCAGGAGGCACGCCCCTCAGGGTCCGCGCCTGCTCAGGGGAACCTCCTTCTATCGCATAGGAAATCGCGCCAGCGCCTCCTCAGTAGGCTCGGGCCCCCGAGGGCCACCGACCTTGCTAAGGTCACGAGGGAGGCGCTTGGGCACCACGTGGAGGCGTGTTTCGAAGCATGTTTCCCTCAAGAAGGAGCAAGGCAAGGAGGGCCAAACCCTCAGGAGTTCGCTGCCAAGATCGCTCAGAGCTGCAGGAGTCAAGAGTCATGAGTGGCAGCGCCGCCACCTGCCGTAGCTCCCCATCCAGCAAGGATGGTGGGCTCTTGCGTCTGCATCGACATACCAGGGCTCAACCGAGCCGCCTCAGAGCGCCTCTTGCCCTCTCGTGTGGGGCGCCAAGGTCCACCCACAACCACGCTCAGATGCCTTACGGCTTGCCGAACACGGCTGCCACGCGCGAGCGCCTCATGAGGTGCATCCTGGAGGCTCAAGAGGCCAGGCATTCCGCAGCCCTTGCAGAGATGGAGATGGTCCACGAGGAGCCACCGGCGCCTCCGGAGCCTCCCGAGGCCCCTGAGCCTGGGGGCTTGTGAGGATCGGCTCTTGCAGCCCACCGAGTCTGCTGCACCAACACCCTTTCGTCTTCAACGCTATCAGGTGACGTCTTTCAAGTTTCATTTCCAGCTGGGAGCGCCCCCCCGGGCTGCATTATTCCCAGGCCGCGTGGGTCCGTCCCTGCGCGCGTGTATCCTTTACTTCATGTTCCTAGCTTATCTTGTTGGGGCGCCCTCGGCTGCATCATCCCTAAGTCGCCGGGCCAGGCCCGACAAAGATGTATCCTCTTGCGCTTATTTCGGGTCATGCGCTCGATCCATCATGCTTGTTATTTGATGCCAATCCATGGCACCTTTTCTTCGCTCATGTCGACCGCTTGCACGTTAAAGGGGGTACCGAGCATTGCGACTCAGTGGCTCCTACCGCTCTCCAGCCCTCACCCTCTGGCCTTGTCCACGGCATCGCGACCTGGCATACCAGCGACGGCTGAGACCAGCTCGAGGGCCGGGATGTAATGCCCCCGATGCGGCTATATCTCCCACGCGTCGAAGCACGACTTAGAGGCATAACCGCATTGAAAGCAATGTCGCAAGTGAGGTAATCTTCACACAACCCATGTAATACATAAGGGAAAGAGATACATAGTTGGCTTACAATCGCCACTTCACACAATACATGAGTAAAGCATTACATCATACAGATACAATCAAGGTCCGACTACGGAACCAAAATAAAAGAAGACTACCCCAAATGCTAAACAGATCCCCGATCGTCCCAACTGGGCTCCACTACTGATCATCAGGAAAAGACACATAGTAACGGCCACGTTCCTCGTCGAACTCCCACTTGAGCTCGGTTCGCCATCCTGACCGCATCGCCGGCACCTGCAACTGTTTTGGTAGAATCTGTGAGTCACGGGACTCAGCAATCTCACACCCGCGAGATCAAGACTATTTAAGCTTATAGGAAGGACAGAGTTGTGAGGTGGAGCTGCAGCAAGTTTACTAGCATATATGGTGGCTACATTCGCAAAAGAGAGCGAGAAGAGAAGCAAGGCACGGTCGTGAAGCTAGTAGCGATCAAGAAGTGATCCTGAAACTACTTACGCCAAACATAACTCCAACACCGTGTTCACTTCCCGGACTCACGAGAAGAGACCATCACGGTTACACACGCGTTGATGTGTATTAATTAAGGTCAACTTCGGGTTTTCTACAACCGACATTAACAAATTCCCATCTACCTCATAAATCGCGGCACGGCTTTCAAAGATAATACCCTGCAGGGTGTCCCAACTTAGCCCATTATAAGCTCTCACGGTCAACGAAGGATATTCCTTCTACCGGAAGACCCGATCGACTCGGAATCCCGGACTACAAGACATCTCGACAATGGTAAAACAAGACCAGCAAAGCCGCCCGATGTGCCGACAAATCCCGATAGGAGTCACACGTACCTTGTTCTCAGGGCACACCGGATTGTCCAAACTTCCGGTAGGCGAGCCCAGAGTTGCCCCTGGTGGCCACCGGCGGCTGATAGTTTGGACCAACACTCGAAGGAGCACTGGCCCGGGGGTTAAAATAAAGATGACCCTTGAGTCTGCAGAACCCAAGGGAAAAAGGCTTAGGTGGCAAATGGTAAAACCAAGGTTGGGCCTTGCTGGAGGAGTCTTATTCAAAGCGAACTGTCAAGGGGGTCCCATAAATCACCCAACCGTGTAAGGAACGCAAAATCCGGGAACATAATACCGATATGGCGGAAACTAGGGCGGCAAGAGTGGAATAAAACACTAGGCATAAGGCCGAGCCTTCCACGCTTTACCAAGTATATAGATGCATTAATTAAATAAGATATATTGTGTTATCCCAACAAGTAAACATGTTCCAACAAGGAACAACATCTCCATGTTCCAACAAGGAACAAACTTCATCTTCACCTGCAACTAACAACGCTATAAGAGGGGCTGAGCAAAGCGGTAACATGGCCAAACAACGGTTTGCTAGGAAAGGATGGTTAGGGGCTTGACATGGCAATATGGGAGGCATGATAAACAAGTGATAGGCATCGTAGCATAGGCATAGCAAAAGAGCGAGCATCTAGCAAGCAAAGATAGAAGTGATTTCGAGGGTATGGTCATCTTGCCTGAGATCCCGCAAGGAAGAAGAACGAGTCCATGAAGAAGACAAACGGACGTAGACGAACGAATCCTCACAACTCCGGAACGAAACCGAAGCTAAGCGAGAAGCAAACCGGAAAGAAGCAAACAACATGGTAAACAACCATCACATAAACATGGCATGATGCACAACCAAGTATGATGCATGTCCGTATTAAATGAGGCATGGCATGGCAATATATGCACAAACAACACTACAAGTTAAGTGAAGCTCAATATGCAACGAGTTGCATATTGACAAAACACCACATCAATTATTTAGTTCTCTCTCGGTTATGTACCCAACAATGTTAAATATTTGTTAACATGGCAAGTGGTGAAGCATAACAAAACTATACCATCTAAACAATTTAAATGGGGCCGGATATAAAAACAACAAATCCGGTAAATCCGCATATGCATTTAGCAATTTAATGCAACAACAATTTTAAACATTTAAATGTTGTTATCATGATGCGGATGACATATACAAGTTATATGCAATTTTTATGAAAATGTTGACATGAGCATGTTATGAAGCATTTGGTCACCATGGCGGAACGAAAGGGGTGCCACGGCAACGACAACGGAAATGGTGCCACGGCAACATTCCGATGATCCAACAACTCATTGAGATGCCGGTGCAAAAGAGAAGTGTGCGGATGTGTGGAACACGCAAGAGATGGGGAGTGATCCCGGATACCGGGTTCCCACGGGACGGTGGCATGGCAAAAGAGAGGCATCGCAAGGACGATTCGATCACGGCGCAAAACACGAGCATCTCATACAACACACATTCATACACGGGCAGTCGATCCGTCGTTATACCTTTGAAGCGTGCGTTCGGGGCGGAACGCGTTCGAAGCGGTGTAGAGGAAGTAGACGTTCTCGGGACGGTCGTAGTGGAAGTAGTGGTTCACGGCGACAGTAGAGGTACACACGACGTCGGGGTACTTGTCGGTCCGGTCTTGGCGGTGTAGATGTACACGTTGTCGGGGTACTTGTCGCATCACCGGGTGTACTCGAACCTGGCAAGCGATGGTCGTCGTGCTACTTGAAGAATCCACGTAGATGTTCAGGGTCGCCGAGAGGAACTTGTCAAATGGAATCCACCGAGGCGGTCTTGTGTCCCTGGATTCAGTGGCCATGGCAACGACAAAAGGGGCAGCATCACAAGTCACGGACAGAGGAGGTGCTACCGGGCGCTGATGGTGGTGGAGCAGGGGAAGTCAACGCGGGCTCATGTGTAGGCGGATCGAGCAGGCAGCAATGCTGCTTGTCCTCCTCGGTCAAAGCAGAGGAGGCGACGGTGCGGGCCTGCTGAGAAGCTTGGGGCGGACATGGGGGCTCCTGCTCCTACCGAAGACAACGACGGCAGAGGAGGGAAACGTGAGGCAGGGGGCGTCGGAGTGGATCTCAGCCACGGGGAAGGTGGATGGCGGGCTTCGGAGCAAGGGGAGGCAGTGGTGCTGGCCATGGCGCCAGTGCACGGGGACTGTCGCAGCTTCGAACGGCGACGGGGGACAAGGGCGAGGCGACGTCGCAGGATTGCGGGAGGCGAAGCCACATGGCGGCGCGTCAGAGATGCGGCAAGGAGCTCCTGCAGGGACCAAGGCGGCTGCAGGGGAGGACCCTGGAGGCGGGGCGACGAGCGAGAGGAGGGTTCCGGCGCGGTGGAGGCGGCGAGGGGATCGGGAGGAGCGGGCCTCTCCTCGGGCGATGCGGCAAGGTGGCGGCGGTGACGCGCGAGGGAGATGGGGTAGGGGCGAGGAGAGGAGAGGGGTCGGAGGCAAGCGGCGCTGGAGGGAATCGAGAGGGAGAGATGGGGATCGGGAGAGAGCGCTGGGAACGAGGAGGAGGAGATGGATCGAGGGGATCGGGCTAGGGTTAGAGCTGGGGCGCGGCTGGGCCTAGGAGGCTGGTTGGGTCGGCCCATGTGGAGAAAGAAGTGGCTGAGGCTGGCTGGCTGCAAGGCTGCTAGGCTGGGCTCTCTCACTACTAAAAGAAAAGAGAAAAAAAACAGAGATTAAGAAAGAAAAGAAAGAGGGTTAGGGAAGAAAAAAAGCTAAGGATAATTTTCCTGACTCACAAAAATGAGTTTGATCCAAGAAAAATAGGAAGACCATGATTGAAAGATTCAAATTCAAACTCATTTGAATTTAAATTCAAATGATTTGAATGGAAGTGAGGGTTTGGGAAGGTCCAAAAATGTTCGGATTTTTGGTGGAGCTCCGGAAAATGACGAAATAATAAATGGCAAAGTTGGAGACCAAGAAATGAGATAACAAAGGCATGGAGAATTATTTGCAAGTGTGTTATGGTGATACCGAAACAATGGAATAATTTTATTATAGCTCCCTAATAATATTGAGAGGCTTTAATATGTTATAAAGAGAAATCACCATGTGAATCCCTCGATTTAAATGGATCAAAGATCCATGCCATTTATTTAGTTGAGTTGCAAAAGATTTATGAGATGATGGCATGATGACATGATGCAATGCAAAACTAAAAGGGCAGGCACAAATGAAACACACGGCGAAACCCGGAATATATGGAAGTCTTCTCGAGCATCGGTCTCGGGGCGTCACACGGGACCCGAGGACGTAGAGCGTCGGCATCTAACCAAACCTGCAGGAACACGTCACAAGATAAGGCCCAGTGCCAGGCGCAACCCGCCTTGAGGTAGGGCCCCGAGAGTCCCGCGCTGGCTCACGGGTGCCCAGATACACCTCGCCAGGCCCTACCGTGCCTGCCACGTGTCAGGGCGGGGCTGTACACGCCCCGGGGGCTCCTCCCGGAGGGGAGCACCCTCCCATGCACCAGTGGAAGCACCATGCTCCGCGCTGGCTGACGACACTGCCGAGGAGCGGTTATGCCCGTGCACATTTGGAAGCGCTATGTCTGCTAGGCTGGTGATAAATAATCGAGGTGGCCCCGGGCTGCATCAACCTCGGGAGCCCAGAGCTCTGTGTCGGCCTCATCGCAACGCCTCCCCTCGGGAGTGCAGCGAGGGGCTGGGCACGGGCTGCGCCTGGGTCACGCCAGACGCACGCCACCCAGCCAGGCCCCTCGGGCCTGGTTCGTCGCGCGTCCCTTCCCGAGCGGAGCCAAGGTATGAAGGCCGTTTGAGCGTCAAGGGGGACTCCTGAGCATCACGACTCAGGAGCCTAACTGGTCACGTAGCCCCTCACTCCTTAGTTTCGAAAGGCTAACGGCGGTTGAGGTATGCGCGGGGCCGGGCTCTGCAGACGTAGAATGGTAGATCCACCTGCATCTCACCTCCCTACTTGTTGTTCGTGCGCCAAGGGGGACTCCTGAGCATCGCGACTCAGGAGCCTAACTTGTCACGTAGCCCCTCACTCCTTGGTCCCGTCCTGGTTTCCGGTCGGGGCTAATGGCGGCTGAGGTATGCGCGGGGCCGGGCTCTGCCGGCGTAGAACACAAGCAAGTAGGAAGGAAAAGCGCAAATTTCAAGGAATTCAATAGCAAATATTACAGTCCATAACTGTTATCACGACGCCAAATGCAAGTTTAAACGCCTCCCCGAGGCATGATACATGTGCAGGAATCAAAATCAGAACAGGAGCCGCAACGGAGTCACTTGTCAGTGGTGGAGCTGCGCGGAGCGGGTTTTTCCTTGTGGAGCTGCAGGTTTGGCAGCGCCCCGCTTTGGCTTGGTGCTGAAGGCCCGGAACTTCCCCAGCAGAGCCTCCGCACGACCCTTCACGGCCTCAGCAGCGACAGCGGCAAGCTCGCCGCTCGCTGGCTCTAGCAGGCTGTCGAGGTCGACGTTGGGATCGCGAAGGTAGACGTGGGTGAGGACACGCGTTAGCGCTGCAGAAGACAAGACACGCGCCTCGGCCTCAGCCGTAGGGCCAAGGCCAAGTGCGACATCTTCAAGAGCGCGAACCAGGAAGGGAAGCAGCTTGGAGGGGCCGTCCTCTGCACCGGCCAGCGGGCTCTCCAGGCCGCTATCGTAAAGCTCCCTCAACAAGGTACGAGCCTTCACCTCCATATCTGTGAAGGCCACGCGATCCTCGACAAGGACCCGTGCCTTGCCGTCCAGTTCGACCTTCCTCGCCTCCAACTCTTGCTCCAGCACGCCTAGGCGTTCACGGCGCTTCTTGAGCTTGGCGTCCCGATCCTGACGGCCACCTCACGAAGCCATGCCTTCCTCCTGCTCTTGGCGGCGGGCCTCCTTGGCGAGCTGGTCCCGCAGGCCCTGCAGCTCGCTCTCCAGCGCCTTGCAGCGACCTCGGACATCGGCTACCTCCCCCAAGGCGGCGTCGCGAGCATCTTTCGCCCCAAGGACGACCTGCTTCTCCTCGTCGCAAGCCGTCGAGGCCTGGACTAGCGCCGCCCGAATCGAAGCGTCGGAGCGAATCCAGCCAGAAGCCAGCTCCAAGCGCCTGACCACCAGACGAGGGTCGGCGCCCGAAAGATCCTGCCGCAGCCGGTCCAGTTCGGCAGCAGCGTGATCCAGAACGATGGGAGGAGTCGGAGAAACAACAGTCGGTGGGGTAGGAGGAGAAGGCGGCAGCGTGACCACAATATCCAGAGGCGGAGCCTACTGCGCCCCAACGGCTGTGATGGCAGGGTCAGGCAAGGGCACCTCAGGAGCCGCCTGGGCCATGGGGGCTGAGCTCGCCCCAGCCGGCTCAGCCAGGCCGCATGAGGACGACCTGGCAGGAGAGGCCCGTGCATCGCGGTCACCTTCTTTCACGGGCGGAGGCGCTGCCCCAGACGGAACCTCAGGAGATCCCTTCGGCTTCTTTCCCGCGGGCGCCAGCCTAGCCAAGAGATACAAACGTCAAGCCTCAGCGACAAAACAAGAAATAAGATAGGAATCGTGCACTTACTGGTCGTCGCTCGCGAGCTCGAGCAACCTCCGGCCATACTTGAAGCCCGAGAGCCGCTACAAGGATCAGCCTCAAGGAGCTCAGGAGCAGGAGGCGCGCCCGTGGATCGCCTCGAGGCCGGGGCAGACCCGCGGAGGGTCAGCCCGGTCCTGTCCTTCTTCGGGATCGAGAGCAAGCTTCCTCCGCCCCGCTCATCATCATCCTCGTCGTCGTCATTGCTCGGTGAGAGGCGGAGAACGCGGGACTTGCACCGAGGGACGGGGCCCTCGACTCTCCGACGGTCGCCTCGGAGTCGAGCCCTCCTTCCCGCTCCCCTTCTCCCTTCTCTTCGCTGGAGTCGCCGAAGGACACGTCCACCGGGTCCTCGGGAGCCTCCACGGGCACGGGCCCGTCCCCGTTGAAGACGGGCATGGACTCCACTACCTGCTCCCGGCCGTCAGCGGAGGAACAGGGCGAGGAGCGCCCAACCTCGCCACGCCGCCCCGACCAGAGATTGGAGAACCGCAGCTGTGTCTTCGCGGCCAAGACCGCTGGGCTCGGGTGGGGCCTCCACATCAGAAGTGGGTACTGACGAAGCGGAGCCAGCTGGTGCTCCAGGAATTCCCTCAGCAGTGACGCGCCGGTCAGCTTCGCCGCCGCCATGCTGGCCGGCCTCAGATCCATGTCCATCTTCTCCAACACTGGCCTCGCGCGGGGGGCCACGAGCTCCACTCGAGACCAATCGTCAGAGTGTATGGGGTGCTCCGTGGGCAAGATTAGCCGAGGGTGGATGCGCCCAACATCTACCAAGACCCACTTGCTCCTGAAGCCCTCAGTCCTCTTCCCGGGGTTCGAAATGGCGATGGAGCTACCATACGCGATGAAGCTCGCACACGCAGAGAAGGAACCACGAGAGGTTCGGAGGGAGAAATAGTGGCGCAGCAGGGCCACTGAGGGCTGCACCCCGACGTGAGCCTCACAATAGTAGGCGAAGATCGCCAGGAGGAGAACAGAGTTGGGTGGAGATGCAGAGCTTGTAGCTTGTAATGGCGGAGGACAGAGAAGAAGAACTCGGAAAAGGGAGGCATCAGACCGGCAACAATGGCACTTACAAAGAGCGGATAGAAGGTGCTCCCTTGGCCCTCAGGGAGGGCGGAGCCGGCCTTGAACACCTTCTCCCAGTCGATGCCCTGTGCCGCCGCCATCTGGCGCACCCGGGCAAGGCTCTCCTCCGACACGTTGGGCGAGTCCAGGGCAGGCGCGTACCAAGCTCCGGCCGGGGTCTAGCGAGGCGCCATGCCTTGCTAGGGTGTGCAGTCGAAATGGATGTGAAGATTTCATAGGCAGGAAGGAGAGGCGCAAGAAAGGGGATCTGAGCAGTAACCAGAGAAAGCAAGGGAATCAAAGCACAGGCAGACGCCGCTCCTTTATCGACTCGCGCGGTTGCTAAGGCACCCACGTCCAATCAACCGCCACACGGTGCCCAAGGCCGCATGCTGTTAGGGCCCTCAGCGCTTCGCACTTGCCCCTTCGCCTCTCTGCTCGGCCAAGTCCGGGCGCGCCTAGGGCCCGGGGGCTACAATCGGCGTTCGGGAACGGGGTCCCAGACTTGCTCACTGCGCCCGCGGCGTGGCTCAAAGGGGGCCCATCACGACCCATCTTCATCAACACAAGCTCAAGACCCTCGCGAGGGGCCAGAGCCTCATGGGCGGACGACAGGAGCCTCCTCGTGCACGGCCTCATCGGCTGGCTCGCAAGGAGGCGGAGAGATCAAGGCGGGTACCTCACGAGGTGCCCATGACGCAAGCCATGACGCACTAAGGGCGCCCGGTGGCGCCGCCAGCCAGCAGATGTCCTCCTTTCCTCTTTGGTGCAAAGGGAGCAAGCGATGCGAGAGCATCAAGCAAAGGCGCCCATTTCGTGCAACAAGACCAAGACTAGTCCAACGGCGGGAAGGAAGTCATTGTGGAGTCCAAGCCAAGGCCACCACCAGAGCCTTTGACAAAGCGAGGACAAACTTTAGTTAGGATAAGTGTACTAGATGTTCCCCTTCAAAATGGCCAATTGTTGGCGCCCTTCCCGCTCAATATTTGGGAAGAGGCCCAGGGCCTTTGCCTATAAATAGGACTAGCCACCCACAGGGTAGGGCAATCTGAAATCAGCAAAGAGAGAGAAGGCGACTGAACTCCCCCTAGCAGTTCATCGCCCCGGCCAAGAACAGACCCTCGTGAGGCTGTTCTTCCTTGTATTGTTCATCACCATCAGCCCAAGAGGCAATCCACCACACCACAAACTAGAGTAGGGTATTACACCACAATGGTGGCCCGAACTAGTATAAACCTTGTGTCTCTTGTGCTATTCCTTTTGTAGTTTATATCCTAGCGAGGCGGCGGGGTGCAGGTAGGTAGAGGGTGAGATTCCGCGCGCACCCCAGTGTTCGAACCTCAAGGGTCTGCCGGAACCCGAAATCCGACAAATTGAGAATGCAAATGCTACTAACCCGTGTTGTGAGCATGTTCATCTTGTTAAGGAGAATGCTAAGTTGAAGGAGCAACTTGAGAAAGTCCTTGTGTCATGCATACAAGGTGATAAGAACCTCAACGAACTTTTGAGCAATCATAAGGAAGTTGTGGCCAAGGAAGGGATAGGGTTCACACCCAAACCCAAGAACAAGAAGAAGAATGACAAGGCCAAACGACCTCCTCCTCTCAAGAAAACCTTTGTGAAAGAGGGAGAGGGCGCTCCTAAGGAGAAGAAGAACAATGTGAAGGGTGGTGGTGTCAAGAAGGGCAATGCCACCCCTTCCAACAAAGTCGGCGACTTTAACCCTTCCTATGTGTTATATCTATGTTCTTTTTAATATCCCTATGTGCAAATCCCGTATTGTCATCAATCCACCAAAAAGGGGGAGATTGTAAGGGCATACTTATCCCTTAGTTGTTTTGGTTATTGATGACAATGCATTTGCGGACTAATAGTGTGCATTGAGCATTTCAGACTATCATGACTAGGCACAAGACAATTTGGTGCCCCTCGAAGACTATTGAAGACGGCGTTTCTCTACGTTTCTTCTCGGTGGATTTGAGTCGTAGGAAAGCCATACTATTCAGAGGGGGTCCGTGTTGGAAAGGTTTGGGTGGAATCAACACGTACACGTTTGTTCCTTTTTGCACCACCTTTCCTTTGGCTCTTTGGGGCATCCTCCGTTTCTCCGTGTCTCCGCAAAATGAAGGACTCCTAGTGTTGCTAAACTGGGGCATGCGGTAGTACTGCTCTTTGGAGCGGTAGTACCGCAGGCCCTTGCGGTAGTACCGGCCTCAGGCGCGGTAGTACTGCAGGTGCTCACGGTAGTACCGATCCATAGGAGCAGTAGTACCGTGGCCTCAGGCCAGGCTCAGCTGCTCGAGCAGTTGTAGGGGGCAGATGTAATTTCTTACATCCACGCCCTACACGGTAGTACCACGCCATGGGCGCGGTAGTACCATAAACTCTGGCCAGGCACAGCAGCATGAGCGGAAGTAGTGGCGGATGTAATTTTTTACATCTGTGCCATACGCGGTAGTACCGCTCCAGGCTTGCAGTAGTACCGTGTCAGATTTTTGCATAGATCAGAACTCAGTGGAAGTAGCCACGGATGTATTTTTATATGTTCGTGCCTTCCCAGTCTAGACCAATCCTGCCTTGCGGTAGTACCGCAAGGGGGAGAGGTAGTTTCGCGCCATTGGTTCTACCGCCCTCGGCTTCTTTGCCACAGGTCTAGGTTAGCTCCTGCCGCGCCAGCAGTAGTACTGCAGGGTCTTGCGATAGTACCGCTTGTTGTGTGCGCTAGTACCGCTCGTCGCGGGCTGAGTAAGTGGATAACGGTTGGATTTGTACTATCACTATATAAGGGGAGTCCTCTTCTCCGAGTTGACCACCTCTTCCATACCCAAGCTCCATTGTTGCTCTAAGCTCCATTTTCGCCCGATCTCTCTCCCTAGCCAATGAAACTTGTTGATTCTCTAGGGATTGGTTGAGAAGGCTCCGATCTACACTTCCACCAAGAGAAATTTGATTCCCCCCCACTAATCCCTTGCAGATCTTGTTACTCTTGGGTGTTTGAGCACCCTAGACGGTTGAGGTCACCGCGGAGCCATATTCCATTGTGGTGAAGCTTCGTGGTGTCGTTGGGAGCCTCTAATTAAGTTGTGCAGATTGCCCTAACCTTGTTTGTAAAGGTCTGGTCGCCGCCTCCAAGGGCATCAATAGTGGAATCACGGCATCTCGCATTGTGTGAGGGCGTGAGGAGAATACGGTGGCCCTAGTGGCTTCTTGGGGAGCATTGTGCCTCCATATCGCTCCAACGGATTCGTACGTCCCCTCAAAAGGAAGGAACTTCGATAACACATCCTCGTCTTCACTGGCTCCACTGTAGCGACCCGACCCAAATGGATCAAGTCTCTGTGCTCAGGTGTCATCCCTGGATCAGTAATGCTGACACCACACAGTACTTCGAAGGATTTATAACAGAGTAGCAATCACACACTTATTACATCGTTGCCCAAAAGAGGACTTATTACAATAAATATGGCTTAAGGCCATCTAATAACGATAACAACGGAAGACTTTGAAGATAAGTGAGTCCATCAACTCCAGCAGCATCACTGAGTATAGAACCACGACCTAAAGCACCTTACTCGTCGTCTGAAAAGTCTGCAACATGAAAGTTGCATCCCGAAAATGGGTCAGCACATGGAATATGCTCGCAATGTAACACATAGAGAATAATGAATGATAAGCCTGTACTACATGCATATGTGGCTGGTGGAAAATCTCTCTGATTCTGATTTTGCATAAAGCCAGTTTTTCCCTATCGCAAAGGAATAAATTTGTTTAACTATCATGGTGGTTGTTAAACATTGAGAATGGTTGACAGCATCCTCAATCCCAATTAAAAGTACTCATTAAAAACCCAACAATATTAATTAGAGTAACATGTTGAGATTCACATGATATTCAAGTACTAGATACTCAAGATATCCATAAGGGGGGACACGGCTAATCATGATTAGTTTATACACTCTGCAGAGGTTTGCGCACTTTTCCCCACAATACTCGATCGCCTCCGTTTGGTATCTCGCACTACATGATGTTTGAGAGACGGATGACCGAGACATAGTCTTTCAGAAGCATTTGCACCTTACGATGGGTAGACCGTACCACCTACAACCCCTACATCAGCTAGTCTACCACTGTAAGAGTTCACACGACTTAATCAACTATGCCAGAGCCCATAATGGCTTGTGGCTGCACACGGAAGTTACTAGCATGAATGTTCTTATGATCCCTTTGAGCTTGGGTGGCGGTCCGAAGAAAACAGGCAAGTCCTGATAGAAACCAGGTGCCTCAATCCACCCAGATGTGTGTTTAAGTTGCCACCTTAGATAAACCATTAATAACAATCTCACATCTGTCATGGAATACACTCACCCAATCCACGTCTACTATCATAGCATAGCATAATAAGCAAACGTAGAAGTAACTCCAAAAGGTTTCATAAGTAAAACAGGTAATAGGTACTACCTCAATCTACTTCCCATCCCTAAATTTAATTAGATCCTAATCATGCAAGTGTTCGAGGATTGATCTAATGCATAAAAACTGGGTATGAGAAGAGGTATGATCAAAGTGTTACTTGCCTTGCTGACGATCCGCGAAACCTAGAGATTCGAAGTAACAAGCGGCGCACTCCGGGTGATCTATCGCAGACAAACAACAAGCATACAATAAGTACTCATCTAATGCACTGGTAAATCTCGAATAAAAGATCTAACCAGAGAGTTCAACTTAAGAACCCTGGTTGCAAAAAGAATCGAATCAAATAAAGCAACGAAAGTCAAACGACGAAAGAAAACAACTCGGTTCTAGCAAGTTGAAACTAGGTCAAATTTTACAGTAGCAAAACTTTGTTTAAGTTGATCAGTCGGAACGGCGGTTTCAAGATGAAACTCCAGGCGTTTGAATCACCTGATTCCGATAAACGAGCGAGAAGATAGACTAGAAAGAAAATCGGATCTGAAATCGCTATCAGAAAAATAGCGGAATAAATCCGATGAGAAAGAAAACGACGAACGGTTGAACGAACGAACGTTCATTAACCGAAGCAAACCGGTGATCGCGTTCGTTAGGACGAACGGTCCGCTAACGCCATAAACAAAACCGGAAAGAAAAACCGGCGAGAAAAACCGATCTAGGGTTTCGGAAAGAAAACCGAAACGAAAAACCGATCTAGAAAACCAGAACGAAAATCGAACGATTTACGAAAAACCGAACCGAAGAAAAGAAAAGGTGATGCGGCGCGGGGCTAGTACCTCGAAGAGGCGAGGGGCTCCGGCGGCGGCGGCGTTGGGTGGCGGCGGCGGCACTTGGCGGCGGCGGTGGTGTAGGGCGGCGGCGGTGTAGTAGGGCGGCAGCTGCTGCTGCTGGAGGAGAGGAGAGGAGAGGTGTTGGTTTGATGTGTTAGAGGGGGTGCTTGGGTATTTATATTGGGGAGGGAGGGTTTTGCTTGGAGTAGGGGACAAGAATTAGAGTAGGATTAGGAATCCTAGGAATAAAAACGAATAACGAACGGGTCCAAATCCTACTAGGATTGGTAAAAGAAAAGGAAACCGAGCGGCTCCTGGCTCCTGGTGCGCGCGCGCGATGGCCTTGGCCTCTGGCCAGCCAGTGGCTTACGGCTTGGGCCTTTGGCCCAAGGCGCTGTGGCTTTTTTTTAAATCGGTTTCGCGAGCAGAAAAATACAGAGAAAAAATCTAAACGAACTCCAAAATTAATAAAGTAAACTTTCCCGACTCCTAAAAATGAGTCGAACAAAATGAACTTTACTCGGGCCTAAAATGCAATTTTTGAAAACACGATTTTCCCTAAGGCAAATAAACTCCGAGAAAAATCCAAAATTTGATTTATTTATTAAATCTTCATTTTCCTAAATTTTGGGAAAGTCATATTATTCCCTCTCTTATTTTTGATATTGGAAAAATATTTGAAGATAAAATAAATAAATCCAATGATCCTCTTTTCATAGTTTTGAGAGAACTCAAATACGAAAATTTGAAATCTACAACTCTCTCCGAGGGTCCTTGAGTTGCGTGAAATTTCTAGGATCAACAAAATGCAAGAAAATATGATATGCATGATGATCTAATGTATAACATTCCAAATTGAAAATTTGGGATGTTACAAACCTACCCCTTAAGATGAATCTAGCCCTCGAGATTCGGGTTGGCTAGAAAATAGGTGAGGTGGTCCTTGAGCAAATCTTCTTCTCTTTCCTGTGTGGCTTCATCCTTAGTGTGGTGGCTCCACCGAACCTTGCAAAATTTGATAACCTTGCTGCGAGTAACTCTGCTGGCATATTCGAGAATCCTGACTGGTTTCTCCTCATATGTTAAATCATCCTTCAACTGAATTTCTTCAAGTGGCACTGTATCTCTTAGCGGTACTTCCGCCATCTCGGCGTGACATTTCTTCAGCTGAGAAACATGGAATACATCATGAACTCCTGACAGTCCCTCTGGCAATTCCAGTTTATAAGCAACTTCTCCCATGCGTTGCAAGATCCTATATGGTCCAACGAAATGTGGTGCTAACTTTCCTTTAACTCCAAATCGCTTAACTCCTAGAAGTGGGGATACTCTAAGATAAACTCTGTCTCCAACTTCATATTCTATCGCCTTGCATTTTGAATCCGCATAGCTTTTTTGTCTGTACTGGGCTACCTTGAGCCTATCGCGAATCAACTTAACCTTCTGTTCAGACTCCTTGATCAAATCTGGTCCAAACAATCGACGGTCTCCAACTTCGCCCCATGATAACGGTGTCCTGCACCTCCTTCCGCATAAAGCCTCGAAGGTGCCATCTTCAAGCTGGTTTGGTAGCTGTTGTTATAAGAAAACTCTGATACGGCAAGTTATCATCCCAACTAGATCCATAATCTAGTGCACAAGCTCTCAAAGATATCCTCCAAAATCTGATTGACTCTCTCGGTCCATCCATCGGTCTGTGGGTGGAAAGCTGTCATCAATTCCAGCCTGGTTCCCAATGTTTCGTGCAACCGATTCCAAAACTTTGAGGTAAATTGGGTTCCTCTAATCGACACGATACTCCTCGGAACTCCGTGCAAACACACAATTCTGGTCATGTATATCTTTGCCAACTTAGCACTGCTATAGGTAGTCTTGACTGGAATGAAATGACCTACCTTCGTCAAGCGGTCGATATAACCCAAATCGAGTCATAGCCTGAACGAGTCTTTGGCAAACCTGTGATGAAATCCATGCCTAGTCTATCCCACTTCCATTCGGGTATTGGCAATGGCTGCAACAATCCTGCTGGCTTCTGATGTTCTGCCTTCACTCTTTGACATACATCACAAACTGCTACATACTCCGCGATATCCTTCTTCATTCCGTCCACCGAATGTTTCCTTCAAATCTAAATACATCTTGGTATTTCGGTGAATCGAATAGGGTGAATCATGTGCCTCTTGCGAATCAACTTCCGATCTCCGGGTCATTTGGCACATAAACACGGTCCTCAAACCATAGGGTATCGTGCTCATCCTCACGAAATCCCTTAGCTTTTCTTTCGCCATTTTCTCCTTTATAGAGGCAACTTCCTTATCCGCCTTTTGAGCTTCTCGATTTTGTCCATCAACGAGACTGAATCTCCAATGCTGCTACATAGCCTCTCGGAACTATTTCCAAACATAGCTCTCGAAGGTCTTCGACTAACTCCTTGGGTATTCCTCCCACCGTTAGTGTATTGACGTGGCTCTTACGGCTCAATGCGTCTGCTACAACGTTAGCCTTCCCGGGGTGATAATGCAATCTCATATCATAATCCTTAATAAGCTCCAACCATCTCCTCCGTCTCGAGATTTAATTCCTTCTGCGTGAAGATGTACTTCAAACTCTTGTGATCCGTGTACACCTCACAATGATTTCCAATGAGAAAATGTCTCCATGTCTTCAATGCATGCACAACGGCTGCTAACTCCAAATCATGTGTGGCATAATTCAACTCATGAGGCTTAAGCTGTCGTGAAGCATACGAAACAACTCTTCCTTCTTGCATAAGCACTGCTCCAAGTCCTCGACGTGAAGCGTCGCAATACACCTCATAATCCTTGGTCTGATCTGGCAAAATTAACACTGGTGAGGTAACCAATCTTTTCTTCAACTCCTGAAAACTTGCCTCACAATCCTAGTCCATATGAACTTGGTATCCTTTTTCAGCAATTCCGTCATAGGCTTTGCAATCCTTGAGAAATTCTCAATGAATCTTCGGTAGTATCCTGCGAGTCCAAGGAAACTCCGGATCTCTCCAACTGTCGTTGGTGCTTCCCATTTGGTTACGGTCTCAACCTTAGTGGGTTCAACTGCTATCCCTTCCCCGGATATAACATGTCCAAGAAATCCAACTTCCTTTAGTTAAAACTCACATTTGCTGAACTTGGCATATAACGATGTTCCTCGGTTTCTCCAAAACCAATCGCAAATGTTCCTTATGTTCTTCTTCATTCTTCGAGAAAACCAAAATATCATCTATGAACACCACGACTAACTTATCCAAAAACTCCATAAACACTTTGTTCATCGTGTTCATGAAATAGGCTGGCGTTAGTCAGTCCAAATGACATAACGGTATATTCATACAGTCCATATCTCGTGGTAAATGTTGTCTTAGGTATGTCCTGCTCCCGAATCTTCAATCGATGGTACCGATCGCAAATCGATCTTGGAAAACACTTTAGCTCCTTGCAAACGATCAAACAGATCATTTATCATAGGTAGTGGGTACTTGTTCTTGATCGTTACTTGATTTAAACCACGATAGTCTACAACCATCCTTAATGATCCGTCCTTCTTCTCTACTAAAAGTACGGGTGATCCCCAAGGCGAAGAACTTGGGCGTATATAACCTTTATCCATTAGCTCCTTAATCTGCTTCATGATTTCCACCAAATCCTGTGCGGGCATCCTGTATGGTCGCTTCGATATTGGGCCTGTACCTGGCAAAAGCTCTATCAAAAACTCAAAGTCTCTATCCGGTGGCATTCCTGGCAACTCTTCCGAAATACATCAGGAAATCCTTACCATTGGTACTTCTTCCCGCACAACTCGATAAGGAATTTACTTGTGCTCTCCTCGGCTCATGCCGTGATACATACTTGATTCTCCTCCTTCGGGTGGTAAGCAAAATTGACTTAGTGGCGCAATCTATGTTCCTCCATACTTGATAACCAATCCATGCCTAATATCACATCCAATCCTTGGGATTCCGAACTATTAGGTCCGAGGGAAAAACATAGTGTCCAATCCTTAATGGCAATCGATCACACCATATACTAGCCATGTATTCTGCTCGGGTGAGGTTACTAGCATGGGTGACCTAAGGGCTTGGGTTGGTAATTTGTACTTATCCACAAATCCCTTGATATGTATGAATGTGATGCACCAAGATGTCGAAAAGAACTAGTGCAGTAAATGACTTAACCAAAACTTACCGACATCTTGCATCGGGCTGATCTTCAACCTCCTCCATGGTAACGTGGTTCACTTGTCCTTTATTGAAAGGGTTTGGCTTCTTTCCGAGTTTCCATTTCCACCTTGGCCTTGGGACATTCATTTGCATAATGTCCGTTCTTGGAACACTTGTAACAGTGACATGACTCAAGTCTTTCTTGGTTGGGGTTGATGGTGTGGTCCGGTTCGCCGCTGCTTCCTCCATTCCCATTACCATTTTGTGGCCATTATGGTTGTGCTGAACTACCTCCTCCATGGGTATGCTGAAACTGAACTCCTGCTTAGGGGTATAACGGGCTTCATTGGCTCCGAGTTATACTTCCCTGCCCATACTTCCTCTTGCGGTTCTCAATTTGTCTGCTGCTTTCCTTCAATCATGAGGGCACGGTCTACCAACCCCGGTAGTTATTGAAACTTGCTACCATCAACTGCATGCTTAATTCATCATTCAGTCCTTCCAGAAACTTCTCCTGCTTAGCTGCATCTGTAGCAACGTCATCTAGGGCATAACGTGCTAACTTACTAAAATCATCCACATCTTCGCCAACAGTCCTTCCTCCTTGGCATAAGTTGCGAAACTCACGCTTCTTCATGGCCATAGCTCCCGCCGAGACATGGGCAGTCTGAAAGCTTGTGAAACTGATCCCATGTGACGGTGTCTCTGTGGTAAGTGGCTGTAAAATTCTCCCACCATGCTGCTGCAAGGGTCCTTCAACCTGGTGTGCAGCAAACTTCACCTTTTCTCCATCTCAGACATCCTGCAGTGGTCAACTCCTCCCTACCTTATGGAGCCAATCATCTGCTACTATCGGCTCGGTGCTACTGGAAAACACTGGCGGGTTCAGCCTTAAGAAAGCGTGTCAAGTGATCTGCGGTGGTGGTGGCGGTGGGTTGTTGTTGTTGCCTTGGTTCTGCATCAATGTTTGGATCAAAGTGTTCGCTGCTGGATCAACTGGGTGATCTCTCAAGGGAAAACAAACCCGGCTCGCGTCTCGGAGGCATCGATGGGTTTAGAAAAGATGAGAAATTAAGAAGTAGAGTGAGGTCTAAGGAGAAACACTACCCAAATGTATATGAGCAATTGCACACAAAATCACTTCATTCAATTCAAACAAAGGGCTTACAACGATCTAACTATCGCAAAAGTGTGTGTACTATGATGTTACATGGAGGTAATACTACTAATGTGTGGGGGTCATCTACTAATTTGAACCGGTGGAAGACTCCATGATGTCTGCTCCAGCTTCGTCTTCAAAGTCGGGTTCACTTGGATCTGAATCGGTGTCGTCGATGATGATGTAGTTGTTCGGACAGCCAACGTACTTGTCTTCATTCTTGAGCGCCAATTTCTTCTTGAGTTCTTCAATCTCATACTTAAGATCGTTATTGTGTCTTGCTACAGCTACGATCTCGTCCATGTAGTCCTTACGTGTAGACTTTAGTTCTTCTTCAAGTTCGATGATCCTTCCCTTCGCATCCTTCAATTCGATCATATCATTGCACATCTGGTTCTCCTGGCGTCGAATGTGCTGGTTTAACTCCTGGATGAAAGCTGCAATGGATCTATCCTTCTTGGTGCTGACTATCTCCCATTGTTCATCTCGGCGTCCGCAAATCTGATAGATGGTGTCCTTGAGGTCTTCTTGGTAAACTTCTCCAATGCGTCCCATGGTGATATGAGCTGCCATGCTCTTTCCTGCACTCCAGGTTGGTGCAATCGAAAACACTATCTATAGGCTTGGTGATTGGGGCGAATGTCCTTCCTTAACGTGAGCTTGAATCTTCCAGCGCTCTTCTTCAGCAGAGTGGCGTTGAAAGTCCCGTGAAACTTGGTAGTCCAATGTTCAGTACTTGGTGACTTCCTTCAAGTGAAATCCAAAAGGTGTGCCTTCATCTGGTTGGGCGACTTGATCTTGGCGCCCTTCATCCTAAAAGAGTAGAAAAGATGAGGAGTTAGAAAATGGGAAGAGAGTAGTGATCTATGGTTTTAACTTAGTGGTCGTGTCCTACGGATCAGTGTGCTCGATACCATCTCTCAGAGCGACCCGACCGAATGGATCAAGTCTCGTGCTCGGTGTCATCCTGGATCAAGAATGCCGACACCACACAAGATTCAAGGATTTATAACAGAGTAGCAATCACACACTTATTACATCGCTTCCCAAAAGAGGACTTATTACAATAAATATGGCTTAAGGCCATCTAATAACGATAACAGCGGAAGACTTTGAAGATAAGTGAGTCCATCAACTCCAGTGCATCACCGAGTATAGAACCACGACCTAAAGCACCTTACTGTCGTTCTAAAAGTCTGCAACATGAAAGTTGCAGCCAAAACGGGTCAGCACATGGAATATGCTTGGCAATGTAACACATAGAGAATAATGAATGATAAGCCTGTACTACATGCATATGTGGCTGGTGGAAAAGCTCTCTGGTTACAGATTTTGCATAAAGCCGCTTTTTCCCTCTCGCAAAGGAATAAATTTGTTTAACTATCATGGTGGTTGTTAAACATTGAGAATGGTTGACAAACATCCTCAATCCCAATTAAAAGTACTCATTAAAAACCCAACAATATTAATTAGAGTAACATGTTGAGATTCACATGATATTCAAGTACTAGATACTCAAGATGTCCATAACCGAGGACACGGCTAATCATGATTAGTTTATACACTCTGCAGAGGTTTATGACTTTTCCCCACAAGACTCGATCGCCTCCGCTTGGTATCTCGTGACTACATGATGTTTGAGAGACGGATGACCGAGACATAGTCTTTCAGAAGCATTTGCACCTTACGATGGGTAGACCGTACCACCTACAACCCCTACATCAGCTAGTCTACCACTGTAAGAGTTCACACGACTTAATCAACTATGCCAGAGCCCATAATGGCTTGTGGCTGCACACGGAAGTTACTAGCATGAATGATCTTATGATCCCTTTGAGCCTGGGTGGCGGTCCGAAGAAAACAGGCAAGTCCTGATAGAAACCAGGTGCCTCAGTCCACCCAGATGTGTGTTTAAGTTGCCACCTTAGATAAACCACTAATAACAATCTCACATCTGTCATGGAATACACTCACCCAATCCACGTCTACTAGCATAGCATAGCATAATAAGCAAACGTAGAAGTAACTCCCAAAGGTTTCATAAGTAAAACAGGTAATAGTTACTACCTCAATCTACTTCCCATCCCACAATTTAATTAGATCCTAATCATGCAAGTGTTCGAGGATTGATCTAATGCATAAAAACTGGGTATGAGAAGAGGTATGATCAAAGTGTTACTTGCCTTGCTGACGATCCGCGAAACCTAGAGATTCGAAGTAACAAGCGGCGCACTCCGGGTGATCTATCGCAGACAAACAACAAGCATACAATAAGTACTCATCTAATGCATGGGTAAATCTCGAATAAAATATCTAACCAGAAAGTTCAACTAAAGAACCTTGGTTGCAAAAAGAATCGAATCAAATAAAGCAACGAAAGTCAAACGACGAAAGAAAACAACTCGGTTCTAGCAAGTTGAAACTAGGTCAAATTTTACAGTAGCAAAACTTTGTTTAAGTTGATTAGTCGGAACGGCGGTTTCGAGATGAAACTCCAGGCGCTTGAATCACCTGATTCCGATAAACGAGCGAGAAGATAGACTAGAAAGAAAATCGGATCTGAAATCGCTATCGAAAAATAGCGGAATAAACTGGCGCGAAAGAAAACGACGAACGGTTGAACGAACGGACGCTCATTAACGAAGCAAACCGGTGATCACGTTCGTTAGGACGAACGGTCCGCTAACGCCATAAACAAAACCGGAAAGAAAAACCGCGAGAAAAACCGATCTAGGGTTTGGAAAGAAAACCAAACGAAAAACCGATCTAGAAAACTAGAACGAAAATCGGACGATTACTGAAAAACCGAACCAAGAAAAGAAAAGGTGATGCGGGCGGGGCTAGTACCTCAAGAGGCGAGGGCTCTGGCGGCGGGCGTTGGTGGTGGGCGGCACTTGGCGGCGGCGGTGGTGTAGCGGCGGCGGCGGTGTAGGGCGGCGGCGGCGGTGTAGAAGCGGCGGCTGCTGCTGCGGAGGAGGAGAGGAGAGGTGTTGGTTTGATGTGTTAGAGGGGGGTGCTTGGGTATTTATATTGGGGAGGGAGGGTTTTGCTTGGAGTAGGGACAAGAATTAGAGTAGGATTAGGAATCCTAGGAATAAAAACGGAATAACGAACGGGTCCAAATCCTACTAGGATTTGTAAAAGAAAAGGAAACCGGAGCGGCTCCTGGCTCCTCGGGTGCGGGTGTGCGATGGCCTTGGCCTCTGGCGGCCGGCTGGCTTAGCGGCTTGGGCCTTTGGCCCAAGGCGCTGTGGCTTTTTTTTAAATCGGTTTCACAGAGAAAAATACAGAGAAAAAAATCTAAACGAACTCCAAAATTAATAAAGTAAAATTTCCCCGACTCCTAAAAATGAGTCGAACAAAATGAACTTTACTCAGGGCCTAAAATGCAATTTTTGAAAACACGCATTTTCCCTAAGGCAAATAAACTCCGAGAAAAATCCAAAATTTGATTTATTTATTAAATCTTCATTTTTCCTAAATTTTGGGAAAGTCATATTATTCCCTCTCTTATTTTTGATATTGGAAAAATATTTGATGATAAAATAAATAAATCCAATGATCCTCTTTTCTTACAACTCTCTCCGAGGGTCCTTGAGTTGCGTGAAATTTCTAGGATCAACAAAATGCAAGAAAATATGATATGCATGATGATCTAATGTATAACATTCCAAATTGAAAATTTGGGATGTTACATCCACTCTTGGTTATCTCGTACCTTTACTTGTGCAAGCTTATATTGTGTCGTATACTTTGCTTGCTTGTGTTCTTGTTGTTGTTGCATCATATAGGTTGCTCACCTAGTTGCATATCTAGACAACCTACTTTGATGCAAAGTTTAAATTGGTAAAGAAAAGCTAAAAATTGTTAGTTGCCTATTCACCCCCCTCTAGTCAACTATATCGATCCTTTCAGCCTAGGAAGGAGCGGACGCTGGGGCTGCGCACTTATGGACGGGATGGCGGCTTGGACGGAGGTCTAGTGAAATAGGTTGACAATTCCTTAACAGGAATACTAACGCCCACAAGTGTGGGCGTTTGCATCTCGCCCACACGCGTGGATCCATCTGTTTGTGGTTGCATGAATCTTGCATGTTTATGGTGCCACGTAGGACTGGGCTGGTGTGTGGGCATTCACCCGGTAGCCCACACGTCCATTTCATCACACGGAGGGGCCGGTGTGTGGGCGTTTAGTAGTTCGCCCACACGTCAATTTTCACTCACGCACACGTGCTGGTGTGTGGGTGTTTATCAGTTCGCCCACACGCCTGTCTCCTCTCCCACATCCAAAACTGTCACTTGCCATGTGTTTTGCAGGGTACATGACAACTGCCCTAGTGTGCTTGTAAGCAGATGGCAACTATCTATGTAACATCCCAAAATTCTAAATTTTGGAATGTTATATTAAATAAATAACTATGCTTGTTGTTTGATTGATTGCTTGATTGATTGACTGAAAGTGAGTGAAATTCGAAACTTTTTGAAAGTTAAATGAGAGGAATAAAAGGACTTTCCCAAACTTTCATTTTGCTTTTATGATCTTCGAATTCAAATTCTTTTCATCACCAAAAACCCCGAGAGAAGATGACATGACTTATTCCATTTATTTAAATGACAAGGGTGTTGAAAATATTTGAATTTCATTTGGAAAATATTTCCAATTCTGAAACTTTATGCAACTCAATGATTTTCACGAGCGAAGATAAAATGACTTCTTCAAAACATATGAAATATGAGTTGGGAGTTTTAAAAGAATTAAATTCAAAGTTCTTTTGAATTTATTTCCAATTTGGAGTCATTTGAGTTTTATTCAAATTATTTTCTCCAAAACAAAATATATGGAAAATAGGGTAACATGATTCCCTACATCAAAAAATTGAGAGAAATTAATTTGAAGTCATTTTGGTATTTTAAAATGATTTTATTGGATTTTATTGGACCAGTAGCACTGTGTGAATTATTAAAATTTGTGTGGATTTTATTTGACATTAGAATAATGTTCATCTTGTAGGAAATATTTTTCTGCAAATTTTAATATATTATATGCCTATATAAAAGTTTTAATTATTTTGTTTTTGTTTTAGTTCTGTGAAATTTAGTTAAAAAAAATATGCAGCGCCTTGGGCCAAAGGCCCAAGCCGCCGACCAGCCACCGGCCAAGGCCATCGCACGCACACACCTAGGGGGCCAGGGAGCCCAGGTTTCCTATTCTTTTACAAATCCTAGTAGGATTTGATCCCGTTTCGTTATTCCGTTTATTCCGATTTGTTTCTAGATCTTTTCCCTCTTTGCTTCCTAATCCTAGTCTATTTCTTGTCCCCTACCGCAAGCAAAGCCCTCCCTCCCCAATATAAATACCCAAGCACCCCCTCCAACACATCAAACCAACACCTCTCCTCTCCTCTCCTCTCCTCTCCGCAGAAGCAGCAGCATGCAGCACCACCGCCGCCGCCAAGTGCCGCCGCGCCTCGACCTCTCCTGAGGTTTATATGATCTCCTCTCCACCGTCCCGTGATCTCCTTTCCTCTAGGAGCAACTGCAACATCGGATCCGATCTTCTTCCCCAACTCCGACGACTACTCCGTGAGATCCACGAAATCCCGTAATTCATTTTTTCAGAAAATAGCAATCTTAGAAAATTCATATCTTTTAGAGTTTTAGTATTTTGAGTGATTCCAATTGCTATGTGTCACAAATTTGCTGAAGTTTCTGTTAATTGAATTTTATTTCACATTTGAGCAGTTTAAATTTGCGTTTAGATGAATTTTCTCAAATCACTAGATTTGAGCTATTTTGAGTTAGGAATATTATTTTTGACCGATTCTTTTTGCTCCTGGTCTCTAGGACCTTTGTTTATCCAGTAGTATTTAGTATTTTATTTCTAGGTTAATTTAAATTAGGTTTTTAGCAAAACAGTACTGTTTTATTATTAGTTCTGTTTTAGCTTTAACTTTATTGTTTTTATTAGTTTTAAATTATTTCTTTTGTCACTTTTGACAAAATTAGTTGTGTTTCTGTTAGAAAACAGGAGAAAAATTTATTTTATTTTAAAATATTTATTTTCCTTAGTTTTGTATGAAACCTTCTATAGGTCATAGTTAGAGTTTTATAAAAGCTTTTTATTTGTTTCTTTTTGCAAATAAAATTTTATGAAAAAATACTTTCTGTTAACTTAGTTGTTTTACTTTTTATTTTTGTTAAATTATTAGTTTAGTGTTTTAATTGATGTTAAGTTTTTTTACATAGGGCAAAACTATGTTAGATGCTTGTAGCAAAGTCATAGATTTTCGTTAGTAGTTTTTCTTTCTAGTTTTATTTGAAGCTTCTTTGGACTTTGTTGGAGTTTTATTATTGAGTTTTTTTGTTTTAATAGTTATTATGAGTGTTAAAATTGTTTGCTAGGATGTTTGCTTATATGAATGCTATGTTTGACTATATAGATTTTCAACGGAGTGACGATTAGTTCTACCAAGTCATTTTCTGACAGTGTTGTTATCTTCATCAAGTATTACCAAGCAAGTTCACTTTGACCATGTTTTTCATACCTATGTGTTTTATTGCATCTAGTGTCATCTTCGCAACAATCCCTCCAGTAGTGATATTGAATCCTTGTAGTTGAGTAGTATGCATGAGGTAGGAACCCATCACCCTGTTACCAAGCCCGGACGTTATTTATTTTAATGCTACGCTATAGTAGACGGGTTGGTATGAGTGCTCGGAGTGGTGTTAGAATGGAGGATCTACGTCAATGACGATAACTCCATGATGGAATCTGCAAGGACTGCATCTTCAAGGCCTCAAGACTTCAAGACTCGAGACAAGAATTCAATACACACTCATTGGGTGAAGGACGGTTGACGGGCACCTGGAGAAACCAGTGGTTGGCGGGATGCATGGAGAAGCGCCATGACATCTTGCGGAAAGCTTCACCCAGACTCAAAGAGACGGAAGAATACTTCATGCCGGAAGCTTACTGTGCAACCGCAAGTCACTATGGGCTCGCTTGGTTGACCTTAGTTGTGACTCTGGCTGGGGACGGTGCTAGCAGATGTAGAACTACGGTAGGATTGGATGAGCACGGACGGTGGTCGAGGAACTCTTCGAAGACCATGTTTGATCGTCTTGTTCTCAAACACCCTGAAGTGCGAGAACGTAAAAGAGGATCGAATCTTGCGGGTAAAGTGTACAAACCTCTGCGAGAGGTTTAAACCTAATCGATTAGCCGTGTCCCGATTACGGACAATTTGAGCATCTGGACTTGGATCTATCTGGAACTCTCAACACCGGATTGATAACTTAATTGTGGGCAACATATGATGATTTTGGGCTATGAGACATCGGTTGGCGGAACCATGTCATGATAGAAAACTCCATAGTACAGACTTCATTTATTCCTTTGATGTAGGGAAAATAAAATCAGCTTTTACGCAAACAAAACTCAGATCTGAGCCACAAAGCCAAATTGCATATAGTATAGTTTTACCATCTGTTTATTCATGTTGTGATCTTGCGGTACATTCAATGTACTGACCTACACGGCTGCAACGTATCATGTTGCAGGATTTTCTTCGACAGTAAGAGTTACGATATAGGGTTACGGTCTACACTCAACCTGCCGATGGCGTTGATGGGACTCCACACCCGCTTGATTGTTTCCGCTGAGTATTATGAGGTATATATCATTTTACGTTATTTATACATGTGATTGCTCTTTGATATATACATTGATGTCTGTGTGTGCCAAACATCTTGATCCGAGGATGGCACAGATACACGAGGCTTGACCGTCGAGGTCGGGTCGCTCTGAAATGGTATCGAGCACATGTTGATGTAGGGCGTGACCCTAGAAACCGGAAAGCCCTAGGACAGGAAATTTCTAAAACTTTATTTTCAAAAAGACTCTTACTTCTCATCTTTTCAGATTTTATCAAATAGACACTCTCACCTCAAATAGTTAGAATATACCCCTTTCCTTTTTGACCACACGGAGGATCAACTGAAGCCGCTCCAAGAAAGATATCGGACAGCTGATGACCCCTTCAAAGTAACCAGGGTTTCACCATGCATTAGAAGAGTTGAAGCTGCAACAATTGAAGACTCCGAAGACTAGAAGAATTTGAAGAATCTGAAGAATTATTTGACCTTTAGAAGACCAAACCCCTGTTACACACTTACGTTAGATGTGGCGATTTGTGAGCTGTCATTTGTTTGATGTTTTCTGACAGCCACAAAGTAAAACTTGTTTCTTCAAAAACTATTGTTTGTATTGTGTGTATATCCCTCCCCACCTCTCTCATATCTCATCCCAAAACTTTTGGACCCCATAGATGATGAATGAAGAAGGACTGGTATTCTCTGGACCGATGACTCAGTTGGAGTCAGAGCTATGGATTCAAAACATGGAGGATCACTTCGAGAAGAAAATGATTGCAAGGAAGTATGAGGTTCAATATGCTCTTCAGTATTTTACCGAGAGTGCTGCAACCTGGTGGAAAATGCATCAAGCCATACAAGGATTTAATGGAACAAGAACTTGGGAGGAATTCAAGAAGACCCTGTTGAGATCACGTCTCATCCGGGAGCACTACGATAACTCAAGAAGAAACCTTGTGCTGCAAGATTTATGGAGAAATAGGACACACCTGGGAGGAACACAAGGATGGATGCCCTCATTGTGAGGAGAAACACCCAGTGAGGAATGCCCAACTAGTCGGGTGACTTGTTTCTTGTGTGAAGGAACCACCCACTACCCGACTCGGTGTCACATTTACCCCATGGTGCAACAAACTATTCAGGAGCAGGAAGAAGGAATGAAAGAAGCCCTCCGAGAAGTTATGAAAGAACCTGTGATGAAGGAATGTGTTGAAGACCCGATGGAGAAGGCCTCAACAGATTTTACTCCCATGCCTGCTATTCATGTGGAGAAGGACATTTTCGCAGATTGCACCAAGGAAAGAAAAGAGTATCGGGATATTTCCGACAGCAGAAGTGAAGTTTGACCCTCGGAAATAGAAGCTCGATCATTACAGAGAAATCGAGGAAGAGAAAAGAAGGCAACCCCGAACAACACAATTTTCGCAGAGAAGGACCTGAGTCATATCACTTGTTACAGGTGCAAGGATTTAGGTCATTACGCTAGTAAATGTCCAGAAAAGAAGCCAAGAATCCAAGGAGCATACATAATCACAAAGAAGCCCCGAGACATGTCGGAAGTCATTTGTTTTCGCTGCAAGGAAGCAGGACATTATGCTACTAAATGTCACAACAAGATGAAAGCTGGAGTTGAGTAGTTGGAATTTTAATATTGGAAACAAGAGTAGTAAAAAGCAATTACATTTTCATGAGTTCGATGAGTTGAGTTATGTAATGGGTGCTCAGAGATTGTAATGAAAGCATGAATCAATAAAGTTAATGTGTCATGATTTCATACATGGATTTTTTTTTGAGTTGTTACTCTATGAACAAAGATTTTGACCATTTTCGAGGATATGAGAAATATGGTCTATGGATGGATTTGTGAATTTCATTTTTAGGGTGGTAGTACCCTGTGAAGAAGACTAGACTAATGGATAAGAAAATATATATTCCACGGACTGTAGTTCGAAGGAAAAAAAAGTTGGAGTTTTGCTTTTAATATGATGGTATGAAGAAAGCAGTACTCTGGATTTAAAGGATGTGTAATATGGAACAAGAGAGTTACCCCAAGGATGAGTTAAAGCTGCACTAGTGTTGAAGTGGGCCATAACCCACAGGCCCAAGAATTAATAAGGATCAAGTACCCACTGGAGAAAGAAATTTTGGGAATAGACTACGATTTGATCAACCGACGATTCTATAGGAGTTTACATAAAACCCGAGAGTTGTTAAGGAACGATAGATGTTTGTTTGGCCTGCAGAATCAATGGATTTTTCCGAACTTGGTTCGTCGACAAGAGAAATTCTGCAATGCTTGTGAGGATGACCGAGTGTTAGAATGCGAGATTCGCTAAACCATGTACAAGGTAATGATTTGGGTGCGGGATGGATTGATCACCATACCGACTTACTCTTATTATTCGCTTTGCTATATGGGATGGTAAAATCTGAGTGACTTACCTATAGTAGAGAGACGACTATCAAAACCTTGTTTAAACCTTAGAAAGGTATAAGTATTTTTTCCCTTGTACACGACAGTTGTTGCCAACCGTAGGTTATACGGTGAGGTTCAACCTAGACCCGTTTTCTGCAGGAGAAACCATAAATCGTTGACCACCATGAGATACCGATATTTGTTTAGAATTGGCGCCAGACCCGTCAGCTATGAAGACCCAGTCTCGGAATAACCTTATCAAGAGTAAAAGACAAAAGAACTGAGGAAAAGGTTATGCCACTACCGGAAGAGCCCAGAGAAGGAATTATCCTTAATATCTGAGAAGACCGACACTGTCAACGATAAGGATGGAGTATATGAGTTTTGATGGAACCGTAATAATGCTTCTAAGGGTGGTAGCACCCTGGACCCTTGTGATGATCGATGGATTTTGAAGACCCCAAACCCTAACCTATTTCTTTCTAGCCTCTCCGAATCTCGAGGACGAGATTCATTTTAAAGTGGTAGATTTGTAACATCCCAAAATTCTAAATTTTGGAATGTTATATTAAATAAATAACTATGCTTGTTGTTTGATTGATTGCTTGATTGATTGACTGAAAGTGAGTGAAATTGAAACTTTTGAAAGTTAAATGAGAGGAATAAAAGGACTTTCCCAAACTTTCATTTTGCTTTTATGATCTTCGAATTCAAATTCTTTTCATCACCAAAAACCCGGAGAGAAGATGACATGACTTCTTCCATTTATTTAAATGACAAGGGGTGTTGAAATATTTGAATTTCATTTGGAAAATATTTCCAATTCTGAAACTTTATGCAACTCAATGATTTTCACGAGTGAAGATAAAATGACTTCTTCAAAACATATGAAATATGAGTTGGGAGTTTTAAAAGAATTAAATTCAAAGTTCTTTTGAATTTATTTCCAATTTGGAGTTATTTGAGTTTTATTCAAATTATTTTCTCCAAAACAAAATATATGGAAAATAGGGTAGCATGATTCCCTACATCAAAAAATTGAGAGAAATTAATTTGAAGTCATTTTGGTATTTTAAAATGATTTTATTGGATTTTATTGGACCAGTAGCACTGTGTGAATTATTAAAATTTGTGTGGATTTTATTTGACATTAGAATAATGTTCATCTTGTAGGAAATATTTTTCTGCAAATTTTGATATATTATATGCCTATATAAAAGTTTTAATTATTTTGTTTTTGTTTTAGTTCTGTGAAATTTAGTTAAAAAAAATATGCAGCGCCTTGGGCCAAAGGCCCAAGCCGCCGACCAGCCACCGGCCAAGGCCATCGCACGCACACACCTAGGGGGGCAGGGAGCCCAGGTTTCCTATTCTTTTACAAATCCTAGTAGGATTTGATCCCGTTCGTTATTCCGTTTATTCGATTTGTTTCTAGATCTTTTCCCTCTTTGCTTCCTAATCCTAGTCTATTTCTTGTCCCCTACCCCAAGCAAAGCCCTCCCTCCCCAATATAAATACCCAAGCACCCCCCTCCAACACATCAAACCAACACCTCTCCTCTCCTCTCCTCTCCTCTCCAGCAGCAGCAGAAGCAGCACCACCACCGCCAAGCCAAGTGCCGCCGCCTCGACCTCTCCTGAGGTTTATATGATCTCCTCTCCACCGTCCCGTGATCTCCTTTCCTCTAGGAGCAACGCAACATCGGATCCGATCTTCTTCCCCAACTCCGACGACTACTCGGTGAGATCCACGAAATCCTGTAATTCATTTTTTTTCAGAAAATAGCAATCTTAGAAAATTCATATCTTTTAGAGTTTTTAGTATTTTTGAGTGATTCCAATTGCTATGTGTCACAAATTTGCTGAAGTTTCTGTTAATTGAATTTTATTTCACATTTGAGCAGTTTAAATTTGCGTTTGTATGAATTTTCTCAAATCACTAGATTTGGGATATTTTGAGTTAGGAATATTATTTTTGACCGATTCTTTTTGCTCCTGGTCTCTAGGACCTTTGTTTATCCAGTAGTATTTAGTATTTTATTTCTAGGTTAATTTAAATTAGGTTTTAGCAAAACAGTACTGTTTTATTATTAGTTCTGTTTTAGCTTTTTCTTTATTGTTTTTATTAGTTTTAAATTATTTCTTTTGTCACTTTTGACAAAATTAGTTGTGTTCTGTTAGAAAACAGGAAAAAATTTATTTTATTTTAAAAATTTATTTTCCTTAGTTTTGTATGAAACCTTCTATAGGTCATAGTTAGAGTTTTATAAAAGCTTTTTATTTGTTTCTTTTGCAAATAAAATTTTATGAAAAAATACTTTCTGTTAACTTAGTTGTTTTACTTTTTATTTTCTGTTAAATTATTAGTTTAGTGTTTTAATTGATGTTAAGTTTTTTTTACTTAGGGCAAAACTATGTTAGATGCTTGTAGCAAAGTCATAGATTTTCGTTAGTAGTTTTTCTTTCTAGTTTTATTTGAAGCTTCTTTGGACTTTGTTGGAGTTTTATTATTGAGTTTTTTTGTTTTAATTGTTATTATGAGTGTTAAAATTGTTTGCTAGGATGTTTGCTTATATGAATGCTATGTTTGACTATATAGATTTTCAACGGAGTGACGATTAGTTCTACCAAGTCATTTTCGACAGCGTTGTTATCTTCATCAAGTATTACCGAGCAAGTTCACTTTGACCATGTTTTTCATACCTATGTGTTTTATTGCATCTAGTGTCATCTTCGCAACAATCCCTCCAGTAGTGATATTGAATCCTTGTAGTTGAGTAGTATGCATGAGGTAGGAACCCATCACCTGTTACCAAGCCCGGACGTTATTTATTTTAATGCTACACTATAGTAGACGGGTTGGTATGAGTGCTCGGAGTGGTGTTAGAATGGAGGATCTACGTCAATGACGACAACTCCATGATGGAATCTGCAAGGACTGCATCTTCAAGGCCTCAAGACTTCAAGACTCGAGACAAGAATTCAATACACACTCATTGGGTGAAGGAGCGGTTGTTGACGGGCACCTGGAGAAACCAGTGGTTGGCGGGATGCATGGAGAAGCGCCATGACATCTTGCGGAAAGCTTCACCCAGACTCAAAGAGATGGAAGAATACTTCATGCCCGGAAGCTTACCTATGCAACCGCAAGTCACTATGGGCTCTGGCTTGGTTGACCTTAGTTGTGACTCTGGCTGGGACGGTGCTAGCGGATGTAGAACTACGGTAGGATTGGATGAGCACCGGACAGTGGTCAGAGGAACTCTTCGGAAGACCATGTTTCGGTCGTCTTGTTCTCAAACACCCTGAAGTGCGAGAACGTAAAAAGAGGGATCGAATCTTGCGGGTAAAGTGTACAAACCTCTGCAGAGGGTTTAAACCTAATCGATTAGCCGTGTCCCCGGTCACGGACAATTTGAGCATCTGGACTTGGATCTATCTCGGAACTCTCAACACCGGATTGATAACTTAATTGTGGGCAACATATGATGATTTTGGGCTATGAGACATCGGTTGGCGGAACCATGTCATGATAGAAAACTCCATAGTACAGACTTCATTTATTCCTTTGATGTAGGGAAAATAAAATCAGCTTTTACGCAAACAAAACTCAGATACAGAGCCACAAAGCCAAATTGCATATAGTATAGTTTTACCATCTGTTTATTCATGTTGTGATCTTGCCGGTACATTCAATGTACTGACCTACACGGCTGCAACGTATCATGTTGCAGGATTTTCTTCGACGAGTAAGAGTTACGATATAGGGTTACGGTCTACACTCAACCTGCCGATGGCGTTGATGGGACTCCACACCCGTTTGATTGTTTCCGCTGAGTATTATGAGCTATATATCATTTTACGTTATTTATACATGTGATTGCACTTTGATATATACATTGATGTACTGTGTGTGCCAGCATACTGATCCAGGGATGGCACAGATACACAGAGGCTTGACCGTCTGAGGTCGGGTCGCTACAATCTATTTACCCGAACATGTTAGTTTTGCCATGTATTTTTGTAGCGCTACACGACAACTGCCTAGTGTTAGTAGGTGGCAACTCCTAAAGTTTTCAAATCATGGCAACTGTAGTAAACCAGACCATACATGGCAACTTCCTACTGTTAGTAGGTGGTAACTCCTAAAGTTTTCAAATCATGGCAACTGTTGTAACCAGGCCATACATGGCAACGGTTGTAGTTTGTTCAAAAATGGCATCTGACACTTGACCTGAGATGGCAACTGCAGTTGATCAACCATGGCACATATAGTTGTCAGACATGGAAACTGTAGTACAACAACATGGCAACTGCAGTTAAACGAACATTGAAGAGGGTCCGGACCATGGCAACTCCGCGGACGCATGGTGACAATCAAGCGGGGCGTGCGGGACCGTGAGGTAGGTGGTTGAGAGAGGTCGTGTGGGCGTTATATTTTTTTCCCACACGTAGGCATGTGAGAGGGACCGCGAGGAAAAAAGAGCCGTGTGTGCATTACTTGTTTTGCCCACATGTAGGCGTGTGGGCTGGTCCTCTTAGACACCACACAAAACGTGTGGCCAGACCCCTTAACGCCCACACGTGTGGGCATTATCGGCGTCCTTCCTTAATTTCTGCTCATGCACGAGGGGCTGAAAAGAAGTAAGTCCACATTCCATGGTATCCCATTCTTCTCTATTTTGACCACAATGTACATTAGAATATTTTCCCACCGAAATTTAGGGCCTATCCAGTAAAAGATATATATTTTGAATGTCTGCATACCGGAATTTTTGGTTGTTTGAATGTCGATCTTCATAATTATATGCTTTAGATGAAGTTTCCTTCTTGAGTCTGTATGGATCACAAACTAGTCAACTATCGATTGATTTCAATGGAGGGATGCAGATGTAGTGAAATGGGTTGATGATTCCTTAATTTATGCTCATGTACGAGGGGGTGAAAAGAAGTAACTCCACATTCCATGGTGTCCATTATATATTCTCTATTTTGACCACAACATACATTAGTATATTTTCCCATTGATAACTAGGACCTATCTAGTAAAGGATATATATTTTGAATGCCTGCATATCTGAATTTCTGGTTGTTTGAATGTTGATCTTCATAATTATATGCTTTACATGAAGTTTCCTTCTTAATTCTTTATTTGCGCGAGTGACATTTCCTAGCAGCCCTTTGAGGAGGATATTGCTGCAGAAAGCACAAGAAGGTAAGATGAATGAGTAGACAACAGAGGAAGCTTCTTCTTTTTCTTGCTATTGCATTTATTTGTTGCACAAATCTTTGTTTGCAAGGGTGAGACTTCTCAATAGTCATTTAATTATTTTCCCCTTAAGTTGTTGTTGTATGAGAGCAATAGTTATGTTCCTTCCAAATTCAGAAGAGAATTGTATATGTATTGTGGGAGGTTTAGTTGATCCTTTTCTTTTCTAACATACAAATACATGTATTTTAGGAGGTTTAGTTGATGTTTTCCTATTGGATTTATAGTGGAAGAAGGAATCGAGAGAAAGAGACTTTTCAAATTGTACATGTTGTTCTAGTTATATTAGTGCAGATGTACTGACTTGGATGATAGTTCTTGACTTCATCTCGCGAGATCAGAATGGAATTTGAGAAGAGTCTCCGAACTATCTTTTGTTGTCTAACGAGATATTGATCTTCTTGATATTGGGAACATTCAACAGGAAGTTGGTGGAGTCTTTCTACCGTGGGATTGATTAAGAGACTATCTCATTGTTGTCTAACGAGATATTAATCTTCCTGATATTAGGAACATTCAAGGGATTGATTAAGAGACTAGAGGGGGATTAGGAATGTTCCCAAATCAGGAATATTTTAATCAATCCCAAGAATGTTCCTAATATCAGGAATGTTCCCAATGCTCCACGAATGTTCCTAATCTCCCACGAATGTTTTATGGCTATCACAAAGTAAAGTGCATAAGTAAAGGGCTCGGGTAGGAGATAACCAAGGCACGCGGAGATGACGATATATCCCGAAGTCCACACCCTTCCGGATCCCAATCTCCGTTTGGAGCGGTGTGGATGCATAATGCTCGCCAAAATGCCACTAGGGCCAACATAATCTCGTCACGCCCTCGCACAATGCAAGATGACATGATTCCACTAAGGGACCCTTGAGGGCTGTCATCGAACCCATGCAAATGGCGACCCTTGGAGAGGTCACAGAACCTGCACAATTGGCAACCCTTGGGTGCGGCCACCGGAACCCATATAAATTGCTCAGGCCAATCTCCATAACTTAATTGAAGACCCCGACTCTTGTCCCAGAGCTTTCTACCACAACTATTGAGCCCCGCGACACCACCAACCATCTAGGGCACCCAAGCACCCAAGAGGAACAAGATTTAGGGTACCATCCAAGAGTAATAAGCTACTCAACTTTCACGTATCACGTACCAAACCGATGCACCAAATATAATGGCAAGGGCACACGGAAGGCCCAAGTCCTTCTCTTCCAAATCCCACCACAATAACAAAAGCTATGAAGGAATATGAGAGGAAGAACAAAGAAGAGAACACAAAGAACTCCAAGATCTAGATCCAAGGGGTTCCCCTCACTTAGAAGAGAGATGGATTGGTGAAAATGTGGATCTAGATCTCTTCTCTCTTTTCCCTCAAGAACTAGCAAGAATCATTGGATGGATTGAGAGATAGAAAGCTCAAGGATGGTCAACAATGGGGGAAAATACGAGCTCAGAGAATAAGAACCATTGGGGAATAAGACCCCTGTTTATAGTGAAGAGGAAAATCCAACTGTTATGCACACACCCCGCACACAAGCGGTACTACCATTCTAGGAGCAGTACTACCGCTTAGTGCGGTAGTTTCAGCCTGTAGCGTACGAGTATAGAACCACTGGAGTGCTAGTGCCGCATGAAGCGGTACTACCTAATACGTCCATTTTGCATCATGCTTTTATATCGATATTTATTGCATTATGGGCTATTATTACACATTATGTCACAATACGTATGCCTTTTCTCTCTTATTTACAAGGTTTACATGAAGAGGGAGAATGCCGGCAGTTGGAATTCTGGGCTGGAAAAGGAGCAAATATTAGAGACCTATTCTGCACAACTCCAAAAGTCCTGAAACTCCATGAAAGTCTGTTTTGGAATATATTAAAAATATTGGGTGAAGAAAGCACCAGAGGGGGGCCACACCCTGTCCACGAGGGTGGAGGGCGCGCCATACCCCCTGGGCGCGCCCCCTGCCTCGTGGGCCACCTGGAAGCCCCCCGATGCCCATCTTCTGGTATAAGGTGTCTTTCGCCCTAGAAAAAATCATAAGGAAGCTTTCGGGATGAAGCACCGCCGTCTCGAGGCAGAACCTGGGCAGAACCAATCTAGGGCTCCGGCGGAGCTATTCTGCCGGGGAAACATCCCTCCGGGAGGGGGAAATCGTCACCATCGTCATCACCATCGATCCTCTCATCGGGAGAGGGTCAATCTCCATCAACATCTTCACCAGCACCATCTCCTCTCAAACCCTAGTTCATCTCTTGTATCCGATCTTTGTCTCAAAACCTCAGATTGGTACCTGTGGGTTGCTAGTAGTGTTGATTACTCCTTGTAGTTGATGCTAGTTGGTTTATTCGGTGGAAGATCATATGTTTAGATCCTTTATGCATATTAATGCCCCTCTAATCATGAACATGAATATGATTTGTGAGTAGTTACGTTTGTTCCTGAGGACATGGGAGAAGTCTTGTTATAAGTAGTCATGTGAATTTGGTATTCGTTTGATATTTTGATGAGATGTATGTTGTCTTTCCTCTAGTGGTACTATGTGAGCATCGACTACATGACACTTCACCATTATTTTGGCCTAGGGGAAGGCATTGGGAAGTAATAAGTAGATGATGGGTTGCTAGAGTGACAGAAGCTTAAACCCTAGTTTATGCGTTGCTTCGTAAGGGTCTGATTTGGATCCACGTGTTTCATGCTATGGTTAGGTTTACCTTAATTCTTCTTTCGTAGTTGCGGATGCTTGCGAGAGGTGTTAATCATAAGTGGGATCCTTGTCCAAGGAAGGGTAGTACCCAGGCACTGGTCCACCCACATATCAAATTATCAAAGTAACGAACGCGAATCATATGAGCATGATGAAAACTAGCTTGACAATAATTCCCATGTGTCCTCGAGAGCGTTTTCATTTATATAAGAGTTTGTCCAGGCTTTTCCTTTGCTACAAAAAGGATTGGGCCACCTTTTTGCACCTTGTTTACTCTTGTTACTTGTTACCCGTTACGAATTACCTTATCATAAAACTATCTGTTACCGATAATGTCAGTGCTTGCAGAGAATACCTTACTGAAAACCGCTTGTCATTTCCTTCTGCTCCTCGTTGGGTTCGACACTTTACTTATGAAAGGACTATGATAGATCCCCTATACTTGTGGGTCATCAAGACTCTTTTCTGGCGCCATTGCCGGGGAGTGAAGCGCCTTTGGTAGGTGGAATTTGGTAAGGAAAAATTTATATAGTGTGCTGAAATTTACTGTCACTTGTTACTATGGAAAATAATCCTTTGAGGGGCTTGTTCGGGGTATCTTCACCCCGACCAGAATAGCAAAGAGTTGCTCCTCAACCTACTGAACCTACTGAAAATGTTTACTTTGAAATTCCTTCGGGTATGATAGAGAAACTGCTAGCTAATCCTTTTACAGGAGATGGAACATTACATCCCGATATGCACCTAATCTATGTGGATGAAGTTTGTGGATTATTTAAGCTTGCAGGTATGCCCTAGGATGTTATCAAGAAGAAGGTCTTCCCTTTATATTTGAAGGGAAAGGCATTGACATGGTTTAGGCTATGTGATGATATTGGATCATGGAACTACAACCGATTGAAATTGGAATTTCATCAGAAGTTTTATCCTATACATCTGGTTCATCGTGATCGTAATTATATATATAATTTTTGGCCTCGCAAAGGAGAAAGTATCACTCAAGCTTGGGGGAGGCTTAAGTCAATGTTGTATTCATGCCCCAATCATGAGCTCTCAAGAGAAATTATTATTCAAAAAATTTATGCTCGGCTTTCTCTCAATAATCGCTCCATGCTCAATACTTCTTGTACTGGTTCTTTTATTATGAAGACTATTGAATTCAGATGGGATTTATTGGAAAGAATTAAACGCAACTCTGAAGATTGGGAACTCGACGAAGGTAAGGAGTCAGGTATAACACCTAAGTTTGATTGTGTAAAATCTTTTATGGATACCGATGCTTTTCGTGAATTTAGCACTAAATATGGTCTTGACTCTGAGATAGTAGCTTCTTTCTGTGAATCATTTGCTACTCATGTTGATCTCCCTAAGGAGAAGTGGTTTAAATATCATCCTCCCATTGAACTAAAAGTAGTTGAACCTATTAAAGTTGAAGAAAAGACTATCACTTATAATGTTGATCCTATTGTTCCTACCGCTTATATTGAGAAACCAACTTTCCCTGTTAGAATAAAGGATCATGCTAAAGCTTCAACTATGGTTTGTAAGAGTAATGCTAGAACATCTACACCCTCTGAGCAAATTAAAGTTGAACCTCGTATTGCTATGGTTAAGGATCTCTTGGTTGATAATATTGATGGGCATGTTATTTACTTCTGTAATGAAGCTGCTAGAATTGCTAGACCCGATACTAAAAATAAACATAGACCTGAGATCACTGTTATTATGGCTTATGTGATATGGGTGCTAGTGCAATTGCAATACCTCATTCCTTATACAAAGAAATTATGCATGATATTGCACCTGTTGAGATAGAAGATATTGATGTTACAATTAAGCTTTCCAATAGAGATACTATTTCACCAGTTGGGATTGTTAGAGATGTTGAAGTCTTGTGTGAAAAAGTTAAATATCCTACTGACTTTCTTGTTCTTGGTTCCCCACAAGATGACTTTTGTCCCATTATTTTTGGTAGAGCCTTATTGAATACTGTTAATGCTAGGATACATTGCGAAAAGGATATTGTTACTCTTGGTTTAGGGGATATGTCTCATGATTTTAATTTTGCTAAATTTCGTAGACAACCCCATGATAAAGAATTGCCTAGTAAATATGAAATTATTGGTCTTGCTTCTATTGTCGTGCCTTCTAATGACCCTTTAGAACAATATTTGCTAGACCATGAAAATTATATGTTTATGAATGAAAGAATGGAAATAGATGAAGTATTCTTTAAACAGGGACCTATTTTGAAACACAACTTGCTTGTAGAAATTGTAGGGGATCCTCCTCCACCCAAGGGTGATCCCGTGTTTGAGCTTAAACCATTACCTGATACTCATGCTTATCTTGATGAGAAAAAGATATATCCTGTTATTATTAGTGCTAACCTTTCAGAGCAGGAAGAAGAGAAATTATTGGAAACTCTGAAGAAGCACCATGCTGCGAATTGGATATACTCTTGATGATCTTAAAGGCATTAGTCCCACTCTATGCCGGCACAAAATAAAATTGGAGAAAGACGCTAAACCAGTTGTTGATCACCAACGACGGTTAAATCCTAAGATGAAAGAAGTGGTGAGAAATGAAATACTAAAGCTTTTAGAGGCAGGTATAATTTATCCTGTTGCTGATAGTCAGTGGCTGAGTCATGTCCATTGTGTCCCTAAGAAGGGAGGTATTACTATTGTTCCTAATGATAAAGATGAATTGATCCCACAAAGAATAGTTACAGGTTATAGAATGGTAACTGATTTCCGCAAAATGAATAAAGCTACTAGAAAAGATCATTACCCTTTACCTTTTATTGATCAAATGCTAGAAAGATTATCCAAACATACACATTTTTGCTTTCTAGATGGTTATTCTGATTTCTCTCAAATACTTGTGTCTAAAGAGGATCAGGATAAGACCACTTTTACCTGCCCTTTCGGTACCTTTGCTTATAGACGTATGCCTTTTGGTTTATGTAATGCACCTGCTACCTTTCAAAGATGTATGACTGCTATATTCTCTGACTTTTGTGAAAAGATTGTTGAGGTTTTCATGGATGATTTCTCCATGTATGGAACTTCTTTTGATGATTGCTTAAGCAACCTTGATCGAGTCTTGCAGAGATGTGAAGAAACTAATCTTGTCTTGAATTGGGAGAAGTGCCACTTTATGGTTGATGAAGGTATTGTCTTGGGGCATAAAATTTCTAAAAGAGGTATTGAAGTTGATAAAGCTAAAGTTGATGCTATTGAAAATATGCCGTGTCCCAAGGACATTAAAGGTATAAGAAGTTTCCTTGGTCATGCCGGTTTTTATAGGAGGTTCATTAAAGACTTTTCTAAAATTTCTAGGGTTCTGACTAATCTCTTACAAAAAGATGTTCCTTTTGTCTTTGATGAAGATTGTGTAGAAGCATTTGAAATACTTAAGAAAGCCTTGATTTCTACACCTATTGTTCAGCCACCTGATTGGAATTTACCCTTTGAAATTATGTGTGATGCTAGTGATTATGTTGTAGGTGCTGTTCTAGGACAAAGAGTTGATAAGAAATTAAATGTTATCCAATATGCTAGTAAAACTCTAGACAGTGCCCACAGAAATTATGCTACTAATGAAAAAGAATTTTTAGCAGTTGTATTTGCTTCTGATAAGTTCAGACCTTATATTGTTGATTCCAAAGTAATTGTTCACACTGATCATGCTGTTATTAAATATCTTATGGAAAAGAAATATGCTAAACCTAGACTTATTAGATGGGTTCTCTTGCTACAAGAATTTGATTTGCATATTATTGATAGAAAGGGAGCTGAGAACCCCGTCGCAGACAACTTGTCTAGGTTAGAGAATGTTCTTGATGACCCACTACCTATTGATGATAGCTTTCCTGATGAACAATTAGTTGTCATAAATGCTTCTCGCACTGCTCCATGGTATGCTGATTATGCTAATTACATTGGTAATATTAGTAGCGTCAAGAAATGCCTATGAACTATTCACTTGTTATTGAACTATTTGATGTTTGGGTCTTTGATTATATGGGACTATTTCCTTCCTCTAATGGGTATACACATATTTTAGTTGTTGTTGATTACGTTACTAAGTGGGTCGAAGCTATTCCAACTAGTAGTGTTGATCATAACACCTCTATTAAGATGCTTAAAGAAGTTATTTTTCTGAGGTTTGGAGTCCCTAGATACTTAATGACTGATGGTGGTTCACATTTTATTCATGGTGCTTTTCGTATAATGCTTGCTAAGTATGATGTCAATCATAGAATTGCATCTCCATACCACCCACAGTCTAGTGATCAAGTAGAACTGAGTAATAGAGAAATTAAATTAATTTTGCAAAAGACTGTTAATAGATCTAGGAAGAATTGGTCCAAGAAACTTGATGATGCATTATGGGCCTATAGAACTACATATATAAATCCTATGGGTATGTCTCCTTATAAAATGGTTTATGGAAAAGCATGCCACTTACCTCTCGAACTAGAACATAAGGCATATTGGGCCATTAAAGAGCTCAACTATGATTTCAAACTTGCCGGTGAGAAGAGACTATTTGACATTAGCTCACTTGATGAGTGGATAACCCAGCCTATGAGAATGCCAAATTGTTTAAAGAAAGAGTTAAAAGATGGCATGACAAAAGGATACAAAAGCGAGAGTTTAATGTAGGTGATTATGTTTTGTTATACAACTCTCGTTTAAGATTTTTTGCAAGAAAACTTCTCTCTAAATGGGAAGGTCCTTACGTTATCGGGGAGGTCTATCGTTCCGGTGCCATAAAAATCAACAACTTCGAAGGCACAAATCCGAAGGTGGTGAACAGTCAAAGAATCAAACATTATATCTCAGGTAATCCCATAAATGTTGAAACTAATGTTATTGAAACCATAACCCCAGTGGAGTACATAAGGGACACTTTCGAGAATGTTTCAGACTCTGAAAAGGGATAGGTATGTGGTATGGTAAGTAAACCGACTCCAAAACAGTTCTAATAGCATTTTTTCTATGTTTTGGAATATTTAAGAAAATAGGAAAATAAGAGTAGTCCGGGTAGGACACGAGGCATCCACGAGGGTGGAGGGCACGCCATACCCCCCTCGGCGCGCCCCCTGCCTCGTGGACACCTCGTGTGCCCTCCGGACTCCGTTTTCTTGCACGATACTTTTTTTGGTCAGTAAAAATTCATTATATAATCTCCCGAAGGTTTTGACCAGGGTACCACGACAAACCCTCTGTTTTTGCTTTGAGCTGTTTTTCTGACAGATCTAGATCACCATGATGTCTTCAAGCGCCCCCAAGGATAAGTTTTTCGAGAAGGTCATCAACCCCTACCTCGTGGAGGTGCTGCAGCACACTCAAACCATTGAGATGCGTGATGGGTTGCTGCACATCAGCGATGCTGAGGGACCAAGGAGGACCGGAAGCATGGAGACAAGACTCGAAGTGATGGAGCAGTAAGTTTTCAAGTGCCAGGGGATGGTGGAACACGGACTGAACGCCAACCACATGATGATCGCTGAGTTCACCAACAACCACAAGCTGGATGCGAAGAACATTGGGGAGACTATCTTCAAGCTTCATGAGAAAATCGAGCATCTTCAAGCCCAGATCTACGACCTGCAAAACCAAAACTATGAGTACGAATATAGATTCAAGAGGATGAGTTTGGCTGCAGATTTGAGGATCCCGGAGACTCGATCATCCTTCTATGGTGGTGAGCCTATGCCTTGGAAGATGGACGACAAGCCTACATCATCAACAACTCCATCATCACCACCTCCGAAGAAAGTGACATAATCACATGGGTATGGGCACTCCCCTTTGCAACTGCCAAGCTTGGGTGAGGTGCCCCGGTATCATATCACCATCACACTCCTATCTTTACCATTTTTCTTAGTTCCATCATTTTGATAATATCTTGATCTAGTAGAATAAAGTTTTAGTATGATCTAGTTTTGAGTTTTGCTTTATGATCCCTCTATGTAATCGAGTCTGTGAGCTATATATAATAAAGATTAGTTTTGAGTCGAGGGCTTTGCTATCTTGCTATGATCTTGAGAGAATAAAAGAAAAGAAAGAATAAAAATAAATAAAGAGATCATATTGATCCTATGGAGAGTAATGACTTCACATATAAAGAGTATGATGAATAAAAGTTGTTGAGAGTTGACAAACATAGTTTTGGTCATCATTGCAATTAATAGGAAGTAATAAAGAAAGATAGGTTTTCACATATAAATATACTATCTTGGACATCTTTTATGATTGTGAGTGAAGGAAATATGCCCTAGAGTCAATAATAAAGTTGTTATTTATATTTTTATTATATCATGATAAATGTTTATTATTCTTGCTAGAATTGTATTAACCAGAAACTTAGTACATGTGTGAAAACATGGACAAACAGAGTGTCACTAGTATGCCTCTACTTGACTAGCTCATTGAATCAAAGATGGTTAAGTTTCCTAGCCATAGACATGAGTTGTCATTTGATTAATGGGATCACATCATTAGAGAATGATGTGATTGACTTGACCCATTCTGTTAGCTTAGCATGATGATCGTTTAGTTTGTTACTATTGCTTTCTTCATGACTTATACATGTTCCAATGATTATGAGATTATGCAACTCCCGAATACCGAGGGAACACTTAGTGTGCTATCAAACGTCACAATGTAACTGGGTGATTATAAAGATGCTCTACAGGTGTCTCCGATGGTATTTGTTGTGTTGGCATAGATCGAGATTAGGATTTGTCACTCTGAGTATCGGAGAGGTATCTCTGGGCCCTCCCGGTAATGCACATCACTCTAAGCCTTGCAAGCAATGTGACTAATGAGTTAGTTACGGGATGATGCATTACGAAACGAGTAAAGAGACTTGCCGGTAACGAGATTGAACTAGGTATTGAGATACCGACGATCGAATCTCGGGCAAGTAAAATACCGATGACAAAGGGAACAACGTATGTTGTTATGCGGTTTGACTGATAAAGATCTTCGTAGAATATGTAGGAACCAATATGAGCATCCAGGTTCCGCTATTGGTTATTGACCGGAGATGAGTCTCGGTCATGTCTACATAGTTCTCGAACCCGTAGGGTCCGCACGCTTAATGTTCGGTGATGATTCGTATTATGAGTTTATGTGTTTTGATGTACCGAAGGTAGTTCGGAGTCCCGACTGACATGACGAGGAGTCTAAATGGTCGAGACATAATATGTTCGGACACCGGAAGTGTTCCGGGAGGTTTCAGATAAAACCGGAGTGCCGGAGGTTTACCGGAACTCCCCGGGAAGTTATTGGGCCCTTAATGGGCTTTAGGGGAGAGAGAGGGCAACAGCCAGGAGGTGGCGCCTGATACGTCTCCATCGTACATACTTTTCCAAACACTTTTGCCCTTGTTTTGGACTCTAATTTGCATGATTTGAATGGAACTAACCTGGACTGACGCTGTTTTCAGCAGAATTGCCATGGTGTTATTTTTGTGCAGAAATAAAAGTTCGGAATGACCTGAAAATCAACGGAGATTATTTTTGGAAATAATAAAAAAATACTAGCGAAAGAATCAAGGCCAGGGGGGCCACACCCTGTCCATGAGGGTGGGGGGCACATCTACCCCCCTGGGCGCGCCCCTGCCTCGTGGGCCCCCTGGTGCTCCACCGACCTCAACTCTAACTCTATATATTCACATTCGAGGAGAAAAAAAACCAGAGAGAAGGATTCATCGCGTTTTATGATACGGAGCCGCCGCCAGGCCCTAAACTCTCTCGGGAGGGCTGATTTGGAGTCCGTTCGAGGCTCTGGAGAGGGGAATCCGTCGCCATCGTCATCATCAACCTTCCTCCATCACCAATTTCATGATGCTCACCGACGTGCGTGAGTAATTCCATCGTAGGCTTGCTGGACGGTGATGGGTGTCACGACCGGTTTTTCAATAAAAATATTTATTGAGAAACCGACCTATAAAATCCAGTGTGAGGAAAATCCTCCATACCGGTAGACAAAATCTTGATACAATAAGCCAGTAGCATAAGATATATTACAGGGTCGAGCTGAAGTTGCTCAACAAATTATTACAAGCACACCAATAACTATACATAGTGGCGGATGTGACACAGTGGAGTGGTGGCATACTACTGACTCGTGGTAAAGTGGTAATAACACAGCAGAGTGGGATATATGACTCCTACACTGGCGGTTCATCGAGCGTCGAGGTGAGGCTCGGTGAATTTATTTGGGTAGCGGAAGCGAATATATCACAGTGACTAATCCAGGGGTCGCACGAGACCGATAGGATTCCTCTAGGCGTCGACTCGCTATCGAACTCTTCATCCATGAGATCGCCTTCACAAGATCGGCCAAATCAACAAGTCAGGTGAGTACTTTGAAAGTACTCGCAAGACAGTTCGGACAAAAGATATAACAAATGTATGCATGAATGCGTCATGAATAATTTAACAATGCGCAATCAATTTAGTATAGCAAGGTAAGTAAAAAGGGAATCGGCGGTAGTCCGCACGAAAACCCAAAGAAGATAAACTCAAAACCGATCGGGTGTCTGAAGCGACGCCTCGAAGGGTGAATAAATAAATAAAGCATGCCACAGTCGGGCATCTAAGCGACACCTCATAAAGGGCTTATATTGAAAGAAAAGACATGCGTGCCGCAGTCGGACGTCGGAGCGACATCACATAAAGGGCTTATAATAGAATTAAATAATAACAATGCCGCAGTCGGACGTGTGAGCGACATCGCAGAAAGGGCTTATAGTTAAAGTAAATAATAACAACGCCGCAGTCGGACGTCTGAGCGACATCGCAGAAAGGCTTATAATTAAAGTAAACAATAACAATGCCGCAGTCGGACGTCTGAGCGACATCGCAGAAAGGGCTTATAATTAAAGTAAATAATAACAATGCTGCAGTCGGACGTCTGAGCGACATCGCAGAAAGGGCTTATATCAATAATAAGTAAATAATAATTCCACAGTCGGACGTCAGAGCGACATCGCAGAAAGGGCTTATAATTCATTATTCATAACTTACAAGAAATGGTGCTCACGGAAAATATTCATCACAAGTCAATAAGCGGGTTAGTCCATTCACATGAAATAAACATTTAACACTCATATGGTTCTCAGGAGTTTCTGTCACCGAGACTGACACTTGACAAGATAGGATGAACACAGTACTTGGACATGGATAAGATGAATTTCAAGAATTGTGACTCTGCAGAGTTTGTACTAAAATTATCCACAGCCAACGAATTTCCATAGTCACGAAGGACTAGTTCCGTTTACGGTATTTCGGAGAAAACACAGCTAACCAGTACACACCCATCCTACCTCACGTTGCGAGGAATCACCCTAGACAGCGTTCAAGAAAAACTTTGAGACGGGGAGATCACTATCTCGACTAGCATGGGATCAAATTTATATACGCGCGCTCTAAGGGGTGCCCCCCTCTCGGTCCCAACCGGAAACACCCATGCCCCCTGACCGGATGAAAGGCTTTAATCCAGGGCCATGGAACCCTCATCCCGGCCTCTCGATTTGGTGTGTACCAGGAAGTGGTTTTGCAACTTACTAAGCCGTATCCCTTGCGGAAAACATGTGGTAGTACGAAAGGGGAGACGGACGGGAATTTGACTGATTTATGTTGACACTGGGCCAACGATCTGGCATAAGACTGGCATGCTACAACACTACCATCTTACCATTCTCATGCCAACTCATGGCCATGCAACATGTTTCCAACAACTCATGGATTTCCCGAAACTCACTTGCCTCAACTCTTACGAGACAAACTATCATCGAGATGCTCATGAACATGCCATGGTACTAAATTAATGCAAACATGCCCAAACACTCATCATATCAAAAGTTCAAACAAGCTTGCCTGGTTAGGAGTAGTCGGGGCCTAGCTCGGTGAAGTTCGCGGTCCCGTCACCTCCTTCGGTATCTACGGTATACAAAAAAATATACGCACTAACGTAAATACAAAGGGGTGCTCAAAAAATATTCCAAATATTTTTCAAATAAATCTGCTAAAAAAATAGACAAAATTTTGAAGAGGACAGAAAAAGAATCACTCAAAAATCCTTTTCTGTTTAAAAGTTATAAGAGTTTTGGTCCAAGGACCTTTCTGTAATGAAACAGAAAATACTCAGGGGGCAGAACAGAAAAGTTCAGAAAACGATTCGGTTTGGAAGCGTATTTATCAGAATACGCTTTCAGAAAATGTTTCAGAATAGATAACAGAGAGGCTGGCGGGCGGGTCCCACCCGTCAGGTTTAAAAATTCAAGCAGTGGCAGAGCTCGTCGGCGCCGAGAGCCATGGGTCGCCGGCGGCGATCCACGGCGAGGCAGGAGGATCGGTTGGTACCTCCGTGCTCAGGGCGCCATTCCGCGTCGGTGGGTGGTGGTGGTGGTCGCCGGCGAGTACCACGTCGACGGCGGCCCTTGCTCCGGCAGACGGCGGTTCGGGAAGTCGTGGGTCTCGTCGGAGAGAGCTGCTGGGGTCAAATTGGAGTGGGGGTTAGTTTCCTAGAGGTGCCATGAGGCTACGGTCAAGCCTAGGGCGGTGGAAGAGCTCTCACCAGCGAGAACGCTGCCGGAGCCCGAAGCGGACGGAGGTGGCCGGAGTTGAGGAAGAAGGGCCCCTCGAGGCTCTTCCAGTGGCTGGGCGGGGTCTAGTGAGGTGGTGGAGGTGCGCGGGGTCGAGAGTGAGCTTGGAGGCGCTATATATAGCCGGCCCGAGGCGGTTGCCACGGGATAAGTCCGGCGAGTGATTGTGGCGCGGTAGGTTTAGGAGCTTGAGCATCAACTAGACGGAGCACTGAGTCCATCCCGGTGCCTAACTCAGCGAGGTAAGGCGATTACTACTGTCCCAGCGGAGCGGCCGTGCGGCACGCGTCGGCGGAGGGCGCGCCCGTGCATGCCGAGCCACGGCGACGTGCTGCATGTGTGCGCTGGCAAGGGAGACGGCCACGCGGAGCTCCCAGGTGGCGTGGGCGGTGCCGAACGGCGTTGTGCCATAGGGTGCCCCCTGTTGGCCGCCACGGAGGTCCCCGCCCGGAAGACGCCCGGCGTGGGCGGGCCATGGCGCCACCGACGCGAGAACCAGCCAAGTGCCCGTCGCGGCGCGCCGGGACAGGAGGAGGAGCCACAGCAGCGCGCCAATGTGCACTGATTGACAAGCTGACTAGCCTCGATTTAAACTGAATTTCTGAAAGTCTGAATTTTCTAAAAGTGCAAGGTGACAGTGCATGCTAGGTGTTCGATAGAATGATTTTGGTATGTGGGGATTTTTCCTTGAGCTGATTTTTGGTGGAGTGGCTTCTCATTGCAACTGGAGGTTGCCTGAATTTTGGTGGAATTTTTGGAGAAGAGGAGATATGAATTTCACCAAATTTGACAAATCTGGTCCAAACTTGCAGAAGCTGAAACTTGAAAATTTTGAAAAGAAGAGGAGTGGATCTTGATGGTTCTAGGTTGTGGGTGCCAGGGACTATCCAGAATAGTTGGTTTGAGAACAAAACTCAAAGGCATTTAGGTACTTGCTTTGCAAATCTCCTAGGCTCAAAATAATGGACAGAATTGTTTTGGGAAAAGAATTTAATGAAATAAAATCCAAAAATGAGTTGGACTTGTTGGTACAGAATATTTGATTTGTCCCAAAGGGGAAGGAGGGGTTTTGGGAAGATTTTCCACATGAGGCATGGTAAAACCATGGATGGTTTCAAAATAAGAGAAGACCCAAAACTCCTAGGGTTTTCTTCTAAAAGAAAAATAAATTCCAAAAAAAAAATCTTGAGAAGGGGGAAAAATCAGAAGAAAGGTTTTTAATAACCAACACCAGAGTTGAAGAAGATGCCAAAATAAAATCTTTTGTCAAAGGGAAAATTCTTGAGAGAAGGAGATTTTTGGAAGGGTTTAAATGACCACCTTCAAAACCAACAAAGTTTTTGCTGAAAACCAAAACAAAATTTTTTGGAGTGTCACAATGGGTTGGATGAGATTTATCATGTAATCGAGTTAGTTTTGTTAGGGTTTGATCCCTAGTATCCACTATGTTCTGAGATTGATGTTGCTATGACTTTGCTATGCTTAATGCTTGTCACTAGGGCCCGAGTGCCATGATTTCAGATCTGAACCTATTATGTTTTCATGAATATATGTGAGTTCTTGATCATATCCTGCAAGTCTATAGTCACCTATTATGTGTTATGATCCGTTAACCCCGAAGTGACAATAATCGGGATCCTTACCGGTGATGACCATAGTTTGAGGAGTTCATGTATTCACTAAGTGTTAATGCTTTGGTCCGGTACTCTATTAAAAGGAGTCCTTAATATCCCTTAGTTTCCAATAGGACCCCGCTACCACGGGAGGGTAGGACAAAAGATGTCATGCAAGTTCTTTTCCATAAGCACTTATGACTATATTTGGAATACATGCCTACATACATTGATGAACTGGAGCTAGTTTTATGTCACCCTATGTTATAATTGTTGCACGAATAATCGCATCCGGCATAATTCTCCATCACCGATCCAATGCCTACGAGCTTTTCACATATTGTTCTCCGCTTAGTTACTTTACCGTTGTCACTATTACAATCACTACAAAACTGCTACTGTTACTTTTGCCGCTGTTACTGTTACTTCCATACTACTTTGCTACTAAATACTTTGCTGCAGATATTAAGTTATCCAGGTGTGGTTGAATTGACAACTCAACTGCTAACACTTGATAATATTCTTTGGCTCCCCTTGTGTCGAATCAATAAATTTGGGTTGAATACTCTATCCTCGAAAACAGTTGTGATCCCCTATACTTGTGGGTTATCAAGATTGTTTTCTGGCGCCGTTGCCGGGGAGCATAGCTCTATTCTTTGAGTCACTTGGGATTTATATCTGCTGGTCACTATGAGGAACTTGAAAGACGAGAAAACCAAAATTTATCCCTCAACTACGAGAGGAGGTAAGGAACTGCCATCTAGCTCTGCACTTGATTCACCTTCTGTTTTGAGTAAGCTTGCGTCACCTAAACCTGCTTCTGCTATTAATTCTGATATGTTGCATGTTATTGATGATGCCACTTCTGCTATGCATGATACTTATGATGAAACTACTTCTATGCTTGATAATACTGTGCCACTAGGTGAATTTCTAGATGACGAACTTGCTAGGGCTAGAGAGAATGAAATTATTGAAACTGATAATATAGATGAAAGTGATGATGAAGATTCTCCCCCTAGATATGAATTGCCTGTTGTGCCTGAGGGTTATCTTATGGATGAAGAAACTGCTAGATACTTTCTTGCTTGCAATGATAGGTTTGATCTTAAGAAATTATTAGCTAAGTTGAAAGAAAAATCTTTGAATGCTAGAATGAAATATGACCTTGCTTTTGCTACTTCACCTATATTTATTACTGATAAGGATTATGATTTCTCTGTCGATACTGAGATAATTACTTTTGTTGAATCTGATCCTTTCTATGGTTATGAATCTGAAACTGTTGTGGCACATCTTACTAAATTAAATGATATAGCCACCCTATTCACTAATAATGAGAAGATTCGCTACTACTATATCCTTAAATTATTTCCGCTCTCATTAAAGGGTGATGCTAAGATATGGTTTAATTCTCTTGATCCTGGTTGCGTGCGTAGTCCCCGGGATATGATTTATTACTTCTCTGCTAAATATTTCCTTGCTCATAAGAAACAAGCTGCCCTGAGGGAAATATATATTTTTGTGCAAATTGAAGAAGAGTGTCTCCCACAAGCTTGGGGGAGGCTTCTCCAATTACTTAATTCTTTGCCTGATCATCCTCTCAAGAAAAATGAAATACTTGATATTTTTTATGATGGACTAACCGATGCTTCCAGAGACCACCTGGAAAGTTGTGCTGGTTGTGTTTTCAGGGAAAGAACAGTCGACCAAGCTGAATTGCTATTGAATAATATGTTGACTAATTAAAATAATTGGACACTTCCTGAACCAACTCCTAAGCCAACTCCGAAGAAAAGGGGTATTCCTCAGTCCTGAAGATATGCAAGAGGCAAACAAATATATGGAAGAAAAAAGGTATAAAAGCTGAAGATGTTAAGAATTTACCTCATGTTGAAGAAATACATGGTCTTAATTTACCGCATGTTGAAGAAACAAATGGTCTTGATAACCCGACATAGGTAGTAAAGGTAAATTATCTCTATAGATATGATAAAGCTGAAATCCCGCCTACTAAGTTTGCTAGCCAATGCTTAGATGTGTTTGATAAATTTATGGTTAAGCAAGAAGATTTCAATGCTTATTTTGGTAGACAATTAAAACGCAATGCTTATATGATTGAACACTTGAGTGATTATATGTCTAGTGTTAAAGGTGAACTTAAACTTATTATTAAACATGCTTCTATGGTTACCACTCAAGTAGAACAAGTGCTCAAAGCTCAAAATGATTTGCTAAATGAATTAAATAATAAGAAAATGACTCAGGAACCTTTGTATCCTGAGGGCCATCCTAAGAGAATTGAGCAATATTCTCAGAGAACTAAAGTAGATGCACCTAGTCCTTCAAAGAGAAAGAAAAAGAAAAATGATAGGACTTTGCATGCTTCTAGTGAACCTGTTGTTGACACACCTGGGAATCCCAATGATATTTCTATTTCTGATGCTGAAACACAATCTGGTAATGAACATGAACTTACTGATAATGTTAATGATGATGTTCATGTTGATGCTCAACCTACCAATAACAATGATGTAGAGATTGAACCTGCTGTTGATCTTGATAATCTACAATCAAAGAATCACCGTTATGATAAGATAGACTTTGTTGCTAGGAAGCACGGTAAGGAAAGAGAACCTTGGGTTCAGAAACCCATGCATTTTCCTCCCAAACCATCCAAGAAAAAGGATGATGAGGATTTTGAGCGCTTTGCTGAAATGATTAGACCTATCTTTTTGCCTATGCGTTTGACTGATATGCTCAAAATGAATCCTTATGCTAAGTATATGAAAGAAATTGTTACAAATAAAAGAAAGATACCGGAAGCTGAAATTCCCACCATGCTTGCTAATTATATTTTTAAGGGTGGAATACCAAAGAAACTTGGAGATCTAGGGGTACCAACTATACCATGCTCCATTAAAAGAAACTACGCTAGAACTGCTTTATGTGATCTTGGAGCCGGTGTTAGTGTTATGCCTCTATCTTTGTATCGTAGACTTGATTTGAATAAGTTGACACCTACTGAAATATCTTTGCAAATGGCCGATAAATCAACTGCTATACATGTCGGTATTTGTGAGGATGTACCTGTTGTGGTTGCAAATGTTACTATTTTAACAGACTTTGTTATTCTTGATATTCCCGAGGACGATAGTATGTCGATTATCTTTTGTAGACCCTTTTTGAATACTGCAGGGGCTGTTATTGATTGCAACAAAGGCAATGTCACTTTTCATGTTAATGGTAATGAGCATACGGTACACTTTCCGAGGAAACAACCTCAAGTTCACAGTATCAACTCTATTGGAAAAATTCCATCAATTATTTTTGGAGGTTTTGAATTTCCTCTTCCTACAGTCAAAAAGAGATATGATATTCTTATTATTGGGGACGTGCATATCCCCGTTGAGGTAACTTAGTGCTATTCGAAAATTCTCCGGTTTCATGCAATTCGGAATGAGTTTGTTAACAAGACCTGATCAACCTTGTTAGCGGATTCCCTTTGATGAGCATGAGATGGATGAAGTTAGAAAGCACAACTCTCTGTACCCTCCTTCTACTTTCTGTTATTTAGATTAAATAAAGTAAAAATAGTATTTTCTGCCTGTTCTCTGAATTATCCGTGCAATAAAAAATACCCTGAAAATAAAAGTTTTCCAAATGCCCCGAAATTGAAATATGATATTTTATGGAATATTAGAGAATATCTGGCAATGAGAACATAGCAGTGGGAGAAAGCACCTAGCCACGAGGGTCCAGGGCGCGCCCCTGCCTCGTGGGCCCATGGTGGCCCCCCTCCACTTATTCCTGCACCCACACACTCCTTCTTCCTCCCAAAAAAATCACCAGCCAGCTCAAGCACGAGTTCTAGCTCATCTTGCTGCCATTTTCGATCTCCTTGCTCAAAGCTCCATTCACAAAACTTCTTTGGGGCTTGTTCTTTGGTATGTGACTCCTCCAATGGTCCAATTAGTTTTTTGTTCTAGTGCTTTATTCATTACAAATTTTTGCTGCCTAGGTGACCCTGTTCTTGAGCTTGCATGTCAAATTTATATGGTCCCTAGTAGTTCTAATGCATGATATAGTCTCTAGGCACTTGTGGGAGTAGTTACTATTAATTTTGTTGAGTTTGGTTCACTTTTATTTGAAGTTACTAAAAATTTCAGAAATTTTTCAGAGGAAGAAATATGTTTAGGAAGATGTACCAAGGTGGTTCTTCAAGGAAGCAAGGACCCAGACCTGCAATACGTGAGCCGGACCATGAACCACCAAGAGAAGCTCAAGTGCGGCCTTGTGAATGGCCGTCAGAAAACTTCATGGTCTGAGCAGGAATTAAGGAGGAATTTGAGGCATATGCACGTAATGCTAATTTGGAGGGCTTTGTGTCAGATAAGTGCCTCCAACACTATTACCTTACTAATTCCTTTGTGAGAAGATTTAGATTTTCATCTTCACGCAACTCTCACACGGTCCTGTTTGATCTTTATGATAAATCCTATACCATGGACCTAGAGGATTTTAGTACTCCTTGTAAACTCCTGCAATGGGGTAGTCCTAGTGAACCTCGCAAATCTGAGTTTAGAGATTTTCTTGCTAGTATCACAGTGGGGGAATCTAGAGAAATAACACAAACTACCATAGGGAGCATTCATTTTCCTGCTATACATTATTTTGCTCTCTTTATAGGCCAATGCATAAATGGTAAGGATGAGGCATGCCACATGTGTGTTCCTGATCTCAGTGTTCTCAGGAGTGCTGTATTAGGAGATAAACATTATAATTTGGGAGCTATTGTGGCGCGTAGGTTGCATAATAATAGTATAAATGGAGATTTGTTTGGTGGAGTTTATGCAACCCGTTTAGCTAATTACCTTGAGATACCTATTCGTGATTATGATATGGAATTGCCTCCTGCTTATCTAGATTTTAATGCCATGGTTCGCCATCAGTTTGTTGAGAGGAATGAACCGCCTCTCCAGTACCGACTAATCTTTGACAGGCGTCACGCTGTCAATATTGTTCTCCCTGCTCCTACTCTCTTTGACTTTCAGGGAAATGGGAGATATGTCATAACCAGGGAGGAGGCAAATGAGTACGAGAGGAGGACGAGGGCAGCTCACCTCCAAGCTGCAGCCCACGATGCAATAGCCGCTGCATCTCAGTACGACCCCAGTTATAACTTTGGATATCCGTCGGGCCAGTCGTGGCCATAGACCAACTTAGGCCAAAAGCCTAAGCTTGGGGGAGTACGTATTTCTCATCGACATTACATTTATGTTCACACACTCATGCTAGTTGTCGGTGCTCATACTTTTTCATTGTACTATCTATGCTAGTTTATTTTCCTTTTTATGATTTCTTCTTGTGTGTTTGAAAAACCTTCAGAAAAACCAAAAAAAATTGGTTGTAGTTTTTAGCTAGTTTACTTTCCATGCTGTAGTAGTAGTAATCAAAAGAAAACCTGAAAAGATTTCTTGTTCTTCTTTTGCATGTTGGGAGCTTTCCCGTGTAAGTAGTTTTATTTCTTTTCTTGTTCTTTGGGGGTCGAGAGGAGAAGACCATTATGAAAATGTTGAAGTGGCTCTATATGCATTATTGTTGATTTAACCAAGAGCCCATATTGCCTTGTCTTCTCCTGTTTATTGAATTCTTGCAGATTCCAGCTTAGTACAAAGCACGTGCACTATTATTATTATCATCGTTCGGTCATGCAAGTGAAAGGCAATTATGATGATATATGATGGACTAATTGAGATGAGAGAAGCTGGTATGAACTCGACCTCTCTTGTTTTTGTAAATATGATTAGTTCATCGTTCCTGATTCAGCCTATTATGAATAAACATGTTTCCAATGACAATTAGAGATTATAGTTGCTTATGCCATGCTTAATTAGCTAGGAGCTTATAATGGTTTACCTTGCATGCCAACATGCTATTAAAATGGTTGTGATGTGGTATGATAGGCTGGTATCCTCCTTTGAATGATTCGAGTGACTTGACTTGGCACATGTTCACACATGTAGTTGAAAGAAATCAACATAGCCTTCACGATATTTATGTTCATGGTGGATTATATCCTACTCATGCTTGCACTCAATGTTTATTAATTTTAATGCATGTTCATGACTATTGTCGCTCTCTAGTTGGTCGCTTCCCAGTCTTTTTCTAGCCTTCACTTGTACTAAGCGGGAATACTGCTTGTGCATCCACTTCCATAAGCCCCAAAGTTATTCCATATGAGTCCACCATACCTTCCTATATGCGGTATCTACCTGCCGTTCCAAGTAAATTTGTATGTGCCAAACTCCAAACTTTAAAATGAAATTCTATTTTGTATGCTCGAATAGCTCATGTATCAACTAGGGTTGTCTGTATCTTCCATGCTAGGCGGGTTATTCTCAAGAGGAGTGGACTCCGCTCCTCACTCACGAGAAAATGGCTGGTCACCGGGATGCCCATTCCCATGCTCTAAGCAAATCAAATCAAATAATTGCAAACAAAACTCCCCCGGGACTCTTGTTAGTTGGAGGCACTCATTGTTTCGAGCAAGCCATGCAATGATGCTTGTTGGTGGAGGGGGAGTATAAACTTTACCATTCTATTTGGGAATCGCCTATAATGTGTGTAGCATGGAAGATATCGATATCTCTCGGTTGTTATGTTGAAAATGAAAGTATGCCGCTCAAAATATTATTCATCTCTATTTCAAAAATCGAGCTCTAGCACCTCTACAAATCCCTGCTTCCCTCTGCGAAGGGCCTATCTATTTACTTTTATGTTGAGTCATCACCCTCTTATTAAAAAGCACCAGTAGGAGAGCACCGCTGTCATTTGCATCCATTACTATTAATTTATATTGAGTATGACTATGACTGGATCTCTTTTACCATGAATTACAATGGTTAGTCAGTCCTTGATCTTCAAAGGTGCTCTGCATTTATGTTTTGCGGTCTCAGAAAGGGCTAGCGAGATACCATCTTGTTATATCATATTATGATTGTTTTGAGAAAGTGTTGTCATCCGAGATTTATTATTATTGCTCGCTAGTTGATTATGCCATTGATATGAGTAAATATGAGACCTTAGCGTTATTGTGAATGTGGTTAGTTCATAATCTTTGCTGAAAACTTGAATGTTGGCTTTACATATTTACAATAACAAGAGCAAACAGAGTTTGTAAAAGTTTTTCTTTATCATTTTCAGTTTATCAACTGAAATGAATGAGGACAAGCAAAGGTTTAAGCTTGGGGGAGTTGATATGTCTCCGTCGTATCTACTTTTCCAAACACTTTTGCCCTTGTTTTGGACTCAAGTTTGCATGATTTGAATGGAACTAACCCGAACTGACGATGTTTTAAGCAGAATTGCCATGGTGTTATTTTTGTGCATAAATAAAAGTTCTCGGAATGACCTGAAAATCAACGGAGATTATTTTTGGAAATAATAAAAAATATTGGCGAAAGAAGCAAGGCCAGGGGGCCCACACCCTGTCCACGAGGGTGGGGGCGCGCCTACCCCCCTGGGCGCGCCCCCTGCCTCGTGGGCCCCCTGGTGCTCCACCGACCTCAACTCCAACTCTATATATTCACTTCGGGGAGAAAAAAACTAGAGAGAAGGATTCATCGCGTTTTATGATACGGAGCCGCCGCCAAGCCCTAAAATTTTTGGGGAGGGCTGATCTGGAGTCCGTTCGGGGCTCTAGAGAGGGGAATCCGTCGCCATCGTCATCATCAACCTTCCTCCATCACCAATTTCATGATGATCACCGTCGTGCGTGAGTAATTCCATTGTAGGCTTGCTGGATGGTGATGGGTTGGATGAGATTTATAATGTAATCGAGTTAGTTTTGTTAGGGTTTGATCCCTAGTATCCACTATATTCTGAGATTGATGTTGCTATGACTTTGCTATGCTTAATGCTTGTCACTAGGGCCCGAGTGCCATGATTTCAGATCTGAACCTATTATGTTTTCATGAATATATGTGAGTTCTTGATCCTATCTTGCAGGTCTATAGTCACCTATTATGTGTTATGATCCGTTAACCCCGAAGTGACAATAATCGGGATCCTTACAGGTGATGACCGTAGTTTGAGGAGTTGATGTATTCACTAAGTGTTAATGCTTTGGTCCGGTACTCTATTAAAAGGAGGCCTTAATATCCCTTAGTTTCCAATAGGACCCTGTCGGATTTCGGGTTCCGGTAGACCCTTAAGGTTCGAACTCTGGGGTGCGCGCGGAGATCCAACCCTCCATCGTCTCATACCTCACCGAATCGCAGGGACCTAAACTACTAACAAGAACAGCACAAGAGACACAAGATTTATACTGGTTCGGTCCATCGTGGTGTAATACCCTACTCCAGTGTCTGGTGTGTGGATTGCCTCTGGGGCTATTGAGGAACGGTACAGGGAAGAGCAGCCTCGCGAGGGTGCGATGAGCTGCTAAGTGGTATCCTGTCGCTCTAGCTTGAGGATCGGGTCTCTCTCTCTCTCTCTGGATCCCAAAATGCCTGCTTGGGAGAAGATCGGATCGGATCCCCTACTATGGTGGCTAGCTCTACTTATATAGACGAAGGCCCAGGGCCTCTTCCCAAATATTGAGCAGGAAGGGCGCCAACAATTGGCCATTTTGAAGGGGAACAGCGGGTACACTTATCCTGACTAAAGTTGGTCCTCGCCTGCCAAAGGCTCGTGATGACTTTGCTTGGTCTCCACGATGACTGCATTCCAGCCGTTGGGGCTGGTCTTGGTCTTGTTGCACCGAAACGGATGCCTTTGCTTGATGCCCTTGCCTACGCTTGCTCCCTTTGCACCAAAGAGGAAAGGAGGACGCTACGCGGGCTGGCGCCCGACTGGCGCCCTTGGTCGTCATGGCTTGCGTCATGGGCACCTCGCAAGGGACCCTGCCTTGAACTCTCCGCCTCCTCATGAGCCAGCCTGACGAGGCCGTGCCTGAGGAAGCTCTTGGTCGTCCGCCTCGCGAGGCTTGGCCCCTCGCGAGGGTCTTGAGCTTGTGTTGATGAAGATGGGCTGTCCTGGGCCTCCTTTGAGCCACGCCGCAGGCCGCAGCAGGCAAGTCTGGGACCCCGTTCCCGAACGCCGACAGAGCCCTCGGCCCACGGCGCGCCCGAACTTGGCCGAGCAGGGAGGCGAAAGGGCAAGTGCGAAGCGTCGCAGGCCCTAACAGCCTGCGGCCTTGGGCGACGCGTGGCGGTTGATTGGACGTGGGCGGCACTGTTCCCCCACGCCTCCTTATTTCGTGCCTTGCTAGGCGGACACGCTGCACACATCTGTTCCCCTCTCTGCTGCTTGTGCGCTCGGTCCTTCCCTCTCTCGGACTCGGCTTCCGTTTCAATCCAATCTCAAATCCCCCTTCCCCTTCGATCGCCATGGCTCCGACGAAGAAGGGGAAAGGGAAGAAACATGCCGCCTCGCTTCGCCGCCACCAGCGACCTCCATTGTCGACCCGTTGATCATACTCAACTGGAGGGCTTGGGCAAGGTCAGTTCGGCTCTGGCCACCTCCTTCAACGAATGCGGGAGGACGATGGCCTGGCCCGCGTCCCACTTCGCCATCGACAGGATAGTCACCGAGGTCCGGTATTTGTCGACGCATACGCGGGCGGGCTGGTTCCCCCTTCTATGATTTCTTCAATGCCGTGCTTTCCCACCATCGATCCACATGATGCATCCGGGTCCCGAGTCCATTACTCTCCTCTCGGTCTTCGCCGTTTGTGAGGCAATGATGGGCATCCTTCCTCGGTTGCCTTGCTGCGCCACTTCTTCTCTCTGCGCCTTGTCGACCCCACTCAATGCTCGGCGTGCGTGAGCTTCGTCGCGCTACCGAGACTGCGCCCTCAGGGATTGACTTCAGCTGCCTCCGCCGCGGCTGATTTCCTTGAGATGGATGTACGTGGATGTGTGGGTGCCCAGCCCCCTGCTATCGGAGCCAACTTCGCCTGCTGTCCCCAATTCAGGTGGGGCAGGAGACGCTTTCAAGCCCTCGGCTCATCTTCGTCTGGCGCCGCCAGGCTTCTGAGGTCGCTTCTTGTGACAGCGCCCAAGGTGGCGAAGGAATTCCTGATGCGCCGCATTGCTCCTCTCCAACGCCATTCCCACCGGATGTGGGCCTTCGGCGGGCCTGGTGACCGTATGAGGCTCCAGGAAGAAGACTTGACGCCTGAAGCGCTAAGAAAGGTGCTCCTGGTCCTGACTGGCGACCCTAACCCCGGTGGCATCCAACATGAAGGGGCCTTGCTGTACCTCTGCCAGAACAGGGGTGATTTGGTGAACCAGATGCCTATCTTCGATGAATGGGGGCTGCGCCCCGCTGGTCTCCAGGGGCCTCGCGAGAATCCAGTGGTGGTGACAGCCCTTCCGGTCGGCCAAGGCGGCTCCTCCTCAAGTGGTGGAGCAGGGAGGCACAAGCCGCCAGAGGCCGAAGGGACCCCAGTCGGGGTGACAGCGCCGGGTGATGCTCGTGAGGGGGCAGCTCCGGAGGCTCATGCCGCTGCAGCTGAGGGTGGCGGGCAGCCGCCCGCAGCGCCCGCGGATGGAGCCACCGAGGCCCCTGCTGCTCCTCCTGGCGAGGTGACTAGCAGCGGGCGTCAGGCAGACGCCCCTGACGCAAGTCGCCTTGATGCTTCTCCCTCGTCGCAGGCTGATCCCTGCACTCAAATCTTGGGTCGTTTCAGCGTGAACTTGAGGCCCTCCTAAGAGAAGGGAGGCCCGGGCGATGATTACCCTTGTCGTCGCAAGCGCAGCAGAAGTACTTCTGCCGCTCTTGATGAGTAAGCCTTCTCCTTCTCCAGCTCCTGATTCTTCTGCTGCTTGTACTAATCCTTGCCATGCAGGCCCCTTCCTGCCGAGCTCATGGAGACGGGTGAGGAGCCGTCCTCCCCGGCTTCGCCCCCTCCCCAGTCCTCGAGTGCTCCAAGCAGTGGAGCTCTTGTGGTGAGGGCGACCGGGGAGGTGAGCCGTCCCGAGGCGCGTCGTGGCCCTGCGCGCCTCGCGATCCTTCCTCGCGAGCCTTCCCGAGGCATAGCTAGCCTGCCGTGGGCTTCTCGCCTGGTCGTGGACGACGATTGGCTGAGGCGCTTCCTGCGCCCCTCATCTGGGGATGGGCTGGCCCCAGGCCGGGCTTCTGGCGCGGCGTGCTCGGCTGTCGCGAGGGTGCCAGCCCCCAGCCCCGCCCGGAGGGGGAGTGTTGATGCGTGGCTCCCGGCGCCCGTCTGGGGCGGTCGATGGTGTGGAGGATGTGCGCAAGCGCGCCCGGGAGCGTCGCGCCCTTCGCCAAGGATTTCTTCGAAGGGCGGCCGACGCGGTGAGCCTTCTTGGTGAAGAGCTTGCTGACAAAGACGCGCGCCTTGAGGCCGAGGGCCTGCGCCTGGCCGCAGAGAGGCGCGAGCTGGAGGGCGCTGCCGCCCTTGCGCGCCGACAGCGCGATCTTGATGATGAAGAGGCCAAGGCGTCGCTGGCAGCCTCTCGGGAGGCCTGCTCTCGGGCCGTCGAGGAGGCCCGGGCAGCTAACAGGCGGCGAAAGGCAGCGGAGGAGCGGGCATGGGAACTCCTGGCCTGGTATCACTCACTGGAGGAGCAAGCGGAGCTGCGTGAGGCAGCCCTCGCGTCGATGAAGGTGGCCTCCGGCGACCTGACGGAGCTCCAGAAGCGTGAGGAGGCGCTGACGCTTGAAGCCGCCGAACGCGCGCACGAGTACGAGCGCTTGGAGACGAGGGAGCGCTTGGCGACGCGGGCAGAGGATGAGGTTGCGGCACGGGAAGCCCGCGCCATGGAGGAGGTCGGACGCCGAGTGGCGGCGCGCGCCGGACCTCGAGCGCGAGTTTGAGGAGCGGTTGGGGTTGATCAAGGGCGAGGCTGAGGGCAGGACTGCTGCCTTGAGGGCCAAATCGAGGAGGCGACGCGGCGGGCGATGCTCTTGGGCCGCCCTTGAGGTGGCGCAGAGGAGTCCACCACCTCTCAAAGCCGAGGCGCCTCCTTCGCCAGCCGGGTGGAGGAGGCCGAGGCTGTTGCGCGCCAGAATGCGGACGAGATGCGTCAGCGGCGAATCTTGGAGCATGAGCACCGTCCCATGCTCGCCACGCTCCGGGAAAGAGCTAACGCAGCCTTGGATAATATCTGCGAGGCGGCAGTAGGCCAGCCGCACGCGGTTAACTACGCCGGCAACCTTCAGTTCTTCACTGACGTGGTGGCGCGGCTGGAGGCGCGGTCGGTCAGGGCCGACAGGTTGGTGGAGGAGAGGAGCCGCGCGCTGCTCGGGCGCGCCTTCTCTCGTGTCTTCAGCCATCTCCGGGACATGGACCCTCACTTTGATTCTGACACAGCCATCGCCCCAGTTCCCCAGGCCGTCCGGGGCGACCTGGCGCACTGGGTGGAAGACAACGTGGATGCCTTCGTCCGGGCCTTCGCTTCGGACGACGACGGCGTGGTCATGGCCGCCGATGAGGGCGGCGTGGTGAACGGCCCGGACGCCGCCGATGATCACGCAGACAGCGACGACGAGGCCAGCGACGCCAGCAACGGCTCGGGAGGTGGTCCTGAGGATGCATTGGGGGATTTGTCCGACTGATCATGTATTGTCCCTACTCCATTACCCTGCATGAATAGAACTCAGGTTTTGGCCTGATGGAGGTGAGAGCATGTTGGGAGGGCGAGCCCCTCATGTAAAACTTGTGTTCTTTGTGTTAGCATGTGTTATATTGCCCACACGCCTGCGCCAAGTGGTTGGCTAAGCGGCGCGCTAGTTGGATGGTTTACCTCTGTTTCATACGAGCCCCGAGATAGCCTGTGGGAGGCTGAGGCGATCTGAGTGTCTACTGAACGAATCCGTAGGACCTGCAGCAAAAACCCTCCGGAGAGGACGCGGCGGCGACAGGCTGGGCTGCACGCAAGCTTGGCCTGGCCCGGCTCGCGAGGGGCTCGCGAGGGGAGGCAGCTGAGGCGGAGTCGTAACCGAAAACGCGAGAGATTTGCTTGAACGAGACTAAGCACCCCTTCCCCGAATACGCGCAAATCTTCGAGCTCAAATTCAACTTAAAACCAACAGGGGAAAACGACAGCCAGAGGGAAAACCAATGAAAGCAGAAAAAAGGCCGCGTCCGGCACCTAGTCTAGTCTTGGACGTCTTCTCACCAGCAGCGGAGCTAAGTGCTGCTATTGGGCGTGGGAGGGAGCCCTGGGGCCGAGGCGGCACCCCGAGACTCCGGGCGTACAGCCCCACTCATTATTACGTGAGAGTGTCACGAGGCGGCGAAGCTTCACAGCTTGGGCCTTCTTCACAGTACCGCCTTGCTTCATATCGCCAGACGAGGGCCCGCCTTGCGCCACACTCTAGTGCCACCAACGACGACCGAAACCAGGACGCTGTCGGTGGGGTAGAGCGGTCGCCACTGTTCCCCGACGACCACGGGTCCTCCGCGGGGCAGGCCCCGAGGCACCTCCCAGCAGAGGGCCTACCTCCGAGAACGCTTTGCTCAACGCCGCGGTGGTGATGTCGGATGTCTCGCCCTCTCTCCGCAGCCCCTCGCGCCCCTTCCGAGGGGTAGGAGATCGGGAGCGGGCAGCCGCTCATCGTGGCGACCTGTACCTCCTGCGACCTGTGGTTACCGTATGTTTGCTCTTGAGGAAGTAGCGGTACCCGATAATCGTCGCCCCCGGCGTGACCAGTGGGACCATCTCGAGACTCCTGGAAGAGCGCGGATTCTGGCGCCTCATCACCCCAGATTGGGCTGAGGAGCGAGTCTTGTTCTCCCTCATGCGGGTGCCCCTGGTCCATCATGTGGGGCACGTATTCTTCCGGCGCCGTCATCCCGAAGGCCACGCCATAGTGTTGAGCGTGCCTTGCTGCTCTGCTTGATGCGCCCGCCGTGGGTTGGTGGCGCGGCAGTCCGCCAGGGCCGTGAGTTGCGTCGAGTCCTTCTTCTCCGCTGGCCGGGCGGGGCAACCCGCCGCCGCCCGGCGCCGACAGCCGGCCGGTGTTGGAGTAGCTTTGGAGCCAGCGGTAGCGTGGAGCCCCGTGCGGGCCGCCCTCGGCCTGAGGTGGGAGTTGGGTGCGGAAGGGTGAGCCTCGAGGCGGCGGCCTGTGAGCTCCGCCACTCGCTCCAAAGAAGACGCCACGGCCGCTCTCCGGCCCTTTGCGCAGCAGCTCTCGGCCAACGTGAGCGCCCTCGAAGTTCGCTTTGCTCCCGGCGGGTGTACGGTGATGCGGTCGTGGCGTGGTTGGAGGCTCTTGCTGCCGACCGCGCTGTCGCGTGTGAGAGCCGCCGGCTTGTCGCATTGCCCGTGGCCGCAGCGCCAGCGGACCGCGAGCTGCACAGGGCACGGGTCGCCCGAGGCAGCAGCTCTGCGTGGGCGGGCCACGCCGCCCAAGGGTCTGGGTTGCCCGCTTGGTCGCCGGTCATGGCGATGACGATGCGACGGGACACGAGGTGGCAGAAGGCAGATTCCGGTGCACCCCTACCTGGCGCGCCAAATGTCGTATTTCGGGTTCCGGCAGACCCTTAAGGTTCGAACTCTGGGGTGCACGCGGAGATCCAACCCTCCACCGTCTCGTACCTCACCGAATCGCAGGGACCTAAACTACTAACAAGAACAGCACAAGAGACGCAATATTTATACTGGTTCGGGCCACCATCGTGGTGTAATACCCTACTCTAGTGTGTGGTGTGTGGATTCTCTCTGGGTCTATTGAGGAACAGTACAGGGAAGAGCAGCCTCGCGAGGGTGCGATGAGCTGCTAAGTGGTATCCCGTCGCTCTAGCTTGAGGATCGGATCTCTCTCTCTCTCTCTCTCTCTCTCTCTCTCTCTCTCTCTCTCTCTCTCTCTCTCTCTCTCTCTCTCTCTCTCTCTCTCTCTCTCTCTCTCTCTCTCTCTGGATCCCAAAATGCCTGCTTGGGTGAAGATCGGATCGGATCCCCTACTATGGTGGCTAGCTCTACTTATATAGACGAAGGCCCTGGGCCTCTTCCCAAATATTGAGCGGGAAGGGCGCCAACAATTGACCATTTTGAAGGGGAACAGCGGGTACACTTATCCCGACTAAAGTTGGTCCTCGCCGCCAAAGGCTCGTGATGACGCCTTTGCTTGGGCTCCACGATGATCGCATTCCAGCCGTTGGGGCTGGTCTTGGTCTTCTTGCACCGAAACAGATGCCTTTGCTTGATGCCCTTGCCTGCGCTTGCTCCCTTTGCACCAAAGAGGAAAGGAGGACGCTGCGCGGGCTGGCGCCCGACTGGCGCCCTTGGTCGTCATGGCTTTGCGTCATGGGCACCTCGCGAGGTACCCTATCTTGAACTCTCCGCCTCCTCATGAGCCAGCCTGACGAGGCCGTGCCTGAGGAAGCTCTTGGTCGTCCGCCCCGCGAGGCTTGGCCCCTCGCGAGGGTCTTGAGCTTGTGTTGATGAAGATGGGTTGTCCTGGGCCTCCTTTGACCCACGCCGCAGGCCGCAGGCAGGCAAGTCTGGGGACCCCCGTTCCCAGAACGCCGACAGACCCCGCTGCCATGGGAGGGTAGGACAAAAGATGTCATGCAAGTTCTTTTCCATAAGCACGTATGACTATATTCGGAATACATGCCTACATTACATTGATGAACTGGAGCTAGTTTTGTGTCACCCTATGTTATAATTGTTGCATGAATAATTGCATCCGGCATAATTCTCCATCACCGATCCAATGCCTACGAGCTTTTCACATATTGTTCTCCGCTTAGTTACTTTACTGTTGCCACGGTTACAATCACTGCAAAACTGCTACTGTTACTTTTGCCACTGTTACCTTTACTACCATACTACTTTGCTACTAAATACTTTGCTGCAGATATTAAGTTATCGAGGTGTGGTTGAATTGACAACTCAACTGCTAATACTTGAGAATATTCTTTGGCTCCCCTTGTGTCGAATCAATAAATTTGGGTTGAATACTCTACCCTCGAAAACTGTTGCGATCCCCTATACTTGTGGGTTATCAGCTCCCCCCCCCCAAGGGAGTCCGAATTGGACTAGGGAAGGGGCGCGGCCCCTCTTTCCCTCTCCCTCCCCCTCTCCTTCCTTCCCCCTCCTAGTAGGACTAGGAAAGGAGGAATCCTACTCCTTCTAGGAGGAGGATTCCTCCCCCCTTGGCGCACCCTCTAGGGCCGGCCGGCCTCCTCCTCCCCTCCTTTATATACGGGGGAGGGGGCACCCCATTGACAGAAGTTGATTGTTTAGCCGTGTGCGGTGCCCCCCTCCACAGATTTCCACCTCGGTCATACCATTGTAGTGCTTAGGCGAAGCCCTGCGTCGGTAACTTCATCATCACCGTCATCACGCCGTCGTGCTGACGAAGCTCTCCCTCGACACTCAGATGGATCTAGAGTTCATGGGACGTCACCAAGCTGAACGTGTGCAGATCGCGGAGGTGTCATACTTTCGGTACTAGGACCAGTCGCATCATGAAGACGTATGACTACATCAACCGTGTTGTCATAATGCTTCCGCTTTCGGTCTACGAGGGTACATGGAAAACCCTCTCCCCTCTCGTTGCTATGCATCACCTAGATGGATCTTGCATGTGCGTAGGAATTTTTTTGAAATTTCTGCATTCCCCAACAGTGGCGTCCGAGCCAGGTCTATGCTTGGATGTCATATGCACGAGTAGAACACAAAAAGTTGTGGGCGATAATAGTCATACTGCTTACCAGCATGTCATACTTTGATTCGGCGGTATTGTTGGATGAAGCCGCCGGACCGACATTACGCATACGCTTACGCGAGACTGGTTTTACTGACGTGCCTTGTACACAGGTGGCTGGCGGGTGTCAGTTTCTCCTACTTTAGTTGAATCAAGTGTGACTACGCCCGGTCCTTGTTGAAGGTTAAAACAGCACACTTGACGAAAAATCGTTGTGGTTTTGATGCGTAGGTAAGAACGGTTCTTGCTCAGCCCATAGCAGCCACGTAAAACTTGCAACAACAAAGTAGAGGATGTCTAACTTGTTTTTGCAGGGCATGTTGTGATGTGACATGGTCAAGACATGATGCTAAATTTTATTGTATGAGATAATCATGTTTTGTAACAGAGTTATCGGCAACTGGCAGGAGCCATATGGTTGTTGCTATATTGTATGCAATGCAATCGCCCTATAATTGTTTTTACTTTATCACTAAGCGGTAGCGATAGTCGTAGAAGCAATAGTTGGCGAGACGACAACGATGCTAGGATGGAGATCAAGGTGTCGCGCCGGTGACGATGGTGATCATGACGGTGCTTTGGAGATGGAGATCAAAGGCACAAGATGATGATGGATATCATATCACTTATATTGATTGCATGTGATGTTTATCCTTTATGCATCTTATTTTGCTTAGTTCGACGGTAGCATTATAAGATGATCTCTCACTAATTTCAAGGTACAAGTGTTCTCCCTAAGTATGCACCGTTGCGAAAGTTCGTCGTGCTGAGACACCACGTGATGATCGGGTGTGATAAGCTCTATGTTCACATGCAACGGGTGCAAGCCAGTTTTGCACACGTAGAATACTCGGGTTAAACTTGACGAGCCTAGCATATGCAGATATGGCCTCGGAACACTGAGACCAAAAGGTCGAGCGTGAATCATATAGTAGATATGATCAACATAGTGATGTTCACCATTGAAAACTACTCTATCTCACGTGATGATCGGACATGGTTTAGTTGATTTGGATCACGTGATCACTTAGATGATTAGAGGGATGTCTAATTGAACTTTAATTTATCATGAACTTAGTACCTGATAGTATTTTGCATGTCTATGTTGTTGTAGATCAATGGCCCGTGCTAATGTTCCTTTGAATTTTAATGTGTTCCTAGAGAAAGCTAACTTGAAAGATGATGGTAGCAACTACACAGACTGGGTCCGTAACTTGAGGATTATCCTCATTGCTGCACAGAAGAATTACGCCCCGAAGCACCGCTAGGTGCCAGCCCGATGCAGATCTTTCTGCCGATGACGTTAAGAACGTCTGGCAAAGCAAAGCTGATGACTACTCGATAGTTCAGTGTGCCATGCTTTACGGCTTAACCGGGACTTCAACATTGTTTTGAACATCATGGAGCATATGAGATGTTCCAGGAGTTGAAGTTAATATTTCAAGAAAATGCCCGGATTGAGAGATATGAAGTCTCCAATAACAGCTGCAAAATGGAGGAGAATAGTTCTGTTAGTGAACATATACTCAGAATGTCTGGGTACCACAACCACTTGACTCAGCTGGGAGTTAATCTTCCTGATGATAGTGTCATTGACAGAGTTCTTCAATCACTGCCACCAAGCTAAGCTTCGTGATGAACTATAATATGCAAGGGATGGATAAGACAATTCCCGAGCTCTTCGCAATGCTAAAGGCTGCGGAGGTAGAAATCAAGAAGGAGCATCAAGTGTTGATTGTCAACAAGACCACCAGTTTCAAGAAAAAGGGTAAAGGGAAGAAGGGGAACTTCAAGAAGAATGGCAAGCAAGTTGCTACTCAAGTGAAGAAGCCCAAGTCTGGACCTAAGCCTGAGACTGGTCACTGGAAGCAGAACTGCCCAAGTATTTGGCGGATAAGAAGGATGGCAAGGTGAACAAAGGTATATGTGATATACATGTTATTGATGTGTACCTTACTAATGCTCGCAGTAGTGCCTGGGTATTTGATATTGGTTCAGTTGCTAATATTTGCAATTCGAAACAGGGACTACGGATTAAGCGAAGATTGGCTAAGGACGAGGCGACGATGCACGTGGGAAATGGTTCCAAAGTCGATGTGATCGCCGTCGGCACGCTACCTCTACATCTACCTCCGGGATTAGTTTTAGACCTGAATAATTGTTATTTGGTGCTAGCGTTAAGCATGAACATTATATCTGGATCTCGTTTGATGCGAGACGGCTATTCATTTAAATCCGAGAATAATGGTTGTTCTGCTTATACGAGTAATATCTTTTATGGTCATGCACCCTTGAAGAGTGGTCTATTTTTGTTGAATCTCGATAGTAGTGATACACATATTCATAATATTGAAGCCAAAAGATGCAGAGTTGATAATGATAGTGCAACTTATTTGTGGCACTGCCGTTTGGGTCATATTGGTGTGAAGCACATGAAGAAACTCCATTCTGGTGGACTTTTGGAATCACTTGGTACTTGCGAACCATGCCTCATGGGCAAGATGACTAAAACTCCGTTCTCCGGGACAATGGAGCGAGCAACAGATTTATTGGAAATCATACATACCGATGTATGTGGTCCAATGAACATTGAGGCTCGCGGAGGATATCATTATTTTCTGACCTTCACAGATGATTCGGGCAGATATGGGTATACCTACTTGATGAAACATAAGTCTGAAACATTTGAAAAGTTCAAAGAATTTCAGAGTGAAGTGGAAAATCATCGTAACAAGAAAATAAAGTTTCTGTGATCTGATCGTGGAGGAGAATATTTGAGTTACGAGTTTGGTCTTCATTTGAAACAATGCGGAATATTTTCGCAACTCAGGCCACCCAGAACACCACAATGTAATGGTGTGTCCAAACGTCGTAATCGTACTTTACTAGATATGGTGCGATCTTGATGTCTCTTACTGATTTACCGCTATCATTTTGGGGTTATGTTTTAGAGACGGTTGCATTCACGCTAAATAGGGCACCATCTAAATCTGTTGAGACGACACCTTATGAACTGTGGTTTGGCAAGAAACCCAAGTTGTCGTTTCTTAAAGTTTGGGGCTGCGATGCTTATGTGAAAAAGCTTCAACCTGATAAGCTCGAACCCAAATCGGAGAAATGTGTCTTCATAGGATACCAAAAGGAGATTGTTGGGTACACCTTCTATCACAGATCCGAAGGCAAGACATTCGTTGCTAAGAATGGATCCTTTCTGGAGAAGGAGTTTCTCTCGAAAGAAGTGAGTGGGAGGAAAGTAGAACTTGATGAGGTAACTATACCCGCTCCCTTATTGGAAAGTAGTTCATCACAGAAATCAGTTCCTGTGACTACTGCACCAATTAGTGAGGAAGCTAATGATGATGATCATGTAACTTCAGATCAAGTTACTACTAAACCTCATAGGTCAACCAGAGTAAGATCTGCACCAGAGTGGTACGGTAATCCGGTTCTGGAGGTCATGTTACTTGACCATGACGAACCTACGAACTATGAGGAAGCGATGATCAGCCCAGATTCCATGAAATGGCTTGAGGCCATGAAATCTGAGATGGGATCCATGTATGAGAACAAAGTGTGGACTTTGGTTGACTTGCCCGATGATCGGCAAGCCATAGAGAATAAATGGATCTTCAAGAAGTAGACTAACGCTGACGATAATGTTACTATCTACAAAGCTCGACTTGTTGCGAAAGGTTTTCGACAAGTTCAAGGAGTTGACTACGATGAGACCTTCTCACCCGTAGAGATGCTTAAGTCCGTCCGAATCATGTTAGCAATTGCTGCATTTTATGATTATGAAATTTGACAAATGGATGTAAAGACTGCATTCCTGAATGGATTTCTGGAAGAAGAGTTGTATATGATGCAGCCCGAAGGTTTTATCGATCCAAAGGATGCTAACAGAGTGTGCAGGCTCCAGCGATCTATTTATGGACTGGTGCAAGCATCTCGGAGTTGGAATAAACATTTTGATAGTGTGATCAAAGCATATGGTTTTATACAGACTTTTGGAGAAGCATGTATTTACAAGAAAGTGAGTGGGAGCTCTATAGCATTTCTAATATTATATGTGGATGACATATTCTTGATTGGAAATGATATAGGATTTCTGGATAGGATAAAATGATACTTGAATAAGAGTTTTTCAATGAAAGACCTCGGTGAAGCTGCTTATATATTGGGCATCAATATCTATAGAGATAGATCAATACACTTAATTGGACTTTCACAAAGCACATACCTTGATAAAGTTTTGAAGAAGTTCAAAATGGATCAAGCAAAGAAAGGGTTCTTGTCTGTGTTACAAGGTGTGAAGTTGAGGCAGACTCAATGCCCGACCACTGCAGAAGATAGAGAGAAAATGAAAGTCATTCCCTATGCTTCAGCCATAGGTTCTATCATGTATGCAATGTTGTGTATCAGACTTGATGTGTGCCTTGCTATTAGTTTAGCAGGAGGTACCAAAGTAATCCAGAGTGGATCATGGACAGCGTCAAGAACATCCTGAAATACGAAAAGGACTAAGGATATGTTTCTCGTTTATGGAGGTGACAAAGAGCTCGTCGTAAATGGTTACGTTACGTCGATGCAAGCTTTGGCACTGATCTGGATGACTCTAAGTCACAAACCGGATACGTATTTATATTGAATGTTGGAGCTGTAAGTTGGTTCAGTTCTAAGCAAAGCGCTGTGGCGGGATCTACGTGTGAAGCGGAGTACATAGCTGCTTCGGAAGCAGCAAATGAAGGAGTCTGGATGAAGGAGTTCATATCCGATCTAGGTGTCATACCTAGTGCATCGGGTCCAATGAAAATATTTTGTGACAATACTGGTGCAATTGCCTTGGAAAAGGAATCCAGATTTCACAAAACAACCAAGCACATCAAGAGACGCTTCAATTCCATCTGCGATCAAGTCAAGGAGGGAGACATAGAGATTTGCAAGATACATAAGGATCTGAATGTTGCAGACCCGTTGGCTAAGCCTCTCTCACGAGCAAAACATGATCAGCACCAAGACTCCATGGGTGTTAGAATCATTATTGTGTGATAACCCACAAGTATAGGGGATCGCAACAGTTTTCGAGGGTAGAGTATTCAACCCAAATTTATTGGTTCGACACAAGGGGAGCCAAAGAAAATTCTCAAGTATTAGCAGTTGAGTTGTCAATTCAACCACACCTGGATAACTTAGTATCTGCAGCAAAGTATTTAGTAGCAAAGTAATATGGAAGTAACGGTAACGATAGAAAAAGTAACAATTTGGGGTTTTGTAGTGATTGTAACAGTAGCAACGGAAAATTAAATAAGCGGAGAACAATATGTGAAAAGCTCGTAGGAATTGGATCAGTGATGGAGAATTATGCCGGATGCGGTTCATCATGTAACAATCATAACATAGGGTGACACAGAACTAGCTCCAATTCATCAATGTAATGTAGGCATGTATTCCGAATATAGTCATACGTGCTTATGGAAAAGAACTTGCATGACATCTTTTGTCCTACCCTCCCGTGGCAGCGGGGTCCTTGCAGAAACTAAGGGATATTAAGGCCTCCTTTTAATAGAGTACCGGACCATAAGCATTAACACATAATGAATACATGAACTCCTCAAACTATGGTCATCACCGGGAGTGGTCCCAATTATTGTCACTTCGGGGTTGCCGGATCATAACACATAGTAGGTGACTATAGACATGCAAGATAGGATCAAGAACTCACATATATTCATGAAAACATAATAGGTTCGGATCTGAAAAAATCATGGCACTCGGGCCCTAGTGACAAGCATTAAGCATAGCAAAGTCATAGAAACATCAATCTCAGAACATAGTGGATACTAGGGATCAAACCCTAACAAAACTAACTCGATTACATGATAAATCTCATCTAACCCATCACCGTCCAGCAAGCCTACGATGGAATTACTCACGCACGGCGGTGAGCATCATGAAATTGGTGATGGAGGATGGTTGATGATGACGATGGCAACGGATTCCCCTCTCTGGAGCCCCGAACGGACTCCGGATCAGCCCTCCCGAGAGAGTTTAGGGCTTGGCAGCGGCTCCGTATCGTAAAACGCGATGAATCTTTCTCTCTGATTTTTTTCTCCCCGAACTCGAATATATGGAGTTGGAGTTGAGGTCGGTGGAGCTCCAGGGGGCCCACGAGGCAAGGGGCGCGCCCCCCACGCTCGTGGCAAGGGTGTGGGCCCCCTGGCCTTGATTCTTTCGCCAGTATTTTTTATTATTTCAAAAAATAATCTCCGTGGAGTTTCAGGTCATTCCGAGAACTTTTGTTTCTGTACATAAATAACACCATGGCAATTCTGCTGAAAACAGCGTCAGTCCGGGTTAGTTCCATTCAAATCATGCAAGTTAGAGTCCAAAACAAGTTCAAAAGTGTTTGGAAAAGTAGATACGACGGAGACGTATCAACTCCCCCAAGCTTAAACCTTTGCTTGTCCTCAAGCAATTCAGTTGATAAACTGAAAGTGATAAAGAAAAACTTGTACAAACTCTGTTTGCTCTTGTTGTTGTAAATATGTAAAGCCAGCATTCAAGTTTTCAGCAAATATTATGAATTAACCATATTCACAATAACTCTTAGGTCTCATGTTTACTCATATCAATGGCATAATCAACTAGCGAGCAATAATAATAAATCTCGGATGACAACACTTTCTCAAAACAATCAAAATATGATATAACAAGATGGTATCTTTGCTAGCCCTTTCTGAGACCGCAAAACATAAATGCAGAGCACCTTTAAAGATCAAGGACAGACTAAACATTGTAATTCATGGTAAAAGAGATCCAGCCATAGTCATACCCAATATAAATTAATAGTAATGGATGCAAATGACAGCGGTGCTCTCCAGCTAGTGCTTTTTAATAAGAGGGTGATGATTCAACATAGAAGTAAATAGATAGGCCCTTCGCAGAGGAAAGCAGGGATTTGTAGAGGTGCCAGAGCTCGATTTTGAAATAGAGATAAATAATATTTTGAGCGGTATACTTTCATTGTCAACATAACAACCGAGAGATGGCAATATCTTCCATGCTACACACATTATAGGCGGTTCCCATATAGAATGGTAAAGTTTATACTCCCCCTCCACCAACAAGCATCAATCCATGGCTTGCTCGAAACAATGAGTGCCTCCAACTAACAACAGTCCCAGGGGAGTTTTGTTTGCAATTATTTTGATTTGATTTGCATAAAGCATGGAACTGGGCATCCCGGTGACCAGCCATTTTCTCGTGAGTGAGGAGCGGAGTCCACTCCTCTTGAGAATAACCCGCCTAACATGGAAAATACGGACAACCCTAGTTGATACATGAGCTATTCAAGCATACAAAACATAATTTCATTTGAAGGTTTAGAGTTTGGCACATACAAATTTTACTTGGAACGGCAGGTAGATACCGCATATAGGAAGGTATGGTGGACTCATATGGAATAACTTTGGGGTTTAATGGATTGGATGCACAAGCAGTATTCCCGCTTAGTACAAGTGAAGGCTAGCAAAAGACTAGGAAGCGACCAACTAGAGAGCGACAACAGTCATGAACATGCATTAAACTAATAAACATTGGGTGCAAGCATGAGTAGGATATAATCCACCATGACATAAATATCATGAAGGCTATGTTGATTTGTTTCAACTACATGTGTGAACATGTGCCAAGTCAAGTCACTTGAATCATTCAAAGGAGGATACCACCCCATCATACCACATCACAACCATTTTAATAGCATGTTGGCACACAAGGTAAACCATTATAAACTCCTAGCTAATTAAGCATGGCATAAGTAACTATAATCTCTAATTGTCATTGCAAACATGTTTATTCATAATAGGCTAAATCAGGAACGATGAACTAATCATATTTATAAAAACAAGGGAGGTCGAGTTCATACCAGCTTCTCTCATCTCAATCAGTCCATCATATATCGTCATAATTGCCTTTCACTTGCACGACCGAACGATGTGAATAATAATAATAGTGCACGGCATTGACTAAGCTGGAATCATGCGAGCATTCAATAAACAGGAGAAGACAAGGGAATATGGGCTCTTGGTTAAATCAACAATAATGCATATAAGAGCCACTTCAACAATTTCATCATGGTCTTCTCCTATCAACCCCCAAAGAAAAGAAAAGAAATAAAACTATTTACACGGGAAAGCTCCCAACAAGCAAAAGGAGAACGGGAAATCTTTTTGGGTTTTCTTTTTAATTATTACTACTACAGCAAGAAAAATAAAATAGCTAAAAGCTACATCTTTTTTTTTTGGTTTTCTTAAGGTTTATTAAACACACAAGAAGAAAGCATAAAAATAAAATAAACTAGCATGGATATTACAGTGAAAGAGTATGAGCACCGACAACTAACAATGAGTGTGTGAACATAAATGTAATGTCGGTGGGAAATACGTACTCCCCCAAACTTAGGCTTTTGGCCTAAGTTGGTCTATTGCCACGGCTGGCCTGGCGGATATCCAAAGTTATAGTTAGGGTCATACTGAGAAGAAGAAACCTCTGATTGCCACCGGATGGTAATCATGTCCAGATCCCACGGGTAATTAGACTGTCGTGGAGGATCAAATTGTGGTTCCGGCTCTGGCTCTGTAGCTGATGTAGGATTCCGGTACGCTTGGATGGCCGCCAGCGGAACGAGATACTTGCCTGCAGACAAATCAAACAAGGAAGGAGCGGGCAAGATGATCGTCTCAGGGTGATTTTTATCAAATAACAGTTTGTATTTAAGCGCCCTTTCCCTATTCTTAACAATAAAATCATGTGCTAATGTAAGTGCATCTAGTGCCCCTTAGTGATTTTGGTGTATTGAAGACTTATAGGTTAAGGGACTAATGCGTTTGTGAGTGTACACAGGTCTATAAGTCTATGAGGAGTTTGATATTTACAGAGAAAGTCGACCCCTAAAAATGAAGTTCTTCGATCAAGACTTTGGTATTCAAGACTTTTCAAGACTTTGAAAGTGAAGAAATTGGTGTGCCCTTGAAGACTTGGTATTCATTTGAGGAACATGAAGCGTGAAGACTTTTGTTTTCGTAGTTTCGTTTTTCTTTCTTGAGTCATAGGAAACACCGCATCGTTAAAGGGGTCGAGGAAATACTAAGGAAAAATTTCCATGTGATGCTCAACTCAAATCCTACACCTACCAATCCCTTCGAGTGAAGCCTTTGAAATCTCATACAGTTCAGTCAATTTCTTCAAGGATGTAAGACGAAGTTCTTCCGTCGCCGAGGAATTTGTTCTGACCGAGGAGTTAGGAATTCGCCAGTCATGGATTGCCTACACAAATGAGGAACATGATAGCCCCGAGGAATTTGAGAGTCAAATTTCCGACCGTTGTCGTGCTTGCGCCACCTGTCCCAAAATATCTTATCCACCTAACGGTCATATCATTGAAGGGCATTTATGTCTTATCATGTCGGCTACTCCCTAGGCTATAAATAGCCGCCCCTACAACCACTAGCTGGTTGGCTGCTCGAGAGAAACTTGACACTTGTCATTTGAGAGCAACCCATCCTCCGAGGACTTTGAGCGAAAATCATCGAAAGTGAGGAAAACCCAAAACCAAACCCCTACAAACCCAAAGTGATTGAGCATCATCAAGAGATTGATCCTGCGTGGATCCGACGCTTGTTACCTTTGAAGACTGTGCTTCTTCCAGATGGTTAGGCGTCATGGTCTAGAGCATCCAAGAGGAATTGTGGATCGCCGAGTGACCAAGTCTGTGAAGGTTTGGAAGTCGCCTGAAGACTTACCACGAGTGATTGGACGAGGTCTGTGTGACCTTAGTTCAAGGAGAATACGGTGAGTTCTTGGTGTCCTGAGCTGCTTTGCTCGGTGATCGGGTGTCCGGACTGTGTGTCCTTGAGTTTAAATACTCACCGCTCCAACAGACGCATAACCGAGACAGCAGTTGGAACAGGTCTACCAAATCATTGTCTTCACCAACCTAACTGGTTCTATTTCCTCAACTCTTTCATTTCCTCATTCTTGTGTTGAGTGTTCGTTCATATCTGTGTTTCAAGACTTTGATCAAGACTTTCTCAATTTCCTCGCCCAATTTCTTCACCTGTTTGTCTTCATCTTGTGTTATCCTGTGTTTACGCTTCTGCACTCTATGATTGTCTTCATTTCATCATGATGACCATGCCCGCATTCTGTTATGCTTACTTCGAGTACTTATTCCACAGCAAGTAGTTCTTCACTAAGGAATTTCCTCACCGGCAAATTCCTCATTGAAGAATTCATAAAAATCGCCTATTCACCCCCCCCCCTCTAGTCGATATAACGCACTTTCAATTGGTATCAGAGCAAGGTACTCCCTTGTTCTGTGTGATTTTGGTTTAACCACCTGGAGTTTCAGTTATGTCGATCGCAGGTATGAAGAAAGTGACATGCCCTATCTTTGACGGTCGTGATTATCCCAAGTGGAAGGCCATGATGAGGAAGCGCCTCATGGCAATGGACAGCGAGCTGTGGACCGTCACTGAAATTGGTCTTACTGATCTATGCAAGACGGCGAATGAAGATGATATTCGCAAGTACACTCGTCTTGATATCATGGCGAAGGATATCATCTGTTCCTGCCTATCTAGAGATGAATTCAAGCACATTATGCATCTTTGCAATGCGAAGCTTATCTGGGACCGAATCTCCGACGTCTATGAAGGTCATCGAACCCGTCATGATCCTTGGTTTGAGGACTTCAAGGAATCTCTCAAAACGATGACTTTCAACCGAATCATCATCTTCTCGCATCATGTCTCATGGCAAAGGGTGACAAGGTAACCGAATGTTCCTCATCCGAGTATAGTGACGATGAATCTGATGATGATGGATCTGATGATGATATTGAACCTAGCTATACCAAGCTTGTTTGTATTGCCACCAAACAACAACATGCCTTGGAAAAGGTTCAAAACATGCTAGACAAAAGTGATGATATGTTGGGTGAAGAAATGGATCGCACTAAAGCCCTGACTGAAAATCTTCAGAGACTTCATTCTAGGTTTGACAGCCTTCAAGGTCATCATAACACTCTCTTGTCTGATCATGGGAAACTTTCTTATGAATTTCTTCAAAGAAAGCAAGACCTTGAGAAGCTAAGAGTGAGTTATGAAGATCTTCAGAAGGAGCACGATTCATTACTTGCTCAACAAATCAGCACTTCTCAGGAAGAATTTGTTCCTCCATGCTTAAAGTGCATTGAACGTGAATCTGCTAATTCTTCACCTGAATGTTCAAATGCTTCAACTGTTACAAATTCTTCACCTGCCTCGCTATCACTAATTCCTCATCCGAGGACATTGCTAGTATCACCGATGATGCAGGTTGAAGGAATTGTACATGACAGCATGTACAAAAGCCTCAAAGGGCATCGACTCTTTGTGATGTGCTTAAAAGCATATCCTCAACAGAACCCTAGGAAAGAGGGTATTGCCTTTGAGAGGAAACTCAATGCTCGATGGAACATATTGAAGCCCGAGAAAGTACCCCAAAACCTCATGGGTTGCTGCAAAGGGACCTCCAGTTGATCCATCTAACTTATCTGGCTTTACATGCTAATCTCCTCATTCTTCCGATGAGTCATTTGACTCAACTATAAACTGTTCAAAAATCAGAATGGTGAAGTATTTGCTAGATATGTTGGCACTAATCGCAGAACGGTTCCCTATGAAGAAAATCTGGGTTCCCAAGAAGTGCCTTGAAAGTCTTCGTGAATGTCCTCATGACACCACCGTGAAGAAAAGGAACCCTGATCAAATTCTTCATATGGACCAAATTCTTCATATGGATCCAAGTCCTCATACGGACCAAGTTCCTCACGTGGATCAAATTCTCAAAAGGATCAAAGTCCTCATATGATTATCATCGTATAACAACTCTGTTTTCGCAGGTAGAGCTAAGGGCTATGAATATGTGCATTATTCTTCAAACCAATATGTTCATAAGTCCTCGAAGAATTTCTCTGCTTATTCATATGCTTACCCTAACCCCTCTTATGTGAAACGAAATGGATTGACTACTATGCCACCATTCTCATATGGAGCTCGCAGAGTGATGAACTCTTTACCACCCCTTCAGATGTGGGTGGTGAAGAAAAGGAACTAATCTCTTCTGCAGGGTCAGGCCTCCAGACGTGCTTTAACGTCTGAAGTATTTGCTGGGGGGCCTGACAAAAGTTCCTGAAAGGACGCAGGCTAATCATGAAGAAATGAACTTTCATTTCACACGTCCTCATACTGCTTATCTGTTATACTACCTGATGAAATTCATCTGATGAACTTGATATCATATTCTTCACTCATGAAGTATATGAGATCATAAGTTGCACTAATTCATCTGCAGGATGATCAACCCAAAGCCAATGAGTGGGTCCTCGATAGTGGATGTACAAATCACATGACTGGTGACAAGAATCTATTGATGGATGCTCCCTTATCACCGTCACATCTGAAGCATATCATTTTTGCTGACAAAGGAAAAAGTCAGGTATTGGGTCTTGGTAAGGTTGCGATCTCTAAGGACATACACATGGACAAAGTCATGCTTGTTGAGTCCTTAGGATACAACCTCATGTCAGTCTCAATGCTTTGTGATCTTGATATGGTTGTTGTCTTTGGCAAGTATCATTGTGTTGTGATCATGGAAGCTGACAATTCCAAAGTCTTCGAAGGCTTTAGGAGAGGAGACTTGTATATTGTTGATTTCTCTACAGGACCACAACCAGCCGTGTGTCTACTTGCAAAAGCTTCAGAAGGCTGGCTATGGCATCGACGACTTGGTCACGCAGGCATGAGGATTTGCACACGCTTGCAAAGAAGAAGCATGTCATTGGCATTGAGAATGTCAAATTCTCAAGGATCACTTGTGTGGAGCCCGTGAAGCTGGAAAATGACCAAGGCCAAGCATCCAAATAAGACTATCATGACCACTACTCGTCCATTCAATTGCTTCACATGGACCTCTTTAGTCCTAATCATTACTCAGGTCACTAATGATGCATCTCTATATGGCTTTGTTATTGTTGATGATTACTCTCGTTACACATGGGTACACATTGTTACTTACAAAAATGAAGTGCAGGAAGTCTTCAAACGATTTTCCTCGAGGGCTTCAACCAACTTTGGTGTGAAGATCAGACACATCAGGAGTGACAATGGAACTGAGTTCAAGAATTCTGGTCTTGATGACTATCTTGATGAAATTGGTATTACTCATGAGTTATCTGCTCCCTATACTCCTCAAAGAAATGGCGCGTCGTGGAGCGCAAGAACAGAACTCTTGTTGAGATGGCTCGCACTATGCTTGATGAATACAAAACGCCTAGTCGTTTTTGGATTGATGCAATTGATACCGCGTGCCACATCATCAACAGAGTATATCTTCACAAATTCTTCAAGAAGACTGCCTATGAACTCCTCAACGACAAGAAACCCAATGTGAGTTATTTCAAAGTCTTCGTGCAAAATGTTGGATTAGAGATCCTCATCACAATTCTAAATTTGCACCGAAAGCACATGAAGGTTTTATGCTTGGTTACGGAAAGGACTCGCACACCTACAGAGTCTTCAACATCGCTCTTCACAAGATTGTTGACACTATAGATGTGCGGTTTGATGAAACTAATGGCTCGCAAATAGAGCACCTACCTTCTGTGTTAGATGAACCAGCACCTGAGGAATCTATCAAGTTCAAGGCAACTGAGGATGTCATTCCCATCAAGAATCTGTTGAAGAATGCATTCTCAGACTGAAGAACGCCGAGCTGATGCACCGAGGATAATGTCAAGAAAATGGTATCAAGAAAATGCTGATCAAATTCTCGACGACAACCAGCTCATCCTCGCTGCAAAAGAAGTGCAAGTTGACAAGATCATCGATGACATTGAAGCACCAGTCCTCTCACACGCCAAAAGCTTCACATTTATCTAACTTTTGTGGGCACTATGCTTTTGTCTCTATCATAGAGCCCACTAAGGTAGATGAAGCATTTCGAGCCCGAGTGGATTCGTGCAATGCAAGAAGAATTACATCGATTCGAGCTCAACAATGTCAGGAACTGGTCAAACGTCCAGATCCTTGCAAGCATAATATCATTGGCACAAAGTGGATCTACCGCAACAAGCAAGATGAAAATGGCCTTGTGGTGAGGAATAAGGCACGACTTGTAGCTCAAGGCTACACGAGTTGAAGGAATTGATTTCGATGAAACTTTTGCACCTATTGCTAGACTTGAGGCTATTCAGATACTACTTGCTTATGCTAACCATCATAATATCACCTTATATCAAATGGATGTGAAAAGTGCATTCCTCAATGGTAAGCTTGAGGAAGAAGTATATGTTGCTCAACCCCTGTGTTTTGAAGATCCAAAGAATCCCGACAAAGTCTTCGTGACTCAACAAGGCCCTCTATGGTCTCAAACAGGCCCCACAGGCTTGGTATGATACATTGAAGGAATTCTTCGTGAAGAATGGCTTCACACCCGGTTCACTCGACCCGCTCTCTTTACTAAATCATATGATGGTGAACTATTTGTGTGCCAAATATATGTTGATGATATTATCTTTGGCTGTACCGACCAACGTTATAGTGATGAATTTGCCTATATGATGAGTGAAGAATATCAAATGTCTATGATGGGAGAGTTGAAATTTTTTTAGGTCTTCAAATTAAATCAACAACACAATGGCATATTCATATCTCAGAGAAAATACCTCAAAGATGTCCTCAAGAAATTCGCATGCAAGATTGCAAAGCGCTAAAATTCATATGCCCACAAATGGCCATCTATGCAATCGATGAAAATGGTATTGACTTCGATCACAAGGTATACCGCCCATGATTGGTTCTTTATTGTACTTATGTGCATCTAGGCCAGATATAATGCTTAGTGTTTGCATGTGTGCCCGATTTCAAGCTACACCGAAGGAATCACACCATAAGGCTGTGAAGCATATTCTTCGATATCTAGCTCACACACCAACACTAGGATTATGGTACCCGTCGGTGTCAAAACCGGCGGATCTCGGGTAGGGGGTCCCGAACTGTGCGTCTAGGCGGATGGTAACAGGAGACAAGGGACACGATGTTTACCCAGGTTCGGGCCCTCTTGATGGAGGTAAAACCCTACGTCCTGCTTGATTGATATTGATATTGTGGATGTTTACAAGAGTGGATCTACCACGAGATCAAGGAGGCTAAACCCTAGAAGCTAGCCTATGGTATGATTGTAAGGGTTGTTGTGATTGTTGTCCCACGGACTAAAGCCATCCGGTTTATATAGACACCGGAGAGGGCTAGGGTTACATGGAGTCGGTTACAATGGTAGGAGATCTACATATCCAGATCGCCAAGCTTGCCTTCCACGCCAAGGAAAGTTCCATCCGGACACGGGGAAGTCTTCAATCTTCTATCTTCATAGTCTTGGAGTCCGTCGATGATGATAGTCCGCCAATGATAGTCCGCCGATGATGGTAGTCCGCCATCCGGACACCCCTAATCCGGGACTCCTCTCAGAGCCCCTTAACCAGGCTTCAATGATGATAAGTTCAGCATGCGTAGTCTTGGCGTTGCAAGGCGGGTTCTCCTTCGTTCCACGTACACCGCAACAAAGTGTCCGCTTCCTCATTAATGTTGTGCATCTCGCTTCCACGCCCAATAATGGCCTTCTTCCACGCGCCGTGCGTAATGTGAAAAGTCAGGTGTCTTTTATGTTTTACCCCTAGTTGTGCGAACAATCTGCCTATAAGGGAGGCATGAATCCAGATCCAAATCACCATCTTCCTCTCGCAAATACTCATCGGAGCGCTTTCGACCAAGAATCCATTCCATCATGGATCGTCAACGCGGCTCCTCTTCTTGCGCCCCGCCCTTTGCCAGAGATTGGAGGAGATGCTCTGTCTCGCACAACGAGCTGGTGAAGCTCCAAATGGGGGATATCTCCTTCGCCTTCATGGTTCGGTTCGAGCCGGGCTTGCCACCTACAAAGGTGGGAAGCAAGCGGAGGTTACCCCTAATCCCAACAAAGGGAGCGGGTATGATTCGTCCCCTATCCGATAAGGGGCTCGGATTTCTGACATCCATTCCTCCGCTGGCTCTTGGAGTTCTACGGACTCCAGCTCCATCACCTCACGCCCGCCTCCATCCTGCATATTATGGGTTACGAGCTCTTGCGAGCTTTTCCTGGCGCCGAGCCCCACTTCGCGCTGTGGAAGAGGTTGTTTTGCCTTGTACCCCGCTCTCACGAGGGGTCAATATATCAAGTGGGCGGCGCCAAATATGGCGATTGCCGGGACCGATATCTATCCGAACCCCTAAGAAGGCGCTCAAGACTGGCCTTCGGAATGGTTTTATATAGAAGACGCCCGCTGTCGGACCCTGTTCGGATCGGCCTCCGGAGTTCAGCAATGCTCCTCTCAAGAAACGCTTTAGTTGGCGCCCGCGAGCCCCGATCGAGGAAGACAAGAGCGCCCATTATCCGATGGGCCAATAAGGTTATCGCCCATGCCCGTTGACCATGATTGAGTCATGGCAACATGCATTACGCTGGGGTGCAGCCACTACAATACATGAGGCCACCCCATGTGGGATTTCAACGGGAGGACGATGCCACCCGCCATGGCCCAAAGGGCGGAATCGCCAAGATCCGTGACGATCTTGTCCGCCTGTATAAGGGGAGAAGGAGGATTTCCTTGAACGAACCCGTTAAATGGGTTTTCCATGAACAATCCTCGCATTGGGTAAGTTTAACACTCAGCGTGTCCGACCTGTGCCTTTCAAACTAGTTTCTTACATTGTGTTCTTCTTTAGACGCGGGAACCGCGTTGGACCTGTGGAGGAATGCTGAGTCCGCTCGCAGCCCGAGGATCCAGAGAGATCCGGGATCCGCCTCCAAGAGGATCCGGACATAAAGGTGGAGCTAATCGACGGGTGTTCCACCAGCTTAGCATGGACAACGCTTTAGTCGCCATCACGGCAGACTATCCCGGACTATATCCGCTTCCTGTAATCGCGCCAAGCCTCGATACCGCTATTCCTTCCTTGCTTATTTCTGACCACCATATATGATGGCGCTGTGCAGGAGGCGCCTTAGGGCGGGAAGCCGAGCTCATGTGGCTGACCAACAAGGGCCGCCGGACCAAGAGGCGGAAGAGGAGCGCGGCGCGACTCAAACGCCGCCGCAAAGGTGTAGCTCACAATTCAGTATTTAGAGCAACGCTCCTAGGAAGCGCTTGAATGCTCATGACTTTTATAGGGAAAAAGCGTCCGCCGGACTGTGGCGCGGAAGTTGTCAATCCAACCTCTACCCGCCGGCTCCCGCACCTGGTTAGAGGGGAGGCGAGCGCAAGGCGCGAGCCGGACGTTCCTCCGACGGAGGATGCCGAAGACTGTCCGCCACCAAGTCCGAGGTGGAGAGTGCCTCAATCACAGCGCCACGACAGATTTCGTGACGCTGCTTCTCCCCCGAGGCGTTGAATGCCTTTAACATGGGGGACGCGCACCTTCGTGCCGCTCAAGATAGTTTTACCAGAGCCACGGAGCAGTATGTAAAAGACATACGGGTAAGAAATTTTAATAGTTGTATATGCCAGTAGCCCCCGAGACTTAAAGTAGTTATATTAACTGATTTAAGGATCATATGAAATGCAGGATCTTACCGAGAAGAATACCCAGCTGTCTCAGGAGCTGCAAGAGTGCAAGGCCCAACTTGAGGCCGCATTGTCTGGCGCAGGAGGAAACGCAAGGACCTCTCCTGGTAACGCATTATTTTAGAAGGATAAGTAGCGTTTGGCCTTTGCGCAAGTCTAAAAACAACGTCAGAAAGCTGCCGGACAAGATCCGGACAGAAAGAACTTCGCGCCAACTAAAGGTCGGCGAGAGAGTGCTGCATAAGGTGCAGCATGAAAGGAACAAGCTCCAGGATGCCCATGCCCAGCTTGGAGAAGAGCTGAAAGGCATTCGGCCGAGCTGTCGGGCTCCGTTAGGAGAATCAGCGGCCGTCGCAGCATATATAGTAGTGCTTGAGCGAACTCCTTTGAAAAGAAGAGTTCGCGAGGAAGTCAATTTGATGAATATGTCCGTAGGTATGCTCACAGATCGCCTGCTGGAGGAGATGCCCGTAATAACGGGTGATCAACTTCCCAATTGTTGCAACCGATCGAACGAGTTCAAGAAAGGCTATGAGCGGCGCCATCCAGCGTTATGGCCAGCCTTCTCCATACCCGAGGGTCTTGGGGAGCTTATGGAGAAGCTGCAGGAGGCGGCAGCGCTTCCATTTATGGAAGATTTCGCCTGCCGCCAAGGTGCTGTGGAGGCTCGGGCCATGGTATAGACGCAGACAAGAAGGCGGATCCCAATCACATGGTCAAGTCGGACCTGTGGGGCCCGGCGGAAAGGAGATCCTCGTGAGTTTAGTATATGGCCAAGTGGAGTTGGTCAGAAAGTTTTCCCAACAGACTGTAAATTAGACAACCTGTTAGACGGGATTGAGGAAGAATACAATCACCGATCCGACAATGTATTATAAAATGACATACAAAATGCCTTCTAGCCGGATTGTAGATCGCTTGTCTTTTCCGACCTTTTCGCTTCGACCTCGGGACCCTAGAGTCCGGAGTGTGTCCGAATACCTTCTCGGTTATGAAACAACCGGGTATGCATGGAGACCAGCGAGGGGTCATCGGTGCTTTATCGCATAAGTGCCCAACTAGTTATGTTATATTACATGGTTAGTAATAAACATCTTCCAGGAGAATAGTTCCGTTAAGGGTTCCTTTCCGCTGGGGTGGCATGCCCTAAAGTGCATGTCGGGACTGCTAAAAAAGCAGAAAACATCGGGGCAGATAAATAAGTGGATAAAAATCATCTTTTAAGTCACCAATCGAATATTCCCTTAAGAACGCTTAGCTTTGGCTTCACCCACTCGAGGTACACGTCCGCTGACCCGCAAGAATAATCGCAGAGGTGCTCCTTTACCTCCTAGCCGAACAATCGGGAACGAGGGGTAAGCACAGAGCCAGCAACCCAGCTTGGCCAAAACTTAAGTCATATCGATGCATATAATGGTGAATAAAAGGTACATGTGGAGGCTTGACACATGTGCCGGGCATGAAGCTCAGATAATTAAGCTTCCGTAAAGAAGCCCTGTGTATAATGAGTGCGGTAGCACATCAATTGTGCGCGAACGTTATGCTGGTAAAGCCCTTTAAGGCTTGGATGAATAGGGTTGAGAAGAAAAGATAAACAAAAGGCAGCTGAAATAAAAAAAAAATTGGACGGGGAAGGAGACAAACTCTTAGTCGGCGCTAGGCATAGAATCGTCGGCGCGGGCTGCGCTCCATGGGTTCGCTCGAGTCGGTTATCCTATGCATTTCAGAGACGGTACGCTCCGCCGTCGACTTGATCGATGATGAAGGGCCTTCCCATTTGGGCTTAAGCTTGTCCTTTTCTTGTCCGCAGCGAGAACCAGTTAGCCAACATTGTAAGTCTTGGCCCGCATTTCTCGATTTGGTATCTTCGAGCCCGCTGTTGATAGAATGCGGAACGAGCCTTGGCGACGTCGCGCTCTTCCTCCAATGTGTCCAAGCTGTCCTGCCGATCCAACTCGGCTTCTCTCTCTTCGTACATGCGCACTCGAGGTGAGTCATGAATGATGTCGCAGGGCAAAACTGCTTCTGCGCCATATACCATAAAAAATGGTGTGAATCCTGTGGTACGGTTAGGCGTTGTCCGCAGCCCCCAGAGTACGGAGTCGAGCTCCTCTACCCAGTGCGTGTCAGATTTTGTAAGGGACCGCACTAGTCTGGGTTTGATGCCGCTCATTATTAGACCATTTGCTCGTTCCACTTGACCGTTGGTTTGAGGATGATAGACTGAAGCGTAATCGAGCTTGATGCCCATATTTTTGCACCATGATTTAACCTCATCGGCGGTGAAGTTCGTGCCGTTATCGGTGATGATGCTGTGGGGGACACCATAACGTGTACTACCCCGGATATAAAGTCTATCACTGGTCCGGACTCGCCGCTTTAACCGGCTTGGCCTCTATCCATTTGGTGAATTTATCCACCATGACCAATAGGTACCTTTGCTTGTGGGTTCCCCTTTAAGTGGTCCAACCATGTCAAGCCCCTGCACCGCGAACGCCGGTAATTGGTATAGTTTTGAGGGCGGTGGGTGGCATATGGCTCGATTAGCAAAGAGCGACAACCGACGATCTTTGACTAAGTCCCGAGATCCGCTCGGGCCGTCGGCCAAAAATCCTGCACGGAATGCCTTTCCTACAAGGGCCCGAGCTGCGGCGTGGTGTCCGCCTAGTCCGCATGAATTTCAGCCAGAGGTTTCGCCTTCCTCTTCGGAGATACACCTTTGAAGGACTCCGTTGTGCTTTTCTTATAAAGCTCTCCTCATAGACCTTGTAGGCTTTAGATCGCCGAACAATGCAGCGGGCCTCATTTTGGTCTTCAGAAGCTCCTGCCTAAGCAAGTAGGCGAGGAATGGTTCTGTCCACGGGCAATTACTGCCATTATGTCGGGCGGAAGGTGTTATGTCATCGGCCGGATCACCGTTGGTGCGGCTTGTTCCGGTTTGTCGTTCCGACTCCTCTTCCCATAGTACGGATGGCTTGAAGAGCCGCTCCAGAAGATGTTAGAGGGACAGCGTCGCGTTTGGCGCCAATACGCGCAAGACGTCGGCTGCTTGGTTATTATCCCGGCTACGTGATGGAATTCAAGTCCTTCAACCGGCTGACATTTTAGGACAGCGCCAGGATATGCTGCCATTTTGGATCTTTGGCGTCAAGTCTCCGCTTATTTGGGATATTGCGAGGTTTGAATCCTCGCGCACCTCTAGGCGTTGAATGCCCATGGAGATTGCCATCCGGAGACCGTGTAAAAGGGCCTCAGATTCGCCGCGTTGTTGGAGTCCGTGTGCATTATCTGAAGCACGATTGATCTGTGTCTCCGGTCGGGACGCCAATACGACGCCAGCCCCCATCCGCCAACATTTTAGAGCCGTCAAGTGCATAATCCAATTGGAGTATGCGCCGATTCTTTAGGGAGTTCGCTTCGTCCATTCAGCGACAAAGTTAGCCAAAACTTGGGACTTTATAGCTCGCCGAGGTTTGTAAGATATATCAAATGGTAAGAGCTCAATGGCCCATTTTGCGATCCTGCCTGCTATGCGTCATGTTGTTTATAATGTCGTTAAGTGGTACTTGGAGGCCATCGTTATCGAACACTCTTGAAAGTAGTGTCGGAGCTTCCGGATGCCATGAACACCGCGTATGCTATCTTCCGATAGTGCGGGTAACGGACTTGCAGGGGTTAACACAGTGGATACGTAGTATACGGGTTTTGAAGAGGGAATTTATGCCCTTTCGCTTCTCGCTCGACGACGAGTACCGCGCTTACAACTTGATGCGTAGCTGCGATGTATAACAACATTGGTTCGCCCGGGTTGGGCGCAGCCAGACCGGATTTGTTGCCAATATGGCCTTTATTTCTTCGAGTCCGCGGTGGCAGCATCCGCCCACTGGTGTTCGTGCATACCGAGGAGGCGATAGAGGGTAATGCCTTTTCTCCTAGACGGGAGATAAAGCGGCTTAGAGCCGCCACGCATCCGGGTCAATTTTGTATTTGCTTGAGGTCTTTTGGGATATCTAGCTGTGACAGAGCTCGGATCTTGGCTGGGTTTGCTTCAATTCCTCTACCGGATACGATGAAGCCCAGCAGCTTTTCCACCGGTACGCCAAAACACATTTTTCCGGATTCGCTTGATGTCATATGCTCGAGGCTGTCGAATGTGAGCCTCAAGTCGCCTACTAGAGTTTCGACGCAGTTTAGTTTTGACGACCACGCCGCTCACGTATGCCTCTACTGTTTTGCCGATCTGGGTAGCGACATGTCCGAATCATGCGCCGATATGTTGCGCGGGCGTTTTTAAGTCCGAAGGGCATCGTGTTGAAGCAGAATGGTCCATATGGAGTAATGAATGCCGCTATGCTTGATCCGCTTCGCCATCTTGATTTTATGATAGCCAAGTATGCGCCCGGAAGCACAATGAATCGTGCCTGCGGTGGCATCGATGATTTGGTCGATGCGGGAGGGGAAGGGATCCTTTGGGCAGGCCTTATTTAGGTCTTTGAAATCGACACATAGGCGCCAGGATTTGTCCTTCTTGGTACCATTACCAAGTTTGCTAGCCAATCCGGTGCTTGATGTCTCGATGAATCCCGCTTCCAATAGCTTGGCTAGCTCTTCTCCCATTGCCTGTCTTTTGGGTTTGGAAAATCGTCAAGAGCCTGCTTGGTGGCTTGAACTTTTTAGGATGTTTAGGCTATGTTCGCCAATCATGGGATTCCGGCATATCCGAGGGGTGCCGTGCAAAATGTCCCAATTCTCCCAAGGAGTTCTCGCAGCGCGCGTCTACATCCGGTTCAATTGTGCCCGATGGAGGCCGTCTTCGTGGGGTCCGCTGGTGGACCTCGAATTTGACTATTTCATCCGCTGGTTTAAAAGAGGTGGACTGGATCTTTTATCAAGTATCACATCGTCCCTGTTCACCGTGGAGCGATCGCGTGAGTTCCTCGCCGCTAGGGCCGGATAGTGCCTCGAGGGCTAGTGCGGCTGTCTTATTTTGGTGCGGAGTGCTATGTTCGGATCAATAGCGAGAGTGATAATTCCTTTGGGACCGGGCATTTTAAGCTTCATGTACCCATAATGGGGTATAGCTTGAAAAATTGTGAATGCCTCTCGTCCTAATAAAGCATGATATCTGCTGCTGAATGGAGCCACTTGAAATGTGACCTCCTCGACCTGTAATTGTCCGGCGAAATAACACTACGCAAGCGTGATTTTTCCTGTGCAGCATGCTTCCCGGCTGGGGATTATTCCTCTAAAGGTTGTGCTGCTTCGCTCAATGCGGTTCCAGTCTATTTCCATTTTTCGGAGGGTCTCCTCATAGATGAGGTTTAGTCCGCTGCCGCCATCCATGAGTACCTTAGTAAGGCGAAAGCCGTCTACTATCGGGCTGAGGACCAATGCGGCCGGTGCCCGGGCAGTTCGGAATTTAGGTTCGTCATTGGCATTGAAGGTAATAGTTGTGTCGCTCCATGGATTTATTGTTGCTACTTGGTAGACTTCGGCAAGGTTGCGGAGTTGTCGTTTTCGCATGTTATTGGATGCGAAATTCTCAAGACTATTAACACTCTGTCTTGGTGTTGCTGGGCTGGGATTCGAAGCTAGAAGCTCTTCGCCACTTTTGGCCACCTGCCATAGTATCCAACATGCTCAAGGCTATGAGTTGGAGTGGCGCCCTACGTGCTATGAATTTTGCAGGTCCGCTTAGCCAGCCCTCCAGTACGGTTCCGTACCCTTTGGGGGGTTTTGGTTTTTTGGTATTCAGCCCAGGTGCTTGATAATGATGCACCCTTTGGTTCCAGACTAGGGATGTATTCGAGACCGGATTATCCCAAAATTTACTTTCGGTTTTCCAGGTGCTCTCCTTCGCACAGTACTTTTGTACGATGGTCTCCAAGTCAGCAAAGCGTGTAATGTCGCGGCGACTTATGGCGTTTAGGATTCCCTTGTCCGTGCAATTATTGCAGAAGACTGAGATTGCGTTTTCCTCTCGGCAGTCCTTTATCCTGTCCATAACCAGGAGGAATCTGGCCCAGTAGTGATGTACTGTCTCGGCGGGCTCTTGCCGAATCAGAGTTAGATCGCATATGTCTGGGCGGGTGGGTGGAATTAAGTCAGGAACCCTACCCATCTCAAGGCTCGAGGGCCGAGAAGTTTCCAATTTTGGAAGCTTGGATTTCTGGACGTTGTCCAACGAGTCTGGTCCGATGCCTGACTTTGAGTTCAGTGTTTGATCGAAGCCCGTCCCTCCGCGGGAATCCGGCATGGGGGGTTCTGGGATCCGGACATGACTAGTTTTCAATACAGGAGAAGCGTCGCCGCATTGTTCCTCTACCACTGCAACGTGATGGGTGACCTGGGGAGAGTTAATTTCTCTCAGATCGGTTTTAAGCCCAATCTGATCGTAGTCTGTAGCGACTCCTGTATGGCGATGCGATCCAAGAGCTCGTTCTGGACGAGATCTCTATTGATCCAGCCGCCGGCGAATTCGAGCTGACGTGAAGATTGCTTTGACGACTTGAGAGGTCGTTGTCGAAGCGATGGCGGACAAAGCGGTCATAAGAAAACCACCTAGCCGGATAGTTTGGCCGGCGGCCAAGGCTCTTTTATAAAATACCGCCCTTGAAGACGGAGGAGGCATCCTTCCTATCGGTGACGGCACGAGGAACTCTCAATGAAAGCACCAATGTCGGTGTCAAAACCGCGGATCTCGGTAGGGGGTCCCGAATCGTGCGTCTAGGCGGATGGTAACAGGAGACAAGGGACACGATGTTTACCTGTGTTCGGGCCCTCTTGATGGAGGTAAAACCCACGTCCCTGCTTGATTGATATTGATATTGTGGATGTTTACAAGAGTGGATCTACCACGAGATCAAGGAGGCTAAACCCTAGAAGCTAGCCTATGGTATAATTGTAAGGGTTGTTGTGATTGTTGTCCCACGGACTAAAGCCATCCGGTTTATATAGACACCGGAGAGGGCTAGGGTTACATGGAGTCGGTTACAATGGTAGGAGATCTACATATCCAGATCGCCAAGCTTGCCTTCCACGCCAAGGAAAGTCCCATCCGGACACGGGGAAGTCTTCAATCTTCTATCTTCATAGTCTTGGAGTCCGGTCGATGATGATAGTCCGGCCGATGATAGTCCGGCCGATGATGGTAGTCCGGCCATCCGGACACCCCCTAATCCGGGACTCCCTCAGTACCCCAAGGGCTCAACTTTTGATCTCATTGGATATTCTAACTCTGACTATGCTGGTGATCGCGTGGACCGCAAGTCAACATCTGGTACTTGTCATTTCCTGACGATCTTTGGTCTGTTGGTCCTCGAAGAAACAGAACTGCGATCACCGCTTCATCGCGGAAGCTGAATACATTGCTGCTGGCTCTTGTTGTGCTCAATTGCTGTGGATGAAGCAAACTCTCAAGGACTACGGCATCAACATGAAGAATGTGCCTCTATACTGTGACAATGAGAGTGCCATCAAGATTGCTCACAACCCAGTTCAGCACTCAAGACAAAGCACATTCAAATTCGCCATCATTTTCTTCGTGATCATGTGTTGAAGGGCGACATCTCCATCGAGCATGTGAAGATCAAGAACAGCTAGCCGATATCTTCACAAAGCCCTTGGATGAGAAGAGATTTAGCAAGTTGCGGTGTGAGCTAAATATCTTAGAATCTTCGAATGTTCTTTGAAAAGGACACACATCCTGACACTTATGCAAAATTGATGACTTAGATGTGCAACACATGAAGAAACGTTTTCTTCAATCAATGAAGAATAACACTCTAAGTGTGAAGAAATTAATGAAGAATTTGATTCTCGTAACCCCACGACAATTGTACGCGGTATCTGAAATCATCATTCTTATACGGTGGGTCACGCCACCACCAAAATTGAAAATCTTCAATTTGAGTTTTTCCTCAGTTTTGAAATTCTTCAGTTTTTCAAATTCTTCAACTTTTCAAAATCTTCACTGTTTCCGCTGCTTTTTCTTCATTGGCTATATATATATATGGGTTTATGTCCTCTACAAAGATTCACTTATGGCTATTTCTTCAAGTTGTTTTTTTGCTAAGTGAATGTGATCGGACCCTTCCCTCTATGTTATACTCAATCCAATCTATTCACAAATTCTTCATGTGCGCTCTATTTGAAACTCGCTCAAAATCTTCATCGTGTCCTTGTCACTGAAGAAATTGCGAACGGAACTTTAAAACTGATCTTATCCAAACTTTCGCTTTTGCCGCCAAACCGCTCCGCATCCCACGATAGATTTATCTATTCACCCACGATCTCACACAATCTCCACTTTTCAAGATGTGGGTGACACATGTCAAGTTTAATGAGAAGGGTCAGGCACGCTCGTCCCAAATCTTCGGCTAACAGTTTTTCACCGTGGCTATATATACCCCTCTCCCTTCCTCACTTCCTTTACTCCGCCGACCGCTCTCTCTCTCTCTCGCCGAGCTTCTCAAACCCTAGCGCCGCCGCTACTCCATCGTCGCTGGTGAGGAAGAGCTTCACTGCCTCGACCTCGTCGCCGTCATACTCGCGCCGACCGCGGAAATCTTTACTCCACCGTCGCCGTAGGTGTCTTCCTCTACCAAGTTAGGGCGTGGAAGATCTAACCTGACGAACTTCCCATCTGTTCTTCTCAGTTCTCGTGTTCTTCACTTCGGGTAATTAAAAGTTACTTTTATTACTCGCTTTGATTCTCAAACCTTCCTGAAAATCTTCAAAGGTGTTTATTCTTCAAATCTTCACACATATGAACACCTCAAACAAAATATGCTCTTGATTCGTTTTCTAAGCAATGATTTTCTTCAAGATTCCTCAATTGTGTGGATCCTCGATCTATACAACTCGAACCTAAGACAAAGATCGCTTAGTGAAATTCTTCAAGGCTCATCCGTCAAATACCTCAAACTACTTCTTTTGAAAACCTTCGAGAACGCATATGACCTCTCCAAATTCCTCACAACTATACTCTGCTCACGGTACTCATGTCCGCGCTGAATCACTAGGTTCTCATCAACTTAACTCATTTGCAGCGTTCCTCGAAGAAAAGTTGCATACCTCTTCAGAGAATTCGATTGTTCAAATTCCTCAGCTGAAGAATATGGCAGAAGGAAAGAAGCCACAGAAAGGAGGAAAGAGGCTTGAGGTCATGACAGCTTTTGAGATATCTGAGGACATATACGCTGATTATTGCACACCTGATGAAGCCGAGTTCGGCAAAGAAAACAAAAATCAGTGCAAGGTGCGCATTCAAAGGATTGAAAGGAGATGGGCAAGGGAATAGAGGGATACAGATATGTTACTCCAAAGTACATGAAGAAATTCGCTCTCAATCCTCCATGCCCAAGAGCTCCATTGGCACCTGGTCAAGAAGCTGACCCCACCAGCATCAAGCGTGGTGAGGACTTTCCTGAAGAATGGGCCAAGCGCCAAGCCAAATTGGCAAGACAAGCCAACGAGGCAGTGAGGAAATTTAATGAGGACTCTGCCACTGCTGCTGCCACTGAGGCCTCTGTCAAGCCAAGAAAATATATGGCAAAGAAGCCCGCACACAAGCCAAGTGCTTCACCAATAGTGCCATCACGACCAAGTTCCTCAGCTGTGCCCTCACGGCCAATTCCTCATGCTGCTCCTGCTCCTTCCAAATCCTCAGCTATTACACAGTCCTCAGCAGTTCCGACAAATTCCTCAACACCTGTGCATCTGGCCATGTGCCAAAGGACTGCAGGAATCTCCATTGCCTCTGGTGTTTCAGCAAGTTCCTCAGCTGCACCAAATTCTTCATCCGCCCAACTCGTCAAGACTAAGGCCATAGCTGGACGAGGTCCTCGCCAAGTCCTAAGAAGAAACAGGTCGCTTCCAAGAGCCACGAAGATGATGAGGCTGATGATGATGAACTTGCGGAAATCATCGAGACCGACAAGAAAGGGCCGCTAGAGCCAAAGGCACACTGTGCCACTTCATTGGATCCAAGAGCGATCCTAGACTACATTGATCTACGGCACAAGGACCCAAACACTCCTATGCGACTTCAAGTTGACACATGGCCAAAGTCACATCTGACTCATTTCATCCAAGAGGAGAAATGGAAATTTGATCTGCCGGAGAGATCAAGAAATCGCAGATGTAAAAGAGAAACTGCTGAAGAAAAATGTTGTCAAGATGACAATCAAGAAATTATCAAGATGCGGCTGACATCAAAGCCCTCGCGACAAATTTGACTCATATTATGCTGATTGGCAGGAGCCAAAGTCAGATTTGTCAACTGACAAAGAAGTTCTCAAATGTTGCTGCCCCAACGCAACAAGAAATTCCTCAGTGGAGCCTCCGCCACCGATCGAAGAACATGCCAAGACCACTGATGAAGTTCAGGTCAAGACAATCCTAGTTCCGAGGCTGATGATTCCATTCCAGCCATTGAAGAAATTGCGTGGCATCCACTAGTGGTGCGCTCAAGAAATCGAATAAGTCAGGCAATCTGCATCGATGCCAGAGGAAATTCAACTAGATTCCTCAGCTCCTCTTGCGCCTACACCAACTCCAATCCTTCCATATGCATCTGATGTGAAGAAGACCAAGGCTGCAGAATGAGCTGCGGTGAAGAAAAGGAAAGCATCTGCTGCTTCAAATTCTTCAGCCCCGAAGAAGATCAAGACAATGACCAGCTCATTTGAAGATCCCATTGATGCTGTTCCAATTTCCTCCATGCCATCAAAGGACCTTGTTCCTTTTGGTGAAGATTATGAGATACCAAGCGGATCTGATGAAGAAAATCATTCTGCTGCTTCGTCAGAGTAGATTGATGAAGAAATTGAAGTGGAAGCTATCCCTTCAACCCCAATCATTTCCTTGCCTATGCCTCAGTTCACAGCTGAAGAGGCCGGTGTTGAGGAAATTGAAGAAGATGTGGATATTGGAAGCACAACGCCAGTGATGAACGATGACTTTTGGGAAAGTCAGCATCCAAATTCTCCACTCTTCACCCCAATCCAACAGATTCCTCACCCCTGCTCCAACAGTTCAAATGGGCTCAAGAAACTCATCCCACTTCATCCGACATGAAGAAATTCCAGCCACTAGCGCTGATGAACCTGCTGCTGCTGATCCTCAGACTGCACATGAAGAGGAACCCGAAATTCCTCAGCCTGAAGAAACTGAGATTGCGATTCCAGAGGTCGTGATGCAACTCACTGACACTCCATTGCCAAAGCCAAAGAATCCATTCTCAACTAAACAAAAGTTCAAGGCTGAAGACTTCTTTGGCGAGCACGTTTTCTTCACGGATTACAACCCATACGACTCTGCTCGCATAAGGAAGAGGCGTTTCTAGACTGCCAGTCAAGCCAACTTCTATTCCTCTGTGTTGCTCAACAAAGACAAATTCTTCGATCATGCACATATTCCTCATGTGGACATGGAATCTCTGCCAGGCTTCGAGCCAGTCCTCACTGTTCTTCACGACACAGGACTTCTGAATTTCTGCACTGACATCTGTGATTGGAATGAAGAACTCATTCTTCAATTCTATGCGACGCTGCACATCACCGGAGACGTTGAAGATGTGAACTCATGGGTGTTGGACTGGATGTCTGAAAATACTCACTACAAGGCACCAGCAACTGAATTGCTTCGTGCCCTACCACTCAATCCTCCCCTTGATGGTGCTCGTTGTATCTACAATGAACCTGAGCTTTCAAATCACTACATGCAAGTGCTGATGAAGCCTTTGAAGCCAGGGCAGGCCCCACGAACCAAATTCCTCATCAAGGAATTATTGTATGTGCCTCGGACTGTCTATCGGATTCTGACGAAGACAATGAGTCCTATCAAAGGCCAGGACTCAAATGATGAAGAAGTCGTTGGCATCATGAAGAATATGCTTTTCAACATCATTCATGGCGTTCCCGTCAACTTCCATGATTTCTTCATGAGGACTCTGGCGAATATTGCTATGTCACCTTTTGAGCTGAAACCTTATGCACCATGGATTATGAGGTTCATCAGGACAAGGTCTTCACTCAATTACAAGGCTGATACTCTGAACCACTGCAGCTACTTGCCTCCAATTGAAGTCCTCAAACGGACATTTTCCTCAGCTGATGACAAGGGCAAGGCAACTGCTGTGATAGATGAAGGCATTCGTCCATTGGATGGTCAATTTCGCAAAGCTGCATCCTACTCCACCAATGATGACTCTGACACACATGACTCTGCCGCCAATACCTCAGCCAAGCAAAATCCTCAAGCCACAAAGACCTGTGGTGATGACTGATCGCGAGTTACTCCTCAGTCTTCATCAGAAGGTTGATCGCAATCATAAATGGGTCAAGCATCAGTTTGGTTCAATTCTTCACAACATGACCTCTACACACAATGCTGTGAAGAAAAACCAATACTACCTCCATGAAACATTCAACCGCACCTGGTCTGTTCTTTCTAATGTCTACAGCGCGGAAGAACTGAAGACAATGGGTCTCAAGGAAGAATTTGACTGGTCTGCACCTCCTCCGATGAAATACAAGAAAGTCAAAGTTCCTTCCTTGGTGGCCAGCTCCTATTCTTCATCGCGAGACACTGATGAAAATGAAGACTTGGACAACACTGCGGCATGCCCTACTACGACAACCGACCCCAACAACGCTGGCGCTCCTTCATCAACTTGAAATTATTCAGGGGCGTTAGTCCTTAGTTTCGATCCTTTTGGTCATTCGATGACAAAGGGGGAGAAATTTGAGTTAGTCTTCAAGCGGATCTATTATATGGGCATTTTTTGCTAAGTTACAACTCTCGTTCTTCTGAAACTTTATTGGATCGAGTTGTAATCTTAAACCCGATGGTGCTCTGATACTTTTGATGTGTTCCTTTGCATGCTTATTCCTCATTTTATGTTAATACACGCATGCTGAATTACATCAGTCACCATATTTCATCATGCATTTCAAATTCTTCATATTATATGTCAAATGCGTGTATGAATTACAAGATATAGGGGGAGTTCTCCATGATTCAACTCTTCAAATGTGCATTGCCTCAAAAGCAAATTCCTCACTATGCACATCTTCAGGGGGAGTTCTTCTATATCTTGCAATCAAATTCCTCAATATCAGTATTTACACTTCATATGTTTATCCCCGTTGAAAACTTAACCTATATTGTCATCAATCACCAAAAAGGGGGAGATTGTAAGTGCATCTAGTGCCCCTTAGTGATTTTGGTGTATTGAAGAATTATAGGTTAAGGGACTAATGCGTTTGTGAGTGTACACAGGTCTATAAGTCTATGAGGAGTTTGATATTTACAGAGAAAGTCGACCCCTAAAAATGAAGTTCTTCGACTGAAGACTTTGGTATTCTGAAGACTTTCTGAAGACTTTGAAAGTGAAGAAATTGGTGTGACCTTGAAGACTTGGTATTCATTTGAGTAACATGAAGCGTGAAGACTTTTGTTTTCGTAGTTTCGTTTTCTCTTTCTTGAGTCATAGGAAACACCGTACTGTTAAAGGGGGTCGAGGAAATACTAAGGAAAAATTTCCATGTGATGTTCAACTCAAATCCTACACCTACCAATCCCTTCGAGTGAAGCCTTTGGAAATCTCATACAGTTCATTCAATTTCTTCAGTGACAGAGACGAAGTTCTTCTGGTCGCTGAGGAATTTGTTCTGACTGAGGAGTTAGGAATTCGCCAGTCTGGATTGCCTACAAGATGAGGAACATGATAGCCCCGAGGAATTTGAGAGTCAAATTTCCGACCGCTGTTGTGTTCTTGCGCCACTGTCCCAAAATATCTTATCCACCTAACGGTCATATCATTGAAGGGCATTTATGTCTTATCATGTCGGGCTGCTCCCTAGGCTATAAATAGCCGCCCCCTACAACCACTAGCTGGTTGGCTGCTCCGAGAGAAACTTGACACTTGTCATTTGAGAGCAACCCATCCTCCAAGGACTTTGAGCGAAAATCATCGAGTGGGGAAAAACCCAAAAACCAAACCCCTACAAACCCAAAGTGACTGAGCATCACTAAAGAGATTGATCCTACGTGGATCCGACGCTTGTTACCTTTGAAGACTGTGCTTCTTCCAGACGGTTAGGCGTCATGGTCTAGAGCATCCAAGAGGAATTGTGGATCGCCGAGTGACCAAGTCTGTGAAGGTTTGGAAGTCGCTCAAGACTTACCACGAGTGATTGGACGAGGTCTGTGTGACCTTAGTTCAAGGAGAATACGGTGAGGACTTGGTGTCCCGAGCTGCGTGCTCAGCGACCGGGTGTCCGGACTGTGTGTCCTCGAGTTTAAATACTCAGCGCCCAACCAGACGCATAACGAGACAGCAGTTGGAACTGGTCTACCAAATCATTGTCTTCACCAACCTAACTGGTTCTATTTCCTCAACTCTTTCATTTCCTCATTACTGTGTTGAGTGTTCGTTCATATATGTGTTTGAAGACTTTGACTGAAGACTTTCTCAATTTCCTCAGTTCAATTTCTTCAGTCTGTTTGTCTTCATCTTGTGTTATCCTGTGTTTACGCTTTCTGTACTCTGTGATTGTCTTCATTTCATCATGATGACCATGCCCGCATTCTGTTATGCTTACTTCTGAGTACTTATTCCGCTGCAAGTAGTTCTTCACTAAGGAATTTCCTCACCGGCAAATTCCTCATTGAAGAATTCATAAAAATCGCCTATTCACCCCCCCCCCCTCTAGTCGATATAACGCACTTTCAGCTACCATACTCTTATAGTCTAGAAAAACAGTAGGCATCCATTTTTCTTCTTTCTCATAGTGCCTAATAGGTATGTTATAGTATGCAGCGAGGCGCGAGGCGAAGATGCCTCCAAGATGGGGCCCTTAGTACGGTTAAGATTTAACCGCCTTGCAACAATAGCGCCCATACTAAACGTGACATCACGAAACAAGGCATGGAACAAAATAATAATATTAGGGACACTCAGGTTTCCACAGTTTCCGCGACCAATTAAGCATCTACTAGCAAATATAGCAAAGTAACGTAGAACAGGAAAATGTATGCTAGTGATTCTTGCATCGGAAACCTTCCTAGTTTCCCCTACAGTAAAAGTATCAATAAACCCATCCACATCTCTACGATGTGGTTCCTCTAAGCTACCCTCGAAAGGTATTTTGCAAACCCTGCAAAATTCATATAGTGACATCTTCTTAACCACATCATATAAATGAAACTCTACTAAAGGAGGTGATTCCTTAGGATAATAGTAGAAGTTTTGCACAAAAGTATTGGTGAGTAAGAGATATTGTCCGCGTTGGTCGCGGAGGAAGTCGGTAAGGCCTGCATTCTCAGCCAATTCATAAAAATCATCATAAATCCCGGCTGCTCTCAAGAAATCATCACAAGGCCATTCACACGGCCGAACTTCCGCGGTGCGAGGCAGATTATATTTGGGCCTCTCTACTTCTTCACTTTGCTTTTCCTTCGAGCTTCGGCTTGATGAGCCCCTCAAAAATCTCTTCATCAATTTCTGAAATTTTTAGTAACTTCAAAAAAAAGTGAACTAAACTCAACAAAATTGATAGCAACTACTCCTACAAGTGCCCAGAGCCTATATCATGCATTAGAACTACTTGGAACCCTATAAATTTGACATGCAAGCTCAAGAACATGGTCACCTAGGCAGCACAAATTTGCAATGAATAAAGCACTAGAACAAAAACTAATTGGACCAATGGAGGAGTCACATACCAAGGAACAATCCCCCAAAGTAGTTTTGTGAGAGGTGCTTTGAGCAAGGAGATCGAAAATCGTAGCAAAATGAGCTAGAACTCGTGCTTGAGCTGGATGGTGATTTTTTTGGGAGGATGAAGAAGTGTGTGGGTGCAGGAATAAGTGGAGTGGAGCCACTGTGGGCCCACGAGGCAGGGGGCGCGCCCAGGACCCTCGTGGCTAGGTGCTTGCTCCTCCTGCTGTGTTCTCAGTGCCAGACATTCTCAAATATTCCAGAAAAAATCATATTAAATTGGTAGGGCATTTGGAGAACTTTTATTTTCCGGGTATTTTTATATTGCACGGATAAATCAGAAAATAGACAAAAAAATACTAATTTTACTTTATTTCAACTAAATAACAGAAAGTAAAAGAAGGGTACAGAAGGTTGTGCTTTCTAACTTCATTCATCTCATGCTCATCAAAAGGAATCCACTAACAAGGTTGATCAAGTCTTGTTAACAAACTCATTCCGATTAACATGAAACCGGAGAAATTTCGAATAACACTATGTTACCTCAACGGGGATATGCACATCCCCAATAATAAGAATATCATATTTCTTCTTGACAGTAGGAAGAGGAAATTCGAAACCTCCAAAAATAATCGATTGAATTTTTCCAATAGAATTGATATTGTGGACTTGAGGTTGTTTCCTTGGGAAGTGTACCTTTTGCTCATTACCATTAACATGAAAAGTGACATTGCCTTTGTTGCAATTAATAACAGCCCCTGCAGTATTCAAAAAGGGTCTTCCAAGAATAATAGACATACTATCGTCCTTGGGAATATCAAGAATAACAAAGACCATTAAAATAGTAACGTTTGCAACCACAACAGGCACATCCTCACAAATACCGACAGGTATAGCAGTTGATTTATCAGCCATTTGAAGATATTTCAGTAGGTGTCAACTTATTCAAATCAAGTCTATGATATAAAGAGAGAGGCATAACACTAACACCGGCTCCAAGATCACATAAAGCAGTTTTAACATAATTTCTTTTAATGGAGCATGGTATAGTGGGTACTCCTGGACCTCCTAGTTTCTTAGGTATTCCACCCTTGAAAGTGTAATTAGCAAGCATGGTGGAAATTTCAACTTCCGATATCTTTCTTTTATTAGTAACAATTTCTTTCATATACTTAGCATAAGGATTCATTTTGAGCATATCACCAAACGATACGCAAAAAGATAGGTCTAATCATTTCAAAGAAAGCGCTCAAAATCCTCATCATCCTTTTCTTGGATGGTTTGGGAGGAAAAGGCATGGGTTTCGAACCCATGGTTCTCTTTCTTTACCATGCTTCCTAGCAACAAAGTCTCTCTTATCATAATGTTGATTCTCTGATTGTGGGTTATCAAGATCAACAACGGGTTCAATTTCAATATCATTATCATTACTAGGTTGAGCATCGACATGAACATCATCTTTAACATTATCACTAGGTTCATGTTCATTACCAGATTGTGTTTCAGCATCAAAAATAGAAATATCATTAGGATTCTCGGGTGGTTCAGCAACAGGTTCACTAGAAGCATGCAAAGTCCTATCATTTTTCTTTTTCTTCTTCTTAGAAGGACTAGGTGCATCTAAATTATTTCTCTGAGAGTCCTGCTCAATTCTCTTAGGATGGCCTTCAGGATACAAAGGTTCCTGAGTCATTTTACCAGTTCTAGTAGCCACTCTAACAGCATAGTCATTATTCCTATTATTCAATGCATTGAGCAAATCATTTTGAGCCTTAAGTACTTGTTCTACTTGAGTGGTAACCATAGAAGCATGTTTGCTAATGAGTTTAAGTTCACCTTTAACTCTAGACATATAATCACCCAAATGTTCAATCATATAAGCATTTTCATTTAATTGTCTGCCAAAATAAGCATTAAAATTTTCTTGTTTAACCATAAAATTATCAAACTCATCCAAACATTGGCTAGCAATTTTAGTAGGAGGAATTTTAGCTTTGTCATATCTATAGAGAGAATTTACCTTTACTACCTGTGTCGGGTTATCAAGACCATGAGTTTCTTCAATAGGAAATGAATTAAGATCATATATTTCTTCAACAGGCGGTAAATTAAGACCATGTATTTCTTCAATAGGAGGTAAATTCTTAACATCTTCAGCTTTTATACCTTTTTCCTTCATAGATTTCTTTGCCTCTTGCATATCTTCAGGACTGAGAAATAGAACACCCCTCTTCTTCGGAGTTGGCTTAGGAGTTGGTTCAAGAAGTTTCCAATTATTTTCATTGGTCAACATATTATTCAATAGAATTTCAGCTTCATCCAGTTTTCTTTCCCTGAAAACAGAACCAGCACAACTATCCAGGTGGTCTCTCGAAGCATCGGTTAGTCCATTATAAAAGATACCAAGTATTTCATTCTTCTTAAGAGGATGATCAGGCAAAGCATTAAGTAATTGGAGAAGCCTCCCCCAAGCTTGTGGGAGACTCTTTTCTTCAATTTGCACAAAATTATATATTTCCCTTAAAGCAGCTTGTTTCTTATGAGCAGGGAAATATTTAGCAGAGAAGTAATAAATCATATCCTGGGGACTACGCACACAACCAGGATCAAGAGAATTAAACCATATCTTAGCATCACCCTTTAATGAGAACGGAAATATTTTAAGGATATAAAAGTAGCGAGTTCTCTCATCATTACTGAACAGGGTAGCTATATCATTTAATTTATTAAGATGTGCCACAACAGTTTCAGATTCATAGCCATAGAAAGGATCAGATTCAACCAAAGTAATTATATCAGGATCAATAGAGAATTCATAATCCTTATCAATAACAAAGATAGGTGAAGTAGCATAAGCAGGATCATATTTCATTCTAGTATTCAGAGTTTTTTGTTTAAGCTTAGCTAATAATTTCTTAAGATAACTTCTATCATTGCAAGCAAGAAAGTCTCTAGCAGTTTCTTCATCCATAACATAGCCCTCAGGCACAACAGGCAATTCATATTTATTGGGAGAGCCTTCATCATCACTCTCATCAATATTATCAGTTTCAATAATTTCATTCTCTCTAGCCCTAGCAAGTTGTTCATCAAGAAATTCACCAAGTGGCACAGTAGTATCAAGCATAGAAGTAGTTTCATCATAAGTATCAAGCATAGCAGAAGTGGCATCATCAATAACATGCGACATATCAGAATTAATAGCAGAAGCAGGTTTAGGTGTCGCAAGATTACTCAAAACAGAAGGTGAATCAAGTGCAGAGCTAGATGGCAGTTCCTTACTTCCCCTCGTAGTTGAGGGATAAATTTTGGTTTTCTCGTCTTTCAAGTTCCTCATAGTGATAGCAGATATAAATCCCAAGTAATTCAAAGAATAGAGTTGTGCTCCCCGGCAACGGCGCCAGAAAATAATCTTGATAACCCACAAGTATAGGGGATCGCAACAGTTTTCGAGGGTAGATTTATTGATTCGACACAAGGGGAGCCAAAGAATATTCTCAAGTATTAGCAGTTGAGTTGTCAATTCAACCACACCTGGATAACTTAGTATCTGCAGCAAAGTATTTAGTAGCAAAGTAATATGGAAGTAATGGTAACGATAGCAAAAGTTATATTTTTGGGTTTTGTAGTGATTGTAACAGTAGCAACAGAAAAGTAAATAAGCGGAGAACAATATGTGAAAATCTCGTAGGCATTGGATCGGTGATGGAGAATTATGCCGGATGTTGTTCATCATGTAACAATCATAACATAGGGTGACACAGAACTAGATCCAATTCATCAATGTAATGTAGGCATGTATTCCGAATATACTCATACGTGCTTATGGAAAAGAACTTGCATGACATCTTTTGTCCTACCCTCCCGTGGCAACGGGGTCCTAGCGGAAACTAAGGGATATTAAGGTGTAACATCCCAAAATTCTAAATTTTGGAATGTTATATTAGATAAATAACTATGCTTGTTGTCTGATTGTTTGTTTGATTGATTGAGTGAAATTGAGTGGAATTTGAAACTTTTGAAAGTTGAACGAGAGGGAATGAAATGACTTTCCCAAACTTTCCCTTTGCCCTTTTTGGATCTCAATGAATTCAAGTTCATTCCAACACCAAACCCTAGAGTGAAGATGACATGACTTCTTCCATTTGGAATGAAAAGGGTTTTGGAAAAATTTAAATTTCAACTGAAAATATTTCAAATTCAAAGCTTTATGCAACTCTATGATTTTCATGAGAGAAGATAAAATGACTTCTTCAATTATATGAAATATGAGTTGAGGTTAAAAGAATCAAATTGAAAGTCATTTGAAAGTATCTTGAAAACCCTTTTCAAATTTGAGTTTCATTTGAATTTGGAAAAAATGAATTTTTATAAAGTTTGGATTTTGCCTCGAAAATGTTCAAATGACAGGGAATATTCCCTGATCATTTTGATATATATATGTCCTATATAAAATATTTATATTTTATATTTTATCTCTGTTTTATTTTCAAAAAAATAATAAAAGAAAAATACCCAGCGCCACCAGCCGACCGCCCAGCCAAGACTGGGCATCCCACCGAGCCTGCCCAGCCAGCGCCACCAGCGGCCCAATGAGCCGCCGCAGACTCGCTCGAACGGTCTCGCGTCGGTCGACCGACCGAGCCCCGCTCCCCTCTCTGACGGTGGACCCCACCGTCACCTACCCGCCCACGCCACTCGCCGCGCGCCGCCGCCGGATCCCGGGATCCGGATTCGCCGTGATCCGCTCGCCGGCTTGCCCTCCCAAGCGTGCACCCCCTATAAATACTCCCCTCACCTCATTCCCCCCTCGCCTCACCGGACCTCTCTCCTCCAGACGCGCTGGAGTAGCCGAACGCCGCCGCCATTTGCCGCCTCGAGCTCGCCCGGCCACCCCGAGCCCCATCGACTCCACCAGACCCACCCCTCGCCCGTCCGCACTGGGCTGAGCACTCCGCCGACGCCCCGACCACCGGAGACGCCGACCTTTTCGCCGCTCGAGCCGCCGCCGCCGTCGATCTCCTGAAGTCACGGACCTCTCCCGCCGTCCGATCTATTTTATACGGCTTAGATTAGATCTTCCCGAAGGTAAGTTAGTTAAATAAGACCGGTTTTATTCCGGTTCGTTCCGGTTTATTTTAGTTAGGTTTTTTTTAGATCGGCCCGATTCGTTTAAACCCTAGGGCGTAGTTTAGTTATTTAACGCCGAAGCGTTAGTTAGGCCCATTAGGCCATTTTTCTTTATTTTTCATTTTCTGTTTTAACAGAATAGTTTCAGATTTGAAAAATTCATATCTTTTAATCTACTTAATATTTTTAAGTGATTCTTTTTTTGTTGGTTTGCAAATTTCTTATAGTTTCTGTAGAAAATATAATTAGCCATGTTAAAATTATTTAAAATTTGCTTTATTTTAGATTTAGACAGAATAGTAATTCTGCCATAAAAGAGTTAGGAAAATTATTTTTAGTGATTCTTTTGTCCCAACTTTGTTTTGACATTGCCTAACCGTAGGAATTTATTTGGGCATTTTAGGATTAATAAAAAAATAGTTTTAATCAGAATCATGTTATTCTTAGTTAATTAGCTAGCTACTGTTTTCCTATTGTTTTACTTAGCAAATAAATTTATTTTTCATATGTGATAGATTATTCTAGGTTAGTTTCTGTCACTTTAGAGCATGAACTTTTATTTATAATAAATAAAACTTTTATTTTATTTTTCTTATTAGAATTTGCTTCAGGCCTAATAGGAGTTTTATAATAGCTTTTAAAGTGATTCTTTTTGCTCCTAGTTGGTTGATGAGTTCTTTTCTGTTAAGTTAACATAAACCCGTGCTTAGGTTATGTTAAGAAAAATTTTGTTATATAAAACTATTTCTTTAGTTGTTGCTTGAAGTAGGAAAACTTTGAGTTGGATTTCTTCGAGTTTTCCTTTGGGTTTTGACTTGTTTGTTTTGGTGTGTTATGTTACTATGATGATATGTTAAGTGATCATATGCTTTATGCTTATTATGGTTATTGTTTTCCTTGGTAGAATTTCCGGAGTGCGAAGCTTGCTACCGCGAGTCCCTAGTTTTCGAAGATCGTCAGCAAGGCAAGTTCACTTTGACCATGTTTTTCATACCTATGTGTTTTATTCCATCTAGTGTCATCTTCGCAACCAACCCTCCAGTAGTGATATTGAATTCTTGTAGTTGAGTAGTATGCATGAGGTAGGAACCCATCACCCTGTTACCAAGACCGTGACGATATTTTATTTTTATGCTACGCTATAGTAGACGGGGTTTGGTATGAGTGCTCGGGAGTGGTGTTAGAATGGAGGATCTACGTCAATGACGACAACTCCATGATGGAATCTGCAAGGACTGCATCTTCAAGGCCTCAAAACTTCAAGACTCGAGACAAGAATTCAATACACACTCATCGGGTGAAGGATGGTTGACGGGCACCTGGAGAAACCAGTGGTTGGCCGGGATGCATGGAGAAGCGCCATGACATCTTGCGGAAAGCTTCACCCTGGACTCAAAGAGACGGAAGAATACCTCATGCCGGAAGCTTACCTGCAACCGCAAGTCACTATGGGCTCGCTTGGTTGACCTTAGTTGTGACTCTGGCTGGGACGGTGCTAGCAGATGTAGAACTACGGTAGGATTGGATGAGCACCGGACGGTGGTCGGGAAATCTTGGAAGACCATGTTTGGTCATCTTGTTCTCAAACACCACGAAGTGCGAGAACGTAAAGAGAGGGATCGAATCTTGCGGGTAAAGTGTACAAACCTCTGCAGAGGGTTAAAACCTAATCGATTAGCCGTGTCCCCGGTTACGGACAATTTGAGCATCTGGACCTGGATCTATCTCGGAACTCTCAACACCGGACTGATAACTTAATTGTGGGCAACTTATGATGAATTTGGGCTATGAGACATCGGTTGGCGGAACCATGTCATGATAGATAACTCTATAGTACAGACTTCATTTATTCCTTTGATGTAGGGAAAACAAAACCAGCTTTTACGCAAACAAAACTCGGATACAGAGCCACAAAGCCATGCTGCATATAGTATAGTTTATCATCTGTTTTCTCTTATTGTGATCTTGCCGGTACATTCAATGTACTGACCTACACGGCTGCAACGTATCATGTTGCAGGATTTTCTTCGACGAGTAAGAGTTACGATACAGGGTTACGGTCTACACTCAACCTACCGATGGCGTTGATGGGACTCCATACCCGACTATTTGTTTCCGCTGTGACTTATGAGGTATATATCAGTTTTACGTTATTTATACATGTGATTGCACTTTGATATATACATTGATGTACTGTGTGTGCCAAAGATACTGATCCGAGGATGGCATAAGAATACGTAGGCTTGACCGTTTGAGGTCGGGTCGCTACAGATATGGTATCAGAGCACATGTTGACTGTAGGACGTGACCCTAGAAACCGGAAAGCCCCTAGGATAGGAAATTCCTAAAACTTTATTTTCAAAAAGACTCTTACTTCTCATCTTTTCTGATTTTATCAAATAGACCCTCTCACCTCAAATAGTTAGAATATACCCCTTATCCTTTGATCACTCGGAGGATCAACTGAAGACGCTCCAAGAAGGATTAGATATCGGAGAACTGATGACCCCTTGAGTAAAGAGGATTTCACCATGTATTAGAAGAATTGAAGCTACAACCGTTGAAGACTCAAGACTTGAAGGATCCAAGAATTATTTGACCTTTAGAAGACCAAACCCTGTTACACACCACGTTAGATGCGATGATTTGTGAGCTGTCATTTGTTTGATGTTTTCGACAGCCCCAAAATAAAACTTGTTTCTTCAAAACTATTGTTTGTATTGTGTGTATATCCTCCCCACCTCTCTCATATCTCATCCCAAAACTTTTGAACCCCATAGATGATGAATGAAGTTGGACTGATATTCTTCTGGATCAAGACTCACCGGAGGCGAGCTATGGATGCGTAACATGGAAAATCACTTGGGAGCAATTTGGTTTCAAGGAAGAATGAAGTATCTTACGCTCTTCAAGATTTTGAAGGAAGTGCTGCAACATGGTGGCAGATGCATCAAGCTATCAGGATGGAATGGAGCAAAGACTTGGGAAGAATTCAAGAAGACCTGTTGAGATCACGCCTTATCCGGAAGCACCATGATACACCAAGAAATAAACCTTGTGCTGCAAGATTTATGGAGAAATAGGACACACCTGGGAGGAACACAAGGATGGATGCCCTCATTGTGAGGAAAAACACCCACCGAGGAATGCCCAACTAGTCGTGTGACTTGTTTCTTGTGTGAAGGAACCACCCACTACCCGCCCAAGGTCACATTTACCCCATGGTGCAACAAACTATTCAGGAGCAGGAAGAAGGAATGAGAGAAGCCCTCCAAGAAGTTATGAAAGAACCTGTGATGAAGGAATGTGTTGAAGACCCTGATGGAGAAGGCCTCAACAGATTTTACTCCAACGCTTGCTATTCATGTGGAGAAGAAGGACATTTTTCCCAGTATTGTACCAAGGAAAGAGAAGAATATTTCAGAGGTTTCCTGACAACAGAAGTAAAGTTTGACCCTCGGGAAATAGAAGCTCTGACCATTACAGAGAAATCCAGGAAGAGAAAAAGAAGGCAATCCCAGAACAACACAATTTTCGCAGAGAAGGACCTGAGTCATATCACTTGTTACAGGTGCAAGGATTTAGGTCATTATGCTAGTAAATGTCCAGAAAAGAAGCCAAGAATCCAAGGAGCCTACATAATCACAAAGAAGCCCCGAGACATTTCGGAAGTCTTTTGTTTTCGCTGCAAGGAAGCAGGACATTATGCTACTAAATGTCCCAACAAGACGAAAGCTGGAATTGAGTAGTTGGAATCTTGATATGGATAATAAGAGTAGTAGAAAGCAATTTCATTTTCATGAGTTCGATGAGTTGAGTTATGTAATAGGTTACTCAGAGATTGTAATAGTTCATGACTCAATAAAGTTGTAATGTCATATGCTGAAAGGCTTTAAGGAGTTGTTAAATTTTATCTTGGAAATTAATATTCTGGATGAACATGGAAGAAAGTGAGTTGTGATGCATAAACTGGATGTTGGAAATTGAGTTTGAAGTTTTATTTGGATGATATGAATGTGTACCCCAGGAGATATGTACCTTATCCCGAGCACCATTTTTGCAGATGACGACCCTTACGAGTCTTTCCTTAAAGGTCGGAAACAATCATGACCACGACAAGTGATCATGATTACCCAAGATCTGAAGGACATGATGAAGCATATTCACCTTGAAGGAGATGCAGTCTACAAAGGCTACCCCTTCATGCAAAAGGGAGTGGAACTTTGGTATGTGGAGGTACACCTCCACCATTTGAAAGGAGTTTGCCCAAAGATGATGGGGCAGTACGTTTTCATTTCACGTGTGCCACAAGCAACTTTCTTCGATGCTGTTCGTGAAGCAGCCATGGAAGCCATACGCCAGATCAGAGAAATACTTGAAGCAAGACTCCGTTATACCCAGGGATACCTAAGCGAAGTGCATGCAGAGATGATGGAGGTGAAGCTCAAGGCCACCACGATGAAACAGAAGATTGAAGACTTCAAGGCGCATGTCGCACAATTCCAGTGGGACTGAAGAATCCTCAAGGAGGAAAAATGAATAAAGTTGGAAGTAATGTCTGACCATACCGAACCATGTGGGTGGCAGCATTTGTAATAAACTTTTTGGAATTTGGATGCACGAAAGATGGTTAAGGATGTAATAAAAGATTGATATGAAAATAATGAGATTTATGGATAAACTAGTGCATTTTCTTTGGGTCGTAGTATTCCGTAAAGCCACAGGATCAATGAAGAAAGAAATGTGTTATTCATGACAGTCCATAGAAGGAAGCTGGACAAAATAAGTTGGAGTTTTGTATGGTCGTCACCACAAGGGTATGAAGGAAGAAGTACTATTGGATTTACAGGAGATGTAATGTTGGAATATGTAATGATAATCCTAGGAAGGATGAATTAAACATGTACAAGAGTTGAAGTGGGCCATAACCCACAGGCCCAGGAGTTAATAAGAAGCAAGCACGCTCTTGCTGTAGGAACATATTCCGGAAGAAAACTCCGAGTTTAAACATCCGACATTTTTTTAGGAGGATACGAAAACCCGAGGATTGTGAAGAACGATAGATGTCTTGTTCAGCTTGCAGAAACCATGGATTTATCTGAACTCGGTTAAATCGACAAGTGAAATTCTGCAATGTTGGTGAGTATGCCCAAGTGTTAGAATACGTGATTCACTGTTTACGTATGTGGTAATGATTCAAGCACGGGATGGATTGGCCCCATACCGAGACTTCTAACATGAACTATCATATGTTGATGGAAAATCGAGAGCCTTGAAAACCTTAGAAGAGTGTCGACGCGATAAGCCATAAAACCATAGAATGGTAAGACGATGGAACCCTTTACAGCAACCGCTGCCAATCGTAGGTTATACGGTGAGGTTCAACCAGCACCGCTTCTGCAGGAGAAACCATAAATTGTAGACCACCATGAGTATTTCGATAGTTGTCTAGAATGGACACGGACCTATCAGCTAAGAAGATCCGGTCTGGACGAACTTCAACTTTGAAGAACCGACCCAAGATTTTGAGGTAAACTCTATGCTTACGACGTAAGAGCGTTAATGAAGGAGCTATTGTAAGATATGTGAAGAGACATATATTGTCGGCACTCCGAGGTAGTATCTGAGTTTATTGGAACCGTAACCTTGTTTTTAAGTGTGGTAGCACCCCGACCTTTTCGACCAAAACATTTGCTAGAAGACCCCAACCCTAACCCTTTCTTGTTAGTTCTTCAATCTCGAGGACTAGATTCATTTTAAAGTGGTAGGTTTGTAACATCCCAAAATTCTAAATTTTGGAATGTTATATTAGATAAATAACTATGCTTGTTGTCGATTGTTTGTTTGATTGATTGAGTGAAATTGAGTGGAATTTGAAACTTTTGAAAGTTGAACGAGAGGGAATGAAATGACTTTCCCAAACTTTCCCTTTGCCCTTTTTGGATCTCAATGAATTCAAGTTCATTCCAACACCAAACCCTAGAGTGAAGATGACATGACTTCTTCCATTTGGAATGAAAAGGGTTTTGGAAAATTTTGAATTTCAACTGAAAATATTTCAAATTCAAAGCTTTATGCAACTCTATGATTTTCATGAGAGAAGATAAAATGACTTCTTCAATTATATGAAATATGAGTTGGAGGTTAAAAAGAATCAAATTGAAAGTCATTTGAAAGTATCTTGAAAACCCTTTTCAAATTTGAGTTTCATTTGAATTTGGAAAAAAATGAATTTTTATAAAGTTTGGATTTTGCCCCTGGAAAAATGTTCAAATGATAGGGAATATTCCCCTGATCATTTTGATATATATAGTCCTATATAAAATATTTATATTTTATATTTTATCTCTGTTTTTATTTTCAAAAAAAATAATAAAAGAAAATACCCAGCGCCACCAGCCGATCTGCCCAGCCCAAGACTGGCAGCCCACCGAGCCGGCCCGGCCCAGCGCCACTAGGCGGCCCAATGAGCCGACCGCACCCCCTCGCTCGAACGGTCTCGCGTCGGTCGACCGACCGAGCCCCGCTCCCTCTCTCGCGACGGTGGACCCCACCGTCACCTACCTCCTCACGCCACTCGCTCACGCCGCCGCCCGCCGGATCTCAAGGATTCGGGATTCGCCGTGATCCGCCGCCCGGCTTGCCCCTCGCCCAAGCCATGCACCCCTATAAATACCCCCTCACCTCATTCCCCCCTCACGGACCTCTCTCTCTCAGACGCCTTTCTGGGAGTAGCCGAACGCCGCCGCCGCCATTTGCCGCCCGAGCTCGCCCGGTCACCCCGAGCCCCATCGACTCCACTGCACCCACCCCTCGCCCGTCTCCGCACCATTGAGCACTCCGCGCGCCCGACCACCGGAGACGCCGCCTTTTCGCCGCGCCGAAACGCCGCCGCCGTCGATCTCCTAGTAAGTCACCGGACCTCTCCCCCGCCGTCCGATCTATTTTATACGGCTTAGATTAGATCTTCCCCGAAGGGGTAAGTTAGTTAAATAAGACCGGTTTTATTCCGGTTCGTTCCGGTTTATTTTAGTTAGGTTTTTTTTTAGATCGGCCCGATTCGTTTAAACCCTAGGGCATAGTTTAATTATTTAACGCCGAAGCGTTAGTTAGGCCCATTAGGCCATTTTTCTTTATTTTTCATTTTCTGTTTTAACAGAATAGTTTCAGATTTGAAAAATTCATATCTTTTAATCTACTTAATATTTTTAAGTGATTCTTTTTTGTTGGTTTGCAAATTTCTTATAGTTTCTGCAGAAAATATAATTAGCCATGTTAAAATTATTTAAAATTTGCTTTATTTTAGATTTAAACAGAATAGTAATTCTGCCATAAAAAGAGTTAGGAAAATTATTTTTAGTGATTCTTTTGTCCCAACTTTGTTTTGACATTGCCTAACCGTAGGAATTTATTTGGGAATTTTAGGATTAATAAAAATAGTTTTAATCAGAATCATGTTATTCTTAGTTAATTAGCTAGCTACTGCTTTTCCTATTGTTTTACTTAGCAAATAAATTTATTTTTCATATGTGATAGATTATTCTAGGTTAGTTTCTGTCACTTTATAGCATGAACTTTTATTTATAATAAATAAAACTTTTATTTTATTTTTCTTATTAGAATTTGCTTCAGGCCTAATAGGAGTTTTATAATAGCTTTTAAAGTGATTCTTTTTGCTCCTAGTTGGTTGATGAGTTCTTTTCTGTTAAGTTAACAAAAACCCATGCTTAGGTTATGTTAAGAAAAATTTTGTTATATAAAACTATTTCTTTAGTTGTTGCTTGAAGTAGGAAAACTTTGAGTTGGATTTCTTCGAGTTTTCCTTTGGGTTTTGACTCGTTTGTTTTGGTGTGTTATGTTACTATGATGATATGTTAAGTGATCATATGCTTTATGCTTATTATGGTTATTGTTTGCCTCGGTAGAATTTCTGGAGTGCGAAGCTTGCTACCGCGAGTCCCTAGTTTTCGAAGATCGTCAGCAAGGCAAGTTCACTTTGACCATGTTTTTCATACCTATGTGTTTTATTGCATCTAGTGTCATCTTCGCAACCAACCCTCCAAAGAGTGATATTGAATTCTTGTAGTTGAGTAGTATGCATGAGGTAGGAACCCATCACCTGTTACCAAGCCCGGACGATATTTTATTTTATGCTACGCTATAGTAGACGGGTTTGGTATGAGTGCTCGGAGTGGTGTGAGAATGGAGGATCTACGCCAATGACGATAACTCCATGATGGAATCTGCAAGGACTGCATCTTCAAGGCCTCAAAACTTCAAGACTCGAGACAAGAATTCAATACACACTCTTGGGTGAAGGATGGTTGACGGGCACCTGGAGAAACCAGTGGTTGGCGGGATGCATGGAGAAGCGCCATGACATCTTGCGGAAAGCTTCACCCAGACTCAAAGAGATGGAAGAATACCTCATGCCGGAAGCTTACGTGCAACCGCAAGTCACTATGGGCTCGCTTGGTTGACCTTAGTTGTGACTCTGGCTGGGACGGTGCTAGCAGATGTAGAACTACGGTAGGATTGGATGAGCACGGACGGTGGTCGGGGAACTCTTGAGGAAGACCATGTTTGGTCATCTTGTTCTCAAACACCTCAAGTGCGAGAACGTAAAGAGAGGGATCGAATCTTGCGGGTAAAGTGTACAAACCTCTGCAGAGGGTTAAAACCTAATCGATTAGCCGTGTCCCGATTACGGACAATTTGAGCATCTGGACTGGATCTATCTCGGAACTCTCAACACCGGATGATAACTTAATTGTGGGCAACTTATGATGAATTTGGGCTATGAGACATCGGTTGGCGGAACCATGTCATGATAGATAACTCTATAGTACAGACTTCATTTATTCCTTTGATGTAGGGAAAACAAAACCAGCTTTTACGCAAACAAAACTCGGATCTGAGCCACAAAGCCATGCTGCATATAGTATAGTTTATCATCTGTTTTCTCTTATTGTGATCTTGCGGTACATTCAATGTAATTGATTTACACGGCTGCAACGTATCATGTTGCAGGATTTTCTTCGACGAGTAAGAGTTACGATACAGGGTTACGGTCTACACTCAACCTGCCGATGGCGTTGATGGGACTCCACACCCGACTATTTGTTTCCGCTGTGACTTATGAGGTATATATCAGTTTTACGTTATTTATACATGTGATTGCACTTTGATATATACATTGATGTACTGTGTGTGCCAGCATACTGATCCGGGGATGGCACAGTAACACAGAGGCTTGACAGTTTGAGGTCGGGTCGCTACATAAGGCCTCCTTTTAATAGAGTACCGGACCAAAGCATTAACACATAGTGAATACATGAACTCCTCAAACTATGGTCATCACTGGGAGTGGTCCTGATTATTGTCACTTCAGGGTTACCGGATCATAACACACATAGTAGGTGACTATAGACTTGCAAGAGAGGATCAAGAACTCACATATATTCATGAAAACATAATAGGTTCAGATCTGAAATCATGGCACTCGGGCCCTAGTGACAAGCATTAAGCATAGCAAAGTCATAGCAACATCAATCTCAGAACATAGTGAATACTAGGGATCAAACCCTAACAAAACTAATTGGATTACATGATAAATCTCATCCAACCCATCACCGTCCAGCAAGCCTACGATGGAATTACTCACGCACGGCGTGAGCATCATGAAATTGGTGATGGAGGATGGTTGATGATGACGATGGCGACGGATTCCCCTCTCCGGAGCCCCGAACGGACTCCTGATCAGCCCTCCCGAGAGAGTTTAGGGCTTGGCGGCGGCTCCGTATTGTAAAACGCGATGAATCTTTCTCTCTGATTTTTTTCTCCCCAAACACGAATATATGGAGTTGGAGTTGAGGTTGGTGGAGCTCCAGGGGGCCCATGAGGCAGGCGGGCGTGCCCAGGTGGGCAGGCGCGCCCCCCACCCTCGTGGCAAGGGTGTGGCACCCCTGGCCTTGATTCTTTCGCCAATATTTTTTATTATTTCCAAAAATAATCTCCGTGGAGTTTCAGGTCATTCCGAGAAATTTTGTTTCTGCACATAAATAACACCATGGCAATTCTGCTGAAAACAGCATCAGTCCGGTTAGTTCCATTCAAATCATGCAAATTAGAGTCCAAAACAAGGGCAAAAGTGTTTGGAAAAGTAGATACGAAGGAGACGTATCACTGTGTAATCTAGATTATTAACTCTAGTGCAAGTGGGAGACTGAAGGAAATATGCCCCAGAGGCAATAATAAAGTTGTTATTTATATTTCCTTATATCATGATAAAGTTTTATTATTCATGCTAGAATTGTATTAACCGGAAACTTAGTACATGTGTGAATACATAGACAAACAGAGTGTCACTAGTATGCTTCTACTTGACTAGCTCGTTGAATCAAAGATGTTTAAGTTTCCTAGCCATAGACATGAGTTGTCATTTGATTAACGGGATCACAACATTAGAGAATGATGTGATTGACTTGACCCATTCCGTTAGCTTAGCACGATGATCGTTTAGTTTGTTGTTATTGCTTTCTTCATGACTTATACATGTTCCTATGACTATGAGATTATGCAACTCCTGAATACCGGAGGAACACTTAGTGTGCTATCAAACGTCATAACGTAACTGGGTGATTATAAAGATGCTCTACAGGTGTCTCCGATGGTGTTGTTGAGTTGGCAAAGATCGAGATTAGGATTTGTCACTTCGAGTATCGGAGAGGTATCTCTGGGCCCTCTCGGTAAAGCACATCAATGTAAGCCTTGCAAGCAATGTGACTAATGAGTTAGTTACGGGATGATGCATCACGGAACGAGTAAAGAGACTTGCCGGTAACGAGATTGAACTAGGTATTGAGATACCGCCAATCGAATCTCGGGCAAGTAACATACCGATGACAAATGGAACAACGTATGTTGTTATGCGGTTTGACCGATAAACATCTTCGTAGAATATGTAGGAACCAATATGAGCATCCAGGTTCCGCAATTGGTTATTGACGGAGATGAGTCTCGGTCATGTCTACATAGTTCTCAAACCCGTAGGGTCCGCACGCTTAACGTTCGGCGACGATCCGTATTATGAGTTTATGTGTTTTTATGTACCAAAGGTAGTTCGGAGTCCCGCACGTGATCACGAACATGACGAGGAGTCTCGAAATGGTCGAGACATGAAGATTGATATATTGGACGGCTCTGTTCGGACACCGGAAGTGTTCCGGGAGGTTTCGGATAAAACCGAAGTGCCGGAGGGTTACCGTAACCCCCACCCTCACCCCCCCCCACCCCCGGGAAGTTATTGGGACCTTAGTGGGATTTAGTGGAGAGAGATGGCAGCAGCGAGGAGGTGGCGCCCCCAAGGAGTCCGGGACTGACTAAGGGAGGGGCGACCCTCTTCCCTCTCCTCCCTCTCCTTCCTTCCCCCCTCCTAGTAGGACTAGGAAAGGAGGAATCCTACTCCTACTAGAAGGAGGATTCCTCCCCCCTTGGCGCACCCTCTAGGGCCGGTCGGCCTCCTCCTCCCCTGCTTTATATACGGGGGAGGGGGCACCCCATAGGCAGAATTTGATTGTTTAGCCGTGTGCGGTGCCCCCCTCCACAGATTTCCACCTCGGTCATACCTTTGTAGTGCTTAGGCGAAGCCCTGCATAGGTAACTTCATCATCCCCGTCATCACACTGTCGTGCTGACGAAGCTCTCCCTCGACACTCAGCTGGATCTAGAGTTCGTGGGACGTCACCGAGCTGAACGTGTGAAGATTGCGGAGGTGTTGTACTTTCGGTACTAGGATCGGTCACATCGTGAAGACGTACGACTACATCTACCGCGTTGTCATAGCGCTTCCGCTTTCGGTCTACGAGGGTACGTGGGCAACACTCTCCCCTCTCGTTGCTATGCATCACCTAGATGGATCTTGCGTGTGCGTAGGAATTTTTTTGAAATTTCTGTGTTCCCCAACAGTGAGCACTCATTAAAATATGACATGCTAAAAAGTTGATGTTGGACAAGGAAGAAAAAGTAATGGGTTATGTTTTCTCATATCTGAAATAAATTATATTGTCTTGGATCATCCAACATGTTGAGCTTGCCTTTCCCCCTCATGCTAGCCAAATTCTTTGCACCAAGTAGAGATACTACTTGTGCTTCCAAATATCCTTAAACCCAGTTTTGCCATGAGAATCCACCATATCTACCTATGGATTGAGTAAGATCCTTCAAGTAAGTTGTCATTGTTGCAAGCAATAAAAATTGCTCTCTAAATATGTATGATATATTAGTGTGGAGAAAATAAGCTTTATACGAGCTTGTGATATGGAAGAAATAAAAGCGACGGACTGCATAATGAAGGTCCCTATCACAAGTGGCAATATAAAGTGACGTTCTTTTGCATTAAGATTTTGTGCATCCAACCATAAAAGCACATGACAACCTCTGCTTCCCTCTGCAAAGGGCCTATCTTTTATTTTTGTCTTATACCTTATACAAGAGTCATGGTGATTTTCACCTTTCCTTTTTACACTTTATCCTTTGGCAAGCACTATGTGTTGGAAAGATCCTGATATATATATATCCAATTGGATGTGGGTTTTCATAAAGCATTATTGTTGACGTTACCCTTGAGGTAAAAGGTTGGGAGGCAAAACTATAAGACCCTATCTTTCTCTGTGTCCGATTAAAACTTCATACCCATAAGTATTGTGTGAGTGTTAGCAATTGTGAAAGACTAAATGATAGTTGAGTATGTGGACTTGCTGAAAAGCTCTTATATTGACTCTTTCCGATGTTATGATAAATTGCAATTGCTTCAATGACCGAGATTATAGTTTGTTAGTTTTCAATGAATTTTCTGATTCATACTTTACATTGTGAATAGATTGTTACTTCAGCATAAGAAATCATATGATGCTATTTTAAGAATGATCATGATGCCCTCATGTCCGTATATTATTTTATCGACACCTCTATCTCTAAACATGTGGACATATTTTTCGATATCGGCTTCCGCTTGAGAACAAGCGAGGTCTAAGCTTGGGGGAGTTGATACGTCCATTTTGCATCATTGTTTTATATCGATATTTATTGCATTATGGGCTGTTATTACACATTATGTCACAATACTTATGCATTTTCTCTCTTATTTTACAAGGTTTACATGAAGAGGGAGAATGCCGGCAGCTGGAATTTTGGGCTAGAAAAGGAGCAAATATTAAAGACCTATTTTGCACAACTCCAAAAGTCCTAAAACTCCATGAAAGTAAGTTTTGGGATATATTAAAAATATTGGGCGAAGAAAGCACCAAAGGGGGGCCACACCCTGTCCACGAGGGTGGAGGGCGCGCCCCCTGCCTCGTGGGCCATCTGGAAGCCCCCCGATGCCCATCTTCTGGTATAAGGTGTCTTTCGCCCTAGAAAAAATCATAAGGAAGCTTTCGAGATGAAGCGCCACCGTCTCGAGGCGGAACCTGGGCAGAACCAATCTAGGGCTCCGGCGGAGCTGTTCTGTCGGGGAAACATCCCTCCGGGAGGGGCAAATCGTCACCATCGTCATCACCATCGATCCTCTCATTGGGAGGGGGTCAATCTCCATCAACATCTTCACCAGCACCATCTCCTCTCAAACCCTAGTTCATCTCTTGTATCTGATCTTTGTCTCAAAACCTCAGATTGGTACCTGTCGGTTGCTAGTAGTGTTGATTACTCCTTGTAGTTGATGCTAGTTGGTTTATTCGGTGGAAGATCATATGTTCAGATCCTTTATGCATATTATAACCCTCTGTTTATGAACATGAATATGATTTTTGAGTAGTTACGTTTGTTCCTGAGGACATGGGAGAAGTCTTGTTATAAGTAGTCATGTGAATTTGGTATTCGTTCGATATTTTGATGAGATGTATGTTGTCTTTCCTCTAGTGGTGTTATGTGAACGTCGACTACATGACTCTTCACCATTATTTAGGCCTAGGGGAAGGCATTGGGAAGTAATAAGTAGATGATGGGTTGCTAGAGTGACAGAAGCTTAAATCCTAGTTTATGCGTTGCTTCGTAAGGGGCTGATTTGGATCCACATGTTTCATGCTATGGTTAGGTTTACCTTAATTCTTCTTTCATAGTTGCGGATGCTTGCGATAGGGGTTAATCATAAGTGGGATGCTTGTCCAAGGAAGGGCAGTACCCAAGCACCGGTCCACCCACATATCAAATTATCAAAGTAACTAACGCGAATCATATGAGCATGATGAAAACTAGCTTGACAATAATTCCCAAGTGTCCTCGGGAGCGCTTTCGTTTATATAAGAGTTTGTCCAGGCTTGTCCTTTGCTACAAAAAGGATTGGGCCACCTTGCTGCACCTTGTTTACTCTTGTTACTTGTTACCCGTTACGAATTACCTTATCATAAAACTATCTGTTACCGATAATTTCAGTGCTCGCAGAGAATACCTTACTGAAAACCGCTTGTCATTTCCTTCTACTCCTCGTTGGGTTCGACACTCTTACTTATCGAAAGGATTACGATATATCCCCTATACTTGTGGGTCATCACTACCGTCCACTTAGAGTGGTACTACCACTAGAACTCGTAGTTACAGGGGAAACACGGTAGTGGAGCAGCGGTACCGCAATACGCGGTACTACCGCCCAACTATCGTCAACCGATGAGACAAAATAGACAACAAAAGATTTTGGCTAAGCGGAAGTGCGGACGGTCGTCGAACATGGAAGTACTGCATTAAGTGGTACTACCGTCGGGACAGGGGCGGTACTACCGCATCAGCGGTACTACCTACGCCCTACTACTGCCCAACTTCCACGCTTGCGAACAAGTCCGCGCTAGCCAAATCTAGATGGTACTGCCCGCAGACTGGACTGTGGAAGTACCGCTCAAGCAGTACTACCGCTGCCTAGGGCGGTACTACCGATAGGGTGCTTCAAAATAGCCCAAGCAGAACAGATGGATGCAAGAAGACCAAAACGGTCATAACTTCTGCAAATGAACTCTGATTCTGACGAACTCAAGCTTGATGACAATCTTCAAATGTGGTAAGAGAAATACGCCTATGATATAGGGATGTGAACCCTCCATCGGTGAAGAATCAGCAAAAACTCCGACATAAAAAACGCAATAGATGATACATATGAAATCCGTTTTTGATGAACTCGAGCTTGTCATGAAGATGACCACAAGCTCCAAATCTCATAGAGAAAATCCAAACAAGAACCAAGAAAGGTGATGCCAATGATGCAATGGTTTAATCTCTCTATGAACGATACGATCAAGCTACACACTCGAGAGTCCTCCTTGATAGTACGGCAATCAATCATATAACCCGGTCTCCCAACTAACACCATGAGACCGGTAAAATTGAAAACTATCAAGGACAAACCTTTTCCTTTCGCATAATTCACTTGAGCTAGATGATGACGATCTTGACCTTCTCAAGTTGGACCACCTTTCTTAATTACGCACGCTCGGTGAATTGCTCCCCCATAGTCCACTATTGGTGAGTCACTCTTCGGAACATCTTCACAAGCCCATTGTCACCACAATGGACGAAAGCTTTAAGCACGCGATATCTTCGTGATGCTCCACTTGAACTTGCACACCGCAACCTTGATGACAATCACCACTTGATGTCATACTCCACGGGTTATATGATATCTTCCTTTTGATGCGCGCCCATGAAAACATACCTAACCCCCCAAGGAAATCTCACATAGACCATGGGTTAGTACACAAAGTGTAATGGACAATGCTTACCATACCATGGGATCACTTGATCCCATTCGTTACAACTTCTACACTTTGTGTGTTTATCAACTTGATTCACTCTTTGACTTAGTATTGATCAACCATGTATCTTATCTTCTTATAACCTTGAAACCAACAAATGGTCTTCAAGCAAAGCCTATGGACAAACCCTTCAAATATAACTCAAGGCAATCATTAGCCCATAGGAATTGTCCTCATTTACCAAAACCAAACATGGGACACCATGCTCTTTCAATCGAGGAATCAACATCTATGTTTGGTTTCTTCTTCTGAACCATATTTAGAGCTTCATGGTGTCTGCTAAGAGTACATTTTCTGTTTAGCTATGCTGAGATGGATGGTCATTTATTCTCAAAGGTAAATTATTCAAAAGAATGTCACTTGCACTTACATCCCTATTTCCCTCTCCATGTATTGGCACCTGTATTGGATTCGATTCATTGAGAAATATAGCATGGCATGAGGCTACTAAGCCTCCATGGTAATGGTATGAATATACAACCTTCTATAAATATCTACCTTTGGTATTAATAATATTTTTAGGGTTGGTGTTGCAAGTATCCAAGTTAATATGTCTGATCAAGAGCAACATAATCCATAACCCTGGGGTCAGCCGGCTATGCCTGCAGTTTTTATTTGGCTTCTACTTGAGAAGTTCATAAATAGACCAATTATAGGCAACCATTCTTTCATATTTTGTTGCATCCATTACAAGGTTACTTGTTGTCATATCCAGCCAGTGGTCCCCAAAGATAATTATTTAGTTGCAAGAGTTATCTCGGGCCATTGACAAGTCTGCTTTAAAATACTTATGTTTCACTATTGTCATCTACGTCAGTAGTGAAATGCTTTATCTTTTGTCAGTTGCAGTCCTGCATAGTTGTGTGAACATTGGACAAAATTGGAGCCAAATTTAGAGTGCGAGCCTGTATGAACAATTATATATGGTAACCTGTAGATCCAAGTAAATCAGGTACAATCGTGTTATTAAGTTTGTTGGCTTCAATTATTTGGATTTTGTATGCATTCAGTCTCAGAGGAGCTTGTGTAATTTAGGCATGCTGACAAGTCTTCTCTAACTTAGTATTTCCTATTCAAATCATCATTTTGTTGAAGATTTAATAGTTATAACAAACAATCTCTTAGGTTGAATACATCAAATGATTCCTGGCAATCTTTTTACACATGTAGTGCAAATTATTTGTAATTATCTTTTATGATTAATGACTAATGATGCTAACCATTAAGTGTCTCTCTTGTTTTATTGTCTCTTTGCTTGCTTTGTCCTATTAGCCAGATCCTTATTCCTATGTTTGGCAATGAAATAATGCTACATTTAAGTGATTGTCCTGCTTTATTTATCTTCATTCCCCTTTGCCAACTTTGTCATATTAAGCATTTTTCTGATTCCACATGTATCATGATGTTTTTTTGTTGTTTGGGCAACTATATTGAAGGAATACTGTTACAAGATTGCATCATTCCTTAAACTTACATTGCTTTAGTTTTAAGCTTGCTCTCAACTTCTAAGTATCATCGTACTTCGTTTTGCTATGGGGAGTAAGTAGCTCCTTGCATTCCATCTCGGTTACTTTTTTGTCTATCTTTATACTTAATTCCTTGGATTAAAATCCCGGTCCTGATGTATGCTCAACTACCGTTTCATCCTTTCTACCTTTGATAAACATCAGGAATCTTACAGAAAAGTACCACCCCCTATCAAGACGAGGAAGATCAACTCTTCTGGCTTGAAGAAAATTAATTACCGTCAAGTGAAAGAAGAATATTTAACATGACTCCCGGCAAAGAAACCAGCCCCACAAAATAATTGTGCTCTCATCCGAAGAAGATGGCGATGACAAAGAATGCAAATCAAGAGCAAGTCATCCAAAATACCTCCAAACAGCAACCAACCACGAAGCTATACTCCTTATCTAGGTCTTTGAAGCTACAACTTAGCCAACAATGAGCATAAAGGAGCTCGACCTCAATACGATCACCACTCCTCTTACTTTAGAATAAAAAACAACACACTCAATGTCATCACCACCCTTCTCTCACTTTAGAATAAAAAACAATACACACGTACACACAGGCCCGCGCCTTCCGCCTGCTAGTAGATCAATAGATGACACACACTCTGAAAAATCGATACTAGCATAATGGCTTGTCTAAACCTACACTAATTATTGGTCAAAAATAACTAAACCTACACTAATCTATGGACTATGGATACTTCTTGTTGGACTTGAGCCTGCGTCCGCTTCTGCAAGGCCACGCCCGATGACAACGGAGGCAGCAGGCCGCCGCGTTCTTGCAGACGACGACAAGCGAGGGGGGAGGGTGGCTGGAGAGATTGAGGTGGCGTACCTAGATACACGCGCACCACGGTGACGTAGTCCTGGTTGGCGGTGCCGTCGTCCGGGTCAGGGAAACGATGGCAGTCTGCAGTGACGGAGCTAGCTTAGGATGACTGGGGGCAATGGAAAAATATGAACTCTTGGAGGGGTAAAAGTTTGTATTTTCTTCAGTCTATGCAGCTATAGAAAAAAATCCCAAGACTGGGAGGCAATGCCCCACCCCCCCTGGTCTCAACATAACTCCGCCACTGGTAGTCTGCTAGTAAAGCGGAGTGTAGTAGGTGACGGCCGTAAACCCCACGAGCACGGCTCGTCCGCTGACCCATCCTAGCTGCGCGAAGGTCCATGGGATCGCAAGCACCGTCGACTGATCAAAACGGTAAGGATATGAGCAGTCGCCATGGACATCCCGTCGTATGTCTTCTTGCGCTCCACGTACATCACTCTCGACGCCCCTATCCCTTCCTTCCTTTCTTGCTGCGTGGATGTGTGTTGTTCTAGTTCTACGGCTTGCTGGTCGGCGGGAGACGGGGAGGTTTTAAAGAGGAAGGCACGAGCACAAACAGCTGATCATTAGAAATTAATAAAGAAATAGATTTTAACACATCATCGCATAAATGGTAACAACGCCCGACCTACTAATATGGTAGTTATTCGCTGATGCCCTTTGTCATCGATCACATGTACGTACCACCTGTACCCATCCATATGACCAGCTGCCCCTTCTCCTCCTCCCAACCAACCCTAGCCGCCCTTCCTCCTCCTCCCCCCTCCTCCCTAGCCACCCATCCTCATCTTCCCTTCCTCGCCGCCCCTCCTCCTCTTCACTCCCAACCCTAGCCGCCCCTCCTCCTCCTCCCCCTCCTCCCTAGCCGCCCCTCCTCCTCTTCCCTTCCAGCCGCCCCTCCTCCTCCTCCCTTCCAACCCTAGCCACCCCTCCTCCTCCCTCCCAACCCTAGCCACCCCTCCTCCTTCCCCCCTCCCCCCTAGCCGCCCCTCCTCCTCTTCCCTTCCTCGCCGCCCCTCCTCCTCTTCCCTTCTTTGCCGCCGCCTGAGGCAGCCGTCGAGCAAGCCCGGGACGCCAAGGATGCTGGTGGCGGGGCCTCGGTTGCCCTGCCTCTGCGTGGGGAACCCCGGATCTGGAGCAGTGGCTCCATTAGCAAGGCACAGCCGGCTAGCAGCCATGCGGGCGGTGGATCTGGCGTCCCGGCCGCGCGGGCGGCGGGATCCGGTGGTCGTTGGCGACCGGCGGCGGTTTCTACGGTGGCCGGTGCCCATGATCTGGCGCCTCCCCTCCTCCCCTGTTCGGTGTGCGGGCCAGCCTCGTCGAGTCGCGCTTCCTTGGGTCGTCGGTTCTGTATAGGAGGCACTGCTGGTGGCGGGGATCTAGTTCGGGCGAAATCCCTGGTCGGCCATGGCGGTCACAGTGACGGCGACGCCGAGGGCGCTGCCTCCTTGAGGCGCGGTGTGGACTGATCCCCACACTTCCCCTTCCCCTAGGTCTCCAGGGCGAAAGCCCTAACTTTGTTGGTTGGTGACGGCGCTCACGGCGCCGTTCCCTTCTTGAAGGCGCCGCTTTGGGAACCTTGGGGCTGGGTGGCGCTTGTGGGTGGTGGGCGACTGTGACGCCCTCGATTCAATCGTACACTAATCATACACGCAAATGTGTACGATCAAGATGAAGGACTCACGGGAAGATATCACAACACAACTCTGGACACAAATTAAAATAATACAAGCTTTATATTACAAGCCATGGGCCTCAAGGGCTCGAATACATAAGCTCAAAAACACAAGAGTCAGCGGAAGCAACAATATCTGAGTACAGACATGAGTTAGACAAGTTTGCCTTAAGAAGGCTAGCACAAAAGTAACAACGATCGAAAAGGCAAGGCCTCCTGCCTGGGAGCCTCCTAACTACTCCTCGTCGTCAGCAGCCTCCACGTAGTAGTAGGCACCCTCAGTGTAGTAGCAGTTGTTGTCAAAGGTGGCGTCTGGACCTAGGCTCCACCATCTGGTTGCGACATCCGAGAAGAATGGAAAAGGGGGAAAAGGGGGAGCAAAGCAACCGTGAGTACTCATCCAAAGTACTCGCAAGCAAGGATCTATACTACATATGCATCGGTGTCAATGAAAAGGGTAGTATATGTGGACTGAACTACAGAATGCCAGAAGAGAAGGGGAAGGCCTAGACTATCAAAGACTAGCATCTTCTGGAAACCACCATCTTGCAGCAACAGGAGGGAGTAGAGTAGCATAAAGTAAAGTAGTAGAAGTGTTATCAATCTCGGCCAGAGATCCTTTCTCGACTCCCTGCGAGAAAGCAATCCCAGAGCCATACTATCCATTTATCACCTCATATCCAAGTCTCATCTCAAGTATCCAGTTCTAGTTGTATCGATCGGGATACAACTCCAAGTGTCTGTTACCATAGGACAGGCTATCGATAGATGTTTTCTTCCCTGCAGGGGTGCACCAACTTACCCACCATGCTTGATTAACTACGGCCGAACACACTTACCTGGGTCATGCCTGGCCTCGGCCAAACAATACGCCGCAACCCGACCTAGGCTTAATAGAGAGGCCAGCACGCCGGACTAAACCTATGCCCCCAGGGGTCATGGGCCATCGCCCCGGGAAATCCTGCATGTTGCGTGGGCGGCCGGTGAGCAGACCTAGCCACCTCCTTCAACAAGGCAGGTGCTTACGCAGTCCAACCCGCTAGCGCCGCTACCACCGACGCGTCTATTAAGCTTCGGCTGATGCATACGACGATAACGCCCATACTATGCCCACGTGATGGTTAGTGCTATCGTGACGAGGCCCTCGGATCAAATATCCAAATCGAGTGGATTAGGAACAGCGCGGTAACAAGCGAGACTCATGAAAGATGTGACCTCGTTGCCCGCCTCGAGGACTTGCGGCAAGGGCTAGGAATGCCCGCCACGCCTCGTAATTATCTCGCGGGCACCCTCCAGGTCAACCCGACTCCTCAGCACTCGCAAATATGCTCGTGCGGGTACCCCTCGTGGCTGACCCGTCTTTAGTAATAGGATTCAGTGTAAAATCATAGTAACAATAGTAACCGTGGGTCCAAACATCAAGGGGAAAACCCGAGGAATCACCCCCAGTGAATTCCACTTGAGTGGTTGCACGATAGAGTCGATCGAAGTGGTTAATATGAATCACCCCGATGACCACGAATCAATAGCTACACTACAGGTTAACATCGAAGTGTTGTACAGGTATCACCTCGGCACTCGATAGTAACCCGAAGAGTGTCGAGCAACTAAGGGGAAAGTGATGTGCGGTGCCGGGGCCTGGTCTTCGATCCCGTTGATCGGGTCTTCAATGATGAAGCAAGGGCAACAAGGACAAGGTGGGGGTCACTGATGGATCACTAACCAACCTATACTAAGCAGTTTAGGATAAGCAGGTAGGTAACAATGAGCAGGTTACAAAAGTAGGCTATGCATCAGAATAGGAGCAAACAATAACAGTAGCAAAATCTAATGCAAGCATGATAGAATGGAATGCGCGATATCGGGATGATCAAAAGGGGGCTTGCCGGGTTGCTCGGACAAGAAGGAGGGGTCGTTGGTGATGTAGTCGATCACAGGGGCATCGGCAGCTGCCACGGGGTCTACCGAAGAGAAGGGGGGGGAGAAACAGTAAATACATATCAAGCAAGTGCATAATAGGACAATAGGCATAGCTAGACGTGTTCTAACACGATCCTAGACGTTATAGGTGAAGGGGGAATTCAACCGGGAAGGTATTCCCGGTTCCGGACCTGTGTCAGACAGATGGCAGGAGGGGGAATGTTCCATGTTCAGCATTCTAGGGGCATTGACAGATGAACAGACAACGTATTAGGATTCGTCACGTTTTTCTGAGCAACTTTCATGTAGAAAACATTTCCATCCGAGTTATGGTTTATTTTCTATTAATTTTCAAAGATTTAAAGCTTTTCTGAAATTAACAAATTTAAACTAATTCAGAAAAAGAGTTTATTGCATCAGCATGACATCAGCATGAGGTCAGCAGTCAACCCAGCTAACTCAGGTCAAACCTGATAGCTGGGTCCCACGTGTCATACACAGTGGGTTAACTAGAGAGTTAAATTCAACTAATTAGGTCAATTAGCAGATGGGCCCCATCTGTCAGCCACCAAAGTAAACAGCAGATTAGTTTAAAATTAAATTAGTTTAACTAATCATGGGGGACCACATGTCATAGGCAGTAGTTTCAACTAGTGGTTCATTTAAACAGTGGGTTAATTAAGTAGTGGGGGCCATATCTGATGTCTACTACGCAACCTTCTTCTTGTAGACGTTGTTGGGCCTGCAAGTGCACAGGTTTGTAGGACAGTAGCAAATTTCCCTCAAGTGGATGACCTAAGGTTTATCAATCCGTGGGAGGCGTAGGATGAAGATGGTCTCTCTCAAGCAACCCTGCAACCAAATAGCAAAGAGTCTCTTGTGTCCCCAACACACCCAATACAATGGTAAATTGTATAGGTGCACTAGTTCGGTGAAGAGATGGTGATACAAGTGCAATATGGATGGTAGATATAGGTTTTTGTAATCTGAAAAGATAAAAACAGCAAGGTAACTAATGGTAAAAGTGAGCGTAAACGGTATTGCAATGATAGGAATCAAGGCCTAGGGTTCATACTTTCACTAGTGCAAGTTCTCTCAACAATAATAACATAATTGGATCATATAACTATCCCTCAACATGCAACAAAGAGTCACTCCAAAGTCACTAATAGTGGAGAACAAACGAAGAGATTATGGTAGGGAACGAAACCACCTCAAAGTTATTCTTTCCAATCAATCTGTTGGGCTATTCCTATAAGTGTCACAAACAGCCCTAGAGTTCGTACTAGAATAACACCTTAAGATACAAATCAACCAAAACCCTAATGTCACCTAGATACTCCATTGTCACCTCAAGTATCCGTGGGTATGATTATACGATATGCATCACACAATCTCAATTCATCTAATCAAACCAATACATAGAACCTCAAAGAGTGCCCCAAAGTTTCTACCGGAGAATCACGACGAAAACGCAAAGCCAACCCCTATGCATAGGTTCATGGGCGGAACCCGCAAGTTGATCACCAAAACATACATCAAGTGAATCACGTGATATCCCATTGTCACCACAGATACGCACGGAAAGACATACATCAAGTGTTCTCAAATCTTTAAAGACTCAATCCGATAAGATTACTTCAAGGGGGAAACTCAATCCATTACAAGAGAGAAGAGGGGGAGAAGAAACATAAGATCCAACTATAATAGCAAAGCTCGCGATACATCAAGATCGTGCCAAATCAAGAACACGAGAGAGAGAGATCAAACACATAGCTACTGGTACATACCCTCAGCCCCGAGGGTAAACTACTCCCTCCTCGTCATGGAGAGCGCCGGATGATGAAGATGGCCACGGTGAGGGTTCCCCCCGGCAGGTGCCGAACAGGTCCCGATTGGTTTTGGTGGCTACAGAGAGGCTTGCGGCAGCGAACTCCCGATCTATTCTCTGCTCGAAGTTTTACGACACGTAGGTATATATGGGTGAAAGGAGTACGCCGTTGGACGAAGGGGGGCCCGAGGCAGGGGCGCGCCACACCTCGTGAGCACCTCCTTCTTTCCCGACGCACTCCAGTCCATCGGGTGGCTTTCCTTCCAAAAATAACTTCTCCAGCTTGATTTGGTTCCGCTTTTGACTCGCTTGATATTCCTTTTCTTCAAACTTTGAAATATGCATAAAACAAAAATCTGGGCCGGGCCTCCTGTTAATAGGTTAGTCCCAAAATAATATAAAAGTGGATAATAAAGCCCAATATTGCCCAAAACAGTAGATAATATAGCATGGAGCAATCAAAAATTATAGATACGTTGGAGACGTATCAATATCTCAGGGACAATTTAACATTTTAAACCGTAGCCATTTTGGCCTAACTAATATGATTAGTGGGGGGTAGGCCCAAGTTGATTTACTGGTCGGCCGGCCCCACATGTCATAGGGCCAGCCCGGCCTCTCTGGCAGGGCATGCACGGGCACCGGGCGCCGGCGGCCAGGGCCAATAGCGGCCAGCAGCGGGCGTGCGAGGGTCGTGGACGGCCAAGTATGAGCGAGCACAGGCACGCATGGGTGCAAGAAGGCAACTGTAGACGCATCAAACAACAACGACGGCGGTCGAAGCAACAAGCAGCAGCAGCGGATCCTAGAGCAGCCAGAAGCGGCCGCGGACATACGCGGGCATAGCGAGGCGGCTCTCAAAGAGGTGGCACGCGCAGGAGCGAGCTCTGGGCGCGGCCAAGGAGTGGGTTGAGCGCAGCTCTGGGCAAGACGACGGGTGGCGGCCTACGGCGTCAATTTGAAAAAAAAAGGGGGGAGAGGGGAATCGTTGCGGTTGCTCACATGGAGCGCAGGGGCGAGCTCGGAGCGTGTCGGGGAAGCGCTCGGGGAGGCCGGCGGCGCCATAGCGGCGAGCAGCAGGTGGATACGAGGCGGAGGACGAGCGGCTCGGCAGCCGCGGTGGTGCCAAGGCATTGGCGTGCGCCTGCAACATGGAGTGCAGCGGTGCTGAAGGAGCACGAGGGGAAGGGAGGTTGGGCGTCAAGGACGGGCGCTCGTGCCAGGGAGCCCGCCATCCGGAGTGGCGGCATGGCGTGGTCGGGGGAATCGCCCCTCGATCCAGAAACAATGGGGGGAGAGGGAGGAGGAGTGGGGAGTGGGGAACGAGGGGAGTGGGGGTCGGTCGTCTAGGGTTAGGTCGGGCGTGGCCTAATAGTCCAGGGAGTGTGTCTGGGCCGGCCAGTTGGCTAGCTGGGCCAGTTGGTCCAGCGTGGGGGGTGTTTCTTTTCCCTTTCTCACATTTTATTTCTGTTTTCAATTTTAGCTATTGTTTTCTATTAAGCTGCAAAACTAAATGAGTTTTGTTAGATATGAGACTTGTCACATAAATCAAGCACATTATTTATAGGAGTCACAAAAAGTTTGAGGCCAAAAGGAGTTGTCTAACCATTTTTTTAAAAATTGAAAAGGCCAATTTTAAATGCTGCTGGACCATTAATTAATTTCTAGGGGCACTTTGGGAATCCAAAAGAGGTTGTTTCCAACATGACAAATATCCAGGGATTATTTGCCACACCTTGAACATTTTTACTTTGAAGTTTGACAAATTTGAAATTTGACTTTACATTTGAATTTGAAAATGAATCATGATTTGGATCAAGTGAGGATTAGCAACAGTAAGAGTGATGACCTGGCATCATTAGCAGGAGGTTACTATAGCTTAATTATCCGGGCGTCGCAATTCTCCTCCACTACAAGAAATCTCGTCCCGAAATTTAAGGGGTGGAGTATGGGGGAAAGACACGGGAAGGACGGAGCTCAACACAAGATAGGTAACTGGGGGCTCTCTCAGTGAACGTGGCATAGAGGCATCTCTCGAGTTAAAATTCAAGAAAAGTCATCGAGAGCAAGGGAAGAAGGTGCGATAAGAAGCTTCAACCGGGTAGGCAATCGTTCGTTGCCTGAAACAGAGGGTGAAAGGGGGTTCAGAGCAATGGGAATAAGTATTGCGTCTGATAGCAGAATAGATGACTAGGAAGGTGGCTCGTGATTTTCATACAAGGCAAGCGGGAGGAATAACTTTAGAAACAGGGGTGTACAAGAGAGTCGGTTTCGATCCTGTGGAACTGTGGATTATGGGCCCACCATGCGGGTTAACAGCTGAAAGGGGGCCGATAGAAAGGCATGTCAGATGATAGACTGTCAGTTATGTTGCCAACAACGTTGGTACCAAGGGCGAGGGACGAAGAGAACCATTCTCCTGCTTGTTGAACGAGGCGGACCAATAGGCAAAGTTCTCGTCCATCGGTGGTTACCGGAATATCGTCCATAATAGGAATAGGGTCTTACTGACAGTTTGTACACCGAGGTGTTTACATAGGCAGGGAAATATTACTGCTTATATCATATAGATCACAAGAAAGATTATACAAAACAATGGAAAGAAAAAATGTGATTCTGGATTAAACACTCCAATGGAAAGGAAAATGTGTTTAAACACAAGTATTAGGAGTATATCCTTCAGAAGAACAAGTAGAGCAGGATATACCTGACATGACAGCAAGTAGATATGCAAGAAGGTTGTCAATGTTAACACAAATCATCGAGAGGGCAAGGACGGTATTTATCATCACAAATTCGATTCATAACCTGGAAGAGCTCAGAATGTTGATGATGATCATGACACATTTGTCGAGAGATTTCATGAAGATGTAATTGATCGGCGATGACATCAAGTCAAAGGAATGATGAAGCGAAAGCTTATTGGAACCACGGGTATGACACATACTTGAAATCAAGCTTGTTGTTCAAGGAACCAAGCGGTCAGCTTGGTAAGCTACCTACGAAAACTTGCAAGCTTGCTGTTCAAGGAAAAATGATATGACGAGGAAGATCGACGTAAGCTTAGCTCATTGTCGAAAACTTTGCTCCGGGAAGAAGGACCAGGTAGCACAGTTAAAAAGTTGCACGATAATGATATAGCCAATCAGGCTAGGAATGACTTGAAGGATTAATAAACTCATAAGCAACAAAGATTATTTAGAGTTATTGAATCGGAGTGCGAAAGTGATTCACTTATCAGTGTTCTCGGTTGACGACAACCCAGAACCCAGGAAAATTGGAATCAGTGAGAAATAACAGTTGATGAAGAACCCATAAGAAGTCATGCAGTTCAGTGATATTCTTGAGATACCAGAGTGTAATACTCGACGGTAGATCAAAGTAAAGGTTGGACAGGTGCAATGATCTGTAGAAGACAAGTACTTCAACTTGTCCGAGAAATGGTATTTAAAAGGAGAACATGGCCAGAACCACGATTGCAAAATGCCAGATCCCGGATATAAGATAAACTTATACCAAGGGAATATTTAATTGAAGAGAATCTTTAATGATACGATCTACATCGTGTCCATGGGCATGAACACAAAGTTCAAGGTCGACTCCCACTTCTCCAATGCATAACCTTTCATTCACTTCTCATTTTCGAAGAAGTTGTAGTGTTGAAATTTTATCTGGCGAAGCACCAGAAGAGTATGACTCGTGAAAACTTTCGGGTTCACACGGTCTAGAGAAGGCATATGTTCAGCCCATAGGGACTTCTTAGCAACATATACCCGAAGTTTCAAGAGTAAAAATCACCAGCTCGAAAACAGAGCATGGTTGGCCAAATCAGAGAATAGGATTTACCAATGGTATTATGTATCAGTGAAAAGAACTTCTCGAGGTTTTCATATACGAAGGACACTGTCGGATGATAATTCAATGAAGGATCTGATGGTCCATAACGGAGCTGATGTGAGCATCGACGCACAACTAGAGGAAGAAACAATGCAAGGGCATTGGATTATAGGAACAACTGACTAATTTAAAGCTCAAATGTAAAGGAATTATGATTTCAAATTCACGGGATCGGAAGAAAAGGCTCTGATCAAAAGATAATTGAGTTGGATCGATACAGATCGACAATCAAACAAGGTTTGATTTGACAAGAACAAGCTCATGTTTGGAGTGACGTCTAAGCCAGAAGGATGAATGCTAGGATCTGATTGAGGATTACGAGCATTCCGACATATTTGATCAAGGGACTCGAAACGATAGTGACAGAGGATGTCAATGAAGATTACTAGAAATATGGAATTAACCATAAGGCAAGCAAACAAGAATTTCAACAACAATAGGCTGCTGAGGATTTCGGAAGATTGAATGGTATTTTGAAGACTTTTGTGAAATACATTAATCAACTAGGGATAGGAGGATACTCGATAAGTGCGAGAAATTATCTGTACGGGTATTCAGGTGGCAAAGAACTGCAAGGCAGTAGGCACAAAGTATTCTCAAAACAATAGGGAGAAGTTCCGGGTATCTTGTAGTAGCAAGAGCAATTGGGGACGAATGTAAGAATGGCAAGTGTATGTAGTAATCCATAGGGGTTGATGGTGGAAGGGAATTGCAACGGCAAAGGGCACAAGGGTGTCGGGAAAACATTAAAGAGTATCTTCAGAATCTTCTGGTGCACCAAGCGACCATCTGTAATAAGGGGCTCTCCGGGAGGAAGTAGTTACGAGATCCTAATGTTAGAGTTAGCAAAATCGTTTGACCCGAATGGAAGAGAAATCAGTCCCAGAGTATAGACGAGGAATAAAAGATCCTAATACCACCCAATGGCGACGTGGGCCCGTAAGACACACAGCCAATGTTAGTAAAAGTTTTTTAGTGACTAGACTCAACTTCGGCCAAGTAGTTGGAAAGGGAGCTACCTACAGCAATGGCTCGATACCAACTTGTGACGCCTCGATTCAACAGACACTAATCATACACACAAATGTGTACGATCAAGATCAAGGACTCACGGAAGATATCACAACACAACTCTAGACACAAATTAAAATAATACAAGCTTTATATTACAAGCCATGGACCTCGAGGGCTCGAATACATAAGCTCGAAAACACAAGAGTCAGCGGAAGCAACAATATCTGAGTACAGACATGAGTTAGACAAATTTGCCTTAAGAAGGCTAGCACAAAAGTAACAACGATCAAAAAGGCAAGGCCTCCTGCCTGGGAGCCTCCTAACTACTCCTGGTCGTCGGCGGCCTCCACGTAGTAGTAGGCACCCTCAGTGTAGTTGCAGTTGTTTTCGAAGGTGGCGTCTGGATAATGGGCTCCACCATCTGGTTGCAACATCCGAGAAGAATGGAGAAGGGGGGAAAAGGGGAGCAAAGCAACTATGAGTACTCATCCAAAGTAGTCGCAAGCAAGGATCTACACTACATATGCATCGGTGTCAATGGAAAGGGTAGTATATGTGGACTGAACTGCAGAATGACAGAAGAGAAGGGGAAGGCCTAGCCTATCGAAGACTAGCATCTTCTGGAAACCACCATCTTGCAGCAACAGGAGGGAGTAGAGTAGCATAAAGTAAAGTAGTAGAAGTGTTATCAACCTCGGCCAGAGATCCTTTCTCGACTCCCTGCGAGAAAGCAATCCCAGAGCCATACTATCCATTTATCACCTCATATCCAAGTCTCATCTCAAGTATCCAGTTCTAGTTGTATCGATTGGGATACAACTCCAAGTATCCGTTACCGTAGGACAGGCTATCGATAGATGGTTTCTTCCCTACAGGGGTGCACCAACTTACCCACCACGCTCGATTAACTCCGGCTGGACACACTTTCCTATGTCATGCCCGGCCTCGGCCAAACAATACGCCACAACCCAACCTAGGCTTAATAGAGAGGCCAGCACGCCGGACTAAACCTATGCCCCCATGGGTCATGGGCCATCGCCCCGGGAACTCCTGCACGTTGCGTGGGCGACCGATGAGCAGACCTAGCTACCTCCTTCAACAAGGCAGGTGCTTACGCAGTCCAACCCGGCGCGCGCCACTCAGTCGCTGACGTCTATTAAGCTTCGGCTCATGCATAAGATGCAGAACGCCCATACTATGCCCACGTGATGGTTAGTGCAATCAGGCCAGAGGCCCCTCGGATCAAATATCCAAATCGTAGTGGATTAGGAACGCGCAGTAATAAGCAGAGACTCACGAAAGATGTGACCCTGTTGCCCCGTCTCGAGGACTTGCGGCAGGGCTAGGAATGCCCGGCCACTCCTCGTAATTATCTTATGGCACCCTCCGTGTCAACCCGACCTCATCACTGCAAATATGCTCGCTGGTACCCTCGTGGCCCACCCGTCTTTAGTAACAGGGTTCAGTGTAAAATCATAGTAACCATAGTAACCGTGTGTCCAAACATCAAGGGGAAAACCCGAGGAATCACCCGCGGTGAATTCCACTCGATGTAATCATCAAGGTGAACGTAAGAGGAACCACCCCCGAGGTTCACACTTGATGGGTTGCACGACAGAGTCGTGTCGGAAGTGGTTAAGGCAGAATCAGCCCCGATGACCACGACCGAATAGCTACACTACAGGGTTAACATCAGAAATGCTGTAGAGGTCTCACCCTCGGCACTCGATAGTAACCTAGTAGTGTCGAGCAACTAAGGGGAAAGTGATGTGCGGTGCCGGGGCCTGGTCTTCGATCCCGTTGATCGGGTCTTCAATGATGAAGCAGGGGCAACAAGGACAAGGTGGGGGGTCACTGATGGAGCACTAACCAACCTATACTAGCAGTTTAGGATAAGCAGGTAGGTAACAATGAGCAGGTTACAAAAGCAGGCTATGCATCAGAATAGGAGCAAACAATAACGGTAGCAATCTAATGCAAGCATGATAGAATGGAATGGGCGATATCGGGATGATCAAAGGGGGGCTTGCCTGGTTGCTCAGACAAGGAGGGGTCGTTGGTGACGTAGTCGATCACAGCGGCATCGGCAGCCGCCACGGGGTCTACCGAAGAGAAAAGGGGGGAGAAACAGTAAATACATAGAAAGCAAGTGCATAACAGGACAACAGGCATAGCTAGACGTGTTCTAACGCGGTCCTAGACGTTATAGGTGAAGGGGGAATTCAACCGGGAAGGTATTCCCGGTTCCGGACCTGTGTCAGACAGATGACCGGAGGGGGAATGTTCCATGTTCAGCATGCTAGGGGCATGTGACAGATGAACGGACCACGTATTCGGATTCGTCACGTTTTTCTGAGCAACTTCCATATAGAAAACATTTCCATCCGAGTTACGGTTTATTTTCTTCAAAGATTTAAAGCTTTTCTGAAATTAACAGATTTAAACTAATTCAAAAAAAGAGTTTATTGCATCAGCATGACATCAAGATGAGGTCAAGAATAACCCAGCTAACCTGTGTCAAACTCGATAGCTGGGTCCCACGTGTCATACACAGTGGGTTAACCAGAGAGTTAAATTCAACTAATTAGGTCCATTAACAGATGGGCCCCATCTATCAGCCACCAAAGTAAATAGCAGATTAGTTTAAAATTAAATTAGTTTAATTAATCATGGGGGACCACATGTCGTAGACAATAGTTTTAACTAGTGGTTTATTTTAAACAGAGGGTTAATTAAGTAGTGGGGGCCATATCTCAGGGACAATTTAACTTTTTAAATCGTAGCCATTTTGGCCTAACTAAGAGCATTACTAGTAGAACCCTCAAACCCTCAAATCCTTAAAGCAGTTTTAAGGGTTGAGAAGTGCCACTTTTTGACACTTTTAAGGGTTGAAAAACAGGGGCAAATACTAGAACCCTCAAACCCAACCCTTAAACTGCTTTAAGGATTATATTTGAGGGTTCTAGTATTTGCCTTGACCCCAACCTTTAAATCTATCATTTAACATCTCACAATTTATGACAACAAGAACACAATCAACTTCCAAACAAACTACCAAATGACAATCATTGATGCATGGTTTAATAGTTTACGTCACAAAATCATCGTCTTCCTCCTCTCATCGGCACCATCACCAAAATTTTCACCTCGGCGCCATCTCCTAGACCACAAGCGGGCTCCATCAAGCATCTCCATCGGCACCGGTGGAGTCGTACACACCGCCATCACCACAACTACTCATTGGAGTGTCACCTCAAAAAGTAGAGGACGCAACACGGAACATCCTCTTCCTCTCCGCGATGTCCTCCTTGTAGTCCTTCCACCATTGCTATTGGTCTTGATCCATGTCCTTCTTGGACATCATCATGTGCTCTTTCTCTTCCACCATGAGTTCTTTCCATACCTTTGCCTCTTTGAGCTTGATCATCCTCTCCTCCAACTCGGCCTTGCGCTTTGCTTCTTCACGCTTTGCTTCAACTTGTGCAAGCTTGACCTCTTTCTTCTTCTCGGTGATAAGAAGCTTCATCTCCAATGTCTTCGTTGTCAATTCCTCTCTTGCCTTCATCATGTGGTCCATCTTCTCCCTTAGGCTTGATGCCTCTTCTTCCATCTTCACCCTTAGCTTTCCCTTCTTGTTTCCCTCGGGCTTGCCCAAGTTCCTCTCCTCCTCATCTTCACTATCGTCCATCCTTAGCATTGCCGACTTCTTGGGTGCGGTCTCTTGATCCCTCAACTTCCACTTGTCAAAGGTTTGAAGAATTGACCAAACGTGCTTAAATGGGAATGGCTTGCCCTTGGAAGCGGCCATCTCCTTGTACCTCAAGCCAGCAATTGTCTCCTATCAACCACCCATAAATCACATAAGAACCCACCAATAGCATAGTGCACACACATAATCAAAAAAGTGAAGAAATATGTACTCACATAGTCACTCTCCACGGTTCCACTAGGTGGTGCATCCCTCACTTGGTCCATGGCCGCACTCCAACGAGAACAAGCGGGCTTGATCGACTCCCACCGGCCTTGAAGCAACCGGAAAGTGCGATGGATGAACCCACTATTCTTCGGCTTGATCCTACAATAGACGTCCTCGATCCTTTGCCAATACAGTTTACCGGTTTGATCGGTGCCGGTGGTTGCATCCATTCCCACAGCTGCCCAAGCACGAACCAAGAGGACATCTTCCGCCTCGGTGTAGTTTGTCGACCGCGCGTGTGGGCGGGAAGCGGCGGTGAATGCCTCCACCCCTATCTCGGCCACCTCCTCCTCGTCATCCCCTTCATCCTCCTCATCTTCCTCCTTTTCCTCCAAGTCGTCACCAACCCTAAAGGGGTCTAGAGGCGGAGCTCCGAGGTCCACCTCCGCGTTTTGGAGGAGGTCCATGAACGAGGATGGGGTTGCCATTTCCTCGAACACCTCATGCGCGGCGGAAGGAGGTTCAGAGACGGTGGCGGGCGGGGCTGCGGCCACGGCGGCGGGCTTCTTTCGCGGCTTCTTCACGGCCGGGGACGAGCCGACGACCTTGGAGGAAGCCCCTCGAGGCTCACGGCCGCCTTCCGCCGACTCTTCTTGGGGGCGCGGCGGGCGTGGCGGGCGCCAGGCGGGACGGGGCCGGGAGGCGGGAGGAGGCGCTGCGAGGCCGCCGCCGCCGCTTGGCCCCGACAGGTCGCCGCCACCACGCCGGCCACGGTCGGGTGGGCGGGCGGGCGGTGTCGGGCGGGCGAGGCGACTGGTCAGCGAGGCTGCTGTGGCGGGCGCGACGGCGGCGGGGCCCTCCATGGCCGGCGCGGCAGGAGGCGGCGGGAGGAGGAGGCCGGGAGGAGGAGCAGTTGGCTCCCGCGCGAGCGAGGAGGAGGAGTGCGGGTTGGGGGGGGCGATTTTCCTCTCAACCCCTACTTCTACAGATTGTAAACTGGTTTGAGGGTTGGACCTCTAAATTTTTTTTACGGGTTTAAGGGTTTAGAGATTCGTCTACGGCGTTTTTTCCACGAAAACTGTAAAAAAAGTAGTTATTTTTAGGGGTTTGAGGGTTTGAGGGATCTACTAGTAATGCTGTAATATGATTAGTGGGGGGGGGGGGGTTAGGCCCAAGTTGATTTACTGGTCAGCCGGCCCCACATGTCATAGGGCCAGCCCGGCCTCTCTGGCAGGGCATGCACGGGCACCGGGCGCCGGCGGCCAGCGCCGGGAGCGCGAGGGTCGTGGACGGCCGAGTATGAGCGAGCACAGGTACGCACGGGTGCAAGCAGGCAACTGTAGACGCATCAAACAACAACGACGGCGGTCGAAGCAACAAGCAGCAGCAGCGGATCCTAGAGCGGCCAGAAGCGGCCGCGGACGTACACGGGGCATAGCCAGAGGCGGCCAGCGCAGGGCAGGGCACGCGCAGGAGCGAGCTCTGGGCGCGGCCAAGGAGTGTGTTGAGCGCAGCTCCGGGCAAGACGGCGGGTGGCGGCCTGCGGCGTCAATTCGAAAAAAAAGAGGGGAGAGGGGAATCGTTGCGGTTGCTCACATGGAGCGCAGGGGCGAGGTCGGAGCGTGTCGGGGAAGCGCTCGGGAGGCCGGCGGCGCCATGGCGGCGAGCAGCAGGTGGAGACGAGGCGGAGGACGAGCGGCTCGGGCGCCGCGGCGGTGCCAAGGCATTGGCGTGCGCCTGCAACATGGAGGGCGGCGGTGCTGAAGGAGCACGAGGGGAAGGGAGGTTGGGCGTCAAGGACGGGCGCTCGTGCCAGGGAGCCCGCCATCCGGAGCGGCGGCATGGCGTGGTCGGGGGAATCGCCCCTCAATCCAGAAACAATGCGGGGAGAGGGAGGAGGAGTGGGAAGTGGGGAACGAGGGGAGTGGGGGTCGGTCGTCTAGGGTTAGGTCGGGCGTGGCCTAATAGTCCAGGGAGTGCGGCTGGGCCGGCCAGTTGGCTAGCTGGGCCAGTTGGTCCAGCGTGGGAGGTGTTTCATTTCCCTTTCTCACATTTTATTTCTGTTTTCAATATTAGCTACTGTTTTCTATTAAACTGCAAAACTAAATGAGTTTTGTTAGATATGATACTTGTCACATAAATCAAGCACATTGTTTATAGGAGTAACAAAAAGTTTGAGACCAAAATGAGTTGTCTAACCATTTTTTTGAAATTGAAAAGGCCAATTTTAAATGCTGCTGGACCACTAATTAATTTCTAGGGGCACTTTGGGATTCCAAAAGAGGTTGTTTCCAACATGAAAAATATCTAGGGATTATTTGCCACACCTTGAACATTTTTTTTCTGAAGTTTGACAAATTTGAATTTTGACTTTAGATTTGAATTTGAAAATGAATCATGATTTGGATCAAGTGAGGATTAGCAACAGTAAGAGTGATGACCTGGCATCATTAGCAAGAGGTTACTATAGCTTAATTATCCGGGCATCACAGCGACGGCGGTGGTGCGGCCCTATCCTAGCATGGATCTGCGTCCGTTGCTTGAAGATGGACCCGCGTAGGTGGAGGTCGTCATTTGGCGTCATGGTGGCGTTGATGGCGGAGGCACCTGAAAGATGGTGACGATGATACATGTGAGTGCGTAGGATCGTTTTGTGTCCCGGACCCGGTACGTGGCTCGGTTGGGGCCTCTGACTTTAGATGTTAGGCTTAGGTGAGAGGTTTGGGTATTTGGCCCAGCTTGCACCCCTTTATTATATGGATTGGAGTAGCGACAGATGTTGCCAAGATGGCGGATTCAGGCATATTGTTGTACTGCTTTGTAAGGTCCTCGAGAATAATCAATAAAATGGCCGCATGTATCTTTCAGATGCAGAGACCGGGATCATCCTCTTTTAAAATAAAAAACTTGTATCCATCCATATACATGGCGCATGGCGCATCTGCACGTATTGCACAAGGGCAAGGCGTATACACCGCTATTTGTTGAGCTATTATGTTACCTACTGCGGCAAATGATCTAAACAGTCCGAATGAAGGTAGTAGTAGTAGTATAGCCGATGTGTCTTCGGCCATGTGCCAGTTTTCATTTGCTGCTCTTTAAGCCATCAAAAACAATAAGGTGTGCATCAGAGGGTTCTCCTCGCACGTGCCACGTCGGCATGAGCTACTGTGCATGACAGCCAATGACGAGAGAGCTTCCTGCTGGCCAATTGGATGTGCGAGAGAGGGAGAGAAAACGCGTGCAGAGGAGAGAAAGAAAACGCCCGCACCCATCGCACACACGGCACCCAGTCGTCCCACAATTCCTTTCTCCTCCTTGCCCTCGTTTTCTCCTCCCTGGCTAGGGTTATCGCCGCCGCCGCCGCCGCCGCCTTCGGTGCCATCCCCGCTCGCAGCCTTGGTCGATTTGCTCTGCATCTCCAACCATCCAAAGATCCCAACCCTATCATCATCTCCTGCCACGAGCTCGGCGACGAGATCGGACAGGCCAAGTTCGGCTCCGTTCGGATCTGTCGCGCCAAGGCCGGCGACGAGGAGTTCGCCTGCAAGAACGTCGAGGACACGGTCCACCGCGAGGTCAAGATCATGCAACACCTCTCGGGCCACCCCGGCGTCGTCACGCTGAAGGCCATCTGTGGCGGCTGCAAATCGAAGGTAATTGTGCGGCGGCCCTCTCTCCTTCCAATCCTCTCTCTACCACTGGAGCAAAAGTTGCAAAATCTTGGCGGCGTTGGTAGTCGCGGTGGGCGTGGTGTGGAGCGGCATGTGTCTGTTGTGCGTGCTGCCGGTGGTGTGCGTGTGTGCTAGCTGTCGTGGTGTGTGCATGTTGTGCTTGCGCTTAGTGTGCGTGGTTGAATGCTTGAGGTGGTGTGTGCTGATCTTTCAATTGATTTTTCCTGCAGCAGCACTGAAAGGGACAAGGGGATTGGGAGTCAGGGGCTACATATCCCTCCTGTCCTTGATTTTTTCTCCAAAATCTAAAGTAATTTGTTTATCAAGTCCCATATGTGCTAAATTCTAAAGCCTCTAACATTTCTTGGTCTTATGTGCCTGTTAGATTTAACTGAAGACCTTGTTGTCTTTGTGCTTTACCTTGTTGGTCTTATTCCAACACTGCCCTAGAGATGCTAATAGGGTCGCACATAATTTGGCTAGGCATGTTTATGATTCAAAGCTTGTAATTAATTGGGGCGGTGATCCACCTAGTGTGATTTTCCTGGGCATCATATTTGATGTAACGGTGATCTGAAGTTAATAAAGTACGCCCTAGGGCATTCCCCTAAAAAAAGTTCAGCACTATGGCTGCCATTATGTGTTATGTAATGGTCTAGTGGGCAGGAGTCATGTTTGATATAGTTATCATTTTAATGCTTAAAGCTGATCATTTTGCAGGAAGACGCATGGGTTCTCGTCAAATGCAAGCTGTACTACTGTGAAAAAGTGTACTAAATTTTGCAGTGCATTAACTTGTAAGTATTGTCATTTGGTAACCACACATCATGTAGTGCTTAGTCCTATTTTGAAAATTTTCATACCATTGTTCTTTCGGGCATCTAGGATCATGGATTCTCCGTGATGGTAGCAAAGAGACAACACAGCGAGTTGGCTAGGAGAACACTTTCTCAGGATCTGAATCGGCATGTTGTTGTTGTTCTTGAAAGGTCAACAAGTGAACTTTTGGACTCAACTCAAAAGTTTTCATGGTGTCTCTTTTAAATTTTTGTATACTGAAGTTGATTCATTTAGGGTTTAGGGTTGCTACAGGTACTGATATGTTAACAACCTAATAGTTCTCCTATGACTACACTTCTACTGGCTTCATATTTGTCTGCATCTAATACTTTCTGAAAATAATTCACCCATAGTTGCACAAATCAACTGTCATATACTGTTGGTTGGTTGCACATCGTAATCTTTTGATATAGTCTTGCTCTATCTTGGTGTACTTTCCCATTCACATCGGTGGAAAGCCAAACACTTCTACTTTGCATTTGCTTATTGGCTATTAATAACTTAGTATTAATGCACCATATGGTTTCAGTTAGTAAGGTCATTGTATTTGTTATGCTTCCTTTTGCGGTATTGAAACAACTGTCACGAATCGTGGTGAAGCACTTGCAAGGCCCAAGAAGGGTTAGTAATTATATCACTGCGTGCATCTTTCCTCACCCTAATTAGTTCCTTTCCGGATGATGAGTCCATGCATGCAGAGTATGTCCGGTTCCCAAAACTCTTGTCACCGCCACTATCTACATATACGAGTGGTCTATATGATACCAAAATCTTAGCATCAATATATCGCTGCAATTTTCTGTGTCATCTGAATTTAGCTACGGGAATTGTTGTACCTTTGCCTTTCTTCTTCATATTCTACTAGATCGGTGCTACTAACTGTTTGAGTATTTTTCAATTATACTGATTGTGTTATTCTAGTCCACTGATTTTGGAAATTGGAAGACAAAAACTGTTGGAAATATGCCCTAGAGGCAATAATAAATTAGTTATTATTATATTTCCTTGTTCATGATAATCGTTTATTATCCATGCTATAATTGTATTGATAGGAAACTCAGATACATGTGTGGGTACATAGACAACACCATGTCCCTAGTAAGCCTCTAGTTGACTAGCTCGTTGATCGATAGATGGTTACGGTTTCCTGACCATGGACATTGGATGTCGTTGATAACGGGATCACATCATTAGGAGAATGATGTGATGGACAAGACCCAATCCTAAGCCTAGCACAAAGATCATAGTTCAGTATGCTAAAGCTTTTCTAATGTCAAGTATCATTTCCTTAGACCATGAGATTGTGCAACTCCGGATACCGTAGGAATGCTTTGGGTGTACCAAACGTCACAACGAATCGGGTGACTATAAAGGTGCACTACGGTATCTCCGAAAGTGTCATTGGGTTGGTACGAATCGAGCTGGATTTGTCACTCCGTAAACGGAGAGGTATCTCTGGGCCCACTCGGTAGGACATCATCATAATGTGCACAATGTGACCAAGGGGTTGATCACGGATGATGTGTTACGGAACGAGTAAAGAGACTTGCCGTAACGAGATTGAACAAGGTATCGGGATACCGACGATCGAATCTCGGGCAAGTACAATACCGCTAGACAAAGGGAATTGAATACGGGATTGATTGAGTCCTTGACATCGTGGTTCATCCGATGAGATCATCGTGGAACATGTGGGAGCCAACATGGGTATCCAGATCCGCTGTTGGTTATTGACCGGAGAACGTCTCGGTCATGTCTACATGTCTCCCGAACCCGTAGGGTCTACACACTTAAGGTTCGATGGCGCTAGGGTTATAAAGGAAGTTTGTATGTGGTTACCGAATGTTGTTCGAGTCCGGATGAGATCCCGGACGTCACGAGGAGTTCAGAATGGTCCGGAGGTAAAGATTTATATATGGAAAGTTGTTGTTCGGGTTAGGAAAAGTTCGGGTTTTTTCGGTATTGTACCGGGAAGCTTCCAGAAGGTTCCGGAGGATTACGGAGGGGTCCGGAGGTCCGGAAATTGTTCCACCACGTCCAATACAGTAGCATGGGCTGTAGGGGGGCGCCCTAGCCTTAATGGGCCAGGGGAACCAGCCCCCCCAAGGCCCATGCGCATGGGAAGGGGGAAACCCTAAGGGGGAGGGCCTCCACTTGACTTGGGAGGCACTCCTCCCCCTCTTGGCCGCCCCCCAAGTCCCATATAGGGCTGGCCGCACCCCTTGGGGTGGGAAACCCTAAAGGGGGCGCAGCCCCTCTTTCCCCCTATATATACTTAAGGTTTTGGGCTGCCCAACACACATGAGAACTTCTCCTCTTGGTGCAGCCCTGCCTCTCCTCCTCCTCCTCTCCCTTGGTGCTTGGCGAAGCCTCGGGATTGCCACGCCTCCACCACCACCACGCCGTTGTGCTGCTGCTGGATGGAGTCTTCCTCAACCTCTCCCTCTCTCCTTGCTGGATCAAGGCGTGGGAGACGCCACCGGCTGTACGTGTGTTGAACGCGGAGGTGCCGTCCGTTCGCACTAGGATCTCCGTGATTTGGATTACGACGACAGTCGACTCCTTCAACCCCGTTCTCTTGAACGCTTCCGCTTAGCGATCTACAAGGGTATGTAGATGCACTCTCCTTCCCTCGTTGCTAGTTTCTCCATAGATAGATCTTGGTGACACGAGGAAAATTTTGAATTTCTGCCACGTTCCCCAACAGTGGCATCATGAGCTAGGTCTATTGCGTAGATTCTTTGCACGAGTAGAACACAAAGTAGTTGTGGGGTTGATGTTGTTCAATATGCTTACCGTTACTAGTCCAATCTTGTTTCGACGGTATTGTGGGATGAAGCGGCCGGACCGACCTTACACGCATCTTACGTGAGACAGGTTCCACCGATCGACATGCACTTGGTGCATAAGGTGGCTAGCGGGTGCCGTCTCTCCCACTTTAGTCGGAACGGATTCGATGAAAAGGGTCCTTATGAAGGGTAAATAGCAATTGGCATATCACGTTGTGGTTTTGCGTGAGGTAAGAAACGTTCTTGCTAGAAACCCATAGCAGCCATCGTAAAACATGCAAACAACAATTAGAGGACGTCTAACTTGTTTTTGCAGGGTATGCTATGTGATGTGATATGGCCAAGAAGATGTGATGAATGATATGTGATGTATGAGATTGATCATGTTCTTGTAATAGGATTCACGACTTGCATGTCGATGAGTATGACAACCGGCAGGAGCCATAGGAGTTGTTTTTATTTATTGTATGACCTGCGTGTCATTAAACAACGCCATGTAATTACTTTACTTTATTGCTAACCGGTAGCCATAGTAGTAGAAGTAATAGTTGGCGAGACAACTTCATGAGGACACGATGATGGAGATCATGATGATGGAGATCATGGTGTCATGCCGGTGACGATGATGATCATGGAGCCCCGAAGATGGAGATCAATGGAGCTATATGATATTGGCCATATCATGTCACTACTATATAATTGCATGTGATGTTTATTATGTTTATGCATCTTGTTTACTTAGAACGACGGTAGTAAATAAGATGATCCTTACACAAATTTCAAGAAGTGTTCTCCCCGACTGTGCACCGTTGCTACAGTTCGTCGCTTCTAAGCACCACGTGATGATCGGTGTGATGGATTCTTACGTTCACATACAACGGGTGTAAGACAGATTTACACAGCAAAAACACTTGGGGTTAACTTGACGAGCCTAGCATGTGCGGACATGGCCTCGAACACGGAGACCGAAAGGTCGAGCATGAGTCGTATAGTAGATACGATCAACATGAAGATGTTCACCGATGATGACTAGTCCGTCTCACGTGATGATCGGACACGGCCTAGTTGACTCGGATCATGTAATCACTTAGATGACCGAGGGATGTCTATCGAGTGGGAGTTCATAAGATGAACTTAATTATCCTGAACATAGTCAAAAGACCTTTTGCAAATAATGTCGAAGCTCGCGCTTTAGTTCCACTGTTTAGATATGTTCCTAGAGAAAATATAGTTGAAAGTTGAAAGTAGCGATTATGCGGACAGTAGAAAGCTTATGTCCTTAATGCACCACTCAGTGTGCTGAACCCCAAACGTCGTTTGTGGATGTTGCGAACATCGGACATACACGTTTTGATAACTACGTGATAGTTCAGTTAAACGGTTTAGAGTTGAGGCACCAAAGACGATTTCGAAACGTCGCGAAACATATGACATGTTTCGAGGGCTGAAATTAGGATTTCAGGCTCGTGCCCACGTCAAGAGGTATAAGACCTCCGACGATTTTCTTAGCCTGCAAACTAAGGGAGAAAGCTCAATCGATGAGCTTGTGCTCAGATTGTCTGAGTGCAACAATCACTTGAATCGAGTGGGAGTTGATCTTCCAGGAGAGATAGTGATGTTTCTCCAAAGTCATTGCCACCAAGCTGCTAGAGCTTCGTGATGAACTATAATATATCAGGGATAGATATGTTGATCCTTGAAGTATTCGCGATGTTTGACACCGCGAAAGTAGAAATCAAGAAGGAGCATCAATTGTTGATGGTTGGTAAAACCACTAGTTTCAAGAAGGGCAAGGGCAAGAAGGGACACTTCATGAAACGGCAAATCAGTTGCTGCTCCAGTGAAGAAACCCAAGGTCGAACCCAAACCCGAGACTAAGTGCTTCTGTAATAAGGGGAACAACCACTGGAGCAGAATTACCCTAGACACTTGGTAGATAAGAAGGCTGGCAAGGTCGATAGAAGTATATTGGATATACATTATGTTAATGTGTACTTTGCTAGTACTCCTAGTAGCACCAGGGTATTAGATACCGGTTCGGTTGCTAAGTGTTAGTAACTCGAAATAAAAGCTACGGAATAAACGGAGACTAGCTAAAGATGAGCTGACGATATGTGTTGGAAGTGTTTTCCAAGTTTGATGTGATCAAACATCGCATGCTCCTTCTACCATCAAGATTAGTATTAAACCTGAATAATTGTCATTTGGTGTTTGCGTTGAGCATAGACATGATTGGATTATGTCTATCATGTCTGTTATTCATTTAAGGAGAATAATGGTTACTTTGTTTATTTGAATAATACCTTCAATGGTCTTGCACCTAAAGGAATGGTTTATTGAATCTCGATCGTAGTGATACACATTTTCATGCCAAAAGATATAAGATAGTAATGATAGTACCACTTACTTGTGGCAATCGCCATGTAAGTCATATTGGTATAAAAGCATGAAGAAGCTCCATGTTGATGGATCTTTGGACTCACTCATTTTGAAAAGTTTGAGACATGCGAACCATGTCTATTGGTGTATATGCATGAAGAAGCTCCATGCAGATGGATCGTTTGGACTCACTTGATTTTGAATCACTTGAGATATGCAAATCATACCACATGGGCAAGATGGTGAAAAGCCTCGGTTTGAGAAGATTGAACAAGATAGCAACTTGTTGGTAGTAACACATTTTGATGCGTGCAGTCCAATGAGTGCTGAGGCATGCAGTGAATATCGTTATGTTCTTACTTCACAGATGATTTGAGTAGATGTTGAGTATATTTACTTGATGAAACACAAGTCTGAATTATTGAATGGTTCAAGTAATTTCAGAGTGAAGTTTAAGATCTTCGTGACAAGAGGATAGAATATCTATGATATGATCATAGAGATGAATATCTGAGTTACGAGTTTTGGCACACAATTAAGACATTGTGCAAATTGTTTCACAATTAATACCGCCTGGAACACCATAGTGTGATGGTGTGTCCGAACATCATAGTTGCACTCTATTGGATATGGTGCGTACCATGATATCTCTTATCGAATTACCACTATCGTTCATGGGTTAGGCATTAGAGACAACCGCACTCACTATAATAGGGCACCACGTAATTCCGTTGAGATGACACCGTATGAACTATGGTTTAGAGAAACCTAAGCTGTCATTTCTTAAAGGTTTGGGGCTATGACGCTTATGTGAAAAAGTTTCAGGTTGATAAGCTCGAACCCAAAGCGGATAAAATGCATCTTCATAGGACACCCAAAACAGTTGGGTATACCTCCTAATTCAGATCCGAAAGCAATAGGGATTGTTTCTTGAATCGGGTCCTTTCTCGAGGAAAAGTTCGTCTCGAAAAGTTGAGTGGGAGGATGGTGGAGACTTGATGAGGTTATTGAACCGTCACTTCAACTAGTGTGTAGCAGGGCACAGGAAGTTGTTCCCGTGGCACCTACACCGATTGAAGTAGAAGCTTATGATAGTGATCATAAAGTTTCGGATCAAGTCACTAACGTACCTCGTAGGGTGACAAGGATGCGTACTACTTCAGAGTGGTACGCAATCCTGTCATGAAGGTCATGTTGCTAGACAACAATAAACCTACGAGCTATGGGGAAGCGATGGTGGGCCCAAATTCCGACAAATGGTTAGAAGCCATGAAATCCGAGATAGTATCCATATATCAGAACAAAGCATGGACTTTGGTGGACTTGCCCGATGATCGGCAAGCCATTGAGGTAAATGGATCTTTAAGAAGAAGACGAACGTGGACGGTAATGTCACCGTCTGTGAAGCTCGACTTGTGGCGAAGAGTTTTTCACAAGTTCAAGGAGTTGACTACGATGAAATTTTCTCATCCGTAGCGATGCTTAAGTCCATCGGAATCATGTTAGCATAAGCTGCATTTATGAAATCTGGCTGATGGATGTCAAAACGAGTTTCCTTATCGGGCCAGAAGGAAAGGTTGTATGTGATACAATCAGAAAGTTTTGTCGATCCTAAGGATGCTAAAAGGTATGCTAGCTCCATGATCCTTCTAAGGACCGGAGTAAGCATCTCGGAGTTGGAATATGCACTTTGATAGGATGATCAAAGATTTTGGGTTTATACAAAGTTTATGAGAAACTTGTATTTCCAAAGAAGTGAGTGGGAGCACTATAGAATTTCGATGAGTATATGTTGTTGACATATTGATGATCGAAATGATGTAGAAATTCTGGAAAGCATATAGGGTTATTTGAAAGATGATTTTCAATAGAAAACCTGGATTAGGCTACTTGAACAATAAGCATCAAGATCTATAAGATAGATCAAAATGTTTAATAATACTTTCAAATGAGCATGTACCTTGACATGATCTTGAAGGTGTTCAAGATGGATCAGTCAAAGGAGTTCTTAGCTGAATTGTAAGGTAGGAAGTTAAGACTCAAAGCTCGACCACGGCAGAACAGAGAGAAAGGACGAAGGTCGTCCCCTATGCCTTAGACATAGGCTCTACAGTATGCTATGTTGTGTACCGCACCGGAAGTGTGCCTTGCCATGAGTCAGTCAAGGGGTACAAGAATGATCCAGGAATGGATCATTGGACAGCGGTCAAAATTGTCCTTGGAGTAAATAAGGACATGTTTCTCGATTATGGAGGTGATAAAGAGTTCGGCGTAAAGCGTTACGTCGATGCAAGCTTTAACACCTATCCGAGTGACTCTGAGTAGCAAACCGGATACGTATAGTGGAGCAACCATTTGGAATAGCTTCAAGTGGAGCGTGGAAGCAACATTTACAATGTGACATAGAGAATTGCGAAGTACATACGGATCTGAATGTTACGAGACCGTTGACTAAAACCTCTCTCACAAGCAAAACATGATCAAACCCCGAACTCATTGAGTCTTAATCACATGATGATGTGAACTAGTTTAATGACACTAGTAAACTCTTTGGATGTTGGTCACATGGCGATGTGACCTGTGAGTGTTAATCACATGGCGATGTGAACTAGATTATTGACTCTAGTGCAAGTGGGAGACTGTTGGAAATATGCCCTAGAGGCAATAATAAATTAGTTATTATTATATTTCCTTGTTCATGATAATCGTTTATTATCCATGCTATAATTGTATTGATAGGAAACTCAGATACATGTGTGGGTACATAGACAACACCATGTCCCTAGTAAGCCTCTAGTTGACTAGCTCGTTGATCGATAGATGGTTACGGTTTCGACCATGGACATTGGATGTCGTTGATAACGGATCACATCATTAGGAGAATGATGTGATGGACAAGACCCAATCCTAAGCCTAGCACAAAGATCGTAGTTAGTATGCTAAAGCTTTTCTAATGTCAAGTATCATTTCCTTAGACCATGAGATTGTGCAACTCCGGATACCGTAGGAATGCTTTGGGTGTACCAAACGTCACAACGAATCGGGTGACTATAAAGGTGCACTATGGTATCTCCGAAAGTGTCTGTTGGGTTGGCACGAATCGAGATGGGATTTGTCACTCCGTGTAAGCGGAGAGGTATCTCTGGGCCCACTCGGTAGGACATCATCATAATGTGCACAATGTGACCAAGGGGTTGATCACGGGATGATGTGTTACGGAACGAGTAAAGAGACTTGCCGTAACGAGATTGAACAAGGTATCGGGATACCGACGATCGAATCTCGGGCAAGTACAATACCGCTAGACAAAGGGAATTGAATACGGGATTGATTGAGTCCTTGACATCGTGGTTCATCCGATGAGATCATCGTGGAACATGTAGGAGCCAACATGGGTATCCAGATCCCGCTGTTGGTTATTGACGGGAGAACGTCTCGGTCATGTCTACATGTCTCCCGAACCCGTAGGGTCTACACATAAGGTTCGATGGCGCTAGGGTTATAAAGGAAGTTTGTATGTGGTTACCGAATGTTGTTGAGTCCGGATGAGATCCCGGACGTCACGAGGAGTTCCGAATGGTCCGGAGGTAAAGATTTATATATGGAAAGTTGTTGTTGGGTTAGGAAAAAGTTCGGGTTTTTCGGTATTGTACCGGAAGCTTCGGAAGGTTCGGAGGATTCGGAGGGTCCGGAGGTCCGAAATTGTTCCACCACGTCCAATACAGTAGCATGGGCTGTAGGGGGCGCCCTAGCCTTAATGGGCCGGGGAACCAGCCCCCAAGGCCCATGCGCATGGGAAGGGGGAAACCCTAAGGGGGAGGGCCTCCACTTGACTTGGGAGGCACTCCTCCCCCTCTTGGCCGCCCCCCAAGTCCCATATAGGGCTGGCCGCACCCCTTGGGGTGGGAAACCCTAAAGGGGGCGCAGCCCCTCTTTCCCCCTATATATACTTAAGGTTTTGGGCTGCCCAACACACATGAGAACTTCTCCTCTTGGTGCAGCCCTGCCTCTCCTCCTCCTCCTCTCCCTTGGTGCTTGGCGAAGCCCTGCGGGATTGCCACGCTCCTCCACCACCACCACACCGTTGTGCTGCTGCTGGATGGAGTCTTCCTCAACCTCTCCCTCTCTCCTTGCTGGATCAAGGCGTGGGAGACGTCACCGGGCTGTACGTGTGTTGAACGCGGAGGTGCCGTCCGTTCGGCACTAGGATCTCCGGTGATTTGGATTACGACGAGTACGACTCCTTCAACCCCGTTCTCTTGAACGCTTCCGCTTAGCGATCTACAAGGGTATGTAGATGCACTCTCCTTCCCCTCGTTGCTAGTTTCTCCATAGATAGATCTTGGTGACACGTAGGAAAATTTTGAATTTCTGCTACGTTCCCCAACAAAAACAACTCTCCCCCCTGAACTTTTTTTTATTTGTACCATTGTTGTTGGATATTTTGGTGCCCGGAAATAATAATAATAGGATATGATGTACATACTACAGCATCCATCCTCACTAACAGTGGTGGTACTAGTTGTGGCTGCACTGCAACTGCAAATGTATAATTCATTTTGTTTATCAGTGTAACTTGCACAGACCCTATGCAACATAAATACTGATTGACAATTTCATTGATTGCAGTCTATCTACCAGTGGACAGTAAATCAACAAAAAAGCATGATAAAGGTAAATGATATGTTTCTTCCTGGCCAGATGGCATTTATTTTACAATATGGTATTCTCTTTAAAATTTCTCGTGCTGGTGTCTTCATGTACTTAATTATGTGATGGTGATGATTAATTATACACATGTCATTTATAGGAATATTGACCATGATGTGTACACTGTAATCTCTTTCCTGTTTTCCTTTATAGGAATGATCAGACTTCCTATAGTACGCTTAATGATAATTTCTTGTTTATCAAAGTGTTCAGTACTTTAATACAGTTCAGTATACGCAATGTGCGGTTAATCATTTTCTTGTTCCAACCAGGAGAATAGAGTTAACAGTGATATTCCAACATCTCTTCACAGGAGCAAAGTTGTTTGCCTGTCCTGCAGAAATCTTGGAATAGTGACCATGTTGATGTTTTTGAAATGTGCCTTTTCTGCTCAGGCGGTCATATTGTTTCTGCAGGCAATGATCACTGTCAGCGTGGATGGCTTTGTACTTGACATGATTGCCAACATCATCTCATGCCTTACACTTGGATCATCAGTGAAGATCTTGAAGAAGAAGAAAGGAAGAGGTAGGTATGCGCTTCAAAATGGAAGTGATTTCTTTTATAGGAATGGTAGAGGATGTTAAAGTGAGACCTAAGAATAGGATTACAGGAAAGCTTTCTTTATTAAGGCGTGAGAAAACATGCTAGAGTAAATTGTTTAGATCATGGATAAATGTTGGACGAGTGTTTATATTCTTACAGACATCGAGAAGTCTGGCCTTTGTTTAGAAAGGTTTAGTCATATTACAAAGTTAAAATTTATTATTATTTTCTTAGTCGAATTGACTTAGAAATTGAAGATTGAACCATGTCAAGGGACCATGGCATAGATATCTTAGTTATCAATTATGGATCACCATGCCACAACATTCTATAAATCAAATTTTGTTTGGTGCCCCCGGCGATCCTGTTTGTTGTGGTTGTTGCTTCAGGTTTGCTCCTCCTCTCCTCTTTCACCAGATTTTCCCAATATGGTCATTACACACAATCAAGGTATGTACAACTACAGGAAGGTGCGAGTGACTATGTTGGTGTGCGCCAGGTTTAAATATAACACGCCCTACCATACAATAATGCTACTCTTTCTACTCTAGGATCACGCTAATTTGTTGATGAATAGATAAATTTCTATATCAAACACATCAAGCAAGAACATCAAGCAACAGTGTACACATCAAGCAACAGTGTACACATCATGGTCAATATTCCTATGATGTACACATCAAGCAACAGTGTATAATTAACGCCAATTGATGAATATTGACCATGATGTCATCTGTTGCTTGATGTTCTTGCTTTACTAGTTAATAGTCTTTGATGAATCCATAAATTCCTATATCACGCCAATTGCTAATTATTTGATAAATAGATAAATTCCTATATCTAATATGTCATCTACTGCTTGATATTGTTGCTGTACTAATTAGTATCTAATGTGCTTTCAAGTTCTGATGCAATTGAGAACATCCCTCTTTAAGCAAAAAATTATTCGGCAGTAAAAAAAATGTAGCTCTAAATTTAGGTATCACTTGCCCTCACTAGCGTGTTGATGATTTGGCAAGATGTCTAGCTACCTAATGTATATTACTTTCCCTTTTTACAACCCCAAAGCTGTTGATCATAATGTCTGATTGATTATAAGCAATAACACAAATTACTGGTACACTTGCCTGATAACATGACTTGATATTCTGATAGATGGTGTTGTCTTTCACACAACCCATACATACAGTTAGAATGCACTGACCTATTCTGTTGCTTACCATTTTTTGTGCACGTCTGATATTGTAGCATGTTCATTTGGATCAGTAAGATACACATTCACTCTTTCTCTGTAATATGTAATTTAGAGTGTGTTACTTTGGCTTTTCTAATTGTAATACAAAAGCATTATGACTTAATTGATTTCCATTTTACAAGATGACATTTTTTGCGGGATTCAAAGATAATTAGTACCTGCTTTTTATTCAAGTCGAGTGCTGAGTGGATTCTATGCTAATCTTGATCAAATAGCCAGGACTAATTAGAGCGGTGGCTACCGTGTAAATTGTAGTTCAACGGATACTTAGTCACTACTATGTAAATTGTAGTTGAACAGATACTCCATTTGTAAATGTGCGCACATGTGCATCACTCCAGAATCACTGTTAATTTGCTATACATAACCACTGACAGAAGTGCACTGTCCCTGCAAGAAAGAAATCACGTTTGCACTGTACAAACACGATAACAAGTACAACAACAAGAAAAGTGCGCAAAGTCACCCCTCAGGAGGCACGTCTAGGGTGCGCCCCATCTACTAGTCCAAAATAATAAGGTGTGCATCAAGGGCCTTCATTAGGCGTGTCCACGTCGGACTAGCTAGGGACAAAAACGCTGCCGACGACGTAGGATATGAAAGGTGTCCTGTGCGGCTGAGCTGTGATTGGTTAGGAGAGAATGAAATATCTCCCAGATACACCCTCCCCTCACGACGCATGCAATCCCCTTTCCCCCTCCTCGCACGCGACCTCCTCGTCTCCCTCACTTACGCCTCTTCTCCTCCGCCCCGCGCGCGCTGTCCATCGGCGGATGAGGAAGGTTCGTGACAGCAACGACCGCAGAGAGGTGCGTCGGTCGGCAGTGGAGGTGCGGCTGCGGCCGACGGACATAGCAGAGCGAAGCGGTGCAGCGGCCGAGCGCGATCCGTGGACATCAATCTTAGAGAGCAAGCTGGGAGGAAGGAGGAGGAGAGGCTGGAACTGGGGGGACTCGGCGGAGGAGTAGAGGCCGCAGCGGTGGATCGAAGTTTGTATCGCGGGACGGCGGTGAGGAAGGCGAGCCGGAGGTGCCCTCGTTGCTGCCCCCACCACTTCGCGTCTGTATAGGTCGTTGCTGTCGCTGCTCTTCTTCCGTTAGGAAGAAAGGTAGATAAATGCAACAAGGTACTTCACCCTCCCAACTCCCTCTGCCGCCGGTCGTTCCTGTTGTTGATTGCTGCTGCTTGCTATTGATGCTCTGCCGCTGCTGTTGATTTTGGCATTACCACTGTCCTAAATCAGTTTCTATTGTTCACCAACTCAATTTGGTTCTGATGACATGCTATTAATTAGTGAAGGGGCCATAACACCTGATTATGGGAGATACTATCAATGGATGGTTACCTCTTAGTACATGTTTATCACAATATTTTAGAACTTAAGTCCATGTTCTTTTCTTGGGGTTTGATTCCCCAAGTGGCATCGATGCTTGTGGGGTTTCAGTTGGCCCCCTCCTGACACTCCTTATCCCTAGGGTTTCGATTTCTAATCCATGTACAATCCTAATGGGATATGGGCGTATGGCTCTATATAGGGGGATGTGATGTGCATCTATAGAAGAAAATTTTGCGATACTGTTAGTTGATTGTTTTGGTTGTGCTGCTTATGACATTGATATGTGTGTAAAGTGGGAGCGGTTTGCGAAATCGAAAGGTGAACTTGTTATTCTTGCTGGCTTTCTGGGTGTTTTTATTTCAAGTGTATTTGCTTGGACTTGGCATAACATGAACATACCTGCAGGGATTATCAAGCACAAGAAGAAGTGCGTACATGGGACGAGCAAGCTAATTCCTGGAAGTGGACTTACTGCTATGGTTGTGTTAATGATGACAGAGACGTTCCCATCATTGAAGCCAAGCTGACAGATGGTGAGCAACTTGTCTTCTCTATCTGTGGCTGGTGAATCTTGTTTTGTAACAAGTGTAGTAATCTGTTGAAGCTTTCCCGTGCCAAGTACAAATTGCAGTTATCATGAACTATGAGACAAATGCTTAACAGCCTTCTTGCCTCTACTTATGTACACCGATTTAGTCCAATGTTCTTTTTAAGCCTCCAATGCTCTTAGCATTTTGAGTAACTGAATCTAACGAGTAGCAATCATTTTGAGATTTACATAATATTGCAGTCGTGTGTTGTGACACTGACACATATGCTTTAACAACCTGCACACTTTTGCTTCAGTAATTTTTTTTCACTTATCACTGACTGAATCTCTTGGGTCTTCATTGTCAGTATAGTTAGTTGAAACCTCTTTGCGTTCTGTTACCCTTTTAACTAAGTATGATTTATTACAGAGCCTGGTGTTGATCCTTTTGCTCAAAGGAGGGAAGAGAAGAAGAGCAGTGTTGATAAATAAGAAAATAACAGACGTGGGAATTTGAAGAACGGGTCGTTGTCGGATTTTCTCCCAGGTGAGGGGAGGCGTTCAGGGATCTGCTATGAAGGCGCTGGCCACCGAGCGCCGAGCGGCAGCTAGCCTACAACGAAGATCTGCACAAGGCGCTACAAGATCTGCATGGACGTCCTAGAATCCACCGGGTGAGATGGATTATTTTTCTCTTTTATTCTCCACTCGTCCTGCTGCAGACCAAATAGATCAGATTTATTGGAAGATTTGTTGTGATGTTGATGATTGATTTCAGTCTGTAGTAACATGAGTCTCACGCTCGGCCTCCTGCAAGGGCGACCTTTCCTACTCCCAAAAGCAGACCTGGTTCAAGATCAGAGGCAATAAGTAAGCTCCTACTATGTGTCTATGTTAATCTGTCATCTCAGTATAATCCATCCCCATCCCACTACATTCAGTTCAGTTTAGTTAACTGATTAGGCATAATGCGCGAATGCAAGCAAGGTTGGGATGAATGGGTCGATGGTGTCGTGCCTCGGCGCACAGGACCAGGTAAGGCAACTTGCACTTTGATTTCCAAACTGGTGGTTTGGACAGTACTATAACCTAATGGTCATCTTCTCGATCTACATCAACTAACAAGTCAAGATTGAGGTCGACACAGGAGTTCCCTCAGTATTCTGTAGAGGCTGTGAACAAGCTTGAGGGACCTGAAAGTTGAGTGATTGTTTTCCTTTATTTTTCAAGTATTTTATAATTTTTTATTCTCCACTCTAAACAGTTCACTTCAATATCTCTTACACAAAAGCAACTCCCAAGGGCGTTCTGAAGCTTACGAAAGTGGAAGGCCTAAACATCTATCATCTAAAGACTTATTTGCAGATACTACTTCAGGGTTATTTCGCCATTTCACTGAAAATGAAATCAAACATCTCTTCTTCTTTTCTTTGTTGAACAGAAGTACCGACACACATAGTATATTCCATACAACAAAGAAGAGTAAATGTGTATATCGCACAATTCAAAGGTTAAAATATTGTTCTGCTAAAAACCCCATCATCTCAGTAGTTTGTGGGTCATTACAATCAGCATTTACGATTTGCATCAAAGTTTTCTATGCATGCGAAAAAACTACTCTGATCAAGTTGGTATGGAGTTGGACACCCAGACTTTTTGCGCATCTAAGTGTTGTGACATTGATTGTTTCATCTAATTCTCCATGTGCCAAGTGATGTAAATACTGAAAGGATTACCATTTTATTAAATTAACAAAGATAATCGTTTCCTGTAACTACTACAGTATCTTGATCGATTCCAACTAGATGGAACTGGCTCAATTGTACGAGAAGTACAAGGACCAGGGTATGATCTGTCTGCATATGATCAGTCCTTGATTTTAAGTTATGATATATTATGCTAACAATTTCATGTGACTACAGGTTTTGAGTTCCTTACTTTCCCATGCAACCAATTTGGTGGGCAGGAACCTGGCATTAATGAGTAAATTGTTCAGATTTCTTGCACTCATTTGAACGCCAAGTATCTGATTTTTTACAAGGTAAATGTGTGCTTGATACTCCCTCCTCCTTTTTTCTTGGTGTTTCTCTGCTTCAAGCTGAAAGAAACGATTGCATTTGTGTACAATGTACACTATGACTGCTTCCATGAACAGTTATTATAATTTGATTGAGGAAACCCGATCCAGCCCGTGTACTCTATTTTTTATGCAGTCCGAGCGATATAAAATCTGAAACCAATGTTGGTTATTAGAAAATCGGACTTTAGTTGTACCAACTGACTGGGCGTCTCCGTGCTCCTGTGTTCTTGGGGCTACGATAACCTCCTTCTGTGCCCCTCAGAATTAATGAGATAATGTCGGTCCAATGCTTATAATTTAATCAGTGGTTCCTACTGAATTTTTAAAAGGTCTATGCCTAATTTGGTGTTGCTTATTCAATTAGCTTTACATGTTGCAACTAATCATGTTTGATGTGCTGCCATGCTCTTAGTATTATCTTGTTCAGTGCTATAATTGGGGCCATGCTCTTAGTATTGTGTTGTTTTTACGCACTCAACACCTACTGCAGGTGATAGACTCATAAAAAAAATCTAAGGTTAATATTTATGCTCAAGGAGAAAAAGAGGAATCTACACATCTTGGTGATGCTGAGATGTGTAGGCTTTCTAATATTGCTTATTTCTGGTTGAAATGTCATCAAGTCAGGTAAAAACGAGTATGCTTTGATCCATGCCACATCCGTTGAATGTAACCTCTTGGTACTTCCTACTTTTCAGTAGATTTTTGAGGGGGGAGATACATGGTCTCGATACTGCATTCGGTGTAGACGAAGCTGATCTGTATGACATGCGGCAGTGCCAGGGGACAATTGTCTGCTATTTTTGGTAACTGCATCTTCTTTTCTATGCCAATTATATTTACATGGTGTCATGTTTCCATGTCGGTGCTAATTGCACATTGTGTGTGAGCTTTCTTATTTGTTTTTCTCAGGGAATTATGATATAATGCAACAACCAAAAAAGATTAGTACATTTTCAAAAGATGTTGTTTGCTTCATGTTTCTGGATGAAGAAACTGAAGCTGCAATAAAGAAGATCAGTACTGTTGATAATACGAAAAGAATCGGGCTGTGGCGGGTGGTTGTTGTGCACAACCTTCCTTATCCTGACCCCACAGCTTTCGTCAAAATCAGCCTAAAATCACTGTGCAGTTCATTGTGAAGAAAATAAATAAAAATACTACTGAATCGACAGAGTTTTGAGGCCGGCTTCGCCGCTGCTGTACTGTACATTTAGTTATTTGATTTTCCTAACTTAATCTTTTAGGTGCCAGTTACTTCTGGCATAGAGATTATGCATAAGCGATGTAAAATAAAAGTTAGTTGTAAATATAATTCTACGCAATCTTCTAAAAGCAACATGTGCTCTTATCTAGATAACTGATCCAACATGTTTTCATTCTTTTCTGCATTGGGTCAGTATGTGAAAAGTTTCTTGACTCCACAATCATTTTTCTGTTCTGTTGAAAGGCAAGAGTATGCCATGCTTAATGCGAAGAGAATTAGCATGAGCGAATTGTTTTCCTAATCTTGTATTTTCCTTGTGATAATTTTTTAACTGAATACCTTGTGATATTTTCCTCAAACAGGTTCCAAAACTATTACTTCATCGACTCTTTCCTGATGTGCGGTATTCACTCTGGATCGATTGGAAACTTAAACTTGTGAAGGATCCTTATCAGCTATTAGAGAGGTAAACATAACGTTCTCTCACGGACCTCCGTCTGCTACTTATAAACTACTTTGCACACAACTCAATGAAAGAATGCCGTCAAAAAGTAAGTTTGCTTGTTGCCAGTGCCACTTATGCTCTATCCGCTGTATTAAGAGATCCAAGCTGCACCATATTCTTACTTCAATATTAAGTCTACTCTTATCTAGATTTTGACTTCTTATTATTTTGATTTTGTATACACTGTCATGCCGCAGATTCTTGTGGAGGAAAAATGTGCGCTTCGCTATTTCCAGGCATTATAGACGCTTTGATGTCCTTGAGGAAGCTGAGGCCAACAAGGCTAGTGGGAAGTATGATAATGCTTCAATCGATAACCAAATAGAGTTCTACAAGAGAGAGGGTTTAACCCATTATTCATCAGCTAAGTTCCTTATTACAAGCGGTAATGGTTCTTCTCGCTGAATTCTGATATAGAAATATTTTTCCTGAGAACATAAGCGATACATTTTTCTTGAACAAATATCCCCGAGGGCTCTGTAAGTATAGGAGAGCACATACCCATCACCAATATATTCACATGCCTTTGATTCAATGAAGTTGATCGTTCCACCTCAAGAGATCAGCTAAGCTTTAGCGCAGCAAGGGATAAAATAAGATCAAGAGTTCTTTTTGACAACTAAATAAGATCAGGAGTTAATTGGACTGCAGACATGTTCCTGGATTGTGGAAGGCATGATTTTGTTGTTTAGGTACTTTCGAGTTAATGCTTTGTGCGGCACGTCATTCCATTGGCAACCTATAAGTACTACTGCATCTTGGTACCGAGTGCAGACTTGTGAAATTACACACAAAAATCCCGCATAACGATGGATCTTCGCATCGTCATAGGGAGCTGTCTGAAAACAACATCAGTGGACTGATGATTTTTTGGAAAGAACAATGTCAGGATCTTTGACAGAATAGAATTTTACTGGAGTTTGAGGCTATATTATTGATGAGGTATCCTGGAGAGCTGCAAGCTGCCTTTCTTGTTTTGAATCATGTTCCTGTTGTTTTCTCCCTCGTGAGAGTGTATTATGTGGGTAGTGTAGTCATCATGATCTCTTGAGGCTATGTATAGAGTTGCATAATTGTTTTCTTGAAAATTGACCCTCTAAATTCATGTTCTCTTATAACTTATCCTATAAAATATTCTCTGTATTTTAATGAATTTTGACGTCACGCCATTGGAGATAACAGCAAGTGGAACATTACAAGCCTTATTAGTTGCTACTGATGCTACTGATTGTAGTTAAGCTCATCCATTTTGTTGGAGGCCAGCTATGTGCCAAACTCAACAAAAAAAGGAAATTGAAATGGTCGCCACCTACATGGCTTCGGAGAGCTTCCGCTCAAGTGGCGCACCAAAGGTGCGCCCCAACCACTAGTGTATGTGCAATTGATTACATATACGCGCCCCTCCCACCACATCTGAGGGAGGTCATCTACTAGCTCTTTTGCAGCATGCAGTGCAGCGCTCCCTCCTACCACATCTGTGCGAGGTTGTCTACACTTTTGCAGCATGCAACGCAGGTCCTCTTATTACTTCTTTGCTCTGCATATTCTACCACCTATCATGTGTAGGACCATACATACAGTTAGCCTTCCTTCCATAGCTGCCGGCAGTTGTACGTGCACCACATTTGTGGAAAACCATGATGATATAACTACAGCCTCCAAATTCAGGATATATATAGTCGCAATAATTTGCTATTGTGACAAGGCGAAGCCACCAAGGGCACATGCATGTCTCCATACAACACCAGGAGTACATTTTACAGTTCTCGAAACTAAATAACTGTAGAGTAGAATCACAAACCTCAGGGACCCTGCATGCACAAAACCATACACAGCCGTATTGCCAATCTCCGCAGGCTGGAGCAGCTTCATGTAATATTTCGACCCACGTGAAAGGTTGATCTATTTTCGCCTCTCCACATCCAGGGACTCGATTGAACACTCACTGAAGCCACGCCGAACAAACCTGTGGAAAATGTCAACAAACAAGCGACGTTCATTTTTGCATGCAGCCTAATGATTAACTATTTCAACTGGAGACTGGGTAGTGTTTCCTGAACATCAAAACTACCTATCTAGCATCTTGGTGAAGCAAAGTATGTGTTTTTGCCTCAATACATAAAGACCATGTTCTTAAAAAGCAAATATAGCAATTCCAACTATCATATCAACATTGACTAGCTTCTGATTATAGAACATGCCATGTAAAGCACCGCTGCCTAATTGTCAAAAGAGATCCTTCAAAAACAATGTCTGAACAAAATAATATGCTCATCATAAGTAATATGCTAACTTGCAGACATACCAAGTAGGTTGTCTCCTTGACCCTGTCCTCGACACTCTTCAGATACAGCAAGAGCCGCAAGTTCACCAGATTTCTCCTCCGGAAAAAGAAAGAGAGCAACACATGCTATGATTAATTGGTCTCTCTCCATAACAGCAAACGAAGCCAGTGCTTCCACAAGCTAATGGAAAATAAAAATCCTAATCGGTAGCATAAAGGGTCGAGTGAAACTGACACATCTTTACTGAAAAAGATATTTATTTAATGTTTCAACTGCTCAAGGTTCACAATACTAAATAATAACCTCTTTATCTGTTCGTCGCGCCGCAACACCAGATTCTTCAAGGGGACGAATGATTTTTTCAATACCAGGAAGATCTTCGTCTCTAGCCATTCTTGTTCCTTCATACATATCCATATGGAATAAGTGAGAAACATCAATTCCCAAATTTTTCTTAGCTCGGGCTACATGGCATCTTCTATCTGTGCCATTCACTGGCCTCCTATTCCTTGAGATTGGCGTCAATTTAGCCAGGGCCATATGCAGAACATGCAGTTGATTACAGGAGGGTCAGACCATTTGTAATAAAAAAAAGACAGAGCAGTCTCCTCATTGCATGCAGCACACACCAAACGTCACAGGAGTGAACATTGTGTGTCAGGACCTGCTGCATGCAACATACACGCTCTCGCCTCTCTCTCCTAATATTTGCATGGCACTTTCTCTCTCCCTCTCAAATAAATTTTCTGAATGATTTTTTTTCTCACTCTCACATCTACCTCTCTCTCTCCATTTTTGCACTAGCGGCCCTACACTTTTTTATTAGCTGTCCCACACTCTTTCACTCTCTTCCACTATTGCAGCAGTGAGCCCAGACCCTGTAGCCATGCAGCGAACATCGCTGCGCACCACTGGCACCAATCTGCCACAAAGCCCATGCAGCGGACTGCATGTGATTAGATGGACAAGACAACACCTCCTAATGACACTGCAGTGAACTGCTGCACGGCTCGTGATGCTCCTTTCTAGAACAAATCCGAAACGCATCAATGGTCTTGATAAGAGGCACCGTGGAGCTCGAGCTAGGAAGAAACTTTGTGTTTTTCTTATGAAAGATATAAGCACTCCAATATTTCTACTCCATATAACATGAAAAATATTATTCTTTAGATAAAGGATCATACATCCATAATGTATTGCGTTTCCCCTGACGATTGGTGTCTGGAAAATCACACAAAGCAGGAAAAAGGAAATTTGACTTCCTAGACAATACACCACTTCTAATTGTTACAATGACATGATATCACACTTCATACTCCAATAGAACATGATGACATGGTCAAACATCAACCAATCATCTACTACAAATAAATGTTATAGTATCATACATTTTGATACATAATTAGCGTAAATCAATGACATAGGACTTAGATGTGCAATACTTAGAGCACATCTTAGATGTGCTTTAGCAAAATTGCACAGTTAAAGCATACAACCTCCGAAAAATAGGTAACAAAAATAAATGAAGGCGGAGATGGAAGTGAAATGATATGTTTCAATTGTGTGCAAGTTTTTTTAAGCAGATTTGAAGGGAGTGAGTTTTTGTCAATCTCAGGGAAATACATAAAAGATCACGGAGCACCAAGGAACATCACAGGTATGAAATCATGATGGGATTACACATCAAAGCTGCTATGTTCCATGACCGCAAACATAAGAAAAAGGGCAAGTTGGATTATACCTAGCTATCATTGTCACCACATCGTCTATTGTGAATAATTCTAATAACAATGATCCACCAACAGTACCATCTATGATATGCACTCTTTGGACACCACCCTGAAATGATAAAAAGAGGAACATCTAATTAGGACAAACGAAAATGAACAAGACCAATGTGTGTATGTGTGTGTTACATTCTCATGTCAGGGAACATAACAATCTATGGATTATTGTATGCACTGGTGCAGATGCAGAGATCCTACTATAGATTGTTATACTACATAAGGATAATTAGTCAACAAAAATGTGTACTTGAGCAAGATAGTGGTTCTTTATTCGAATGTTTGCACAATGGTATGCATAGTGAGTATAGCTAAATGTCAACCAAAGTATCAGCAGCCATATATTCTTAAGAACTTTGGAAGACACATGCATCCTATAGTATACAAGTGTGTATTGACATTGCTAATAGCGACGAAACATACATGTTTCACGAAAGAACATGAGACTTTTGTGGCACAATCAGGAATCAACACATCATGCAAAGTATTAAAAAAGTGGAATATCATATACAAAGCTCCAAACTTACATGGCATACATATGCTGCTACAGCAAACTCTGAAAGGTAGTCATCTGACCTGCTCAACAGGTCCTCCCCACCAATGGCAAACCCTTGCTCGCCAAACAAACTATTTCCATTATTGAAACCCACACCGTTCCGAAAAGATGCAGTAAGCCTATAAAAATGGTTTGATCCATTCAAACCTAGTTCTATATCCTGTTTGATGGGGAGGTCAGTGACATACCTAATATCTTCCTCGCCCACAACCTTCACATGATTTGCAGAAATCTCACTCTGCACAATACGTGCTCTGATTAACATGTTTGCTTCCTTGGCAGACATGAAATGAATACCACGACCATGCTCATCAGATATTTGTCCATCAACAATACAAATAAGTTTATTTGCCTCTATGGTTAAAGCACATGCCATAGCAACTTCATAGGTACTAAAAAGAATCAAACAAAAGCTATATTAGTAACTCCAAGTAATAATGGTGCAACTGCTAACATTTTTTATTCTTTTCACAAACTTCCGATGATTAAAGATACACGACTATTTTCGGGTGTATCCTATGAGGGGAGTAAAGAGAGTACTTGCAATTTAAGACCTCTCCTGCGCTGGAGTATCCCATATTGCTGACAATGACTATGCTATCTCTATCAAGCCTCTCTCTTATTCATGAAACATCAATTTTCTTAACTTCACCAGTGAAACCAAAATCAATGCCACCAACAACCCCTCGCCTTTGCCAAAGGAAGAGAAAATAAATCAATTGTCCAAGATGGTCCAAGAACGAAATCATTCAGATGCTTGCACACATTGACTGAAGTTTACCTTTTTTCTCCTTCCATGAAAGAGAGGTAACCTTTAAATTTCAGAGAATATGGCAGGAGTATAATTTCTTAAGAAAATACAGCATGTTTCATTCTTTTGCATGAGATAGGAGAGCTGGACTCAAAGTTGATCGACTTCTATGAAGCAAAACACCATAAGAAAATCACAATGTAAAGAGTGGTTGTTCAGTGTTCCTGGCTACTTATTGGTATCGAGTTTTATCTTGAACACTCAAGATTCATTGACTGGATGCATTATGATACTTGGATTGGTTAAACGACCTTAAATCTCTCTGTGAGTTTGATTAGCAGTTAAATCAGTTAAGATATTATGTGTCGGTGCATGTATTGTGATATGACCCATTCCAGCTGCATCTATTGTCTGCCACTCTGACTATCATGCCATGCTCATGCGAAAAGTAAAATTCCGTGGTTCCGCTAGGTACTTGCAAAGGTGATCTCCAATAGGAAGCTGCCATCTAACACTATCTGGGCCAAGTATCTTTCTATTGCATTTTCCTTTTCCATTTCCCATCTTTGTATTTCCACCCTTTCTTCAGCAGCAGGCCCCCACCAGTGTACTTTACATGCATGCATGACAGTGTGATAGAATCATTCTCTCTCTTATCCCACTCAATAAATCCAACCATTTCTTTCTTCTTGGCTAATTTGAAACATCCATATTTTTAAACCATATATTCATTTTTGATTTTTTTTATATTTGAACTCCTTGCGACAAAACCTTTAAAATGAGATCAATTTTGAATAATTTTCGACCACGTTTAAACTCGAACACATATTTCACATATCAAAATAATCAGTTTCATAGCCTTGTTTCACAAAAACCACATCTATTTCATTAGAACATTTTTCAAATAACATATTTCATATTTTGAAATAATATGTTTCATGATGATACATTAGAATTCACCTTATGTGGTTACTATTTAATAATTCAGAACCTACATTTCACTTTTCACTACCTTGTTTCACAAAAATAACATATATTTTAGTTGCATATTTTTTAAATAACCTATTTCACTCTTTTGAAATAAATTGTTACACATTTCCAAAAATCAGTTTCACAATGATACATTATAATTTCACTTTCTATATTTATTATTTCATAATTCAGAACGTACATTTCACTTTCCACTCGCTTGTTTCATAAAAATCACATTTATTTTAATTGCACATTTTTAAAGTAACATATTTCACTCTTTTCAAATAAATTGTTACACATTTCCAAAAATTAGTTTCACAATGATACATTACAATTTCACTTTCTGTATTTATTATTTCACAATTCAGAACGTACATTTCACTTTCCACTAGCTTGTTTCATAAAAATCACATTTATTTAAATTGCACATTTTTTAAATAACATATTTCACTCTTTTCAAATAAACTGTTACACATTTCCAAAAAATTAGTTTCACAATGATACGTTACAATTTCACTTTCTGTATTTACTATTTCACAATTTAGAACCTACATTTCACTTTCCACTACTTGTTTCACAAACCTAACATATTTCACTCTTTTGACATATATTGTTGCACAATTTCAAATAAGTCATTTCACAAGTTGACATTTCAGTTTCATATTTGGGTAAAAAAGGTTTCTGTGAAATAGACGTTTAACATATTTCTATTAAAAATCACATTTTTTTAGTGAAATGGGTTTGTTTCACATATGAAATGTGAAACATCGAAATTTAAACGTGTTTGAAATGTATCCAAGATTGGTCTAGTTATAAAGGTCTTGACGCCATGACTTCAAATATATGAATTATTTCAAAAACAAACTTATAGTTTAAATGATACGGACGATTTAATTTAGCTAAGGTGAAATGAAAGGATGGATTTATGTGTGAGAAAGGGAAAGAGTGGGTTGTCACATGCTGCCATGCCTGTCATATAAGGGACAAAGGTGAGGGCTACTAGCTATATTTGATGGAGTATATCCCAGTATAGTAGAAAATGAGAATAGAATATTCACAATGGCACGAATCTTAATGCATGCATGAACGATGGATTGGTTGCTGGCACATGCCGGAACCGCTCAAAATGACTTTGCGCATGCTCATGGATTAGAGAAATAAATATGGCAGATTGGCCTAAAAATTGTTCCCACCAAGTTTTATCCCTTTCTCTTCTGTACTTTGCTACCCCCAGCCTTCGTCCCCTCAGTATCCTCCTCTTCCCATAGCACAATGTCTCACCAATTCTATTGCACGTGATCTGGCTGAAAAATGATATCCTTGGTCCAGTAATCCCCCGACAATTTATTGCCTAAATCTTTAACTCCATAGAATCCTTTTATGCGATCCATAGTACAAATGCACCATGATGGTATGATGTAAGGAAGCAACACAGGTAAACTAACCTTAACAACAAGAAAGTTTCCATTTGCAACATTATTAGTCTTTTCATGCCAACTGCCATTAACACCATGTCGGCGAAGATTTAACATTGGGGGTCCAAGAGATAGCTTTGCTTCCATACTTAGTTGTATTCTACCCGCAGCCTCTAATGCATCTAAATCGGTGATACAGTAGTGACCAGCATACTTAGCCTTCTTTCCTGGAAAAAATCATAAAGGCATGAACTGCTACATTGGTAAAATTTGCATAAATGATGAGATCATAGCATCTAGTTTTTTTTTTTTTTTTGCAACACCACAAACATTAAGAATTTGTAGACCTCTTTTCAGTTCCAAAACTGTAACAAGATATGAGATCTACAAATTCAGTGGTCAGATATTCGTCATCGATATTTACACTTCCTGTGATTACATTGTACATTATTTGGTATAAATTTGTGAAGTTTATCAACGAGTAGAATTCCTCCTCTGCAATACCACGATACTTTTCTTACTTGCTATCGTATCAAATCATGCATATAGCAAGAAATAAAGCAAGGATATGGTAATTAACACCCCACAAGTGACGGGGTCAGAACACAACTAACCTCTCTCCGCAAAGAGCTTATCTATCTTGACATGGATTCCAGGAACAAGAACAAATTTGATCCCATAGCTATGAAGAAATGATATATCCCATATGCCAAAAAATACAATAGAGACAAGATACAAATGTCAATCTCTTCATTTCATAAACTATTATTTAAGTACATTAGGAAGGTTGATGCCTCCCGATCCCTTCCGCCTCCCCTCCCCACTGCCTCCCCTCCTGCCACCGTCGGATCCCGGCTGGGCAAAGCCCATGCGGAGGGATGATGGCGGCGGCGGGGCATCCATCCGGCGCGGCTTGGAGGCGTGATTGTGACGGTGGATCTTGAGCGGGCGCCTCGAGACGACATGTATATGGCCATGGCGCTAGTCACGCAACGATGTGACCCCCTCTACCTTTGGTTGTCTTCATCGTCGATCCAAAGGGATCTAGTGGGTGTTGCCTCACGGTGGCTTCCCGGCGGCGGGTCAAGTCAAGGTGGAGTGGTGCCCTGGTTGTTGAAGTAGGTGAGGATGCCACCATCGTTGGCGACGCCCGTGGGTGTCGTTTTCCTTGTTGGAGGCGATGGTGGGGGCGTCCCCTGCTCCATTCTTTCCGGGGAAACCTCATATCTGGAGGAGGCTACATTGACGGCAGCGCCCGTGGGCGTCGTAGCCCTGGTTGGAGGCATTGAGGGGCCTCCTAGATCGGATGATGGCGACGTCTTCATCGCTACCCCCATGGGGGCATCATCTTTGGAGGCATTCATCGATTGGACGGACATGTGGACGCCTTGGTGGTTGGGCGTCGGTAGGTGGTGGAGCGGTGCTTCATCCTAGACATCGACGGCGACGGATCTCGGCGACGTGGCACAGTGGAGACTCGGCGTTCGATGGGTGGCGGTGGACTCGTGCAGGAGGACGACGCTGTCTGACGTCATGGTGGCATTGACGACAGAGAGGCCTGGTAAGGTGGATGCGTCAGTATCTGATCTGAGGATGGATCGATGAATGAAGGAGGTGATGGACCTTACAGCGTGCACATGTGGTGCCCACTAAAAGTGCGTCGGACCGGTGTGTAACCCAGTCCAGGTATTATGGCTTGGACGGGGCATCCGGCATTAGATGTTAGGTATTGGTGCGATGTCTGTTTGGTATTAGGCTCGGACATTCGGCACCCCTTTATCACGGGGATAGGAGTAGTGACAGGTGTTGTCAAGATGATGACTTCAGACTTACTGTTGTATTACCTTGTAAGGGCTTTGTGAATAATTAATAAAATGACTGCATGCATTGCAGAGGCCGGGGGTACATCCTCCTTTTCAAAAAAAGGTACATTAGGAAGGTAGTACCTCTGTCACATAACTTTGTTAACGTTTTATTAGTATATTATAATTCATTTATTTTATTTCAGTCTAGAAGTTAGCGAGATTATTGATTTGTCATCCAAATCTTTCCCTCCGGTGTCATCCGGGCATAATAAAATAAATCTTTTGTAGGGTTCTTACAACATTAATATGGGCGCATTTCATAAGCAACCTCTTCTAAATCCCTGATCCAAGTTCTGGAAAAATCACCTATGCATCTTATTTTAAGATGGTAAAATGTACGGCTGGATTACCACTACCGTGCACTTAACCTTAAGCAAAGAGAAGCAGAATCCTTTTGATCCAGAGCGATATATGCATGCAGGATGCCGTCGAGGTTCGGCCTGGAGATGAGGACGATAAACATGCTCCCTCTCTAGCCGCGAATGTAGAGCCACATCTTTCGGAACCACCCCACGAACCTCCTAGCACCTTCCTCCGCCTCTGTTAACCTCGTCCCTCCATAGCTTAACAGCGGTGGATCTAGAATTTAACCAACGTGAAGGCAACGTTAAAAAGGTAATAGGTTTTTGTCAAATAACATTACAAATAGTTAATAAAGTACTGAGTATACATATGAATGCACTAGTAAAAAATATTCTGCAAATTGTATATGGGGGCCATGGCCCCCACCACCCCACCCCTAGATCTGCCACTGCACCTCAAGCTTGCTGTTGGGCACCGATGCGCGTGAATGCAATGGCGCATCCTCACGCTACCAGCAGACGAGGGCCGCACTGATCCCACCACGGCCGCCGGCGTCGGCAAGCCCATGCCGACGAAGAATGCCGCCATGAGCTCGTGGCCGGACGGAGGCGTGGGGAGTGTGAGTGTTTATTGCTATCTTGGAATGTGAGCGTGGCAGAAGTAGAAAGTCGGATCGTGAATGGTATCGCAACGGGGTTCCATCCAGTTTTCGTTGGCGCGCGGAGGGATCCGAAGAGACTAGGGGAGGATCCCTGGGCCAGGGCTTAGTGCTTTAATCAGTGAAAGTACACAACAAGAAATCATGGTTTGAACACTTATGTATCGTAACAAATTAATTTGGAGGGCACTAGATGCAAAAGTCTTCAACTCATAGGACTGGGCGACCAGCCGGGAGGCTCTTCAAGGTCAGGGATTACTGCAAGACCATAACTATTCTCATTGTTTGCATGTTATATCACCATATATGTATGTATGATCTCTTTTAGATTTTCTTTATTCCTAACAGCACTCCAATATAATGATATCGTATCCACTGAAACCATTTGTTTTTCTCCAAACAAACTGGTCACATGAATGCTTTAACTCTCCATAACCTGCACGCGCCAAACGGCAAAACGCCATGTCTGAATCATCAAACCAGGCTGTTTACTGATAGGAGGAGCATCAATGCATGTGACCAATTTTTCCTCAATTTGACAAACGAAAAAATGTTTATAGGAAAAATATTTAATTTGTTTTGGCAAAATGTTAGACATGTATTAGAAATTTTTAGTTGACATATGCAAAAAAATGTAGAATAATAACCAAAAGAACAAAGAAATCTTAAAAAATAAATGAAATAAACAAAAGAAAAAATAAAATGATAAAAATGAAACAAATGTAAAGAACAATAACAGAAGAAGAAGAAACCAGAAAATGATAAAAAGAAGAAGAAAACCGAAGAAAAGAAAGAAAAAAGATGAAAAAGAAAAGAAAAAAATAAAAATATGGAAAAATATTGAGGGAAACAGTGGAAAATAGGATCATTGCCCTCATGGTAGGCTGCACTAGCTATGAGCCATTATAACCTTGTTGAAATCCTAAGAACTTCCTTTTTTCTCCTTTTCTTTTCTTTTAAGTATACACACTATCGGGCCGGCCCAGTCGAGCTATTCCCTTCAGCGGGAGTAGCTTCCATTCGGCTTAAGGCGAGGGGCTCTGCTGGAGGAGGTCCAGAGTCCGGTCCGTTCAATCCAAGCCATTCGGGCTCTCACACTGAATTTTTGTATGATATGCTAGTAAGCCTACTACGGCCCCTAGACTGAATCAATGGAGAAAACCACTGCAAGGTCAGCTTATTCTCAATGTGGATGCTTCTTTTTCAGAGGAAGACAACTCGGGGGCCTGCGGTGCGATTATTAGAGATAGTAGTGGGATGTCCGTGGGTGCGGCAACGGCAAAATTAGAGCATGTGGCTGACGTGGCTTCAGTTGAAGCGGCTGCTCTTGTTGAAGGCCTTAAACTTGCCAGCAGGGTTGGAGCTAACTCTATCTACAATCAGATAGTGTGATCATTGCAGAAGCCCTTCAGCAAAATTCCCGACACTCAATGGTTGCGGCTCCAATATTGAAAACTTGTTGATCCTTGTTACGTTATTTCGGAAAGGTCTTATTAGAGCATTGCAATCGTGAAATCTAATATAGCTGCCCATGCGCTAGCTCAAAATGGACGTTATGATCCACCAACTTTGTGGTTGGACTCACCTTCTGATTCTTATTTCCAATCTTTTAGCTAATGATGTAACGTTGTTTAAATTAATAAAGCTAGCCATGGAGGCCTTTGCCTAAAAAAAGGCGAGAGGCGTTGCTATTTCTCGCGTTCAGCCAGCAAAGCGCTGCGCTCGTGTCGGGTCGGGGTAGCCCAGACGACCGGCCCAGCAGTGCGGGAGCCACAACCTAAATTTTTCTATTTTTTGTTCTTATTTTTTGCTTCATTTTTGTATTTTTATTTATACTTTAAAAATATTCTCTCTCTCTCTCTCTATTACAAAAACACTATTCAAAAACACATTTATAAAATGTTGAATAAGTATTAAAAAATGTTGAACATGTATTTGAAAAATGTTGAACATGTATTTGAAAATGTTGAATAAGTACTAAAATGTTGAACAAATATTTGAAAATTGTTGTACATGTACTAAAAATGTTAAAAGAATATATGAAAATGTAAAACAAGTATATTAAAAATGTTGAACAAGTATTGAAAATGTTGAACAAGAATTTTTAAAATGATGAACAAGTATTTGAAAATGTTGACTAAGTATTGAAAAATGTTGAACGGGTATATGAAAAATGTTGAACAAGTATTTAAAAAATATTAAATAAGTATCAAAAATGTTGAATAACTATTAAAATATTGCAGAAGTATTTGAAAAATGTTGAATAGATGGCCGGGCAATGTTGAACGTGTATACAAAAATTGTCGATCACTTGAAAAAGGAAAACCAAACAAAAGATGGAGAAAAAAAGAAAATAAAAAAGGAGAAAAAAAGAGAACGAAGAATGTAGAATGAAAAAATCAAAAGAGACGAAAAGAAAACAAATTATATTAACAAAAAAGGAAGCAGGAGAAAAAAACCAAACAAAAAAGGAAATAAAATTGAAAAATAAAAATAAAAATAAAACCTCCAGTATTTTACGTCAACTGGAATGTGACTCTCATATGCAACACGAAGCCAATTGTGGCACAGTAGCAAGCAGCTCTATGCACGATCGAAACGCCCAGGTTGAATCCCCTACTCACCGCGTTAAGGCGAGATATAGGTCCCTGGAAAACTCTATTCGCCGCTCTCTGCGGTGAATTGTCGGGGTTTCGCACTGGGCAAGTATGCGAGCGAAAAGACTTAGGCCGACCCACTTACAGCTTTAGACAATGCGGCCAATGGTTTTCGAAACCTTCTAGAAGGAAGGTTCCCTGAACGGGGTTTTTTATTGTGTTGTTTCCTTTCGGGTTTTCTCGGTTTTCTTTTGTTTTAATTTTAATTTTTTATTTTCGTTTTTTTCTTTTTTGCTACTTTTTCTGTCTCTAATTTTCTTTTCTTTTTATTTTACTTTCTTATTTTACCTTTTTCAAGTTTTTGTTCTCCAAAATATGCTCAGAAATTTGGAAAAAATCACATTTTCAGAAATTTATTCCAAATTTCACAAAATGTTCCAAATTTCAGTTTTCCTTTGGAAATAGGAAAAAGTTCATAATTAAAAAATATGAATTTGAAAAATCGCATATTATCAAAAATTTCAAAAATTACGAAATTTCTTACAATTTGAAAAATATTCAGCATATGTGAAAGAAATTCATTTTATTTTTTCACCAATTCGAAAAAAGTTCCAGAATTTAATAAACTGTTCCCATTTTAAATTTTGTTCACAAATTTAGAAAATGATTCATATTTTTACATTTTGTTCACAACTTAAAAATGTTTGGGAATTTCTATAAATGTTCTAGTTTTTGAAGTTTTGTTCATGTTTTCAAAATTTGTTCACAAATTCACAATATGTTTGGGTTATTTTAAAAATGTTTGAATTTTACGAAAAAATGTTCTTAATTTCATGTTTACAAAATTTGTTCAGAACTTCACAATTTTTCATAAAAATGTTAATGCTGAAAAAAATGTACGCGGTTTCAAATTTTGTTCGCAACTTCAAAAAGTGTTGCCACGTATCAATGCGTTTCCAAAAGTGTGTACCAATAGGTATTTTGTTCGCATTTTTGAAAAAATTGTCCATGTTTTAACTTTTTGTTCTGAATTAAAATATGTTCTTATTTCCAATTTTGTGTTCCAAAATTAAAAAATGTTCATAATCTCAGAAAATATTTGGTAATTTAAAAAATGCATTGTTTCTTCCTGTGTTTTAAGTAGGAATTAAAAATGGTTCACTTTCAAAAAGATTTTGGAATAGCGAAAAAAATATGGCATTTAAAAACTGTGCGCAAATTTTTAAAAAGGGTTTTCCAAATCTCAGTGACTACTATGTGTTCTTATTGCGTTTGGCGCCTTTACTTTCCGTGGTTGATGTTTGCTGTATTTTTATGCGCTCGTGGTTTGGAGCCTGCGTGGTGCGAGTTCACATGATCGAATCCCACCTCTCTCGTAGTTATTTGTTTTGTTGCGCGACAGGAGACAACAAGCGGCATGTAGGTGGGCCGGTCCAGGCCGAGGACTGCCCGCGCGAAACCTCGCAATTCTGCTGCATAATGCGGCAGATAAGAGATCCCTAGGTCCTGGGGTTGTAAAAGAAATGCCTACACACAACCATAGCATAATGGGCCAGCCCAGTCGAGGAACACTGTGCGTCAACCCTGCTATTTGAGGCAAAGTAGCATCAAATTGGGGAGCAACTAGTTAACGAACGCTCCTTCGGGAGCCTCGCAACGATCAGCGCCACTTGGCGCGCTCTCAGCCATTCGCCACGTGTCGCGCTCTGGACGCTCCCTTCGGATTTTGTTTTTTATTTTATTTTTCCGCACGCGTTTTGGCCTTTTAAACGTTTTTTCGGGGTTTTTTGACGTTTTGGTTTTCCCCCGGTCTTTCTTAGCTTTTCGTCATGAAAAAATGTGTTTTCTTTTTTTTTTCTTTCGCGAAAGTCACGGTTTTTCTTCCGCGAGAGACACGGTTGTGCTTTAGCGAGAGTCACGGCCGTGCCTTTCGGAAACGAAAAAAAGTGTTTTCTATTTTTTTTCTTTCGCAAGAGTCACGGTTTTGCTTCCGCGAGAGGCACGGTTGTGCTTTCACGAGAGTCACAACCGTGCCTCTCGGAAAGGGAAAAACAAAACGCGTTTTCTGTTTTTTTTCTTTCGTGAGAGTCACGGTTTTGCTTCCACGAGAGGCACGGTTGTGCTTATGCGAAAGTCACGGCCGTGCCTCTCGGAAAGGGAAAAAATACGCGTTTTCTGTTTTTTTTCTTTCGCGAGAGTCACGGTTTTGCTTTCGCGAGTGGCATGGGTGTGCTTTCGCGAGAGTCACGGCCGTGCCTCTCGGAAACGAAAAAAACGCGTTTTCTGTTTTTTTTTTCCTTCTATGAGTCACGGTTTTGCTTCCACGAGAGGCACGGTTGTGATTTCGCGAGAGGCACGGGCGTGCCTCTTTCGGAAAGGGAAAAAACCGTGCTCCCGGTTCGGTTTTTTCGTCCGGTTTTTTTCGTAAAAAAATGTTTGTCAAAACCTATCAACATGGGATCTAGTTTTGAAGATCTCGACGCGAGGAATCCAATGGTGAAAACGGTTCGAGATTTGGACGCACGGTTTAAGAGATAAAACGTTTTGAATAGACGAATCTACAAAAAAAGGGAAAACTCTCAGGTTGCGACAAGTGGCGCACTGCATGTGCACCACTTATCGCGACCTGGGAAAGTGGAGTGTTCTTTGCAACGAGTACTCCTTAATTAGTGATTTCGATCAAATTGGATGTCCCCTATTACATCGCCTATAGCAATCCTGTCGCATCGCCTGCGGCACGGCTCACACATCTGCCACGAGCCAACCTAAACCAAAAAGGTTTCTTTTATTTTTTTTTGGTATTTTATCAATTTAGGAATTTCCTAAAATATATTTTGGTACACATTTTTTACATCAAAAAATTGAAAAAAAAGTTTTAAGTGTATTTAAAAAGTTAACCACTGTTATTCTAGAAAAATACAACACCCATGATGTGTTAAAAAATTGTAATGTATTCAGAAAATATTCATGTTATTTAAAAAGTGTTCACGTTTTTGTAAAATTATATTCTTGTAAAATTATAATGTAATTTTCTTTAAAATTTTCACAACATGTAACAATTATTCACATATTTATAAATAAAATAAAGTTTTTAAAAATATGTTCAAAAGGAAAATATAAAGAAATAAATAATTACAAAATAAAAAACCAAAAAATAGGATGAAACAAAACATATAATGAAAACAGAAAAGGAAAAATGAGAAAGCAAAATGAGGAAAAAATTGGAAACAAGTTACAAAGAAGGCTGAAACTATTGTGTAAGAAAACAAGATAAAAAACACACGTTACATTTTTTTGTGAATACGGAAAATATTTGTGCATCATTTCATTAAATAGAGGGGGGTGGGGGGATGGGGAGTGAGAGAGTTCAAAGGCCGCCCAAGAAGTGCGTACACATCAACCTGCCGTGCAAATGGCCGGGGTTGAGCAGCCAAAATGGCCACTCGAGCTACACCCTATGTCTACGTCTCAGGAAGTATGGCATCCAAGCCGCTGGCCGCACTGCATGCCTTGTGTTGAAGACGCAACCGTTGCAGGCCTTCCAGATCCACGAAACCGTTTGAATGACCAGGTTGGATAGGCCCTTGCACCATACAGAGGGTGTCGCGTCGATAGTCGATCGATGCCCACCAATCAAGGAAGCAATTGTCGGCGTCGGGAGGTCGGGTGGTAGACGCGCACCACGATAGCATGTCCTGCCACACTTGTCGAGAGAACAGGTAGCCGGCGAGCAGGTGGGTCATGTCTCAAAGTCTTGGTCACGGAGCACGCAGCGCAAAACATACGCTATGAGGAGTCTTATTTGCTTGGGCTTGGACTTCTTTGTTCTTTTGTCTTTTCCTTTGACTTATTCTCGTATGTGGTCTTCCTCCTTTAACTTATTGACCATGAAGGTTTGCTTGGACTTTCGTCCACCGACACGTCTGGACGTCAGTTTTTCCATCAAATGCTTTAGCATTTGAACTAGCTTCCGTCAAATGAAGCAAGTAGTTAGCACGAGCTAGTAGCTTGCTTTAAGCATTTTAACTACCTTCTGCCAAATGAACTAGTAGCCAACCGGCTTGTCCCGCCAAATGAGCATTTGAAGAAAAAATGAAGAGAAAAAATATTATGAAAGAAAGTGATTTGTGGTTTCCGCCAAGCGCGCAACATGCTATCCGCCAAACACTAAACATGCTAATTCTTCCATTAAACACCACGTGGTGGCTTTTTACTTGTCATGCGAATGTCCAGACTCCCCAAAGCCCCCGCTTTGGTTGTCTCCGGCTTGCGGAACAACTGACTTCCGGATGTGTCAGTGGACCGGTACGGGACTGTTCGCACACGAACATGTCACCGTGTACCCTCGGCGTCAAGCGCGATACGCAAGACACATCGCCGAAGGAGTCTCACCGGAAGCGTGATACGCAAGACAATCCGGCGAGCGCTTTTGAAGACCCAAAACCCCACGTGGCCGGGAGAGACCCCGTCTAGACGCACGGTGGTGATGGGCTGCCCTAGGTCGGTTCGCCCGCCCCTAGGACTTCGTAGATCGAAGCTCTCCAAAGCGAAGAACACCGACGAACGAGAAGCAGAAAACTAAGGTAGGAGATAAAAGTTTGTAGATGAGTTTTGCAATTGTGTGTTGTGTTTTCAATCGGCCGTCACCCCTCATGTATATAAGAGGCGGATGGACTTCCCGTGCAAGGAAAGGTTATAATTCACGTTCAAAACCCTAGTTTGGGTCCAACTCAGAATCCGAACTTTCCAAAACTGTTCGGTTTATAACCTGACTACACCTTGCAGGTCACTTTTGAGGCAGTAAATGACCTCCGATGAAAATACGCCCAAAAGCATATTTACTCGTTTCGACGAGACGAACAACTTTCATACGGAACGTTTTTAAATTAGAGGCCATCTTCAGGGCCAAATTGCTCGCGCAAAATAGGTAATTATTCACGCAGCTCGTAAGACATACTCACATGTGTGTCTGGTCTCGGGCGTCATATTTTGCTCACTGCAGGGTCGCATTGTGCGGGCTCTAACTTTTGCATACGATCTCGTATTGAGACAATTTTTATATCAAAATTGATCGTTTCAACGAGACGAAGACAATTCGTGTAGATCAGTTTTCCATATGAGGCGCCTTGGGGGCGTAATCAGCCGAACATTGTTCTGGATATGAAATCTCGGTACTTCGAACACAACTTCGGCCTTAGAGATTAGATCGGATGGCTATGGCCCAAATATCAAAGTTCCTCCTTTTGACGATATAGAACTTTCTTATTTTGAGCACTTTTCCATTTGAGGCTTTCTTAGTTATGTTTCTGGCCATGCCAAAATCTAGTGTCGACACATGCCCCCTGTTTTTCGGCAAAACTTGTGTGCTGAAAAATAATTTGCAATGTGTTTGTTCTAAGAACGATGTCAACACTCCATCGGCCATTTATATTTCTCAGGGTGATAATTATGTATCGGCCATGATTTATGCTAAGGGTGATAGTTATTTATCAGCCATGTCTTTGCTGAGGACGATAGTTATATATCGGTTGTTGCCTATCTAGGCTTCTTGCCACGCACTTGGGTGATATTTCTTTAAATATTTGCCATTGAGAGCTCGAGGTAACAATGTCCCTTGTACGGATTCCACAAAATATGAGTTTTCAGGAACTACTCTTGTAATCTTAAAAGGATCTTCCCAACTTGGAGACCACTTCCCGAATTTTCTATCTTTCGAACCAATTGGTGGAATCACCTTCCACACGAGATCGCCAACTTGAAAACCCTTCAACCTGACCTTCTTATTGTAATCTCTTGCCACCCTTAACTTATCTCTCTCTATGGCCTTCAAAGAAGCCAAACTTTTATCGGCGACTTCATCAATATTGTCCATCAAGTTATAAAAAGTCCACCGCCGATAAATTATTTTGTTTGGCTATTCTCAAAGCATTCAAATTCACTTTCGTTGGTAAAACGGCCTCTTGACCATATACGAGCTCACATGGAGTTACCTTTGTAGCACCATGCCTTGAGATTCTGTGCGCCCACAAAGCTTTGGACAGTAGCTCATGCCATCTCCTTGGATTATCCTCAATCTTCTTCTTGATGAGCTCGATTAATATTTTATTGCTAGACTCAGCTTTTCCATTGGCTTGGGCATAATATGGAGAGGAATTGAGCAACTTTATCTTATATGATTTGTCAAATTCTCTAACTTGATGTGACATAAAGGATGAACCTTGATCCATAGTTAATGTTTGAGGAATGCCGAATCTATGAATAATGCACTCAGTTATGAATTGACTTTGTATGTGTCATTTTTTGGAGTGGTATTGCTTCATAACATTTAGTGAAATAATCAGTTGCCACCAACATGAATTGATACCCATTTGAAGTAGAAGGATGAATCTCTCCAATAAAGTCTAGTCCCCAACCTCTAAAAGGCCACAGCTTGATAATACGATGTAACATAGCAGCGGGAGCCAACTGAATATCACCAAACTTTGGACAAGCTTCACATCCTTTATAATACCGGAAGCAATCATTAATCATCGTCGGTCAATAAAACCCAGCACATCGTAATAACCATTTCATCTTGGGAGCCGACTGATGAGTGCCACAAATACCTTCATGGACCTCTCCCTTAGCAACTCTCGCTTGGTCCTCGTCCAAGCACTTTAAAAGAACATCATCAACTATTTGACGATGGAGATCATCATCTCTCATTGTGTATTTGAAAGCCATACACTGAACACTCATGTCCACCCTTTTACTAGGATCACACAAATAATCAATAATGGGTTTCCACCAGTCTTGATCTTCTCCTGCATTAAATTTTTCGTTAGTGGCCGAAACGGTGGGCTCCGGTTCGACCTCCCATACGTTGGAAAGACTAGACATCGGCCTTTAAGAAATATGAAACATGACATGATCAACATGATAGCCGGATACTTGTTGTGCCAACTCATTTGCTCTCCAATTGTCATGTCTAGATATATGAACAATGCTAAAATAATCAAAATTATAAATTATATCTAGACATTTGTCAAGATAAACATTAAGTGATTCGTCAAAACAATGAAAGACTATGGATATTTGTTGCACTACTAATAACGAGTCACCAAAAGCCTCAACATGGGTAGCACCTATGGCAAGCAACATCTCAAAGCCGAATAACAATGCTCCATATTCGGCTTGATTATTTTTGCAAAAATATTCTAAGCGGCACGAGACTTCAAAAACAACACCATGAGGAGATATATAAACAATACCAACACCTTGGCCATGCTACAAACTAAACCATCAAAATATAATCTCCATGGTATTAGTGAGACAAGGTTTATATCAATATCATGCTTGTCATCAATCCGATGCTCAACAATAAAATTAGCAACGATTTGGCCTTTCATGGATTTTAGAGATTCATAAGACAAATCATATTCAATTACAGCATAAGCCCACTTGCCAATTCTACCACTAAGAATCAACCTATGCAACATGTACTTGATAACATCGGTTTGACAAGCTACTATGCAAGCACTCGGCACTAGGTAATGTCTCAATTTTTTGCAAGCATAATACAAACAAAGACATAATTTTTCAATAAATGTAGACCTTGTCTCAGCGTCCAATAAGCGTCGACTCAAATATGTAATAGCATTGTCGTGGATTTATCACGTCAGATGTCCTTAGTGTCAGGACTTAGTCGCGAGGCCAACGCATCTATGTGGTAGCTTGAGAGGGGTTGAGCGAAATCGAGAGACACAACACGCAAGACAAGGATTTAGACAGCTTCGGGCCCTGGGAAACATCATCCGGAATAGCCCTACATGTTGTTTGGGGCTTGGTCTCATTATGCTCATCAGGGAGATACCGCATAAGCCGGCTCCCCTTTAGTTGTGTCTAGCCCTAGAGATCATTGTTTCTTCTTGCCTCTCTCCCTTTGGGGAGTCCTGCCCCTCTTTATATAAGTTAGAGGGGCGGGTTACATGTGGAGTCCTAGTAGGATTAGGACTAGCCTATCTTCTACTACAAGCCGAATACAAGTCCGGGTCTTGATTCCTTGTAAGGAAAATATTCCTTACACCTTTCTTCTTAAGTCGGCTCACCATCACATGAACCGGCCTACTGAGCCTTGGGCCTTGTCGTCCGTTTGACCCGCCCGCCGGGTCTCCAGTGAGTCACAATGTCCAGGCGGGTTATATGTAAACCGCCATGTCCAGGCAGATCGCTAGTGAGTCGCCTAGCTTCAGCCGGGTCTTCTGGTGAATTGCCAAGTCCGGCCGGGTCATAACTCCGGCTGGGTCATATCACGGGGTATATCCCCGACATTAGCCCCCAGTTTAATTTGGATTTATCCATGTTATACTGATTCTACAAAATAAACACCAGAACAACTTTGACAGGTTGTGCTCCGGGTTAAAAATTCTTCTGAGGCAGGACCTGATTACTCTTAAGTCCAATTGTCATTTCCTTCATCTAGAAAATCCGGGTCAAATAAGCTAGCTTCATACTCAAATTGCTGATGTTGGTTTCTCACAGAAAAATATTGTGAAGAATAATCCACTTGAGTCGGCTTCCAAGGCGCCGGGTTAAATAATTTTGGTCTTCAAATACTCATCTGATATTCAGCCGACTTGAAGATGTAAAACTTGCCGGTTTATCATTACCAAAAATCGCCTGATTATAAAACAGACGATGCCGGGTCATAATTGTTATTGACACCGGTTTATGTAATTGATCCTCCTGATTTGCTCAAAACTGATAATTTGAAGATTTTTCTCCCTTATATCCATATTACATGTAGCCCCCAAGTCTTGAGCAGAACAAAGTGATGGTTTAAGGCTTGCTCCAATAAATGTTGCAACATTGAAGAAATCCGGTTTATTCATCTCAATCATATAAACCGAATATTGCACACATGTAGCCCCCAAGTGCCGGGTCATTATGCAATAATGAGCAGGGACTTTGTAGATATAACCATGTAAATTTGAACAGCAATGTGTAGCCCCAAGGGCCGGCTTAGTAAGATAATCTTGAGTGGGACTTTGTATATAATTGATAATAACATCATATAATATAGTCTCCACCATGGGGCTTGAACCCACGTCCACAAGGTTAAGAGCTTTGTACTCCACCAACTAAATAGTGGACCGTTCAATATAATGGATTAATGCTTGTGTACCTTGAATTTTTGACAGGAGCAATTGGTAGCCCCCAAGGGACAACTCATTCAGAATATGATGAGCCGGGTCTTCAATAAGTTGAGCAAAAAATGACTCTGCATTAGCCCCCAAGTGCCATGATGCATGCTGGCAATGACATGGGACTTGCATATTTGATATAATCCCAATCTGAATAATATAGCCCCCAAGTGCCGGGTCGTAAGCCTGCAGCGACTCGGGACTATTCCTTCCATTGTAGAATAAATCATATCCATTGATAAAAATAATAGCCGTTGCGCTAAAGCGACTTTGAAAACCTCAATCATAGAACTGGTTTGATAATCACAATAGAAATCCAGCCATGTTGGCTATTCGAGATTTGAATAATATAATCCGGTATGAAAACCTCAATCATCAATATCATCATGAAAATTCAGCCAGTTTGACTATCAAAGGTTTGAATACCTCATCGGTTGACAAGTAAATCCGGAGCTTAAAGACTTGGCGGCTCTTGGCCGATGGCGATTTAATACGCCTCCATTGTAAGCCGGAATTTTTATAACCCTACGGCCTATAGCCTTTGAGAAAAATCTAGAACGGATCATCATTCTGAAGCATGAACTTTGGTAATGAGCTTGAACTTAATCATTTATATGTCATATTTCTGCAAATTCTGCAAAGAGTTCAAACAACATATGCCCTGGCGACTTAACGTCAAAAACCAGGGCGGGTAACCACCCAAATGTAGTCTTATCCTGCACACAAGTAGATCACAAGATCCCTATGATCCTTTGAATGATACCGCCGGCTTATGTGACCCGGACAGTGAAGTTGATAAGTCAACTCTGTAAGAGCCGGCACATATGATATTTGTGACAACTCAAATACTTGCGATTGTATAAAACAGATAAAAATTTGAGGCTTCGATTGAATACGATCGATAAACCATTCCAAAGGGGTTAAGCTAAGATTGAATACGATCATATAGCCCCGATGGCGTTGGCGTTGCCGATCAAAGTGGGTATCGACAGCTATGTTCTCTTTGGTTGAATCGACCTATGTTTGAACAGAAGCCCCAAATAACCTTAAGAGTTGTTTAGCGACGCTGATTCGAATACGATCCACGTCGATTCTCAAAGGGGTTGAGCTATGATTCGGATACGATCAAGAAGCCCCCAAGTAGGTTCAGCAGTTTGCTAATCAAAAGGGTATCGACAGCTATGTTTTCTTTGATTGGAATACGACCTATGTTTGAACAGGAAGCCCCCAAGTGACCATAAATTTGGCATCACACCGATCAAGAGGGTACCAACAGCTATGCTCGATGAGCAGGAAGCCCCCAAGTGACCATAATAAGATAAGCCGTAAAGCAGGATACCCATGTTTGAACCGCGCATCATGGCAGCAAGTTCTTTTTGGCAACTTTTACTTTGTCTGAGAACTCGAACTTTGCGAGAGATTAATTCTTTTTGAACCGGAACTTTAAACCGGATTTGAAAGCTTCAAAAATTTGTGAGGACAAATTTACCTTGAGCGGATTTTGAACGGATTTGAGAGCTTGATGCTTTGTGGGAGAAAGATGTCTCTTGAGCGGATTTTAAACCGAGTCCTTATTTTGAGCGGAAATCTTCCGACGGCTTTTAAATTTTCATCGATCTAGCAGTAATCTCCGGGGCGGGTTATTTTGCCCTTCAATGATCTTGAATTTATTGAAACCAGCTAATTTTGCCGAGTCATATCATTGTAACCCCCGAGTCTCAAGACGACTTGAGGAGTTGGCTTGAGATTCTCCATAATTAACCGTGATATAGACCGGTTTGAATCCTGCATGGGACAACTTGCAAACCAAAGTAATTGCTCTTTTGAAGAAAATAATATGCAATATAAAATATATTGGATGGATTTCACCTGATATGTTAGGCTAGTGATTATCCATAGAAGGTTGAGGTGACTGCGGCGAGTTATAAATGATCCCGTATGAGCCGTGTCAACAACTCGACCAATGGTTCCTTCCAACTGGCTGTTTGAAGTTAACCAAATCGTAGTGCAGGCGACTTGTGCACCTATCCATTAAGCCATCCTGTGCAGACGGCGGTTGATAATATATGATAATTTGCCTCCGATTTGTTGGAAGAGAAACCGGGCTTCCCAAGTAGTGACTTTCTCATACTCAATAAACAGCTCATCCAAAAAAAATGCGGCCCGGTGTGTTGATGTAGACCAGGCCGCGAGAGACGGACCGTAAAAATGACCGCAACATCAAAGGCAGCTCAGACAGATGAATCAACCGTGGTGCTGTAAACCGGTGCGGGCGGGTAAGTTGTCCTCCTTGTTGTAAGCCAGTGTGGTCGTAAGAGACGGCCACGACGTTGTAAGCCGGCGCGGTCGCGAGAGACGGCCACGGCGTTGTAAGCCGGCGTGGTCGCGAGAGACGGCCATGGCGTTGTAAGCCGGTGCGGGAGTCCGTTGAGTAACGACGACCACCTGTGCCAAAAGATGTTGGCGTGCCTCCACCTCCGCGGTATAATATCACTTTTTGTCATAAATAATTGCCCTGCATAAACAATATTGCAGACCAAGGCAAAGATAAACTTGTTCTTTGATAAAAACAACATGTGATAATAAAACAAACTTGGATGGATATCACCTGATTTGTTTAGGCCGAAAATAATCTCCCATGAAGTTGATGATCCCTAGGTGAAACTAAAATCCCTCACGGGTGAATCACCCGCGGGAACAAACAGATAAACTGGCCATGGCGTTTGTAAGCCGGTGCGGACGAGCAAGTTGTCCTCCACGTTGTAAGCCGGTGAGGACGCGTGAACCGGCCGCGAGGGCGGACGGGCGAGTCGTCCGTGGCGTTGTAAGGTGGTGCTGATGGGCGAGCCGGTCGGCGCGTTGATGTAAACCGGACCGCAGGGGCGATGACTGTATATAACAACACTATAGGCAGAGTGGTTGTTTTCAAAAAATTAATAAATATTGATAAGAGTAAACTGGATGGATATCACCTGGTATTTTTGCGGATCTTTGGCTGGATAATGCATAGTGCTGCTTTTGTTTTTTGAAAAAGAGTTAATTGGTTCTGTGTCTTCTAGTGCCTGAGCTCTCCATATAACCCGGCCGACACTTTTTGAGCCGGAATTTTTGGAACCAGAACTTCTTGATAATCCGGCCGGAACCTTTGATAACTCGGAACTTTTTTACCGGAACCTCTTAATAATCCGGCCGGAACTTTTGATAATCCAGAACTTTTGAACCGGAACCTCTTGATAATCCGGCCAAAACTTTTGATAATCCGGAACTTTTGAACCGGAACCTCTTGATAATCCAACCGGAATTTTTGATAATCCGGAACTTTTGAACCGGAACCTCTTCATAATCCGGACGGAACTTTTTGATAATCCGGAACTTTTGAACCGGAACCTCTTGATAATCCGGAACTTTTCTGTAGCCTAAGTCGGAACTCTTTGATGACTCGGACGGAACCTTTCGGCGATTCGGCTGGAACCCTTCGGCAATTCGGACCGAACTTTTCGTCGAGGTGATCGGAACTCTTTGGTGATTCAGACGGACTTTTCGTCGAGGCGGTCGGAACCTTTCGCCGATTCAGACGGAACCTTTCGTCGAGGAGGTCAGAACTTTTCGCCGATTCAGACGGAACCTTTCGTCGAGGCGGTCGAAACTTTTTCGGCGATTTAGACGGAACCTTTCGTCAAGGCGGTCGGAACTTTTTCGGTGAGCCAGCTGGAACTCTCCGACAAGTCGACCGGAACTTCTTCAATAAGCTGGGCGGAGCTTCTCGATCCCTGGGATAGCGCCCTTCAAGAACTCAACACCACCGTGCGCGAGCCCCATGGTGGGCGCCAACTGTCGTGGATTTATCACGTCAGATGTCCTTAGTGTCAGGACTTAGTCGCGAGGCCAACGCATCTATGTGGTAGCTTGAGAGGGGTTGAGCGGAATCGAGAGACACAACACGCAAGACAAGGATTTAGACAGTTTCGGGCCCCGGGAAACATCATCCGGAATAGCCCTACATGTTGTTTGGGGCTAGGTCTCATTATGCTCATGAGGGAGACGCCGCATAAGCCGGCTCCCCTTTAGTTGTGTCTAGCCCTAGAGATCATTGTTTCTTCTTGCCTCTCTCCCTTTGGGGAGCCCTGCCCCTCTTTATATAAGTTAGAGGGTCGGGTTACATGTGGAGTCCTAGTAGGACTAGGACTAGACTATCTTCTACTACAAGCCGGATACAAGTCCGGGTCTTGATTTCTTGTAAGGGAAATATTCCTTACACCTTTCTTCTTAAGTCGGCTCACCATCACATGAACCGGCCTACTGGGCCTTGGGCCTTGTCGTCTGTTTGACCCTCCCGCCGGGTCTCCAGTGAGTCATAATGTCCAGGTGGATTATATGTAAACCGCCATGTCCAGGCAGATCGTCAGTGAGTCGCCTAGCTTCAGCCGGGTCTTCTGGTGAATCGCCAAGTCCAACCGGGTCATACCGCGGGGTATATCCCCGACAAGCATGCTCTTTTCTTTCGGTTTCTTGAGTCAAAACTGTGTCAATTGCACCTTCCTCCGCTACAATGTGAAGCTTAAAGGGCTCCCTATGCTTGGGCGCTTTCACCACCGGAGGAGTGCACAAATAATTCTTCATCATATCAAACGCTTCTTGCTGTTTTGCCCCCCCGCCCCCAACTAAAATCAACATCATTCTTTAACCAAAGGATAGGAGTGAATGCATCAGCCTTCCCTGACAAATTAGCAATAAACCTTCTCTAATAATTGACCTTGCCGAGAAACTTTTGCATATCTCTCTTGCATGTTGGAGTCTCCACTTTTTGTATGGCTTCTATCTTTTTGTGATCAATCTCTACGCCATCTTCATGAATAATGAAACCCCAATACTTTCCAACCAATACACCAAAAGCACACTTCAAATGATTCATGTTTAGTCCATACTTTTTCATTCTTTCAAAAGCTAAACGCAAATCGGCTAAGTGAGATTCAAAAGCATCTGATTTGACAACAATATCATTAATATAACCTCAAGTATAAATGCCGAGTAAATAATGAAAAATTAAATTCATAGCCCTTTGATACGTGGCGCCGACATTCTTTAATCCAAAGGTCATCATCGTCAATTCAAACAAACCAAGGAAATCGGGGCATCGAAAAGCCGTTTTGGAAATTTCCTGTACGGCCGTAAAAATTTGGTTAGACCCCGCATTACCATCAAGAAAGCTAATGACTTTATGTTCAGAAGCATCATTGATAATCATATCGGCTATTGGCATGGGATACTCATCTTTAGGTGTAGCTCTATTCAAATCTCTGAAATCAATGCACACTCTCAACTTGCCGGAGTCTTTCTTCTCTACTCGTACAATGTTAGAAGTCCACTCGGCATACCTGCAAGGTCTACTAAAATTAGCTTTAAGCAAACGACCGATCTCTTCCTTTATCCGATCATACATTTTTGGATTAAACTTTCTGGTCGATTGCTTGAACGGTCTAAAACCGGCCTTTATAGGTAACCGATGCTCTACTAGCTCTTGGCTTAAACCTGGCATCTCATGATATTCCCATACAAAGCAACAAACATATTTTTTCAATAGCTCGATCAACTTAGCTTTATGATCAACTCTTAAATTTTTGTTTACAAATGTCGGCCTAAGAACTGAACCATCTCCTATATCTATCTCTTCTAATGGATCGGCCGATGTAAAACTTTGTCCTGATTTATCCATATCATCTAATTCTTCTATGAACTCATAAATATCGTTCTCATTGGACCAATATTCTACAAGACACTTTCGTAAACACTCTGAATTAGGATCCATTTAAATACATAATACCTTGGAGCCGATTATCACCAACCGGCTTTAAAGAAACGGGCACGAAACCACTTTTTGTAGCGCTAGGAAAATCAAATTCTGATAGGTCGCACCCTAAAAAGCAAGTAGCATTGTGATGTTGCCAATCCACCTATGCATCAGCCAAAGCAACACAAGCTGAATTATCCGCATGGATGACTTCCACTTCATCATCAACCCATTGAATTAAAAACTGGTGCATAGTAGATGGCACGCATTGATTTGCATGAACCCAATCGCAGCCTAATATCACACTGTGGTTACCTTGCACCTCGGTGACAAAGAACGCGGTAGACAAAGTTTTGCTTCCCACCGTAAGCTCCACATACATTACACCTTTGGCTTCAGATTTCTCTTTGCCTTCAAATCCATTAAGCATCATGTTGGTCTTTATTAACTCTTCATCGCACAACCCCAATTTTTTTAAGACCGAATATGGCATAAGATTCACCACAGCACCACCGTCAACAAGCATTCTAGGAACCGGCGATCCATTAATATGACCTTTAAGAAACAACAGCTTCAAGTGCGTCACCGGTTCTCTTGGCTTCTCGAATATAGCTATTTTAGGACCAAAATCCAGCTGAGCTACTTACCCTTCTTCATATACAACACGAAACTCAGCGGGTAAGTAATACACCATATTGATATCCATGCCTTCATGGACCGGTGTAGGCTCATAATCCACCATCTCATCTCCTTCTTCAAGTGTATCTACCGATTCTGAAATCTATCCAAGTGAAAGGCAAGTGATAGGTGTTGCGGACGATGTAATATTGTTCGCATCGTCCTCCTTTGGTGGTGTCGGTGCCGTTGTGATAGATGTAGAAGCCGCTGCACCTTGTATTTGTTTAGGCCTCCACACTTGTTTTGTAGGTACCATGGGCCGAAGGTTATTAAAACGTGTGTCCCTTTGTTCCTCGGCCTCTTGTTCCGCCATATCTATACTCCTTAACCTCTGTAGCTCCCTCTTTTGCGTCTTTGTTAGCCCTGGAGGACACCACTTTGGCTGAATGTATTTAGGGTACATTTGCTTTGCTTGGCTGGTGCTTGCTTCATAATCATTAGTCGAGTGCTTTGGCGCGATAGCAAGTACTGGCTCAGTCGGGTTGTTATGCACAGTCGGCTACCGCATGGTGAATGTTTTGGTGCCCAAGATGAGTGAGTCGGCATCGACTTTTTCCTTGCCTTTTCCTGACTCGACTGCTGCAACACTTGGTGACTTAGGACTCCACACTTGATTGCTGACCCTTTTTTGATTATCTTGCATTGGTCGATTGACACCATTGCTCAAATGACCTCGTATGGGGTAAGAAAGCCTCTCATGAACGGGCATTCTTGGTTCTACCCACCCCAGATGAAATGCATAAGGGACCATTGGGGTCTCTCCCCATCCTCCATATTGAAGTCTCCCATGTAGTATGGCGCATAGGGGGGTGGCTCCATCCATGGTCCTGGTGCCCATGACCCATACGGCCTTGTGTGATGCTAAAATTCTTGCCTCGGAGGTGATCTTGAGTGCTTCAAATTTGATGACCGGTTAGAGCTAGAACCGGCCGCTTGATTGGAATGTTTGGACAACAACACATCAAAAGTTGGCTTGATTCTCTTGCGCTGCACTTTAGCTTCATTTGTCTTCCACTTGCCAACCTCTGGACTCTTGGTCTTAACAAATTTGATATGAGTGCTCTCTTGCACTTGTGGTTGCCACCCGGGTGTAGGATTCTCGATGGTGATCTTAATTACCTCCTTTCCACCGGGTTGCTTGTCAAGCACAACTTGTCTCCCCAAGATCTTGTCGCCTTCCTTGCTTTTCCTGGGCTCACCAATGACAACATTATTTTTATTAGCTGATTCGGCTATGTTGGGCCGAAGTAACATCTTCTTCCCCTCCAAATCCATGGTGTTAGGGTTGCCTATTGATAACACACAAGTATAGGGGATTGCAACAGCTTTCGAGGGTAGAGTATTCAACCCAAATTTATTGATTCGACACAAGGGGAGCCAAAGAATATTCTTGAGTATTAGCAGTTGAGTTGTCAATTCAACCACACCTGGATAACTTAGTATATGCAGCAAAGTATTTAGTAGCAAAAGTGGTATGATAATAAAGGTAACGGTAGCAAAAGTAAAGGTAAATGTTTTTGGGTTTTTGTAGTAGTTGTAACAGTAGCAACGGGAAAGTAAATAAGCGAAGAACAGTATATGAAAAGGTCGTAGGCAATGGATCAGTGATGGATAATTATGCCGGATGTGATTCCTCATGCAATAGTTATAACATAGGGTGATATAGAACTAGCTCCAATTCATCAATGTAATGTAGGCATGTATTTCGTAAATAGTCATACATGCTTATGGAAAAGAACTTGTATGACATCTTTTGTCCTACCCTCCCGTTGTAGCGGGGTCCTTACGGAAACTAAGGGATATTAAGGCCTCCTTTTAATAGAGAACTGGAACAAAGCATTAACACATAGTGAATACATGAACTCCTCAAACTACGGTCATCACCGAGAAGTATCCTGATTATTGTCACTTCGGGGTTGTCGGATCATAACACATAATAGGTGACTATAGACTTGCAAGATAGGATCAAGAACATACATATATTCATGAAAACATAATAGGTTCAGATCTGAAATCATGGCACTCGGGCCCTAGTGATAAGCATTAAGCATAGCAAAGTCATAGCAACATCAATCTCAGAACATAGTGGATACTAGGGATCAAACCCTAACAAAACTAACTTGATTACATGGTAAATCTCATCCAACCCATCACCGTCCAGCAAGCCTACGATGGAATTACTCACGCAAGGCGGTGAGCATCATGAAATTGGTGATGGAGGATGGTTGATGATGACGACGGCGATGAATCCCCCTCTCCGGAGCCCCAAACGGACTCCAGATTAGCCCTCCCGAGAGAGATTAGGGCTTGGCGGCGGCTCCGTGTCATAAAACGCGATGAAACTTTCTCTCTGATTTTTTTCTCCCCGAGATGGAATATATGGAGTTGGAGTTGAGGTCGGAGGAGGTCCAGGGGGCCCACGAGATAGGAGGCCGCGCCCTAGGGGGGGCGCGCCCCCTGTCTCGTGGATAGGCTGTGGGCCCCCTGGCATTAATTCTTTCGCCATAAATTCTTATAAATTCCAAAAAATGCCTCCGTGGATTTCCAGGACATTCCGAGAACTTTTCTTTTCTACACATAAAACAACATCATGGTAGTTCTGCTGAAAACAGCGTCAGTCCGGGTTAGTTTCATTCAAATCATGCAAGTTAGAGTCCAAAACAAGGGCAAAAGTGTTTGGAAAAGTAGATACGTTGGAGACGTATCAACTCCCCCCAAGCTTAAACCTTTGCTTGTCCTCAAGCAATTCAGTTGATAAACTGAAAGTGATAAAGAAAAAATTTTACAAACTCTATTTGCTCTTGTTGTTGTAAACATGAAAAGCCAGCATTCAAGTTTCAGCAAGTATTATGAACTAACCATACTGAAAATAACACATAGGTCTCACAGTTACTCATATCAATAACATAATCAGCTAGCGAGCCATAATAATAAAACTCGGATGACAACACTTTCTCAAAATAATCATAACATGATATAACAAAATGGTATCTCGCTAGCCCTTTCCGAGACCGCAAAACATAAATGCAGAGCACCTTTAAAGATCAAGGACTGACTAAACATTATAATTCATGGTAAAAGAGATCCAGTCAAGTCATACCCAATATAAACCAATAGTAATGAATGCAAATGACAGTGTGCTCTCCAGCGGGTGCTTTTAATAAGAAGGGTGATGACTCAACATAAAAGTAAATAGATAGGCCCTTCGCAGAGGGAAGCAGGGATTTGTAGAGGTGCCAGAGCTCAATTTTAAAATAGAAATTGAATAACATTTTGAGCGGCATACTTTTGCTGTCAACGCAACAACTATGAGATGGCTGTATCTTCCATACTACATGCATTATAGGCAGTTCCCAAACAGAATGGTAAAGGTTTATACTCCCCCAACCACCAACAAGCATCAATCCATGGCTTGCTCGAAACAACGAGTGCCTCCAACATACAACAGCCCTGGGAGAGTTTTGTTTAATTATTTTGATTTGCTTTGATCTTTTTGGATCATGGGACTGGGCATCCCGGTTACCGGCCCTTTCTCGTGAATGAGGAGCGGAGTCCACTCCTCTTGAGAATAACCCACCTAGCATGGAAGATATAGGCAGCCCTAGTTGAAACATGAGCTGCTCGAGCATACAAAACAGAATTTCATTTGAAGGTTTGGAGTTTGGCACATACAAATTTACTTGGAACAATAGGTAAATACCGCATATAGGAAGGTATAGTGGACTCATATGGAACAACTTTGGGGTTTAAGGAGTTTGGATGCACAAGCAGTATTCCCGCTTAGTACAAGTGAAGGCTAGCAAAAGGCTGGAAGCGACCAAGCGAGAGAGCGACAACGATCGTAAACATGCATTAAAATTAATTCACACCGAGAACAAGCATGAGTAGGATATAATCCACCATGAACATAAATATCATGAAGGCTATGTTGATTTGATTCAACTACATGTGTGAACTTGTGCCAAGTCGAGTCACTCAATTCATTCAAAGGAGGATACCATCCCATCATACCACATCATAATCATTCTAATAGCATGTTGGCACGCAAGGTAAACCATTATAACTCATAGCTAATCAAGCATGGCACGAGCAACTATAATCTCTAAATGTCAATGCAAATATGTTTACGTCATAATAGCTGACTCAGGAACGATGAATCATCATATTTACAAAAACAAAAGAGGTCGAGTTCATACCAGATTTTCTCATCCCAATAAGTCCATCATATATCGTCATTATTGCCTTTCACTCGCACGACCGAACGATGTGTATAATAATAAGAGTGCATGTGCATTGGACTAAGCTGGAATCTGCAAGCATTCAACTCAAGAGAGAAGACAAGTAATATGGGCTCTAAATTAAATAAACAATCATGCATATGAGAGCCACTAAGCATTTTCAATATGGTCTTCTCGACTCCCAAAGGAAAGAAAAGAAAATAAAACTATTTACACGAGAAAGCTCCCAACAAGTAAGAAGAAGAACTAGAAATCTTTTTGGGTTTTCATTTTAATTTCTACTACAAGCATGGAAATTAAACTAACTAATTTTTTGGTTTTTCTCAAGGTTTATCAAACACACAAGAAGAAAACTATAAAAAGAAATTTAAACTAGCATGGATAATACAATGAAAGAGTATGAGCACCGACGACTAGTGTGTGAACATGAATGTAAAGTCGGTGAGAAATACGTACTCCCCCAAGCTTAGGCTTTTGGCCTAAGTTGGTTTAATACCAAGGACCGCCGCTGCTCTCCCCGGTGTAGTGGGAGGTGTAATCAGGATACCACTGGCTGGTCATCTCCGGATCCCACTGGACAGATGATGCACGATAAGGGTCCAGTTCAGGTTCCGGCTCAGGTTCAGGTTCTGGAGTAAAAGCTTGAGCTCGATGATTGTTCACTGCTTCCGGTGTGACAAGACGATTTTCTGCAAGCAAATCAAACAACAGAGGCGCAGGCAAAATAATAATCTCAATGTGTTTCTTATTAAATCTAAGTTTATACAAGAGCATCTTTTCTTCGTTGTCAACAATAAACTTGTGTGCTACCATGCTCTTGTAATCTAAAATATGAGGATGCAATTTTATCTCATCCTCCTCATGGTGCCTAATGGGTATCTGAAAATGTTCAGCGAGACGTGCAGCATAGATACCTCCAAATATGGGGCCTTTTATACGATTCAGGGCTAGCCGTTTAGCAACGACGACACCCATACTAAAAGTGTTGTCTCCCAGCAAAGCATGTTGAAGAATAATAATATCTGGAACGCTCAAATTTCCACTATTTCCACGACCAATCAAGCATCTACTAGCAAATATGGCAAAGTAGCGTAAAACGGGAAAGTGTATGCTAGAGACTTTTGCCTCAGAGCCCTTCTTTGGCTCTTCCACATCAATAGTTTTAACGAAGCCATCCACATCTTCACGATGGGGTTCCTTTAATTCTCCCTCATAAGGTATCCTACATACCGCACAAAAGTGATGTAAAGACATTTCTTTGAATTCATCATATAAATGAAATGATACTGCAGGCGGTGACTTCTTAGGATAATAATAAAACTTTTGCACGAAAGTATTGGTAAGTAAGAGATCCTGATCGATTCGGTCGTTGATGAAACCGGTGAGGCCTGCAGTCTCGATTAAAGCATAAAAATCTTCATGAATTCCGGCTTCTTTCAAGAAATCCTCGCATGGCCATTCACAAGACCGTACTTCCGCTAAGCGAGGAAGATTATACTTGGGTTTTTCCTTCTCTTTGTCTTGTTTTTCCTTAGAGCTTTGGCTAGAAGAGCCTTTAAAGAGCCTCCTTAACATTTTCTAAAAATTTCTGAAATTTTAGTAACTTCAAAGTAAAAGTGAAAAAAAAACTAAACAAGATTGATAGCAACTACTCCTACAAGTGCCTAGAGCCTATATCATGCATTGGAATTGCTTGGGACCTAAAAAATTTAACATGCAAGCTCAAGAACATGGTCACCTATGCAGCAAAAATTTGCAATGAATAAAGCACTAGAACAAAAACTAATTGGACCAATGGAGGAGTCACATACCAAGCAACAATCTCCCAAAGCAGTTTTGTGAATGGAGCTTTGAGCTAAGGGATCGAAAATCGCAACAAAACGAGCTAGAACTCGTGCTTGAGCTGGATGGGGATTTTTTTGGGTAGAAGATGAAGTGTGTGGGTGCTGGCATAAGTGGAGGGGAGCCACCAGGGGCCCACGAGACAGGGGCGCGCCCTGAGGCGCCCTCCTCTCTCGTGTCCTGGTGCTTGGCCCTCCTGCAGTGTTTTCAGTGCCTAAAATCCTCAAATATTCCAGAAAAAATCATACTAAGTTTGCAGGGCATTTGGAGCACTTTTATTTTCGGACTATTTTTTAATGCACGGATAATTCAGAAAACAGACGGATAATACTATTTTTGCTTTATTTATTCTAAATAACAGAAAGTAAAAAGAGGGTACAGAAGGTTGTGCCTTCTAGTTTCATCCATCTCGTGATCATCAAAATGAATCCACTAACAAGGTTGATCAAGTCTTGTTAACAAACTCATTCCGAATAACACGGAACCGGAGAAATTCCGAATAACACTAAGTTACCTCAACGGGGATATGAAAATCCCCAACAATAAGAATATCATACTTTTTCTTGACAGTAGGAAGAGGAAATTCAAAACCTCCAAAAATAATAATTGGAACTTTTTCAATAGAATTGATGCTATGAACTTGAGATTGTTTCCTCGGAAAATGTACCGTATGCTCATTACCATTAACATGAAAAGTGACATTGCCTTTGTTGCAATCAATAACAGCCCCTGCAGTATTAAGAAAAGGTCTACCAAGGATAATAGACATGCTATCGTCCTCAGGAATATCAAGAATAACAAAGTCCGTTAAAATAGTGACATTTGCAACTACAACAGGCACATCCTCACAAATACCGATAGGTATAGCCGTTGATTTATCAGCCATTTGCAAAGATATTTCAGTAGGTGTCAACTTATTCAATTCAAGTCTACGATATAAAGAGAGAGGCATAACACTAACACCGCTCCAAGATCACATAAAGCAGTTCTAACATAATTTCTTTTAATGGAGCATGGTATAGTTGGAACACCCGGATCTCCAAGTTTCTTTGGTATTCCACCCTTAAAAGTGTAATTAGCAAGCATGGTGGAAATTTCAGCTTCCGGTATCTTTCTTTTATTTGTAATGATATCCTTCATATACTTAGCACAAGGATTTACTTTGAGAATATCACTTAAGCGCATACGTAAGAAAATAGGTCTAATCATTTCAGCAAAGCGCTCAAAATCCTCATCATCCTTTGTCTTGGATGGTTTAGGAGGAAAGGGCATAGGTTTCTGAACCCATGGTTCTTTTTCTTTACCGTGCTTCCTAGCAACAAAATCTCTCTTATCATAACGTTGATTCTTTGATTGTGGGTTATCAAGATCAACAGCAGGTTCGATCTCTACATCATTATCATTGCTAGGTTGAGCATCAACATGAACATTATTATTAACATTATCACTAGGTTCATGTTCATCACCGATTGTGTTTCAAACATCGAAATAGAAATATCATTGGGATTCTCAGGTGTGTCTACAGTAGGTTCACTAGAAGCATGCAAAGTTCTATCGTTTTTCTTCTTCTTCTTTTTAGAAGAACTAGGTGCCTCTAAATTATTTCTTTGAGAATCTTGTTCGATTCTCTTAGGGTGGCCTTGAGGATACAAAGGTTCTGAGTCATTCTACCAGTTCTAGTAGCCACTCTAACAGCAAAGTCATTTTATTATTTAATTCATCAAGCAAATCATTTTGAGCTTTAAGTACTTGCTCAGCTTAAGTAGCAACCATAGAAGCATATTTGCTAACGCGGTGAAGTTCATCTTTAACTCTAGCCAGATTATCACCTACGCGTCCTATCTCGAAAGCATTGTTCTTTAACTCTCTACCAACATAAGCATTAAAACTTTCTTGCCTAGCCATAAAGTCATCAAATTCATCTAAGAATGGGCTATGAAATTTAGTAGAGGTATTTCAACTTTATCATATCTATAGAGAGAATTTACCTTTACTACGTGTCGGGTTATCAAGACAATGTAGTTCTTCAGGCGGTATATTAAGACCATGTATTTCTTCAATAGGAGGTAAATTCTTAACGTCTTCAGCTTTAATACCTTTTTCTTTCATTGATTTCTTTGCCTCTTGCATATCTTCAGGACTAAGAAATAAAACACCTCTCTTCTTCGGAGTGGGTTTAGGAATAGGCTCAGGAGTTGGCTCAATTGGTTCAGGAATTACTTCAGGAACTGGCTCGGGAAGAGTCCAATTATTTTCATTAGTCAACATATTATTCAATAATATTTCAGCTTCGTCGACTGTTCTTTCCCTGAAAACACAACCAGCACAACTATCCAAGTAGTCCTTGGAAGCATCGGTTAGTCCATTATAAAAGATATCAAGTATTTCATTTTTCTTAAGAGGATGATCAGGCAAAGCATTAAGTAACGGAGAAGCCTCCCCAAGCTTGTGGGAGACTCTCTTCTTTGATTTGCACAAAATTATATATTTCCATAAGGCAGCTTGTTTCTTATGAGCAGGAAATATTTAGCGAGAAGTAATAAATCATATCACGGGACTACACACACAACCAGGAGCAAGAGAATTATACCAAGTCTTAGCATCACCCTTTAATGAGAACGGAAATATCTTAAGGATATATAAATAGCGAGACTTCTCATCATTAGTAAACAAGGTGGCTATATCATTCAACTTGGTAAGCTGTGCCACAACAGTTTCAGATTCAAGGCCATAAAAAGGATCAGATTCAACTAAAGTAATAATATCAGGATCAACAGAGAATTCATAATCCTTATCAGTAACACAGATAGGAGAAGTAGCAAAAGCAGGATCGGGTTTCATTCTAGCATTAAGAGACTGATGCTTCCATTTAGCTAATAATTTCTTAAGATCATTTCTATCATTGCAAGCAAGAATTTCCATAGCAGCTGTTTCATTCATAACATAACCCTTAGGAACAACAGGTAATACATAATCATTGGGGGAACCTTCATCATCACTATCATCAATAATAGGTTCTTAAATATTTTCATTCCCCCTAACTCTAGCAAGTTGTTCATCAAGAAATTCACCTAATGACAAAGTAGTATCATGCACAGAAGTAGTTTCATCATGCATAGCAGAAGTGGCATCATCAATAACATGCGACATATCAGAATTCATAGCAGTAGCAGGTTTAGGTGTCGCAAGCTTACTAATAACGGAAGGAGAATCTAGTGCAGAGCTAGATGGCAGTTCCTTACCTCCCCTCGTAGTTGAGGGCAAAATCTTGGTCTTAGCGTCTTTCAAGTTCTTCATAGTGATCAAAAGATATAAATCCCAAGTGACTCAGATAATAGAGCTATGCTCCCCGGCAACGGCGCCAGAAATTAGTCTTGATAACCCACAAGTATAGGGGATCACAACAGCTTTCGAGGGTAGAGTATTCAACCCAAATTTATTGATTCGACACAAGGGAGCCAAAGAATATTCTTGAGTATTAGCAGTTGAGTTGTCAATTCAACCACAACTGGATAACTTAGTATCTGCAGCAAAGTATTTAGTAGCAAAAGTGGTATGATAATAAAGGTAACGGTAGCAAAAGTAAAGATAAATGTTTTTGGGTTTTTGTAGTAGTTGTAACAGTAGCAACAGAAAAGTAAATAAGCGAAGAATAGTATATGAAAAGCTCGTAGGCAATGGATCAGTGATGGATAATTATGCCGGATGAGATTCCTCATGCAATAGTTATAACATAGGGTGATATAGAACTAGCTCCAATTCATCAATGTAATGTAGGCATGTATTCCATAAATAGTCATACGTGCTTATGGAAAAGAACTTGTATGACATCTTTTGTCCTACCCTCCCGTTGCAGCGGGGTCCTTACGGAAACTAAGGGATATTAAGGCCTCCTTTTAATAGAGAACCGGAACAAAGCATTAACACATGGTGAATACATGAACTCCTCAAACTACGGTCATCACCGAGAAGTATCCCGATTATTGTCACTTCGGGGTTGTCGGATCATAACACATAATAGGTGACTATAGAGTTGCAAGATAGGATCAAGAACACACATATATTTATGAAAACATAATAGGTTCAGATCTGAAATCATAGCACTTGGGCCCTAGTGACAAGCATTAAGCATAGCAAAGTCATAGCAACATCAATCTCAGAACATAGTGGATACTAGGGATCAAACCCTAACAAAACTAACTTGATTACATGGTAAATCTCATCCAACCCATCACCGTCCAGCAAGCCTACGATGGAATTACTCATGCAAGGCGGTGAGCATCATGAAATTGGTGATGGAGGATGGTTGATGATGACGACGGCGACGAATCCCCCTCTCCGGAGCCCCGAACGGACTCCAGATCAGCCCTCCCGAGAGAGATTAGGGCTTGGCGGCGGCTCCGTGTCGTAAAACGCGATGAAACTTTCTCTCTGATTTTTTTCTCTCCGAGACGGAATATATGGAGTTGGAGTTGAGGTCGGAGGAGGTCCAGGGGGCCCACGAGATAGGAGGCCGCGCCCTAGGGGGGGGGCGCCTCCTGTCTCGTGGATAGGCTGTGGGCCCCCTAGCATTAATTCTTTCGCCAAAAATTCTTATAAATTCCAAAAAGTGCCTCAGTGGATTTCTAGGACATTCCGAGAACTTCTCTTTTCTACACATAAAACAACATCATGGTAGTTCTGCTGAAAACAATGTCAGTCCGGGTTAGTTTCATTCAAATCATGCAAGTTAGAGTCGAAAACAAGGGCAAAAGTGTTTGGAAAAGTAGATACGTTGGAGATATATCACCTATCAACTTGCATCCCAGAAAAAATTCAATCGTCCGTCATTAATCGCCAATTGTATCTATCGTCGAAAAACATTACGATCATTAGTAGCATGAGAAAAAGAATTATGACACTTGCAATAAGCACGCCATTTTAGCTCTTCAAATGGCGATAAAGTATGAGATATTCTAATAATCTTAGCTTGTAGCAAAGCATCAAATATTTTATCACATTTATCAATGTTAAAAGTAAGCTTCATCTCTTCATCACATTCTTATGAATTTGTTTCAGATCATTGCAGATAAATGGTTTGGCATTAGACGACCATACAAATTCAGTAGCATAAATGCCACCCTCATTGTTCGAGTGCTCACTATCACACTCAACCATATTCATCTTAGGACGATCAGTTTTATACCTATGCACCTCTTTAAGATCTTTGCTTCGGCTTTCTCGAGCCAAAGCCCTTCGTAAGACTTGGTTTATACTTGAAAACTCATAGCCTTCCAACTTTTCTCTAATGTGAGTTCTCAAACCACTAAGCACGAGATCTGCCAAGTCTCTCAGTTAACTATAGCACCGGTTTTTTGTATCTCTAAATCTTTTGACATAATCGGAAACCGATTTATCATGCTTTTGCTTAATCGATGTAAGATGGGATAGTTTAAGCTCATTGTCACCACTGTAGAAGTGGTCATGAAACTTTTGCTCCAGGTGGAACCATGTACTAATAGAACCGGGTGGTCACGCGGAAAACCACGAGAAAGCAGTACCGGTTAAAGATAAAGGAAAATAACGTACTTTCCACTCATCTCGTGAACTTGCCTCACCTAATTGTGCCAAGTACTGACTAACATGCTCCCATGTAGTCTTTGTTCCCTGTCCGCTAAATTTAACAAAATCTGGAACTTTATATCCGGGAGGATATGGCACGACATCAAAAATTTCTAGATATGGTTTCCTGAAAATTTGTGGTTTAGGTAGTTCAATCCCACAATGCTCTCGGAACACCCTAGACATCTCCTCTCTAACATTAGCCAAAATATTACCCGTATCGAGCGGCGTTGCATGTGGTTGTGGTGCATGGTGAATATGATTTCTAATAGGCTATATAGTGCTAGTCGGAAGAGATGGTGGTCTGTATGTTGTACCATAGTTCGGCAGCAATCCACTTGGACTTGCCGAACCGTAACCTAGCAACATAGTTGAATTCACTGAAATTGGTATGTTCATGGCAGGACTAGAGGGTGGAGCAACAAGTTGGTTTGTCTAACTGGGATGGGAATTCAATGGCACGGGAGGCGCCGATGAAATAGGTAAAGTTGGACTAAAGTTTTCTACGCCAGCATACATACTAGCACTACCATTAGATGATTCAGGAGTATTTTTTTCGAGCAATATTATTGTCTATGATAGCTTGGTAAATAAGATCATTATTCTGAGCAATAAGAGTAGTAATTTTAGCCGACTATTCAGGAGAGAAGATTTTGCTTACAGCTGGCTCTACCTGCTTGTTGTGAAGAGGAGGAAACTTGATTTCTTCAATTGAAGTGATGTTGCCTTGGCGATCCTTTTTGAACTTAGCAAGGAATTCCTGCATCTCCTTCTCTTCACACGCCTTCTTGTACTCCTCATAAGCTTGGCGATAGTCTGCCGATAATTCCTCAAATTGGGCTTGATGATGTTATCGGCATCCACTTCACATGGCTTGGGAAGATCGACCATGATGGATGATGATGATTGATCTTTGATCCCCAGCGGAGTCGCCAAAAAGTGTGTTCGCACACGAACACGTCACCGTGTACCCTCGGTGTCGAGCGTGATACGCAAGACACGTCCCCGAAGGAGGCTCACCGAAAGCGTGATACACAAGACAATCCGGCGAGCGCTTTTGAAGACCCGAAACCCCACGCGGCCGGGAGAGACCCCGTCTAGAGCACGGCGGTGCTGGGCTGCCCTAGGTCGGTTCACCCGCCCCAAGGAATTCGTAGATCGAAGCTCTCCGAAGCGGCGAACACCGACGAACGAGAAGCAGAAAACTAGGGTAGGAGATAAAAGTTTGTAGATGGGTTATGCGATTGTGTGTTGTGTTTTCAATCGGCCATCACCGCTCATGTATATAAGAGGCGGATGGACTTTGTGACGCCCCCGATTTAATCGTACACTAATCATGCACGCAAATGTGTACGATCAAGATCAGGGACTCACGGGAAGATATCACAACACAACTCTACAAATAAAATAAGTCATACAAGCATCATAATACAAGCCAGGGGCCTCGAGGGCTCGAATACAAGTGCTCGATCATAGACGAGTCAGCGGAAGCAACAATATCTGAGTACAGACTTAAGTTAAACAAGTTTGCCTTAAGAAGGCTAGCACAAACGGGATCAGATCGAAGAGGAGCAGGCCTCCTGCTGGGATCCTCCTAGCTACTCTGGTGGTCGTCGCCGGCAGGCTGCACGTAGTAGTAGGCACCTCCGAGTAGTAGTCGTCATCGACGATGGCGTCGCCCTGGGCTCCATAGTGCAGTTGCAGCAATCGAGTAGAGGTAGGGGAAAAGGGGAACAAGGCAACCGTGAGTACTCATCCAAAGTACTGCAAGCAAGGAGCTACACTACATATGCATGGATATATGTGTAAAGGCCATATCGGTGGGAAGCTGCAGAATGCCGAATAAGAGGGGATAGCTAGTCTTAACGAAGACTACGCTTCGGACACTGTCTTGCAACAGGTAAGGGAGGGCAATCTGAAGTCCTCCAAGTAACATCACATAGCAATAATCCTACCCGGCGATCCCCTCCTCATATCCCTAAGAGAGAGCGACCACCGGTTGTATCTGGCACTTGGAAGGGTGTGTTTTATCAAGTATCCGGTTCTAGTTGTCATAAGCTCAAGGTACAACTCCAAGTCGTCCCTGTTACCGAAGATCACGGCTATCCGAATAGATTAACTTCCGCAGGGTGCACCATCTTACCCAAGACGCTTGATCCCATTTGGCGGACACACTTTCTCGGTCATGCCCGCCGCGGAAGATCAACACGCCGCAGCCCCACCTAGGCACAACAGAGAGGCCAACACGCCGGTCTAAACCTAAGCCGCAGGGTGCAGGGCCCATCGCCTCGAAAGCACACCTGCACGTTGCGTCTGTGCCGAAGCAGACCTAGCCTAACAGGCGTTCAGTCCAATCCGCGCGCGCGCCCGTCGCCGACGTCTGAAGTGCTTGGTGATACCACGACGCGGGATACCCATAACTACTCCCGCGTAGATGGTTAGTGCGTATAAGATCGTAGCCAACTCAGGTCAAATACCAAGACCTCGTTAAGCGTGTTAAGTATCCATGAACGCCGAACAGGCCAGAGCCCACCTCTCTCCTAGGCGGTCTCAACCTGCCTGCCGCTCCGCCACAAAGATCCATCCAGAGGGCCGTCGGGACAAAGGTCCTTTCAGCCCCAATCCGTGAATCACTCATGGTGCTCCACAAGCCGACTCGACTTTAGTCTCCACATGTATCATGTATAAGTATATAGTATATACCGTGATCACCTCCCGAGTGATCACGGCCCGATAGTATAGCACGCAGACGGACAAGAATGTAGGGCCACAGATGAAAGTACTAGCATCCTATACTAAGCATATAGGATTGCGGTAAGGTAACAATGAGAGTAACAAGGACAGGCTATGCATCGGGATAGGTATAATCGAAAGCAGTAACATGCTACACTACTCTAATGCAAGCGGTAAAAGAGCGAGTAGGCGATATCCGTGATCGGGGGGCTTGCCTGGTTGCTCGGCAAGAGAGAGGGGTCGTCGACTCGTAGTCGATCACGGGGGTACCGGCAGCGCCTCGGGTCACCGGAAAAAATAGCGGGGGAACATAATAAATAACAGAGCAATCAAAGCATAACGTGACAAATGCGGTGCTAGAGGTGTTCTAACGCAGGGATAGGTGATACCGGTGAAGGGGGAAAACATCCGGGGAATATCCTCGGTGTTTCGCGTTTTCGGGCAGAGGGGCCGGAGGGGGAAAGTTGCGAGTTCGATAGGTTAGGGGGGTGTGGCGGATGAACGGACTACGTATCCGGAATCGTCACGTCGTTCTGAGCAACTTTCATGTACAAAGTTTTTTCATCCGAGCTACGGATTATTTTATATGTTTTTTCGAAGATTAAAACAATATTCGGAAAACCCTGAAATTTTGCTAAGTCTGAGAATTCGACAGTTTTAAACATTACTTGGCTGTTTTCAAAACACTACAACTATTGATCTGTAACTCCTATGATTTTGTACCTTATATCAATCTGGAGCATTTTTCTGTGGTCTATAAGATAGTAGCACTTTCATCTCTGTTAGAGTCCATTTGATTGATCATTAATAGCTCTAAAGTAGCTATGAAATTAAAGCTGTTTTCAGCTTTTCTATTAACAGAACATTGGAATTTGTGATTTTTGTAGGAATTAAACCATACATCAAAAGGATTTGGTCCAGTGGGATAAAATGGAGTTTGTCATGTATGCTTTCTACTCATATTATTTTTACCCATGTTAACTGCTGGTTAGACGTTGTTTAGAGGCTGTACAGAGGGCCGAGCGATGTCATATTAGGAAAGCTAGCACTAGCTACTGATGGCGAATATTCTTTGTAGCCATGTAGCATAGCAGCAGCAACGGAGCAGCAGAGCAGCGGCAATGGAGGCGGCGCGTCTGAGGCGACGGGCTCGCGGACTCATGACTCGGCGACCATTTGGTCGGCCGAGAGCGGCTACTGGGAGAGGACGACGGCGCAGCGTCGGGAGAGGTGCCGATGGGTGTGGGGGTGGCGAGTTGGGCGTGGCGACAACGGCGGCGACGCGGCATTCGAGACTAAGCGAAGCGGAGAAGCGGCGCGAAGCGCGCAAGATGAGCAGCGGGTAGCAGCTACGGGCTCCATGAGCGCTTAGGAGGACGGGCGAGTTCGTAGTGGCTCGGGAGCTTGGTGCTCATAGCCATGGCGGTGGCGAGCACGCCACGCTGGCTTGATTAGCTACGGGCACCGCGAGCTCGACTAGAGGAAGAGGAGGAGCGTGAGCTCACGAGCGTTCTTGAGACCGCCCGGGAAGACGCGGCTGCGGAGTCGTTGGCGGCGGCGATGATCCGATGAGGAAGAAGAAGGTCGCCCCGGTGATGGAGGGCTTCCGGCTTCGCCGCGGGCGTGGGCGGAGAAGAAGATGATGGCACGGCAACACAGTGCCCGGCTTGATCGCCCCGGGATCGATGAAGTCGAGCGCGGTGGAGCTCCTGGACGTCCTCCCACACGCCGGAGACGCCAGTGGCCGTGACAACGACGACGGGGCAGCGGTCACCGCAGGATCTCATGAGCTTGATTCGGTCCAGAGGGGAAGGGGATCGATGGGGATCGAGGGGGCAATGTTTGAGACAGGGACTAGGGTTTAGGTGGACGCTTTTATAAGCCTGGGGAGGCGACGTGGTGGTCATCCGGCCATGGCGCTGTCGGATGGTTGCCACGCCATGGCCTCTGCCTCCTTTGCTGTACAGGAGAAGGGGAAAGGCCCATGGTGGGCTGGGCCAACCATCTGAGAAGTAGGCTACAATTGCACATAAGTGCCCTTTTGTTTTATTCTTTTGTCTTATTATTTGTTCTACCACTATTTTTCCTTTAGTTTATGCAGCAAATGATTTTTGCTATAGTTGAACTTGGCACATAAGTCAAGCACATTATTCTAGAATGGCACATAAATCTTGAGGCCATTTTGTAATGTTTAAAAAAAACACGTTGGTATTTAAATGGTCCATTATGATGTTGTTGGCCCACTTCATAATTTACTAGGGATTATTTATTAAGTCAAATGATGTGGTTTCAATCATGAAAACTGAACAAGCAATTTTATAGAATAGTGCGAACATTTTAGTTTTACTATTTGAAAACTTTTATTGTTTGCTTGATTTTGAATTTGCATTTGAATCGGTTTCGAACTAACAAGGGATTCACAATAGTAACGGAGGTGACGTGGCATCATTAGAAGAGTTTTTCTGTAGCCTAATTATCCGGGCGTCACAATTCTCCTCCACTACAAGAAATCTCGTCCCGAGATTTAAGGGGGGAGTAAGGAGGGAGGGATTGGGTTACGGTAAATCTAACGGATCTTCTCTGTCTTGGTTGCTCTTCTCGAAGAGTTCGACCCATTACATTGATGTCTTCAGTTCTCGGCTTCGGGTCATCATGATGAAGTTGTCGTCCTTACTTGGGGATCTTCATCGTACTTACGGAAAGGATAAGGGGTAGCTTCAAAAGGACAGACCTCTACAAGGTTGACTATCTGGTCGATAACATCGAGGAAGGTGGCGGAAGTTACTCTCGGATTGAATCTTAAGAAAATATCGAGAGCAAAGTAAAGAGGTACCATGAGAATTTTCAAAGCGGATAGGCAAGCGTTTGATGCCTAATCGAGAAGGTGAAAGGGTTCAGTATAGCGAGAATAAGTATTGCGTCGATACAAAAATAGACCACTTGGGACGGTGGTCCGTGAATTATCTGAGTCCACGCGAGGAATAACTTTGGGAGCAGGGGTGTACAGGAGATTCAGGTTTCGATCCTGTGGAACTGTGGGTTATGGGCCCACCATGTGGTTGAAAGCAGGAAGGGGGCCGACATCTTGCACGGTCACGATAGTAGGGCGTGTCAGAGGGTGGCCTGCCAGCTATGTTGGCAACAACGTCGGTACCAAGGGCGAGGGACAAAGAGAACCATTTTTCCTGCTCGTTGAACGAGGCGGACCAATAGGCAAAGTTCTCATCCATCGGTGGTTACCGGAATGTCATCTATAATAGAAACAGGGTCTCATTGTTAGGGTTGTACACCGAGGTGTTTACATAAGCAGTGGATTAATACTGCTTAGATCATATAGATCACAACAAGATTAATCAAAACAATAAAAATGAAAAGATGATCATCAGATTAAACAGAACAATGGAAAGGAAAATGTGTTTAAACACATATTTCAGGGGTATATCCTTCCCAAGGACAAGCAGAGATTAAATCATGATATTCGTGCCAGGATATAACGTAAGAACCCCTTTCGATAAGGGGAGAGAATTCTCATGACACTACCCATACAACGGTGCCTGGATAATAGAGCAAGTAACATTTAGCATTGGGCTTCAAATGTTCTTGTTGAAAATCGGAGTACCACAAACATGCTTCGAGATAGCATCGACATGGTCTCCAAACAAAGGTCAGACTTTGGATACACAAAGGATCCATCAAGAACAACTTGTAGAATAAGTTATACAGTTTCCTCATGGAAGAATGGTTAACCTTGCTAAAAAGGTAACTAAAACATTTGGTCCTCCGGTCAGGTGTGCTAGGCACGACATCATCTTACCGGGTCATATAAGGACCAACATTATGACGCTTGAAAAATGTTTCAACCATCCTATCTGACCGAGGTTCAGATCCGATTGGTGTCAGGATACCTCAGACATTAGGATGCCTGAGAAGAAAAGGTGCAACACAAATAGACGAAATGACCTTGCAAGATTCTTGGGAAATGAACTATGGGAGCGGGTTCCTGAAACAATAGTTCATCATTAAACCAAGGAGGGGATGAGAAGGTGGCTGATGGGCTCAGCAACAATTCATCGAGAATTCCAAACGGATGGCTTTCCACAATAATGTGAACAAGAAGATGACACTTGTCAATTCAAATGATATAATGTTGTATGCTCTAGGAAAACATACACCATCAATCATTAGTTGAAAGGTGTGCCTGAAGTATGACCTTAGGCAGCAAGATCAATGTTAGAGTGACGATTCAATGACCAGTAGTCTAAGAACGAACTATCGATCGTTAACTTCAAAGCAATAGGGTTGCTAGAAGTTCAGAACTCAAACAACATCGTTAACATATTGGTATCCTGGTTAAAAACAACACGGGGACCAAGGAAGAATGGTGATGGTGAGAAGTATCATCATATCGAGAATTTCTAAGAGGTGGTGAAATTCTCATGACATTATTGACACAAAAAAGATGGTAATACTCCAAGGTAAAGAAGAACAATTGCTGGATATCATGGATCTCAAGGTATAACACGAAACACTAACAAGTTTGTGTTGAACGGAAGGCAAGAATGTTGCCGATGGTAACACAAATCACCGAGGGGCAAGGATGGTATTTCTCATCATGAATTCAATAGATATCCTGGAGGAACTCAGAATGTTGATGATGATCATGACAAATTCTGTCGAGAGGTTTCATGGAGATGTAATCAAACAGTGATGACATCAAGTCAAAGGATTGATGAAGCGAAATGTTCTTGGGACCATGAGTAGGACACAAACTCGAATTCCAGCTTGTCGTCCAAGGTGGAACGATAAGTCGAGGAAATCGGCGTAAGCTTAGCTCATCATCGAAAGTTGTGCTCCGGAATTAAGGACCCGGTAGCAAAGTTAAAATTAGCACGATAATGCTGTAGCCGATCAGGCTAGGAGTGACGTGATGGAGTATTAAACTTCACAACAACAAAATCTTGGGGTACCAAATCTCGGTGTTGATTCGATTCAAAATTGGTGTTCTCGGTTGGCGACAACCCATAACCCGTGGAGTGACTATGATGGGGAAAGGTACTACTTCATCGAAATTCATAAGATGAAGTGCAATGGGCTGATATCCTCGAGATACCAGGGGGTAATACTCGAAGGTAGAACAAAATAGAGGTTGGGAAGGCGTACTGATCTGTAGAAGGCAAGTACTTTAACTTGTCCGAGAAATAGGATCAAAGAAGAACAATCATGGTCGGAACCACGGTTGCAAAGGATCAATTCATAGATACCGGATGATATTTATCAAGGAAATAGTAATTATTACAAGAAGCTTCCATGATAGGATCTACACCGTGTCCATGGGCATGAACACAAAGTTCAAGGTCGACTCCCACTTCTCTAATGCATAACCTTTCATTCACTCCTCATTTTCGAAGAAGTTGTAATGTTGAAATTTTATCTAGCAAAATACCAGAAGAGTATGACTCGTGAAAACTTTCAAGGTCACACATATTAAGGAAGGCCTAGGTTCAACCCATCGGGGCATCGTGGAAACATATATCACAAACTTCAGGGGTAAATAACTCAAGCTCGAAAGTAGAGCATGGTTGGCCAAATCAGAGAATAGGACTTACCAACGGCATTATATATCAGGGAAAGAACTTCTTGAGGTTTTTGTGTACAAAGGACACTGTCAGATGATAATTCAACAAAGGATCTGACGTTCCATAACAGAGCTGATGAGAGTATCGATACCCAATCAGAGGAAGAAATAATGCAAATGCATCGGTTTATAGAACATCCGAATAATTCAATGTTTAAATAACAAAGGAATTATGATTTTCAAATCAAGAGATCAGGAGCAAACGCACTGATCAAGGATGGATTAAGTTTAATAGACTTAGGGGTACAATCGATGGCAATCTGATTGGTTGATAACCAGCTCATGTTCAAAATGACATCTGAGCTGGAAAGATAATTTTAAAAGGATCAATCGATGATTGCGAGCATTCGCACTCATGTTGAATCAATAGGATCAAAAGGCGGTGTCAAAGGAGACTAGTGTATATAGCCAGACATATGGGAAGCATCCATAATGCAAGCAAACAAGTATTTGCAGAGCAATAAACTGCTAAGGATTTTCGAAGGATCGAATAGTATTTCGAAGACTTTTGTGGAACACTTGAACAACTGGGGATGAGACTCGATAGGTGCAAGAATTTGTCCGTAGGGGTATTTAGGCGACTTAGAACTGCATGGCAGTAGGCACCAAGTATCCTCGGAACAATAACCGAGAATTTCGGGGTATCTTGCAATAACAAGATCAACGAGGAATGATTGTATCAATGGCAAGTGCACGTGGTTACCCATGGGGGTTTATCGATGGAAGGGAATTGCAAAAGCGATGACACAAAGTCTCGAAAGATCATCGTAGAGTATCTTCCGAATCTTCCGGTGCAGCAAGCGATCATCTGGAGAGAGAGGCTCTCCGGGAGAAAGTATTTTCGAGAACCTAAAGTTAGTTTTGTTTTGAGCAAAATCATTTAACCCGAATAGAAGAGAGATCAGAGTCCCAGAGTAAAGGTCGAGGAGTAAAAGATCCTAGTACCACCCAATGGCGACGTGGGCCCGTAAGGCACACAACCAAGTTAGTAAAAGTTTTTGCAATGTCTAGACTCGACTTCCGCCAAGGAGTGTGGAAGGGGATTCCTACAGGCAGTCGGCTCTGATACCAACTTGTGACGCCCCCGATTTAATCGTACACTAATCATGCACGCAAATGTGTACGATCAAGATCGTGGACTCACGGAAGATATCACAACACAACTCTACAAATAAAATAAGTCATACAAGCATCATAATACAAGCCGGGGGCCTCGAGGGCTCGAATACAAGTGCTCGATCATAGACGAGTCAGCGGAAGCAACAATATCTGAGTACGACTTAAGTTAAACAAGTTTGCCTTAAGAAGGCTAGCACAAACCGGGATCAGATCAAAATAGGAGCAGGCCTCCTGCAGGATCCTCCTAGCTACTCACAGTAAATCGTCCGCGGGCTGCACGTAGTAGTAGGCACCTCAGAGTAGTAGTCGCCATCGACAATGGCGTCTGGCTCCTGGGCTTCATAGTCTGGTTGCAGCAATCGAGTAGAGGTAGGGGGAAAAGGGGGAACAAGGCAACCGTGAGTACTCATCCAAAGTACTCGCAAGCAAGGAGCTACACTACATATGCATGGATATATGTGTAAAGGCCATATCGATGGACTGAGCTGCAGAATGCCGAATAAGAGGGGATAGCTAGTCTTAACGAAGACTACGCTCGGACACTGTCTTGCAACAGTAAGGGAGGGCAATCTGAAGTCCTCCAAGTAACATCACATAGCAATAATTCTACCCGCGATCCCTCCTCATATCCACGAGAGAGCGACCACCGGTTGTATCCGCACTTGGAAGGGTGTGTTTTATCAAGTATCCGGTTCTAGTTGTCATAAGCTCAACGTACAACTCCAAGTCGTCCTGCATCAAGATCACGGCTATCCGAATAGATTAACTTCCTGCAGGGTGCACCATCTTACCCAGACGCTTGATCCCATTTGGCCGGACACACTTTCTGGGTCATGCCCGCCGCGGAAGATCAACACGTCGCAGCCCCACCTAGGCACAACAGAGAGGCCAACACGCCGGTCTAAACCTAAGCGCCGCAGGGTGCGGGCCCATCGCCATGAGCACACACGCACGTTGCGTCTGTGCCGAAGCAGACCTAGCCTAACAGCGTTCCAGTCAATCCGCGCGCGCCGCTCCGTCCGACGTCTGAAGTGCTTGGTGATACCACGACGCGGGATACCCATAACTACTCCCGCGTAGATGGTTAGTGCGTATAAGATCGTAGCCAACTCAGATCAAATACCAAGACCTCGTTAAGCGTGTTAAGTATCCGCGAATGCCGAGCAGGCCAGCCCACCTCTCTCCTAGGCGGTCTCAACCTGCCTGCCGCTCCGCCACAAAGATCCATCCAGAGGGCCGTCGGGACAAAGGTCCTTTCAGCCCCCAATCCGTGAATCACTCATGGTGCTCCACAAGCCGACCCGACTTTAGTCTCCACATGTATCATGTATAAGTATATAGTATATACCGTGATCACCTCCGAGTGATCACGGCCCGATAGTATAGCACGCAGACGGACAAGAATGTAGGGCCACAGATGAAAGTACTAGCATCCTATACTAAGCATATAGGATTGCGGTAAGGTAACAATGATAGTAACAAGGACAGGCTATGCATCGGGATAGGTATAATCGAAAGCGATAACATGCTACACTACTCTAATGCAAGCGGTAGAAAGAGCGAGTAGGCGATATCTGGTGATCAAGGGGGGGCTTGCTGGTTGCTCTGGCAAGAGAGAGGGTCGTCGACCGTAGTCGATCACAGGGGGTACCGGCGCCGCCTCGGGGTCTACCGGAAAAAGTAACGGAGGGGGAACATAATAAATAACAGAGCAATCAAAGCATAACGTGACAAATGCGGTGCTAGAGGTGTTCTAACGCAGGGATAGGTGATACCGGTGAAGGGGGAAAACATCCGGGAAATATCCCCGGTGTTTCGCGTTTGAGCGAGAGAGGGCGGAGGGGAAAGTTGCGAGTTCGATAGGTTAGGGGGGTGTGGCGGACGAACGGACTGCGTATCCGGAATCGTCACGTCGTTCTGAGCAACTTTCATGTACAAAGTTTTTTCATCCGAGCTACGGATTATTTTATATGTTTTTTCGAAGATTAAAACAATATTCGGAAAACCCTGAAATTTTGCTAAGTCGAGAATTGACAGTTTTAAACATTACTTGGCTGTTTTCAAAACACTACAACTATTGATCTGTAACTCCTATGATTTTGTACCTTATATCAATCGGAGCATTTTCTCGTGGTCTATAAGATAGTAGCACTTTCATCTCTGTTAGAGTCCATTTGATTGATCATTAATAGCTCTAAAGTAGCTATGAAATTAAAGCTGTTTTCAGCTTTTCTATTAACAGAACATTGGAATTTGTGATTTTTGTAGGAATTAAACCATACATCAAAAGGATTTGGTCCAGTGGGATAAAATGGAGTTTGTCATGTATGCTTTCTACTCATATTATTTTTACCCATGTTAACCGCTGGTTAGACGTTGTTTAGAGGTCTGAGGGGCGGACAATGTCATATTAGGAAAGCTAGCACTAGCTACAGTAACTGAATGTTACTGTAGCCGTGTAGCATAGCAGCAGGCAACGGAGCAGCAGAGCAGCGGCAGTCGGAGGCGGGCGCGTACAGAGGCGACGGGGCTCGCCGGACTCGCGGCTCCGGCGACCATTTGGTCAGCCGAGAGCGGCTACGGGGAGAGGACGACGGCGCGCGTCGGGGAGAGGTGCCAGTGGGTGTGGGGGTGGCCAGAGTTGGGCGTAGCGACAACGGCGGCGACGCGGCATTCGAGACTAAGCGAAGCGGAGAAGAAGCGCGCGAAGCGCCGCAAGATGAGCAGCGGGGTAGCAGCTACGGGGCTCCATGAGCGCGCTAGGGAGGACGGGCGAGTTCGTAGTGGCTCGGGAGCTTGGTGCTCATAGCCATGGCGGTGGCCGAGCACGCCACGCTTGGCGCGCAGCTTAGCTACGGGCACCGCGAGCTCGACTAGAGGAAGAGGAGGAGCGTGAGCTCACCAACGTTGCTGAGACCGCCCGGGGAAGACGCGCGGCTGCCGGAGTCGTTGGCGAGGCGGCGATGATCCGATGAGGAAGAAGAAGGTCGTCCCGGTGATGGAGGGCTTCCGCTTCGCTCATGGCGTGGACGGAGAAGAAGATGATGGCACGGCGGCAACACGGTGCCCGGCTTGATGCGGCCCGGGATCGATGAAGTCGGCGCGGTGGAGCTCTGGGCGTCCTCCCACACGCCGGAGACGCCGATGGCCGTGACAACGACGACGGGGCAGCGGTCACCGCAGGATCTCATGAGCTCGATTCGGTCCAGAGGGGAAGGGGATCGATGGGGATCGAGGGGCAATGTTTGAGACAGGGCTAGGGTTTAGGTGGACGCTTTTAGGCCGAGGGAGGCGACGTGGTGGTCATCCGCCATGGCGCCGTCGGATGGTTGCCACGCCATGGCCTCTGCCTCCTTTCTTTGTCTGAGAGAAGGGAAAGGCCCATGGTGGGCTGGGCCAACCACTGTAGAAGTAGGCTACAATTGCACATAAGTGCCCTTTTGTTTTATTCTTTTCTGTCTTATTATTTGTTCTACCACTATTTTTCCTTTAGTTTATGCAGCAAATGATTTTTGCTATAGTTGAACTTGGCACATAAGTCAAGCACATTATTCTAGAATGGCACATAAATCTTGAGGCCATTTTGTAATGTTTAAAAAACACGTTGGTATTTAAATGGTCCATTATGATGTTGTTGGCCCACTTCATAATTTACTAGGGATTATTTATTAAGTCAAATGATGTGGTTTCAATCATGAAAACTGAACAAGCAATTTTATAGAATAGTGCGAACATTTTAGTTTTACTATTTGAAAACTTTTATTGTTTGCTTGATTTTGAATTTGCATTTGAATCGGTTTCGAACTAACAAGGGATTCACAATAGTAACGGAGGTGACGTGGCATCATTAGAAGAGTTTTTCTGTAGCCTAATTATCCGGGCGTCACAGACTTCCCATGCAAGGAAAGGTTAGAGTTCATGTTCAAAACCCTAGTTTGGGTCCAAATCAGAATCCGAACTTTCCAAAACTGTTCGGTTTATAACCTGGCTGCGGGTCACTTTTGAGACAGTAAACAACCTCCGATGAAAATGCGTCAAAGGCATGTTTATTCGTTTCGACGAGACAAACAACTCTCGTGTTGAACGTTTTCTGATTAGAGGCCATCCACAGGGCTAAATTGCTCGCGCAAAACAAGTAATTATTTACGCAGCTCATCGAACATACTCACATGTGTGTCTTGTCATGGGCGTCATATTTTGCTCACTGCAGGATCAGGCTGTACGGGCTCTAACTTTTGCATACAACCTCGGATTGGGATGATATTTATATCAAAATTAACCGTTTCAACGAGGCGAATACAATTCGTGTAGATCAGTTTTCCATATAAGGCCATCTTAGGGGCGTAATCAGCCGAACAGTGTTCTAGATACAAAATCTCAGTATTTCGAATACAACTTCGGCCTTAGAGATGAGAGATCGGATGGCTATAACCCAAATATCAAAGTTTCTCCTTTTTTTTTACATTTGAGCCTTTCTTAATTATATTTTTGACCATGCCAAAATCCGTTGTCAAGAGACTGCGTTGGATGACAAACTACGTTTAGATAGCGCGGTCCAGACGGATCAGCTTTGGAAATGCCCTAACGGTTCCTCTTCTTCGATCGCGATGAAACGGAAGGTACACGTCACAGACCTTGGCGGAAACCAGGAGAAGTGTGTTGCTAGGCGTAAGGCTTTACTGTTACGTGCAGAGCCTTTTTCTTCTCCGAAGCAAAGCAAGCGTACGTACGTGGTGTTGTCTCTGCTGTCGTGTAGAGTAGTCTCTAGAAACATCCTTTTTTTCTCCTTTGTCGAAAAGGGAGGGAATGAGTCGAGCAGAGCTCATCCTTGCGAGTGCCGACACTACTACCTTTGCTTACACAAAGGTCGACCAAGGGTTCTTGCACTGCCGGCCGTATACCGTACCACCACCTGAATACGATCGATCGTACGCGGTTCCAATCCTCTGAACTGTTTCCAGTTTTGACCGCTCAGTGCGATTGGGGCCGTATTCAAATTTTACTGGAGAACCGTTTCGAAAGAAAAAAAATTACTGGAGAGTGCAGAAACCAAATGAAACAATGTTTTCTTACCGGTATGGTACCACAGTACTGGCAGTGGAGTACTCAAAACAAAAGCAGGCAGGCAGCAACTGGATCGAAGAGGATAGAAGTAATTACAGCAAACAAGGTGAAGGTGGCAAATGCATAGCTTAGCTAAGCTAATTCGCCGGTTCTTGCGTGCCTGCGGTGCGGGGCAAGGCAACCGTCCGGATCTGCCTGCCTTGGCACCGCCGCGGCCCCACCCAAAAGCCGCCCCCGCCGGGGGGGTGCAGGCAGGCAGGGTGGGTGCTCTCACGCACGCGCACGTGGCCGCACGTGTCCGGAGTCGTGAGCCGCACTGTTCTGTTCACCTCACTCACTCGCCGGCGACCAAGGCGGCCAACAAGAGCTAGCTGCACGGGGGGCCAGCACAGCAAAAGCCCACGGCAACGCTTGCTACCCCCGGCCGGCCACGGCGCATGCATGCATGTGAGCCGGGTCGACTCGACTCGACACCCCCCACTACGCTCGCCCGCTTCGCACGCCCCTCCCGCTTAATTAACTCGCAGCGAATCTGTGCTCCTTGATCCCTCCATCCATCCATCTCGCCCCGACGGACCTCTCATTATTTTCGCTGACGATTTGTATTGTATGTCGAGGCTAGAGGTAGAGGAGCCGGGCCGTGGCATTGACCGCACAAGCTGCCAGCGCGTACGTCAGTACGTACGTACGTGCAGAAGATGCGCTCGTGAGCCAGCTTTGATCCGTGCAATCCTGTCTTCCAGTGTACTCCCAGTGACAAAGTGAGTATTAAGCCGAGGAGCAGACAGAAGCATGGTGCAGATGTGCAATGCCGGTAGTTTGCTAGCAAAATTACCGTGCACCGTCGTCCCTGCTGGCGGCCGAGGCGCAGGCATTGGTGCTACCGAGGCCGGGGGTACATTCATGCTCCGGCGCCAGGAGCATATTCAGAGGTGGTAAACTTTCGTCAAACCGGATGAATTGACGCGGCAGTAGCGTAAGCCCAGCACCCGATGGCAGGATAAACAAACGCTCGTTCCAGCATCTGGATCGCCAACGCCTGCCTGCGTGTCTGGGATCACGAGGACGCAAATATTGTACTCCGCGCTGCCGCGCTCCCGTCAGAATTTCAGAGGCTCCCTCCGTCTCGCTCGTAGCAGCTCCAGTATTCTACTCTATCTATCTCGGGTTTCTCTATTGCCACCCCCATGTGAGCCACCGCGCGTCGCCGGGCGCCCTGCCGCCCCGATCGCCCGTTTTATATGCCCCTCCACTTGTCGCCGGCTGGTGGCACCGAGCGGTGAGCGCCAACATGCCCTCGCACTTCCACTAGTGCCGAATTACCTCCCCCGCTCGCCAACGGCGCTGCACTTATTCAGTGTTCATCCATTACGTACTATACATGCGTACGGGCCGGGTAAAACGCACGCCGTAACTTGCGTTTCCAGGGTCGGCCGGTGGGCGTGCTCTCTGTAAGTAGTACAGACAAATGAGTGCATACGCCAGCCAACGTCGTTTGAGTAAGGTGGTCTGCTTAGTTTCTGGCGTTGTGCTGCCCTTCTGACCTCTGACGGCAGTCAGTGTTGGTTACGGCGAGGTAAAACGAAGCTTCACTTGGCCACTTGGCAATGGCAAATCCAGGCAAGGTTGCAGCAGCGAGAGGTGTGTGAATGACGCTGCTTATCCAGAAACCCACGGAAAGGTGGTACCCCGCGCGAGGTGCAGCCTGCAGCAGCGCAATGATGAACCCTAGTTACCCCCCAACAGCACCACCACCAGGAAACACCTACAGGCCAGGACCAAAGGAGGACGCTCTGATTGGATCCAACGACTGAGAGGGCATCTTTTTTTCACGCGAGATTCTACTAATGATCACGTGTGAGTTCCGACGGACGGACTGATGGAGTGATGGTGGGTGGGCAATGGCACTCTCGCCGCCTCCTCCTTGAGGTAACTTTGCATGTTCGGTTGCGCACACAACATCTGTGACATGAGTGCACGCATGGCTGCTGCAACTGCAAGTGCATGCCGGACCGGAGGGAGGAGGCACGAGATTCATCCTTGCTTACCATCATACTCATACCATGCCAAAGCTATCTACTGGACTTGAGATTTGCATGAATGGGAGTTATCTCGATCGAACAATTGGCCGAAAAGCTTGTTTCATATTCTAGCTAGCCGCAGAAAAAGAAGCAAAAGTCGAAATGAAAAGTATTTGTATTACAAAATGCTAAGAAATAAAAGGACTGAACTCCCTAGAATTAGTTTCTGAGGGGTAATTAGGAATGAACTAATCAAGCGGGAAACTAGGGAGGATCATGAACTAAATCGACACGAAAATTTCGAGCTCAACAAAAAGCACACAGGCTAACCAAACGGAGGAGAGAAAACTGGGAAAATATAACTCCTAATAAGCAAACATTTGCAGTTCTTCCGATATTTGCGGCTCTTGGGGTTTTAGCTGCTTTTCATTATTATTCCTGGGCTAAACTGATCAGTTCTAACAGACTGACGACTCGTCTAGATGAGTTGCTGCCGGTAGTCTGCCGTCCCTAGGCGGTGGTGGATCAAGAAGTCATCGCCGCCGCCGAGGATGGGCGGCGCCGCCGGCCCGTCGAACAGCAGGTGGCTCTCCATGTGCATTATCCTTCCGACGCCGCCGGCGACCGCGTGCTGCTGGAGCTGCGACGGCTGGTGGTGGTGGTGCATCTCCCTCTGGCGGCGGAGCTCCAGCACCTTGCGGTGGGAGTTGGAGTGCCTCGACGTCACGAACGTCGGGCTCGCGGCCGGGCGGTACTCCGGCACCAGCCGGCCCGACTTGTACCGCACCCCGCACGCGTTGCACAGCGTCTTGGGGCCCATGGGCCCCGTCCTCCACTGCGGCGTCTTGTCCGTCTCGCAGTGCAGGCACCGCCGACCTTCGTTGGCCGCCGCCGTGACGCCCGGGGGCGCTGTGGGCGCGCTCACTGACTGAGCCTGTGCCTGAGCCTGCGGCGGTACCTCCTTCTTCTTTGCCGGCTTGGAAGGCTTCTTGACATGGAACGCCTGGGCTGAGACGCCAGACTCCGCCGGCGAGATGGCCATGGACGCCGGGGACGGCGGGGAGGCCGGAGCCGGCGGGAGAACGAGCAGGCGGGACGACCAGTTGCCCGGCGCAACGCGGGAGCGCTTGCTACGGGCCTTGGCGGGGACGGGGCCCTCCGGCAGGAACACGCCGGGCTGCGCCGTGGCAGCGGTGGCCGCTGGAGCAGGTGGCCCGTTCGCGGAGGGGAAGCCGCCGGAGGGGATGCCGGAGATGAGCTGCAGCTTGTGTAGGTCCTCGGTGGCGAAGCTCTCTTCGCCCTCGCCCATGTAGTTGGACAGCCATTCCAGCTCCGCCAGCTGATCGTACTGCGCACAATTCACATCAAGTTTGATTAGCAACAGCTCATGCATGCGAGTTCAGTGATTTGCTTCGTTTCGAGAAGTCTATAATTGTTAAGCTAAAAACTTGGAAAGCCACTCGAATTCTTGTGCGTATACGGAAGCGTCCAGCTAGCGCTGAACGCGAAAGCTGCTATTTTTGGTAGTGTGCAGTGCCGTTTACGCGTGGCAGCTGTTTCCTATTTCGGTTACTCTCTCTGCGAGAGAAAACTGCATTCATGCGTAATTGTGGAGGATATTTTTTGGAGTGGTTTAATTGCGGAATATATATCGTGAAATCACTCTTAAATATCCGTACTATATGCATTTTTCCATGGAATTCCCTCGTGTAAATGGAACAAATTAATAAGGACGGAAAAAACGTAAAGTCGTTCAGTTAATTAGCGGAGAAGAATTCAGACGAACAATTGATGATGCGACACGAAGAAGGAGCAGAAGGACGGAGGATTTACCGGCTCGCAGAGGCCGCCGGAGAAGTCGCCGTCGGCGAGGCCGGAGAAGGAGTTGCTGCAGCTGTCGAGGGCCGTGACGGTGGACGAGTCGGCCGACGCGTTCCCGAACCCGGCCTCCTGCTTGACGACGACGGCGGCGGCGGAGGCGGCGTTGGGCGGCAGGAAGGGCGCCTCGCCGACCCCTTCCTCCTCCTCCTCGTCGTCGCACGGCAGCGCGAGGAGGTCGTCGACGACGAAGAGGTCGGAGCCCTTCTTGTCGCGGGCGTAGTAGTCGGGCGCCGTGGCCTCCATCGCCGCCGCGAGAGCGGTGGGCACCGCAATTCTCTATCTGCGTTGCTCGGCGCTTTTTTTGTTTGGTTTTGTACGTGGGCTGCGCGAGGGGGGCGGAGATAACGCGAGGGGCGAGAGGAGTGCTGGTAGCAGTAGTAGTAGGGTTTAATTGGCGTGGAGCTGGAGGAGGAGAGGTCAGCTGTAGGGAACGATTCTTAAGGAGTAAATAAAGCCAAGGGCAGCGAGAGCCACTGAGGCATGCACCACCAACAGTGCCCTTCCCCGCCCCACCCTCCGGCCCCGGCCCCGGCCTAGCCAGCAGTACAAAGCCACGGCCGGTTATTATCAGCAGTAAAACTTATCGGATTCGAAAGTTACTTGGTAATCCCAGCAACCTGTTTTACGGTTTATCCTCGCCTCCGCCAAGTATATTCTTTGCTGTCTGCGCTGCGCGCGTCGTGCGAGGCACCTACTGCTGGCTACAACCGTGGCGCCCGCAGCTGGCCTGGAGTTTCACGTCGCGTCCGGCGACGCAGGTGGATTTTGTGGGGTGCCGTCAGGTCACGTGGTGGTAATTCTCTCTCTCTCTCTTTGGTTCAGGGTTGATCGGGATTGCCGTTCGCTCCGCGCCCGTTTCCTTGGAACCTGCTGCGAAGCTTCCTTTTTTCACCGTACGGGGAAGGGTTTGCAGTCCAGAAAGAGGAGTTCAAATCGTAAACTAGCTCGGAGGGTATTCGCGTCGCAAACTGCTCCGATAGACCTGCGGCGGTTTTACTTGCCAAGTGAACTGAACTTTGGGAAACGGTGAGCAAGAGGAAATAACAAACAGGCTGTTATGAAATGAATGGATGGAAAGGAAAGGTTGTTATAGGAGGCTAGGTGGATACAAACTCTTGCTCTTGCAAGACCTTTTCATCCATGGAATGCAGGTAACTCGGCAAATTAAGGGCATCTCCACTTTCTAGGGCTTTTCGGGTACTTGGACGTCATACCACTTTTGCAAGTTGGTCTTGACTCTGACCCTGGCGAGAAGGAAGTAGGATTTCTGTGTCCGCCGTCAAACCCTGAGGAGGAAACTATAGTGGTATTCGTGGTACTAGGCGATTTAACAGAGGGTTGAGAGATGACTATTAGTATAGGAGAAGGGAGTTGGATGATGATAGATATAGGAACCCTAATTTTAGATATGAAGGCTTTCAGTAGAGGAATAGAGATGGTGGAGTTAATAAGAATCAGGGTCCCAAGATCTTCAAGGGTCTACATTTGTTCAGGGGGCTATGCAGTTTGTCAATCAGATCTCTCAAGATCAGAGAGGTATTGGGGACACATGTATTTCTTCTCACGTGACTGTTGCTCATGATTTAGGATCAAACAATAAGATGATTCATGATCTGATGCAACAGCAGTTGTGGTTCGGAGCGCCTCTTCCATGCTGCCAAGTTCTTCTAAGTCAGGAGGTGGGGTGTTAGATTCTGCTGGTGGTGAGAAAGGAAAGGGAGCTAAGGATTCCTCTGCTGGTGGAAGTGCTGAGACTGCCTTTACTTCTGGGAAGATTGTTGGCAAGAGTAGTTTTGTTCAGAAAAATGGTTTTGACTCTAGGGAAATGGAGCTAGAGCTAGTAAGGATAATGGGGGTGCCAATGTTAACTGACAGCCCTGTAACAAGCTTGGTTCTCCTACTGGATTGATAACCTTGGTTTCATAACTCAGGGAAATAGTTATCTCTAATGTACTGCATCATCCTCTCCTCTTCGGGGAAATCTCAACACAGATCACAAGTAGCAGGAAGAATTTCTGGCGCCGTTACCGGGGAGACATCATCAACATCTATCAAGTACCTACACAAAAACTTTCATCTCCTTGCATTTACTTTATTTGGCATTTGCCTCTCGTTTTCATCTCCCTCACTTCTAAAAAGTTTTTACGAAAATACAAAAATATTTTCCGTTTGCCTTTTTGTGTGTTTCCTTGTTTGCTTGCTTTGAAACTATCATCATGAGTGATTTTGGTATGGCAGAACCGGATGATGGTAGAACTCCCAAAATTGGAAGTTCCAGTAATCTTGATGCTAAAACTTTTGTTTTGGGACAAGGGAATGTTATAGGAACAAGTGTCATCCAAGAATTCTTTAATTGCGTTGGAACTTTGACTTGTGATGATGCTCCTATAAGAGAACTAAAACTTATGCAGAAGCTATTTCCAAACTTGTTCTTAAACTTGAGAAAATTTATTTGCACTCATCCTACCTTGCAAATATTATTTTATGAGCTACCTGTTATAAAAGATTCTAGAGCTAAAAAGATAGCTACCCTTGTCCTTATGAATGAGTTTGATCACAAAGTGCGGGAAGCTAGGGAGTTCTTTGACTTTTATGGTATGAACCGTGAAAAACTGGTAATAGATGAGATCCTTTATAATAGTGATTATTTATTAAGGTATTTGCTTCGCAATGATTGCATCTTTGATGAAAACCTTAAAAAGGAAGTTCCTCTTTTGAGTATGATCCAACAAGTTTTCAATGAGGTCAATCAACAATATTCTTGGATTGTAGCCGGTAATCAAGGGGGATTTGCACACGGGCAACTTGCTAATACCAAAATTTGTATGGATGATGTGTTTCATGTTATATTTGAAAAACCTCCTGATGAAAACACATCTATGGAAAAGAAGAAGAAAAATGACAACACTTGAAACTATGCATTGTGCCTAGCTAGGGGCGTAAAATAATAGCGCTAGTTGGGAGGCAACCCAATAGTTATATTTTAGTTTTTTGTTTTCCTTTCTATTTTCCAATAAATATACAATTATGCTACTGTTATGATTGTGTTTTAGTGTTTTAATTAGAGTTTGTGCCATGTAAAGCCTTTGGGATGATTTGGGTGATAGCTGATTTGATTGTGTGCATTAACAGAAAATTTTGCGTCAAGTAGCAGAATTGTTAAAATTTGCTGGAGTGTGATAAAATTCTGAATTTTTTACACATGATCGATATACATATTTCCCACCTTGTCCAATTTCTCAGAATTTTTGGAGTTACAGAAGTATGTTCAAAGTTCATATTACGATACACTGTTCTGTTTTTGACAGATTCTGTTTTTGTTGCATTGTGTGCTTATTTTGATGAATCTATGGATTGTATCGGGGGGGGGGGGGGGTATAAGCCATGATAAAGTTAGAATATAGTAGGTATTCAATAACAAAATATGAATGGGTTTGCAATAGTACTTAAAGTGGTGATTTGCTTTATTATACTAACGGATCTCATGAAGGTTTTTGTTAAGTTTTGTGTGATTGAAGTTTTCTAGTTTTGGGTGAGATCATGATGGATGAAGGAATAAGGAGTTGCAAGAGCCTAAGCTTGCGGATGCCTGAGGCACCCCAAGGTAATATTCAAGAACTCCCAAGCAACTAATCTTGGGGATGTGATACGTCTCCATCATATGTACTTTTCCAAACTCTTTTGTCCTTATTTTGGGCTCTAAGTTGCATGATTTGAATGGAACTAACCCGAACTGACGCTGTTTTCAGCAGAATTGCCTTGGTGTTATTTTTGTGCAGAAATAAAAGTTCTCGGAATGACCTGAAAATTTACGGAGAATATTTTTTGAATATATAAAGAATACTGGCGAAAGAATCAAGCAGAGGGGGTCCACCCATTGGCCACAAGCCTCATAGCGCGCCCTGGCGGCTTGTGGCCCCCTGGACCTCCTCCGACCCTAACTCCAACTCTATATATTCACATCATCAGAGAGAAGGATTCATCACAATTTACGATACGGAGCCGCCGCCTCCTGTTCTTCATCGGGAGGTCTGATCTGGAGTCCGTTCGAGGCTCCGAAGAGGGGGATTCGTCGCCATCATCATCACCAAGCTTCCTCCATCACCAATTTCATGATTCTCATCGCCGTGCGTGAGTAATTCCACCGTAGGCTTGCTGGACGGTAATGGGTTGGATGCGATTTATCATGTAATCGAGTTAGTTTTGTTAGGGTTTTATCCCTAGTATCCACTATGTTCTGAGATTGATGTTGCTATGACTTTGCTATGCTTAATGCTTGTCACTAGGGCCCGAGTGCCATGATTTCAGATCTGAACCTATTATGTTTTCATGAATATATTTGTGTTCTTGATCCGATCTTGCAAGTTGTAGACACCTATTACGAGTTATGATCCGCATACCCCAAGGTGAAAATAATTGCGATTCTTTCCGGTGATTACCGTAGTTTGAGGAGTTCATGTATTCACTAAGTACTAACGCTTTGTTCTGGTTCTCTATTAAAAGGAGGCCTTAATATCCCTTAGTTTCCATTAGGACCCCGCTGCCACAGGAAGGTAGGACAAGAGATGTCATGCAAGTTCTTTTCCATAAGCATGTATGACTATATACGAAATACATGCCTACATTATATTGATGAATTGGAGCTAGTTCTGTGTCACCCTAGGTTATAACTGTTGTATGATGAATGCCATCCGACATAATTATCCATCATTGATCCATTGCCTACGAGCTTTTCACATATTGATCTTTGCTAAGTTACTTTGCCGTTGCCACTGTTACGATTGCTATAAAACTGCTACTGTTACTTTTGCCACCATTACCGTTACTTCCATAACTTTGCTACTAAATACTTTGCTGCAGATATTAAGTCTTTCAGGTGTGGTTGAATTGACAACTCAACTGCTAATACTTGAGAATATACTTTGGCTCCCGTTGTGTTGAATCAATAAATTTGGGTTGAATACTCTATCCTCGAAAACTGTTGCGACCCCCTATACTTGTGGGTTATCAAGACCTTTTTTCTGGCGTCGTTGCCGGGGAGCATAACTCTATTCTCTGAGTCACTTGGGATTTATATCTATTGATCACTATGAGGAATTTGAAAGATAACAAAACCGAGATCTATCCCTCTACTACGAGGGGAGTAAGGACCTGCCATCTAGCTCTGCACTTGATTCACCTTCTGTTTTGAGTAAACTTGCAACACCTACACCTGCTATTGATTCTGACATGTCACATGTTATTGATGATGCTACTTCTACTATGAATGGTGCTTATGATGTTACTACTTTGTTTGATAATGTTGTGCCACTGGGTGAATTTCTTGATGAACAAAATGCTCGAGTTAATGATATTGAGAATCCTAAAGATGACGATATTTCTGAAACCGATGAAATTATTGATACTGAAAACTTTGAAACACCTGATAAGACTAGCTCTCCTAGATATGAAGTTCCTGTTATACCCGAGGGTTATGTTATGGATGGAGAGGTAGCTAGGGACTCTCTTGCTTGTAAGGATAGAGATGATCTTAGGAAATTATTATGCAAGTGGAAAGAAAAATCTTTGAATGCTAGAATGCAATATGATCCTAAGTTTGATACTTCGCCTATCTTTGTTACTGATAAGGATTATGAATTCTGTGTCGATCCTGAGTTAATTACTTTGGTTGAATCTGATCCATGGTTATGAATCTGAAACTGTCGTGGCACATCTTACTAAATTAAATGACATAGCCACCCTATTTGCTCATGAGGAAAAAAATCGCTATTATTGTATTCTTAAGTTGTTTCCTTTCTCATTAAAGGGTAATGCTAAGATATGGTTTAATTCTCTTGCTCCTGGTTGTGTGCGTAGTCCCCAGGATATGATTTACTACTTCTCTGAAAAATATTTTCCTGCTCATAAGAAACAAGCTGCTTTACAGGAAATATTTAACTTTGTGCAAATTGAAGGAGAGAGTCTCCCGCAAGCTTGGTGGGGCTTCTCCAATTACTTAATTCTTTGCCTGATCATCCTCTGAAGAAAAATGAAATACTTGATATCTTTTATAATGGGCTAACCGATGCTTCTAGGGACCATCTAGATAGTTGTGCTGGTTGTGTTTTCAGGGAACGAACTGTTGAGCAAGCTGAAAAACTATTGAATAATATATTGAGTAATGATAATGATTGGACTCTTCCCGAACCACCTCCTAAGCCAACTCCGAAGAAAAGAGGTATTCTATTTCTCAGTCCTGAAGATATGCAAGAGGCAAAGAAATCTATGAAAGAAAAAGGTATTAAAGCTGAAGATGTTAATAATTTACCGCCTATTGAAGAAATACATGGTCTTAACGCCCCGACACAGGTAGTAGAGGTCAATTCTCTCTATAGATTTGATGAAGGTGATATTCCTTATAATAAGTCTGCTAGTCAATGCTTGGATGAATTTGATAACTTTATTGTTAAATAAGAAAACTTCAATGCTTATGTTAGTAGACAATTGAAACGTAATGCTTATATGCTTGAACGTTTGGGTGATTATATGTGTAGAACTGTTAATGATCTTAAGCTTATCAGTAAACATGCTTCTATGGTAAAAACTCAAGTAGAACAAGTACTTAAGGCACAAGATGATTTGCTCAATGAGATGAATAGTAAGAACAATGATCATGTTGTTACAGTTATGACTAGAGGCAGTAAAATGACTCTGGAACTTTTGTATCCTAAAGGTCATCCTAAGAGAATTGAGCAAGATTCTCAGAGAATTAATATTGATGCACCTGGTCCTTCCAATAAAAAGAAAAGGAAAACTTATAGGACTCTGCATGCTTCTAGTGAACCTGTTATAGACACACCTGAGAATCCAGATGATATTTATATTTCTGATGATGTGACACAATCTGGTGATGAACATGAACCTAGTGATAATGTTAATGATGTACATGCTGATGCTCAACCTAGCAATGATAATGATGTGGAGATTGAACCTGTTGTTGATCTTGATAACCCACAACCTAAGAATAAACGTTATGATAAGAGAGACTTCGTTGCTAGGAAGCATGGTAAAGAAAGAGAACCATGAGTTCAGAAATCCATCCCCTTTCCTCCTAAACCATCCAAGAAAAAGGATGATGAGGATTTTGAGTGCTTTGTTGAAATGCTTAGACCTGTCTTTTTGCGTATGCGTTTGACTGATATTTGGAAAATTCTCCTTATGCTAAGTATATGAAGGAAATTGTTACAAATAAAAGAAACTTATCAGAAGCTGAAATTTCCACCATGCTTGCTAATTATACTTTTAATGGTGGAATACCAAAGAAACTTGGAGATCCAGGAATACCAACTATACCATGCTCCATTAAAAAAACTATGTCAAAACTGCTTTCTGTGATTTGGGAGCCGGTGTTAGTGTTATGCCTTTCTCTTTATATCGTAGACTTGGTTTGAATAGGTTGACACCTACTGAAATCTCTTTGCAAAGGCTGATAAATCAACTGCTATACCCATCGGTATTTGTGAGGATGTGCCTGTTGTGGTTGCAAACGTTACTATTTTAACGGACTTTGTTATTCTTGATATTCCCGAGGACGACTGTATGTCAATCATCCTTGGTAGACCCTTTTAGAATACTGTAGGGGATGTTATTGATTGCAACAAGGGCAATGTCACTTTTCATGTTAATGGTAATGAGCATACGGTACACTTTCAGAAGTAACAACCTCAAGTGAATAGCATCAATTCTATTGGAAAAATTTCAACTATTGTTATAGGAGGTTTTGAATTCCCTCTTCCCACTGTCAAAAAGAAATATGATATTCTTATTGTTGGGGACATGCATATCCCCGTTGAGGTAACCGAGTGTTATTCAACTATTCTCCGGTTTCATGTCATTCGGAAGAAGTTTGTTAATAAGACTTGATCAACCTTGTTAATGGATTCCTTTTGATGGGCATGAGATGGATGAATTTAGTAAACACAACTCTCTGTACCCACCTTTTACTTTCTCTTATTTAGAATAAATAAAGGAAAAATACTATTATTTCCCTGTTTTCTGAATTATCCGTGGAATAAAAAATGTCCTGAAAATAAAATTTCTCCAAATGTCTTGAAAATTTAGTATGATTTTTTATAGAATTTTTGGCACTGAGAACACACCAGGGGGCTGCACCAGTGGGCCACAAGCCCTGGGGGCGCGCTCACCCTCTAGGCGCGCCTTGGTGGCTTGTGGGTCCCCCTCACTTATTCCAGCACCCATCCACTTTGTCTTCTGATGCGGCTTGAACTACGTCGGTATTTCCCCAAAGAGGAATGGATGATGCAGCACAACTAGGGTAGGTATTTCCCTCAGTGATGAGACCAAGGTTATTGAACCAGTAGGAGAACTAGGCAACACTACGTGAACGGCACCTGCACACAAAGAATAAATACTTGCAACCCGACGTAAAAGAGGGGTTGTCAATCCCTCCCGGGTAAAAGGATAGATAAAATTGTAGTAGATTGGATAAATTGATCTCGCGGGAACGCGAGATAAAATGCGTAACAATAAATTGCAGCAAAGTATTTTTGGGTTTTTGGATTAATAGATCTGAAAATGAAAGCAAATAAAAATAGTTCTCGAAGGCAAATATGATAAAGAAGAGACCCGGGGGCTGTAGATTTCACTAGTGGCTTCTCTCAAGAAAAATAGCATACGGTGGGTAAACAAATTACTGTTGGGCAATTGATAGAACTTCAAATAATCATGACGATATCCAGGAAATGATCATTATATAGGCATCACGTCCAAGATTAGTAGCCCGACTCCTGCCTGCATCTACTACTATTACTCCACACATCGACCGCTATCCAGCATGCATCTAGTGTATTAAGTTCATGGAGAAGTGGAGTAATGCAATAAGAATGATGACATGATGTAGACAAGATCTACTCATATAGGAATATACCCCATATTGTTATCCTTAATAGCAATGATACAAACGTGTCGTTTCCCCTTCTGTCACTGGTATCGAGCACCGTAAGATCGAACCCATCACAAAGCACCTCTTCCCATGGCAAGAAAAATTGATCTAGTCGGCCTAACTAAACCAAAGATTTGAAGAAGAAATACGAGGCTATAAGTAATCATGCATATAAGAGATCAAAAGACTCAAATAACTTTCATGGATAAAAACAGAGATCTGATCATAAACTCAAAGTTCATCGGATCACAACAAACACACCGCAAAAAGAGTTACATCAAATAGATCTCCAAGAGACAATTGTATTGAGAATCAAAAGAAAGAGAGAGGAAGCCATCTAGCTACTAACTACGAACCCATAGGTCTACAATGAACTACTCACACATCATTGGAGAGGCACCAATGAGGATGATTGTAGCGACCCGACCTCAGACGGTCAAGCCTCTGTGTTGCTGTGCCATCCCTGGATCAGTATGCTGGCACACACAGTACATCAATGTATATATCAAAGTGCAATCACATGCATAATTAACGTAAAACTGATATATACCTCATAAGTCTCAGCGGAAACAAGTAATCGGGTGTGGAGTCCCATCAACGCCATCGGCAGGTTGAGTGTAGACCGTAACCCTGTATCGTAACTCTTACTCGTCGAGGAAATATCTCGCAACATGATACGTTGCAGCCGTGTAGGTCATTACATTGAATGTACCGCAAGATCACAATAAGAGAAAACAGATGATAAACTATACTATATGCGGTATGGCTTTGTGGCTCAGATCTCGAGTTTTGTTTGCGTAAAAGCTGGTTTTATTTTCCCTACATCAAAGGAATAAATGAAGTCTGTACTATAGAGTTTTCTATCATGACATGGTTCCGCCAACCGATGTCTCATATCCCAAATTCATCATAAGTTGCCCACAATTAAGTTATCAGTCCGGTGTTGAGAGTTCCGAGATAGATCCAGTCCAGATGCTCAAATTGTCCGTGAATCGGGACACGGCAAATCGATTAGGTTTTAACCCTCTGCAGAGGTTTGTACACTTTACCCGCAAGATTCGATCCCTCTTTTACGTTCTCGCACTTCGTGGTGTTTGAGAACAAGATGACCAAACATGGTCTTCGAAGAGTTCCCCGACCACCGTCCGGTGCTCATTCAATCCTACCGTAGTTCTACATCTGCTAGCACCGTCCTAGCGAGTCACAACTAGGGTCAACCAAGCCGAGCCCATAGTGACTTGCGGTTGCAGGTAAGCTTCCGGGCATGAAGTATTCTTCCGTCTCTTTGAGTCTGGGTGAAGCTTTCCGCAAGATGTCATGGCGCTTCTCCATGCATCCCGCCAACCACTGGATTCTCCAGGTGCCCGTCAACCATCCTTCACCCATGAGTGTGTATTGAATTCTTGTCTCGAGTCTTGAAGTCTTGAGGCCTTGAAGATGCAGTCCTTGCAGATTCCATCATGGAGTTGTCGTCATTGACGTAGATCCTCCATTCTCACACCACTCCGAGCACTCATACCAAACCCGTCTACTATAGCGTAGCATTAAAATAAAATATCGTCCGGGCTTGGTAACAGGGTGATGGGTTCCTACCTCATGCATACTACTCAACTACAAGAATTCAATATCACTCTTGGAGGGTTTGTTGCGAAGATGACACTAGATGCAATAAAACACATAGGTATGAAAAACATGGTCAAAGTGAACTTGCCTGGTATTACTTGATGAAGATAATAACGCTCTCAGAATAAAGACTTGGTAGAACTACTCGTCACTCCTTTGAAAATCTATATTACACAGACAATCATATAAGCAATCATCCTAGCAATCAATTCTATCAATCATAACAATACTCAATCAAAATAAAAGCAACAAGAAAACCAAGTCGAAAACCAAAGGATAAACTTCGAAAGAAAAATTCAAGGAAAAACTAGTGGTGACCAACTCACACAAATCTTAACATAACATCACTAAATTATTCTAATATTTTTTTCTACAGCAAAGAAAATATAAATCTAATAAAATAACAGAAAATAAATTACTAATTTACTAACTAACAAAAATAACTAATATAAAACTACTATAACCATCTAGTTAATACTAGAACAAATATAGCAACTAGCAAAACACTAAGACAACTATAACAGCAAATCATTTATTAAAACATTAATAAACTTTACTAAATAAATATAACAACTAATGTGTTCACAAATAATAAAAACAATATAACTTGAAGTGGAAAAGAATTACTTTTAAAACTAATAAAACTATTTTATCCACTATCACTATGAACTAAACAAGCAATTACAAAAACAGTAGCTAAACACTAATAAATAACTACAAAATTTTGTCTACTGTAGCTAAACATAAACATATAACAACAAGTGAAAATCTACAAAAGGAATGAACTAAAATAATTAAAAACAATAATTACATAACTAAAACAACTATATAAGCAAAACAATACTGTTTTTACGAAAATCTAATTTAAAATACTCCAAAATTACCAAACTAAATCCTACAGCTAAAAAATATCATAAGTGACCAGGAGCAAAAAGAATTAATTAAAAACCTATTTTTAAACTCAAGTTATGGCCAAAATACTAATCTGAACAAAATTTATCAAATTCAAATTTAAACTACTCAAATTTGAAATCCAGAGACACTAACAGAAACTTCAGCAAATTTGTGACACATAGCAATTGGAATCACTCAAAATACTAAAAACTCTAAAAGATATGAATTTTCTAAGATTGCTATTTTCTGAAAAAAATGAATTACGGGATTTCGTGGATCTCACCGGAGTAGTCGTCGGAGTTGGGGAAGAAGATCGGATCCGATGTTGCGGTTGATCCTAGAGGAAAGGAGATCACGGACGGTGGAGAGGAGATCATATAAACCTCAGGAGAGGTCGGTGGCGGCGGCACTTGGCGGCGGCGGTGGTGCTTGCTGCTGCTTGCTGCTGCGGAGAGGAGAGGAGAGGAGAGGAGAGGTGTTGGTTTGATGTGTTGGAGGGGGTGCTTGGGTATTTATAGTGGGGAGGGAGGGTTTTTCTTGGGGTAGGGGACAAGAAATAGACTAGGATTAGGAAACAAAAGAGAAAAGATCTAGAAACAAATCGGAATAAACGAAAGTAGGAAAAAAAGTCCTACTAGGAAAGGAAAAGGAGCGGTGGCTCCCTGGTGCGTGCGGTGGCCTTGGCCTTGGCCGCCGGCCGCAGCTGGCTTGGCCTTGGGCCTTGGCCTTGGCCAAGGGAAGCAACGATTTTTTTGACAGAGACAACAAAACAAAAATAATAAAATCAAACAAAAATTTTATATAGGCATATAATATATCAAAATTTTCAGAAAAGATTTTCTACAACATGAACACTATTTTAGCTTCAAATAAAATACACACAAATTTTAATAATTCACACAGTGCTACTGGTCCAATAAAATCATTTTAAAATACCAAAATGACTTCAAATTAATTTCTCTCAATTTTCTGATGTAGGGAATCATGTTACCTTATTTTCCATATATTTTGTTTTGGAGAAAAATAATTTGGATAAAACTCAAATAACTCCAAATTGGAAATAAATTCAAAAGAACTTTGAATTTAATTCTTTTAAAACTCCCAACTCATATTTCATTTAATTTGAAGAAGTCATTTTATCTTCTCTCGTGAAAATCATTGAGTTGCATAAAGTTTCAGAATTGGAAATATTTTCCAAATGAAATTCAAATATTTTCAACACCCCTTGTCATTTAAATAAATGGAAGAAGTCATGTCATCTTCTCTCCAGGGTTTTGTGGTGAAAAGAATTTGAATTCACGGAGATCATAAAATGCAAAAATGAAAGTTTGGGTAAGTCCTTTTATTCCCTCTCATTTAACTTTCAAAAAGTTTCAAATTCCACTCAATTTCACTCAATAAATCACACAACAAACAATCAATCAATCAAAACTATTTATTTATTATAACATTCCAAAATTTAGAATTTTGGGATGTTACAAACCTACCACACTTAAAATGAATCTCGTCCTCGAGATTCGAAGAGGCTAGCAAGAAAGGGTTAGGGGTTGGGGGTCTTCTAGCAAATGTTTTGGTCAGAAAGGTCGGGGGTGCTACCACACTTAAAAGCAGGGTTATGTTCCGACAAAACCCGTGTACTTCATCCTTAGGGTTGGCGGTGTCGATCTTCTCATATCTTCGGTATGAATCCTTTACTGATACTCTTCCGGTAGGGCATAACCCTTTCCACAATATCATGTGTCATTTCATCATGGTAAGGTTCTTCCGAGACTGGGTCTTCATCTCTGACGGGTCTGTCGCCAATACTAAACAACTAACGAAAATCTCATGGTGGTCGACAATTTATGGTTTCTCCTGCAGGAAAATGGTCGGGGTTGGATCTCAGCGTATATCCTACGATTGGCAACGGTTGCCTGTAAAGGGTTCCATCGTCCTACCATTCTATGGTTTTATGGCTTGACGTGTCGACACTCTTCTATGGTTTTCAAGGCTCTCTGATTTTCCATCAACATATGATAATTCATGATAGAAGTCTCCGGTATGGGGGCCAATCCATCCCGTACTTGAATCATTACCACATACGTAAACAGTGAATCACGTATTCTAACACTTGGGCATACTCACAAGCATTGCAGAATTTCTCTTGTTCTTGAACTGGGTTCGAGTAAATCCTTTGGTTCAGAAAGCCAAACAAAACATCTATCGTTACTTCACCACTCTCAGGTTTTTGCGTAACCTCCTACGAAACGTATGCTGATTGGATCACTGATTCTTCCAAATTTATTCCTTTATCAAGGTTACATCTGTTCCTTTTCAAAATCCTGGGCCTGTGGGTTATGGCTCACTTCAACACTAGTGCAGCTTTAACTCATCCTTGGAGTAACTCTCTTGTTCCATATTACACCTCCTTTAAATCCAGTAGTACTCTGTTTCTTCATACCATCATATCAAAAGCAAAACTCCAACTTTTTGTTCCTTCGAACTACAGTCCGTGGAATATATATTTTCTTATCCATTAGTCTAGTCTTCTTCACAGGGTACTACCACCCTAAAAATGAAATTCACAATCCATCCATAGACCATATTTCTCATATCCTCGAAAATGGTCAAAATCCGTGTTCATAGAGTAACACTCATACAATTAAACATATGAAAACATGTCACCTTAACTTTATTGATTTCATGAATTCATTATAATATCCGAGACTTTCATTACATAAATTCAACTCCATATCCTTATGGAAACAATTGCTTCCTACTACACTTATTACCAATATCAAAATTCCAACTACTCAGCTCCAGCTTTCATCTTGTCGGAACATTTAGTAGCATAATGTCCTGCTTCCTTGCAGCGAAAACAAATGACTTTTGATAAGTCTTTGGGCTTCTTGGAGATGGTGCCTGCTCCTTGAGTTCCTTGCTTCCTTTCGAGACAATGATTGGCATAATGCCCGACGTCCTTACATTCAAAACAGGTAATATGACTCTCGTCCCTATTTGCAGAAATTGGGTTGTTCTGAGGGTGTCTTTGTTTTCTCTTCCTGTGTTTCTTCGTTCTGATCAAACCTTCTATTCCCTGTGGATCAAACTCTATTGCTTCCGTCGGGAAGTATCCCGGATACTCTTTTCTTTCCTTGGTGCAATACTGTGAAAAATGTCCTTCTTCTCCACATGAATAGCAGGCATTGGAGTAAAATCTGTTGAGGCCTTCTCCATCAAGGTCTTCAACACATTCCTTCATAACTTCTCGGAGGGCTTCTTTCATTCCTTCTTCCTGCTCCTGAATAGTTTGTTGCACCATGGGGTAAATGTAACACTGAGTCGGGTAGTGGGTGGTTCCTTCACACAAGAAACAAGTCACCTTACTAGTTGGGCATTCCTCAGTTGGGTGTTTCTCCTCACAATGAGGGAATCCATCCTTGTGTTCCCCCTGGGTGTGTCCTATTTCTCCGTAAATCTTGCAGGCACAAGGTTTATTTCTTGGTGTATCATGTTGCTTCCGGATAAGACGAGATCTTGTCAGAGTCTTCTTGAATTCTTTCCAAGTCTTTGCTCCATTCCATCCCTGTATAGCTTGATGCATCTGCCACCATGTTGCAGCACTTCCTTCAGTCTTGGAGAGCGTAAGATACTTCATTCTTCCTTGAAACTAAATTGCTCCCAAAGTGATTCTCCATGTTCGAATCCATAGCTCGCCTCCGGCTGAGTCTTGATCCAGAGAATATCAGTCCAACTTCATTCATCAACTATGGGGTCCAAAAGTTTTGGGATGAGATATGAGAGAGGTGGGGAGGGATATACACACAATACAAACAATAGTTTTTGAAGAAACGGGTTTTACTTTGTGGCTGTCGGAAAACATCAAACAAAAGACAGCTCACAAATCGCCGCATCTAACGTAAGTGTGTAACAGGGGTTTGGTCTTCTAAAGGTCAAATAATTCTTCAGATCCTTCAAGTAATCGGAGTCTTCAACTGTTGTAGCTTCAATTCTTCTAATGCATGGTGAAATCCTCTTTACTCTGAAGTGGTCATCAGTTCTCCGATATCTTTAATTCTTGGAGTGACTTCAGTTGATCTTCATGTGATCAAAAGGGAAAAGGGGTATATTCTAACTATTTGAGGTGAGAGTGTCTATTTGATAAAATCAGAAGAGATGAGAAGTAAGAGTCTTTTTGAAAATAAAGTTTTAGAGATTTTCGGTCCTAGGGCTTTCCGGTTTCTAGGGTCACGTCCTCTATCAACATGTGCTCGATACCTTTCTCAGAGCGACCCGACCTCAGACGGTCAAGCCTACGTGTTCTCTGTGCCATCCACGGATCAGTATCTTTGGCACACACAAGTACATCAATGTATATATCAAAGTGCAATCACATGTATAATTAACGTAAAACTGATATATACCTCATAAGTCTCGGTGGAAACAAGTAATCGGTGTGGAGTCCCATCAACGCCATCGGCAAGTTGAGTGTAGACCGTAACCCTGTATCGTAACTCTTACTCGTCGAGGAAATATCTTCAACATGATACGTTGCAGCCGTGTAGGTCAATTACATTGAATGTACCGCAAGATCACAATAAGAGAAAACAGATGATAAACTATACTATATGCAGTATGGCTTTGTGGCTCAGATCTGAGTTTTGTTTGCGTAAAAGCTGGTTTTATTTTCCGTACATCAAAGGAATAAATGAAGTCTGTACTATAGAGTTTTCTATCATGACATGGTTCCGCCAACCGATGTCTCATAGCCCAAATTCATCATAAGTTGCCCACAATTAAGTTATCATCCGGTGTTGAGAGTTCCGAGATAGATCCAGTCCGGATGCTCAAATTGTCCGCAACCGGGACACGGCAAATCGATTAGGTTTTAACCCTCTGCAGAGGTTTGTACACTTTACCCGCAAGATTCGATCCTCTTTTACGTTCTCGCACTTGTGGTGTTTGAGAACAAGATGACCAAACATGGTCTTCGAAGAGTTCCCGACCACCGTCCGTGCTCATTCAATCCTACCGTAGTTCTACATCTCGCTAGCATCGCCCTAGCCGAGTCACAACTAGGTTCAACCAAGCCGAGCCCATAGTGACTTGCGGTTGCAGTAAGCTTCGGGCATGAAGTATTCTTCCGTCTCTTTGAGTCTGGGTGAAGCTTTCGCAAGATGTCATGGCGCTTCTCCATGAATCCCGCCAACCTTTGGATTCTCCAGGTGCCCGTCAACCATCCTTCACCCAAGAGTGTGTATTGAATTCTTGTCTCGAGTCTTGAAGTCTTGAGGCCTTGAAGATGCAGTCCTTGCAGATTCCATCATGGAGTTGTCGTCATTGACGTAGATCCTCCATTCTCACACCACTCCGAGCACTCATACCAAACCCCGTCTACTATAGCATAGCATTAAAATAAAATATCGTCCGGGCTTGGTAACAGGGTGATGGGTTCCTACCTCATGCATACTACTCAACTACAAGAATTCAATATCACTCTTTGGAGGGTTTGTTGCGAAGATGACACTAGATGCAATAAAACACATAGGTATGAAAAACATGGTCAAAGTGAACTTGCTCGGTATTACTTGATGAAGATAATAACGCTCTCAGAATAAAGACTTGGTAGAACTACTCGTCACTCCTTTGAAAATCTATATTACACAGACAATCATATAAGCAATCATCCTAGCAATAAATTCTATCAATCATAACAATACTCAATCAAAATAAAAGCAACAAGAAAACCAAGTCGAAAACCAAAGGATAAACTTCGAAAGAAAAATTCAAGGAAAAACTAGTGGTGACCAACTCACACAAATCTTAACATAACATCACTAAATTATTCTAATATTTTTTCTACAGCAAAGAAAATATAAATCTAATAAAATAACAGAAAATAAATTACTAATTTACTAACTAACAAAAAGAACTAATATAAAACTACTATAACCATCTAGTTAATACTAGAACAAATATAGCAACTAGCAAAACACTAAGACAACTATAACAGCAAATCATTTATTAAAACATTAATAAACTTTACTAAATAAATATAACAACTAATGTGTTCACAAATAATAAAAACAATATAACTTGAAGTGGAAAAAGAATTACTTTTAAAACTAATAAAACTATTTTTATCCACTATCACTATGAACTAAACAAGCAATTACAAAAACAGTAGCTAAACACTAATAAATAACTACAAAATTTTGTCTACTGTAGCTAAACATAAACATATAACAACAAGTGAAAATCTACAAAAGGAATGAACTAAAAATAATTAAAAACAATAATTACATAACTAAAACAACTATATAAGCAAAACAATACTGTTTTTACTAAAAATCTAATTTAAAATACTCCAAAATTACCAAACTAAATCCTACAGCTAAAACATATCATAAGTGACCAGGAGCAAAAAGAATTAATTAAAAACCTATTTTTAAACTCAAGTTATGGCCAAAATACTAATCTGAACAAAATTTATCAAATTCAAATTTAAACTACTCAAATTTGAAATCCAGAGACACTAACAGAAACTTCAGCAAATTTGTGACACATAGCAATTGGAATCACTCAAAAATACTAAAAACTCTAAAAGATATGAATTTTCTAAGATTGCTATTTTCTGAAAAAAAATGAATTACGGGATTTCGTGGATCTCACCGGAGTAGTCACCGGAGTAGGGGAAGAAGATCGGGTCCGATGTTGCGGTTGATCCTAGAGGAAAGGAGATCACAGGACGGTGGAGAGGAGATCATATAAACCTCGGGAGAGGTCGAGGGCGCGGCGGCGGCACTTGGCGGCGGCGGTGGTGCTGCACTGCTGCTGCTGCGGAGAGGAGAGGAGAGGAGAGGAGAGGAGAGGTGTTGGTTTGATGTGTTGGGGGGTGCTTGGGTATTTATAGTGAGGAGGGAGGGTTTTGCTTGGGGTAGGGGACAAGAAATAGACTAGGATTAGGAAACAAAAGGGAAAAGATCTAGAAACAAATCGGAATAAACGAAAGTAGAAAAAAAAGTCCTACTAGGAAAGGAAAAGGAGCGGTGGCTCCCTGGTGCGCGCGATGGCCTTGGCCTTGGCCGGCCGGCCGCTGGCTTGGCCTTGGGCCTTGGCCCTTGGCCCGGCGGGGCGCAGCGATTTTTTTTTTGGACAGAGACAACAAAACAAAAATAATAAAATCAAACAAATATTTTATATAGGCATATAATATATCAAAATTTTCAGAAAAAGATTTTCTACAACATGAACACTATTTTAGCTTCAAATAAAATACACACAAATTTTAATAATTCACACAGTGCTACTGGTCCAATAAAAATCATTTTTAAAATACCAAAATAATTTCAAATTAATTTCTCTCCAATTTTCTGATGTAGGGAATCATGTTACCCTATTTTCCATATATTTTGTTTTGGAGAAAATAATTTGGATAAAACTCAAATAACTCCAATTTGGAAATAAATTCAAAAGAACTTTGAATTTAATTCTTTTAAAACTCCCAACTCATATTTCATTTAATTTGAAGAAGTCATTTTATCTTCTCTCGTGAAAATCATTGAGTTGCATAAAGTTTCAGAATTGGAAATATTTTCCAAATGAAATTCAAATATTTTCAACACCCCTTGTCATTTAAATAAATGGAAGAAGTCATGTCATCTTCTCTCCAGGGTTTTGTGGTGAAAAGAATTTGAATTCATGGAGATCATAAAATGCAAAATGAAAGTTTGGGAAAGTCCTTTTATTCCTCTCATTTAACTTTCAAAAGTTTCAAATTCCACTCAATTTCACTCAATAAATCACACAACAAACAATCAATCAATCAAAACTATTTATTTATTATAACATTCCAAAATTTAGAATTTTGGGATGTTACAATGATGAACCCTTCCGTGATGGTGTTTAGATTGGATCTATGGTTTATGGAACTTGCGGCAGCTGAAATTGTTTTTTGTCGACTCCCCTAGGGTTTCTGGAATATTGGGGTATTTATAAAGCAAAGAGGTCGTGCGAGAGGCCACCGAGGTGGGCACAACCCACCAGGGCGCGCCTGGAGTTGCGGGAGGCCACCGAGGTGGGAACAACCCACCAGGGCGCGCCTGGGCCTCCAGGCGCGCCCAGGTGGGTTGTGCCCCCCTCGGGGCACCCCTCTAGTACTTCTATGGCCCATCATGTGTCTTCTAGCCCAGAAAAATCCTCCAAAAAGTTTTGTTGTGTTTGGAATCCGTTTGGTATTGATTTTCTGTGAAGTAAAAAAAAGCAAAAAACAACAACTGGCACTGGGCACTATGTCAATAGGTTAGTCCCAAAAAATGATATAAAGTTGCTATAAAATGATTATAAAACATCCAAGAATGATAATATAACAGCATGGAACAATAAAAAAATTATAGATACGTTGGAGACGTGTCATCTTCCTCCAGAAAAAATCATCTCATTGCTCAAACCCGTGTTCTTACTCATCTTGCTGCCATTTTCGATCTCCTTGTGCAAAGCTCCATTTGCAAAATTGTTTTGGGGGATTGTTCATTGTTATGTGTGTCGGTGTCAAAACCGGGAGATCTCGGGTAGGGTGTCCCGAATTGTGCGTCTGAGGATCGAAGGTAACAGGAGACAGGCACACGCTGTTTACCCAGGTTCGGGCCCTCTTAATGGAGGTAATACCCTACTTCCTGCTTGATTGACTTTCATGAGTATAGGGGTTACAAGAGTTGATCTGCCTCGAGATCATAATGGCTAAACCCTAGATGTCTAGCCTGTATGATTATGATTGCCTCTACGGACTAAACCCTCCGGTTTATATAGACACCGGAGGGGCCTAGGGTTGTACAAAGTCGGTTTACAGAGGAAGGAATCTTCATATCCGAACGCCAAGCTTGCCATACACGCAAAGGAGAGTCCCATCTGGACATGGGGAAGAGCCTTCTATCTTGTATCTTCATGGCCCACCAGTTCGGCCCACGTCATACAGTCCGAACGCCCGGGGATCCCCTAATACAGGACTCCCTCAGTAGCCCCTGAACCAGGCTTCAATGACGACATGTCCGGCGTGCAGGTTGTCTTCCGCATTGCAAGGCGGGTTCCTCCTCCGAACACTCCAAAGTAGCTGATGAAAAGAACTATATCCGGCTCTGCACAATATTTACAGCCCTGAACCACAAGGGCAAAATATTTAAACAAGTCACTTCTACTGACAACTTTTCCGGCAAGACGTTATGTTCTGGCCTTATTATCATTTCGAACCGTTTTCCAGCCTCCCGTTTCACGTTTCGAGGCGGGGTCATTGACACGTCTTGTCAAAGCAGAGATCGTGCCCCTTTATTGCGGGATTCCCATCAATACAGGTTTGGTAATCCAACAGCGCCGTTCGCACGACCCCTTGGGAATAGGCGAGGTTTAAGGCTTATGAGGGGGGAGGCGCTTGATATTCGCAGCTTATATAAATGGACAAAATCTATCCTTTTGCCCCACACTTCCCTCCCTTCCTGCCTCTCCGTCCTCAAGCTCCAGCGCCCAACACTACAAAAAAAGACACATCCGTGACATTTTGGGCCGAACGAAATTTTTTTTGTCATACTTATGACACTTCTATGATGATAATTGTGACAAAAAGCGGTATCATCATAGATGTGGTGGGCTCCTACTTCTATGACAAAAAATCATGACAGAAAATGGGCTTTTCATCCTGGGCGGGCCGGAGACGCAGCTGCATGACATTCTTTGGGCCGTCCATGACGGAAAAAACTGTGGTAGAAGCGAGGGCGAGGAAAATATCGGGGGTGTTCCCGGTTTTGGTGGGTGGTCGGGGCCGAGCGATGCGCGTTTCTCTCGTACATGTACGCGCGTGTGTGCGAGGCGTTGGGCTCTAACTGAACCCGAGCGAGGCGTTCGCCATCGAACTGGCGACAGCCTGCAGCTACGCGTTCATCGAACCCGGCGATTGATCGATGGCTGTTAATCGAACCCGATCGGCGATTCTTCGCCATCGCTGCTAATCAAGCCGATCGATGCTGCCTCTGGATGAGCAGTGAGCGTTGTTGGGGGGGGGGGGGGGTTGGATGAACAGTTCGGTGGGGGTGGATGAACAGGACCCCGTGGTGTTGCCTCTGGATGAACAGGACCCCGATCGATCGAGCCGGTTGGGAATGGATGAACAGGACCCCGTGGAGGGCTGGATGAACAGGACCACCCTGTGGAGGGCTGGATGAACAGTAGATGGTGGAGGGCTGGATGAACAGTAGCCCGTGGAGGGGTGGTTGAACGGGAGCCCGTGGAGAGGGCTGGTTGAACAGTAGCCAGTGGAGTAGCGCACGGTGGAGGCTGGATGAACAGGAGCCCGTGGATGAACAATCCCAGGTGGAGGCTGGAGGAGGTCAACAGTGGATGAACAGTACCCCGTGGAGGCTGGAGGAGGTCGACGGTGGAGATGAACAGTATCTCGTGGAGTCTCGTTTTGCGGTACGCCACACCCCTCCCAATGAACAGGACCCCCGTTTCGACCGTAGCACTCCAACACAAGTCCATTTTCTCCATTTTGCGGTATGCTAGACCCCTCCCAATGAACATGATCCCGTTTCGAACGTGTCCGGTTGAACACAAGTCTGTTTCCTCCATTCTGCGGTACGCCAGGCCTCGTTTCCGTCGACTGTTCCACCCAAGCCCTCCCGATGAACACGACGATGCATTCCGTTCCGACCCAGCCGATTGGCTCCCCATGAACACGACGACGACGACGTTGTTTCTCCGTTCCGACCCAGCCATGTACACGAGCCCTGGCCGTACGTATGCGCGAGTAGGCGTTCGAGACCCTGCCCGTATGTACGTGCGTGGCCGTTGAGGGAGTCCTAGACTAAGGGGTCCTCGGGCGTCCGGCCTGTTAGCCATGGGCCGGACTGATGGGCTGTGAAGACATGAAGACCGAAGACTGCACCCGTGTCTGGATGGGACTCTCCTTGGCGTGGAAGGCAAGCTTGGCAACCGGATATGTAGATTCCTTTCTTTGTAACCGACCTTGTGTAACCCTATATCCTCCCGGTGTCTATATAAACCGGAGGACTTAGTCCGGAAACGGAGAGACTCATTACCATAGTCATAAAGGCTAGACTTCTAGGGTTTAGCCATTACGATCTCGTGGTAGATCAACTCTTGTAATACTCATATTCATCAAGATCAATCAAGTAGGAAGTAGGGTATTACCTCCATAGAAAGGGCCCGAACCTGGGTAAACATCGTGTCCCCTGTCTCCTGTTACCATCGACCTTAGACGCATAGTTCGGGACCCCCTACCTGAGATCCGCCGGTTTTGACACCGACATTGGTGCTTTCAATGAGAGTTCCACTATGCCATCGACGACATGATCGATGACTCGCCTTGTCCATAAATACAATATCACCGCCAGAGGAGAATTGGCCCCGGGCCAAACCCTCCGGCTGGGCGGCTTTACCATGACCGTCCGCTCGGCCATTAAGCCGACGATGACCTCTCGGCCATCGAAAATCCCCTTCGCATCGACTCCAAACACTCCAAGCAGATGGATCCGGCGGAGTTTTCGTCTTTAAACGAGCTCCTTGATCGCATCGCCGCCCTGGGAATTGCCACAGATTACGATCAGATCGGGCTTAAACCCGACCAAAGAGAAATCAAACTCCACCGATCACCCAGCAGATAGCAGTAGTCGAGGAGCATGATGGCGACTCTTCCCCTATACTGAAGACAGACTATATCCGGATTGCCGACCCTGCAGAGCCGGATACCCACTAGCAAAAGGAGGTGACCGGCCTTCCGAACATAGAATCGGACGGCAGGCCTAAGCAACCAGAAGATACTTCGGAGCCCGGACTGTTAAGTCTGGAAAACCTTCAAACTCCGGATCATCGATCGGGTCAGGGTCCGGACCCAATTCCACCCACCCACCCAGACATAAGAGCTCTCATGAGCATACAATAGCAGTCTCAGGAAACGGTCCACCACTTCTGAGCCAGATTCCTCCTTGTCAAGGACAAGGTTCAAGATTGCCGCGACGAGGACGCAATATCAGCGTTCTGCAACAACTGCACGAACGAAGGAATCCTCAACGCCATTAATCGCCACCGCATACTACACTTCGCTGACCTAGCAACTATCGTACAGAAGTACAACACAATGGAAAACGCCTGGAAAGACCAGGCAGCTTGTTGGGAGCCATCGGTCCCAACTCAACCACTAGTCCGGGCGAAAAGGGCGCATCCTCGGGACACGCCCAGTCCAATAGCCAAGAAATATGAACCCATTGCGCGGCACGAAACCGTTCTGGAGGGATGGCTTGATGGCCCATGCAAAATACACACAATACTGGACACCATACCAACCCACAGCCTTAGAGCATGTTGGATACTCCGGTAGGTAGCCAAGAGCGGCGAGGGCATCCTTACCAAAAACACCCTGGAGCAACACCCTCCAGAAGACAATGACCCTAGAGTATTGACGGTCTTCGAGACATTCGCTTCAAACAATAAGCGCAAAAGGGCACTCCGCAACCTCGCCGAAGTCTATCAAATCACCGCGATAAACCCTTGGAACGACAAGGTTATAACCTTTAATGCCGGTGATGAACCAAAATACAGGATAGTCTGAGCACCAGCCGCATTAGTCCTCAGTCCCATCGTGGACGGCTTTCGACTCACCAAGGTCCTCATGGACGGCAGCGGCGGACTAAACCTCATCTACGAGGATACACTCAATAAGATGGAAATAAACAGCAGCCGCATTGAGCAAAGCAGCACGACCTTACGAGGAATCATTCCCAGTCGGGAGGCATGGTGTACGGGAAAAATCGCATTTGACGTGGTATTCGGCACCCCGGAGAATTATCCGTCCGAAGAAATAACCTTCCAAGTGGCTCCTTTCAGCAGCTGGTACCATGCCTTGTTAGGGCGAGATACTTTTACATGCTTCCAAGCTGTACCTCATTACGGTTACATGAAGCTTAAAATGCTCGGACCAAATGGCATAATCACTCTTGTCAGCAATCCGGACATAGCACTCCGCGCCGAAAACAAAACCGCATCCCTGGCCCTTGAGGCATTATCTGAAGCCCTCGCGGCCGAAGAATTAACCGCATAGCGCTCCATGGTGGATAGGGACGATGTGATCTTAGACAAGCGACCCAAATCCACCTCCTTCAAACCGGCAGAAGAAATAGTCAAATTTCAGGTCCACCCAACGGACCCCAAGAAGACAGCATCTATTGGAGCACAACTAGACACAACGGTCGACGCCGCACTACGGGATTTCCTTCGCGAAAACTGGGATATATTCGCCTGGCACCCTTCTGATATGCCTGGAATCCCACGTAAACTAGCAAGCATAGTCTCAATATATTAAAGGGATACAAACCAGTCAAACAAGCACTGCGACGCTTTTCTGAACCCAAACGACAAGCCATGGGGGAGTTGTTAGCCAAGCTAATTGAGGCCGGATTCATTAGAGAAATAAAACATCCGGACTAGCTGGCAAACTTGGTGATGGTACCAAAGAAGGACAAATCCTGGCGCCTGTGTGTTGATTTCAAAGACCTCAACAAGGCTTGCCCTAAGGATCCCTTCCCTCTCCCTTGCATTGATCAAATCATCGATGCTACCGCAGGACACGACTCACTGTGTTTCCTTGATGCATATTCCGGATACCATCAAATCAAAATGAAGGAGTCCGATCAAGCTGGAACAGCATTCATTACCCCATATGGGCCATTCTGCTTCAACACCATGCCCTTCGGGCTTAAGAACACCGGCGCCACATACCAATGCATGATTCAGACATGCCTGGAGAAACAGATTGACAAAGACAGTTGAAGTTTATGTAGACGACATCGTCATCAAAACCAGGCACGCCAATACACTAATAGACGATTTATGTCTCACATTCGACAACCTCCGCGCATATGACATTAAGCTCAATCCGGAAAAGTGCGTTTTCGGCGTCCCCGCTGGAAAACTGCTGGGCTTCATCGTTTCCAACAGAGGAATTGAAGCAAATCCAGCCAAAATCCGAGCTCTATCACAATTGGCTACGCCAACAGACCTTAAACAAGTCCAAAAACTCGCGGGTTGCGTGGCAGCTCTAAGCCGCTTTATCTCCAGATTGGGAGAAAAGGCACTGCCACTCTATCGCCTTCTACGGCGAACCGATCACTTCGAGTGGACGGACGCGGCAACAGCCGGACTGGAGGAAATAAAAACCCTTCTTGCGAGCAACCCAATCCTGGCCGCTCCAAACGTCGGTGAACCAATGTTATTATACATATCGGCAACACATCAGGTGGTGAGCGCCGTGCTCGTCGTTGAACGAGAATAGGAGGACACAAATTCCCGCTTGAGAAGCCAGTATACTACGTATTCACTGTCCTTACACCATGCAAATCCCGGTACCCCCATTATCAAAAGATAGCATACGCGGTCTTCATGGCATCCCGAAAGCTCCATCACTACTTCCAGGAGTGCTCGATTATGGTGGCTTCCGAAGTACCACTCAATGACATTATAAACAACCGCGATGCCACGGGCCGGATTGCCAAATGGGCCATTGAGCTCCTCCCATTCGATATTACATACAAACCACGTCGAGCTATTAAATCCCAAGTACTGGCTGACTTCATTGCCGAATGGACAGAGGACGAACTCCCTAAAGAGTACGACACATATTCCAATTAGGTTATGTATTTCGATGGCTCCAAAATGCTGGCAGGGCTAGGAGCGGGCGTTGTTTTAACGTCCCCTACTGGAGACGTCGTTCAGTACGTACTCCTAATACTATATACAGACTCCAACAACGCAGCCAAATACGAGGCCTTGTTGCATGGTCTCCGGATGGCTGTCTCCATGGGCATACAATGCCTAGAAGTGTGCGGAGACTCAAACCTGGCAATATCTCAAATAAATGGAGATTTCGATACCAAAGACCCAAAGATGGCGGCTTATCGTAACGCCGTCCTAAAAATGTTGGCTCGGTTCGAGGGGCTCGAGTTCCATCATGTGGCCCGTGAAAGTAATCAAGCGGCGAACGTTCTCGCTCGTATTGGCGCCAAGCGCGACCCCGTCCCACCTAATATATTTCTGGAAAGGCTTTTCAAGTCATCAGTGGTGTGGCAGGGGGAAAGCGGCAACACAAGTCCGGATCCGAGCACAAGCCCAGAGGCCGAACACACAGATATCATCGGCGGCTCCGACACTGAAATAACACCGTCGGCGCATCTCATTATGGCAGTCATTTCCCCATGGGCCGAACCTTTCTTGGCTTACCTCAATAGGAAAGAACTTCCCGAGGATCAGAATGAGGCCCGCCGCATTGTTCGGCGTTCGAATGCCTACAAGGTTCACGACGGATAGCTCTATAAGAAAAGCGCTACCGGAGTCCTTCAAAGGTGTATCTCCGAAGAGGAGGGGCGGCAGATCCTGGCTGAAATTCATGCCGGTCTCGGCAGGCACCACGCCGTAGCTTGAGCCCTTGTTAGCAAGGCCTTCCATACAAGATTCTACTGGCCGACGGCCTGAGCAGATGCACAGGTCCTTGTCCAACGTTGCGTCGGATGCCAACTCTTCGCCAACCAAAGCCACATGCCCCCACCGCCCTACAAACAATCCCCATCACTTGGCCTTTTGTGGTCTGGGGATTGGATATGGTTGGACCCCTTAAAGGAGGAAGCCATAAGAAAAAATATCTGCTGGTTATGGTGGATAAATTCACCAAGTGGATAGAGGCTAAACCATTTAAAACGACCGAATCTGGGCCAGTGATAGAATTCATATTTGGCGTTGTACACCGTTATGGTGTTCCGCACAGTATCATCACCGATAACGGCTCCAACTTCACAGCCGACGAAGTGAAAACCTAGTGCGCCAATCTGGGCATCAAGCTCGATTACACTTCTGTCTATCACCCACAAACAAACGGTCAAGTCGAAAGAGCCAATGGTCTCATTATGAGCGGCATCAAGCCTAGAATAGTGTGGTCTTTGAAGGAATTAGACAAGCACTGGGTTGAGGAGCTTGACTCCATACTCTAGGGGTTATGAACCACGCCCAATCGCACTACCGGATGCACACCTTTTTTAATGGTGTACGACGCAGAGGCAGTACTACCCTACGACATTATTCATGACTCACCTCGAGTGCGCATGTACGAAGAGAGAGAGGTTGAGCTCGATCGGTAGGACAACTTAGATGCCCTGGAGGAGGAGCGCGATGTCACAAAAGCCCGTTCTGCATTTTATCAACAGCAGACTCGCAGGTATCAAAGCAGAGAAGTGCGGGCCAAAGCTTACAACGTCGGCGAACTCGTTCTACGCCTGCCGGAGAAGAAAAAGGACAAACTCAAGCCCAAGTGGGAGGGTCCCTTCATCATTGACGAAGTTCTCACCGGAGGGGCGTTTCGCTTGCGTGATACGTCAGACAATCGAAGATTCTATGCCTAGCGCCGAACTCTTTGTTAGTCTCCTTCCTCTTATTGTTTTCATCGTTTTTTTCTCTCTTTTCGCCTTTTCTCTTTAGCCTTAAAGGCTTCCATGCGGTTAGACCGTGCACCCCCGATGCATACATCTTCAAGTATGTACATCTATCGTACCTGGGGGCTTCTTGGACAGAAGCTTGCTATTCTTATTTTCCGAGCATAAATCTCATCAGATATGCATTTTCCCCCACATGTACCTTTTCTTTGCCATTATATGCATCGATATGACTTAAGTTTTGGCCAAGCTGGGTTGCTTGGCTCCTGTGCTTATGCCCTACGTTCCCGTTAGTTCGGCTAGGGCATAAAGGGAGCACCTCTGCGATTGTTACTGCCAGGTCATCCGGATGTGTACCTCAGTCTGGGTGAAGCCGAAAGCTAGCGTTCTTAAGGGAATATTCGGTCGGCGAACTAAAGATGTTTTTGCACTCGCTCCATTATGAACCCCCAGAAGTTATACACACTGTGATTTTTGTCATCACAGTCCGGACATGCACATAGATGCATGCATACCCAGGGAAAGGAACCCTTAACGAAACTATTCTCTCTGGAAGATGTTTCTTACAACTTCAATGTAATATAACATAACTAGCCGGATACAACTTGTCTGTTCAAGCACCTATTACCCCTACGCCTGGTTTCCACACATACCCCGGTTTATTTTGCCGCTCAGGTATTCGAAAACACTCCGCACCTTCGGGTCGAGAGATCAAAGCGAAAAGGTCGGCCATGACAATCGTTTTACAATCCAGCTAGAAGGAAAATACATAGTCACTTAGGACTTAAAAATTTCCTCCTCTATACCGTCCAACAGGCGGTCTAATTTACAATCCTGTTGGGAGTATCTAGCAGCCACCTCTACTTGGCCATATACTAAACTAACGGGAATTTCTTCCCCATTAGACCCTAGCGGTCCAACCCGGGCCATGTGATTCAGATCCAGCTTGGTATACCGTGTTTTTACCATGGCCCAGGCCTCTCGCGCACCCTCTCGGCAAGCCGATATCTTCCATAGACGGATACGCCGCCGCGCTCCCTTGAACAGCTCTACAAGCTTCTCCATACTCCCTGGAGGGGAGTCGAATGGCCATAAGGCCCTAGATACACTCCGCATTGCCTACCGAGCTTGCTTGTGCAACTGCGACGGCCCTTGCAGGAGATCACTTGATGATCCGGACACCTCCTCTTCAGGACCGCCCGTCAACATACCTGCAATCACAGCTATATCAGCTACTTTTACCTCCAAACCGTTATAAGGTCAATTTGGCCACGTACTGAATATGCCGCCTAGCAGCCTTTTGTTCTCCTTCACGGAGTCAGCTAGCTGGGCTCGTACATCTTTCAGTTCTTCGCCCAGTTTGGTGTTTGAATCTTGGAGTTTGTTTTTCTCCTCTCTAACTCGGGCCAGGATATGCTCGCCTGCGGCATGTAGACTTTTTGCCTCTTTCTCTCCCGCTTGAGCGGTTTTCAACTTCTCTTCTAGTTGACCTGATGATCCTATTATGAGATAAGCAACAGTATTAGCACAACTACTGTATAATTGTTATTCCTCGATGGAGGGGAACCTTAACATAAGATGCCTTCTTGGACTCTTTCAGTTTGGCGGTAGAAGCATTTAGCTGTGTCCGACACTGCTCCAGCTCTTGAGCTAGCCGGTTGTTCCTCTCCGTCAGAACCTGGTTATACATCGATCCTTAAATCACTTGTGCCAACTGCTTTCAGTCTTGGGGGCTACTAGCACGTGCTTATCCTTTTCGGACAAAATAAATCTAAACCCGCACATCTGTTAAATGCTCCTTTGTGGCTCTGCTAAGCCCATCTCGAGCAGCTCGGATGTATGCGTCAACCGAGCTGAAGGCATCAAACGCCTCTTTCGAACAGCAGGGGTCTCGTAAAATGGCCCTCTGGCGCCAATGATTCATGGCGCTCTCCACTTCCGAGTTGGTGACGGACATATTTTCCGAGCCCTCGGCCGAAGGACAGTCCGGCGTCACTCCCATATCGGCCCCCATCCTCTACCGGGCTGGATCACTCTCTTGGGAGTATTACGCCGGACCCAGTCCGGTGGACTCTTTTCCTGATACGGGATGAACATGAAAGTCACAGTTGGATGCGACTATTAAAAAACATATTTGCAAACCCATACCTCTTTAACGAGGGCCCGACCGTGTCTTCGCCTACCTTCCTCTTCGAAGGCTTGCCCGGTGCAGGAGCCGCTCTCTTTGGAGTAGCTCCTGGAGTAGCATGGTATGTCGAACGCCTCCCCTTCGAAGCACGAGACAGTGCGGTGGGTGAGGCAGAACAAGGGAATCCTTTCGGGGAAGATGTCTCCTGACTACTTATGTGTGAAGCGGGGAGCAGACCAGGGTAATCGGCGTGATGGCCACTTCAGTGCCGTCGTAGCTCACCTGGTAAAACACGCCATTCTCCAGCACCACAAATATATCCGGATCCTCTTCGAATTCGGGGTCAAGGTCCCGATTGTGGCCCTCGGGCTGCGGGGCGGGGCTGTAAAGCCCTCGGAAGTCTTTCGCCAGTGCTGTTATAAATGGACGGGTTAATAAAGCTCGGGGAGAGGAATGAGTGGAGCAAAAAAGTTGGGGGCTCACCCAGGTAGGAGGATTGTACATGGAATATCCTTCTCTGTGCGTGATGCGCAGGAACTCCTCTTCCTCACCCTTGAACAGTTCGGCCAATATTTTGGCTAGGGCGGCAGGGGTGTTTGGACCTTTCCTGCCGCAGCGGGAGGCGTCATCTTCCCCATTGTAATTCCACATGGGACGTCCTTTGTATTGGAGTGGCTGAACTCCCCGTACTATGGAGGTTGCCATCACTTCGACTATCGTATACCCGGACTGGGCAAGCGTCTTGATCTTGCTCAGGAGTGGGTGAACTTCCGCACTATCTTCCTCCTTGAGGCTTCGAGGGTGCCAGCTGTGGCGCTTCTTCAGAGGAATACTCGCAAACTCGGGGAGACCTCTCCGGACTGGATCTGGAAGTACGACGTTATCTATATAGAACCACTCGGAGGTCCACTCTTCGGAAGCTTTCTCCGGTGTGCTGGATAGGTATCCGGTCTGAGCAATACGCCATATTTCGGCCCCACCCACTTCAAATAACGATCCCTCGTGGTTGCGCGGGACAAGGCAAAACAACTTTCTCCACAGATCAAAATGGGCCTCACAACCCAGGAATAGTTTGCATAAAGCGACATAACCCGCAATGTGCAGGATGGAGGTTGGGGTAAAATTGTGCAGCTGGAGGCCATAATACTCCAGAAGCCCTCGTAGGAATGGGTGAATGGGAAATCCCAAACCCCTCAGCAGATAGGGGACGGAGCACACTCGTTCCCCCGCGGATGGATTGGGAAAATCCTCCGCCTGGGTCTTGTCGTTGAAGGAAGCCAACCCTGCCCGAATAGGGACCAGATCTACAGGAGGGAGAAACCCCTGCGTTTGCAGCTTCTTCAGCTAACCATGAGATATGGAACACCTCTCCCACTCGCTTTTCTCTAGGCCGGAACAGGAGGAGGAGCGGGGGATGCTAGCCATGTTGGAATGGTCTTTCCTAGCAATCTCTGAGGATTTTCTACGCAGCCGAATGGGTCCGAGATCCAATCCCTTTAAATAGACGCTCTTCCTTGCATGGCCGGGTGTTATTTGCAAAAATACCCCGATCGTCTGCGATTCGCCCGACGCTGGAAGTCAAGACATAGACGCACGAAGCCGAGGGGTGTGGCATTGAATTATAAGCCGAATACATTAAATGGAAGTCGTCAGAGGAGGAACCCGCCTTGCAATGCCGAAGACAATCTGCGCGCCGAACACCTCGTCATTGAAGCCCGGTTCGGGGGCTAGTGAGGGAGTCCTGGACTAAGGGGTCCTCGGGCGTCCGGCCTGTTAGCCATGGGTCGGACTGATGGGCTGTGAAGACATGAAGACCGAAGACTACACCCGTGCCCGGATGGGACTCTCCTTGGCGTGGAAGGCAAGCTTGGCGACCGGATATGTAGGTTCCTTTCTTTGTAACCGACCTTGTGTAACCCTAGATCCTCCCGGTGTCTATATAAACCGGAGGACTTAGTCCGGAAATGGAGAGACTCATTACCATAGTCATACAGGCTAGACTTCTAGGGTTTAGCCATTATGATCTCGTGGTAGATCAACTCTTGCAATACTCATATTCATCAAGATCAATCAAGCAGGAAGTAGGGTATTACCTCCATAGAGAGGGCCCGAACCTGGGTAAACATCGTGTCCCCTGTCTCCTGTTACCATCGACCTTAGATGCACAGTTCGGGACCCCCTACCCGAGATCCACCGGTTTTGACACCGACAGCCGTATTTACTTTCTTGCACCCTGGCCGCTGTACGTACGTGTACATGCTATGTGCGCGCCTCTACTACAACACTGCACTCCTCTACATCGACCAGCATGTACCTACACGTTTGTGACCAGAATGAAAACGCTACGTACTCTTCGATCAGGTGGGTCCCGACTGTCAGACACTTCCTTGCGTGCGAAGATGTAGCTGGTGGGTCCCAGCAGTCAGGGGGGTGAATCGTTTTTTTTGCCCGGACGCACTTCTTTGCGCACGAAGATGTAGCTGGTGGGTCCCAGCAGTCAGGAGGAAACGTTTTTTCACGAAATACAGTGGTCTATCTGATGGGTCCCCGCTGTCAGGTGGAGGAATAATTATTTTGCGCGTAATAAGGAGGCACTTCCTTGCGGCTGCCGTGGACCCAGCTGTCAGCCTCTCCACGTACAGTACTCTTCCGATGGAAGTTGATCGTTGACCACATTGACCACGCCGTGCCGAGAGCACCACGACGTTGGACGACGACGAGGCCTAGGAAGGGGACGACGCGGAGCCGGGGAAGATGCGGCAGTGGAAGCCGGCGCGGGGAGGAGAACGAGGGTTCACTGGTTTGGCTGTGGTGTGAGGCTGCCGTCGCCGCAGAATAACAGGGGGTGTGGGTGAGTAGAGGGCTGGCCTGGCCAGCGGTGGGAGTAGTAGGGGGCGGTGAGGCCTCCGCGGCATCACAGCCGCCACGGAGGCAGGAGCACGCGCAACACGGCCGTCCGCTTGGGCGGCCGGAGCAAGAAGACCAGAGGTTGAAGAAGCACTACGGCCGTAGGATGGACATCGTACGGTCACTGCAGCTAGAATCGTTTATATTGACTAAGTTGACAAAGCCCTTGGTACACGTCAACTTAGTAGGCCCACAGATCAGCCTCCGAAACGGTGCGCCCCAGATGTCAGGGGAAGGAATCATTTTTTGGGCAGCTGAAGCAAGAATATTCGAGATTGAAGAAGAAGCATGACATCCGTTGGATGGACATCCAACGGCCATAGCTGCCAGAACCGTGTGTTATTGACAAAGCCTTGCATACGCGTCAACTTAGTTTTTTTAGGGGATGCGTCAACTTAGAAGGCCCACAAGTGTGTGGCAGAGAACATATAACTCATTTGCGATTTGTAAGAATGTACAACCCTTTTTAATTCTAATGGAATTTACTACAACTCATTTACAGTTTGTTAAAAGTACAGCTCATTTTCTAGCTAGGACAACGATTAATAATTTCAACCAACCGCTCAAAACAGAATTCAAAAAAAATTCCCACATTTTTATGGGATCCGAAATTTCTAGTCAGATTAAATATGATTTCAGAATAAAGTTGTATTACGTTAAAGTCCAACGAAATATTGCGCGCGCAACAAGTAATGAAATTAAAATTTTCAATTTCCAAAAATTATATATTTTTTAAACTAATTACGAGTTTGGTGCATTTTTTATAGTTATTGCCCAGTTATTATAATTACATCCCATTTATTATTTCTTAAAGTCCATTTTCTTGTTAAGCCTAATGCACACCTCCTAGGAAAGTTTGCAGCCCAGCGGGGCGGAGAATAAGAGTTGACCCGGATATTGTGTACAACTGTCGCCCCAGTTGCATTGCTGATGTTAAAAAAAGGCCTGTGTAGTACAGTACAAACTAACATGGCTACTCAGCCCACATTCAGCAACGCCGGAAAGGCTCAAACAAGGCTTCTGTACAACTTTTTGAATGCACTGAGCTCAATTAATAACTTAAGAAAGAAGTTAGATTACAGTGGAACCTAATTAAAAGTTGTCACGAGCAAAGAAATAATTCAACGGGTCCCACTTGTGCGTGTGTGTGTGTGAGAGAGAGAGAGAAAGACCCATCGACCGATGCTCGTAAATACATCTTTCAGCTATATGCATTGCTGATGCTCAGTAAAAACTTATATAGTTGACGCAATCATATAGAACATCATAGCACACTGAACTTGCATACAAAAATTTCACGCAGGCGGCACAATCAGGATGGAAGCAGTGGATCGCTACGGGTAGGGCTATGTTGAAACCAATGAACTCGTACATAACGGTTCATCGTCTTTATAAATGACGGGGAAATATCTTGGATGTTGTGCAAAGAAAACAGAAAGACAACACAATAAGTTCTGCATGCACATTAAGTTGACGTACAACCCTTTCTAAAAAAAGTTCAGGTACAAAATTAGAACAGGTCACAATCAAATGTACTGGCACATCAGTGCTTCATAGCCATAGCTCGGATTTAACTAGTATCTAACAAGATTCAGTTGTTACCTCAAATTAGAGCACATCCAGGCAGCCAGCCCTGCCTCTTCTCCCAAAGAAGCAGTGGCCTCCGCTGCGCGATGGAGTAGGCCCTGTGCCATCCATTGTTCCGAGCAACACGGGGAAAGTCTGACGTTGACTCCTGTAATGGACGTCATCGATGGACCCTGGCACCGGCGGCGGCGGCAGGACTTCGATTGATGGATTGACCACTTCTTCGACATGCACGAACACTCGATACAGGTACATCCCTAACATGGTCCGCGGTGGCCTTGGTGGCGACGAATAGTACAACCCCGGTTCATGCACCGGTATCTCAACACCAATCACCTTCGGTATGGTGGACAACTTCTTCATCCATGCCATAACCGTCAGAGCCCAGCTGTCTGGAGGAACAAACATACTTACGAGCTCACCTCCAAGGTCGTTGATAAGCTCATTCATGGACTCGTTGTTCCAAGCACGTCGAGGCATGCCATGGAAGGTAAGCTTTGTTTAAAACTCAAGCTCAGAGGGCACCGAGCTCCATCCTGGGGGCCACCGGTCAAAGCTCACCAGCGTGCCATCACAGAACAAACACCGGGAAGATTCGAACACACGACTGTAGTCGAAAGTTGTCCGGAACCTGACGAAGAAATCAGCCAGTGGCGGACAGACTTCGACGAGCAAGTCACTTATTTGGATGCCGTGCACAATGCCAAGAGCTTTGACAAGGCCGTCCGGTGAGACGGGAGGCCGCTCGCCGTTGATGGTTACCATCAACACTTTTCCGACAAACTAGTTGTCAAGCACCGCCATGCCACTGTTGAGCGACAGCACGTAGCGACCGAAGGCAGGACGGACCTTAGGATCTCCGGCTCGGAGATCCGCGTTGACCGGCGACATGATAGTGCGCTTGAGTACAGGGAGTACAGGAGCGGGATTTGGGGGCACTGGTGTAGGAATCAAGATTCCAGAGGTGGGGGAGGGGCGGAGATTGGGGATGGAAAGGTAGCATGAATTTGAACACGCGCTAATATGTTTCTCGGCGCAAGCGCATTTAAAACACCGGTGGGGCCCACATGTCGGCCTAAGAGTCCTTATTCTTTCTTTTGGAGAGCCCGCCTTTTTTAGGATCATTTGAGAGCCCGCCCGAGAGTCATAATTGACCTGTTTGGCATTGCGTTACTACTCGCCCATATTCAACGACACCTCATCGCCCAAACAAGTGTACATCATCGAAAAGACACCGAGCTCAAATTATATAACTTGAAAAAAGGAGATACACTCTGAACACTGGAGAATGGTGATGCCCTCATTTAGCCCACCAGTAGTTCGAGACAATAAATAGTTTGAAACAACAATATATATAGCATTCAAACACTGACTAGTGACTACTACTGACATAAACAGTAAGACATGATAGTTCATAAGAAGTCTTGCTACACCACCAAAACGCACCCATCTGCAGCGCTCAGACTCTCGTGATCCAGACGAGAATGACATTCTAAAAAGAGGCAACTATTACATAGTAAGAGTGACATAGACGAGGAGGACAAAATGACAAGGAATATGCATAACAAAAGAAAGAACTACCCATCCAGAACAAGCAGCAAAGACAACAAAGTCATTCGAAGAGATGGTCCAACACCATCATAATTTGCAGCCCCGCTTCAGCGACCAATGATCCGGAAACACCACTTCTCCACCCTTTCGATGCAACAACCCAATTACCTATCAATCTGAAGGCTTGAACCACATCACTTCCTGTCGTGATTGCGACATCCAAGGATCAAAGTTAATCCGGATGCCTTTGTCACTCTCACCTTCTTTTGGCTGCAGGCTGTATCATTGACAATCAGGGGAGTTTGCTCCCGAACTCCTAGGGCTCATCGTGTAGACACAGTTTTCCATAGCAAACAGAGCCTCTCTACCATCAAGGTCCTTGCCAATGGTGATCTCCTGGTTAATCGGATAGTTGAATCCTAGAAATAGAGAGTGTGAACCAAGGCTGTTTACCCGCCTCCAACTAAAAAAATCCTGAAGGCCCCAACAAGCTGGTATCCTGCTCATAGACGTAACAACCACTGTCCGGATACTCACGTATTTCACGGTGCTTGTATATAGTGGGGTTTTTGCAATATAACTTTTCTGGCTCATGTGTCTGAATGATCATCAGTCTTTTGCCGTCGTCTGATCGAGCGAGGAACCAGTTGTGCTTCCTTGTTTTTGGCAAAGGTGGTGTGATTACAAAGGGCAGTAATTGTAGGGACACTGCATCATATAAAAGAGGACATGCATTGTTAATGTAAGATCAGCATTGTTCAGAGTATGAGTAGGATAATGCAAGAAACAACATTGATATGTCCCTGTTGGAACTGGGAGGAAAATACAAGGAAATGTATACTGGGTTCGAAAATATAGAAGTGCCATGCATGGTTATACTCATGTTATCTCGCAATCGATTCTTCACAGGAAACTACCATATCATGCATGTTATGTAATCATGTTCTGTCCTCACAAACAAATTCTTCAAGGTAACTAACAGACCATGCATTGTTATATACTCATGTTCTGTGGGCAAATTTTTTGTGAGGATATTATTCTAGCCATTGATTGCTGAAGGGCGAATATAGGTATGTACACATGGTAAGCATTATAGGATTTCACTACTTCCAAATATAAAGTTCTCCATATGCACATTTACTTCCCTAATATATGGTTAGATGAAACCAACAGTGTGGTGCATGTTTCTACATCATGAAAATGAGAAAACTAACATGGCCATTGATACACACTCATATTTAGTAGTAGTATATAGATTACTGTAAAACAAGGAGAATATCCATATATTCCTAACCGTTTGATTATTCAGGGGTACAAATTGGCTGTAATGACATGGTCACAATCGCATGAATTAACTCATTCCAAATATAGCAGATTTACGGCATCTCTAATACATTGCCATAGTTCTACTCAAATTCTGCTCAAACAGGGATATGCCAATCATCACAAAAAGTTCAAAAAGTGTCATGGCGTCATCATTAACATGAGAAGGAAACAACTTACACGCGCCATCCCAGCAATACGTGGTGCCATCTGCTTTGTCGATCGCGTAGATGATGCCATTGTGTTCAATAGCATCACAGAAGTGTGTATCAGCTTTGACGATGATCCATGCCAGCTGAGTTGTCTCCAGCTAAAGAAGGCACCGGCGTAAAGATAGGTGAGTCCGCAGTCGAACAAGGCAATTAGCTTGAAGTCTGCGTAATTCGCATGTCATGTGGGCACTTGGCAGATTACAATCTTCTGCAAAACAAGGTCCGTCCAACTAACGTGGTAATCTAGATGACTTGGACCATGATGGTAAAACTCTATATAATCCAACGGAGGAAGGATAATCTCATGGGAGGTCCGGAAGTTCACGAGAACCAACTTTTTACCGTCTTCTCTAAAGGCAGCCATCTAGCGGGAGTTCATGCCGACCCAGTACATACTTGCGAATAAGTTTCGGGCGATGGTGATCGGATCGAAGTCGAGGGAAATGATGTACGGTGACCCACAACATACCTGCAAAGAAGTTTCGGCTAATGGAGATCGGATTGAAGTCGAGGGGCATCATGTACGCCTCCATATCATGGTGAGCCAATCTCGCAAGACCAGATAGCAGCAAGCAGGGTGTCTTGAAAAGCTTAGGCCTCGCTTCAATGATGGCCGTGTGCATGTCCCTCGAGCATGCAGCCAGCTGCAGGGCGCTCCATATATCCATACACGAACAACAGAGGTCGAGGATGTCACTGGGGAGATTGCTCCAATCGTGGCTCATATGGATGTTGCGCGGTTGGCGTTCGACCATGGTGGAGTTTGGAAGGTGGGGGTTTTGGGGGGCTTGATTTACGGGGGAGAATGCTGTCGGTGCTGGAGCGGCTAGCGAGGGAATGGTTGTACTGGGGGAGGCGAGCGAGGCGACAGTACACGGGGGCACAGTGAGATGGAGATGGAGTGGTGCTATGGGAGGGGAGAGGGAGACGAGGCGAGACATGCTAATGTGCTATACAGCGGCGGTGACAGACTGCACAGTGCATAGGGTGAGGCTAACTTTGGTAACCCGAACACGCCGCCTGGACTAGTGTCAGGCGCAGGGTGTTGTAACTTCACTGTGAGGACTGGATGAATAGTATTTTGACCATCAAGTGTACCATAGTTGTACTACTACTAGTAGTAGTAGGAACATGAGTACTCCAGTACTGTATACCGGAAATAGGTCTCCCGTGCTAGCATGCATGTTCACTTCATCCTCCAAGTATCATCCATATTGCGAGCAGAACCAAATTCTCATGCATGCGGAAGCGCGAAGATGGGCCTTTTCTTTTTTGATGAGGATAACCGTGCATTCGTTAACCAGAGAATGTTGTGTCTCCCACGCACGCGCCAATATCCATCTTAACTAGCTACGACACATTTTTTATCTGTTTGCATAGGCCCCACCTATCAGGAAGGATGGGCACATACACGAATAGGTACGACTCCTCAGTCTACCCGCATAGCCTTTTCGTTTAGTCTACCTAGCCGTCTAATCAACTGCCTGCACGCCACTTCTCCCATTTACTTCTCCATCGGGAACTGATTTTCCTCGGCTTCTTCACCTCCCCTTCGTCTTCATTTGCATCCAAACCCCACTGTGTTCACATTGTTTTAACCTCTTTAAATAATCATCTACTACTTCAGTTGGACTAGCCATCTAATCCTAATTCTCCAAACCATAGCCCTTCGTTCCAGCGGTTCCAAATGGCGAAAGAGATCGAGATGCAGGTTTTTAGCGTCCAACATGTCCTCGTCGAAGGCTCGTTGAGCATAGTTTCCACCGTCACCGTCCACCCAAGGGTTGTTTGGAAGTGGATCAACAATTTATCCAACTCCCTTGAAAAGGTAGAGACGAGGGTCATCGGTCTCGACACAGAGTACACGGAGCGTGCCACTGGGAAGATCCAACGCGCCGCCGTCCTTTAGCTGTGCCTCGAAGATGATGTTTTGGTGTACAACATCATACATGCGCCCTCCATACCAGGTGAGCTTCATGATTTCTTGTCTCGGGAGGACATATACTTCTGTGGGGCAGCCATCGAAGGGGACAAATAGAAGCTGGAGCTGTACAACCTTGATTTGAAAAGCATCGCTGAGCTACAAACCAGAATCAAAATTCCTGTAGAAGATTGTGATAAACAGACACCATCCCTATTCGACATAGCAAATTTTGTGCTCAGCACAAATCTTCAGAAGGGTGACGAGATGGTGGCATTAAGGTCGTCTGGATGGGACAATTATCCCTTGATGTATGAGCGGATAAAATATGCTACCCTCAATGCCCGTGTGAGTTTCGAGATAGCTGCAAGGTCCAAAGAGCTTGTTGCGAAGCCGTCTCCCATAGAAAATGAGAAGAAGAATAAGAAGAAGAAGAAGAAGAAGAAGAAGAAGAAGAAGAAGAAGAAGAAGAAGAAGAAGAAGAAGATAAGGCTGCACCAGTAGCAGGGCATTATGGATGGATGAACTATTTCCTCTCTTGTAAAAAAAATTATTCCCTCTCGGTGTATATTGATATAGATGGACTATTTCGATGGTGTGCATGTCTTTGGAACAAGTAGTAGCGTGGGTCCGCTTGACTATAAGGAACTATTTATCCGCCTCGCTTTCTCTACTACTCCTTCCAGTGATCGATATACAATGCATGTGTCCGTAGACATGACAGCTTGTCCATGGAAGTCCAACTACGGCGACCATCACGTTTCATCCACTGCCACTCGCGATTCCCACGACGCTGCTCCAACCCACAGCACCACGTCCCCCGACGTGCGCCTCATCCCTCTCGGCCGCACGGCCCCTCTGCCTTTGTGTGCATGAGATGTAGGCCACCTTAAATGCGGCAAGCATCAAGTTTCTACCACAGCCACACGCGATTCCCACGACGCCGCACAAAACCCATGACACCACACGTCCCCCGACCTGCGGCTCACCCCTCTCGGCCCCACTGCCCCTCTGCCTTCGGGAGCATTACATGTGGACCAGCCACTTATCGGGTCCACATGTTATTGACTCAAAGGCAGGTGTAGTAAGGCGCTGAAGCTCAGTCCCGAGGGCCCTGAGAGGGAAATGTAACTCCTGCGCCAGGCTGGTGCTACCGCTGCATGAACTCATGCCAAACCCGAGATTTGTTTCTTTACTATACATGCACACAACGATCTAATGGACATTGTAATCTCAACATGTGATGGGGAGCTCTAAATTTGAATTTGAAACTTATAAAACGAAAAGATTCAAAACAAATAAACTAGGAGAGAGGGAGTATATCGTAGGATGTGTCCCATATGAAACAAGTCCCCTGGTTTTTCACTGCGAAGATGCGGTTAGAAAGGAGCACAACGTCTTCGTACTCGTACAGCAACAAATCGGCCGCAGACAGCATGGTCCACCTTTGACCGCCATGTGCAAGGTTCGTGCTATCTTATTCAATCTCACCATGGTTCCATCGTACCAATTCATGCGGTGGCCCATTGCATGGTTGATCCCAATGCTGGACAAAGGTTCTACGGGAATGGTGTCACCATTGTAAATGTTGTGCAAATTGATGTTGGTACCCTCCCATACATATGCAAGCCAATCTCCACTCGCACCGAACCTAACCTGTGAAATAGTGGCCAGGGGGAGAATTAGGAAATGGACACGGAAGTAGTCTTTAGAAAGCATTTACTACGTGATCAAACTCATGTTACCTGCTCATCGAAGGAAATCCGAGTGCCCCTCAACGTTGGCATCTCAAGGGGCGTCAACTTGCAACTACGGCCACGCCGCGCTGGAGAGACCCCCAAGGAAACATCCTCGTGTGTTCCACGGAACATCAAGATGCATTTGTATGAGTAGTTTATCTTGTGAGAGAAAAGGATGAACGAGGGAAGGCCTCTAGAGATAGAGATAGACACTACTACTACCAATGTGCTGGCCCGTGCGTTGCAATGGATCCAAAGTAGTAGAAAAATACTTGTTCACGTGCTTGAAATATAAACACTCTAGTTTTGATATACATGTGTCAGTAGACATGACAGCTTGTCCATGGAAGTTGAACCACGGCGACCATCACATTTACTGTTTCTACCACTGCCACACCCACACGCGATTCCCACGACACTGCTCCAACCCTACCTGTAAGCACGACGTCCCCCGATGTGGACATGGATCCTCTGACGTGGCTATCCCTGCCTTACCCTGCCTTTACTTCGCTGATAGGTGGGACCCACACTTGGGGGTCCCACATGTCAGTGACAGAATTGTAGGATTGTTCACGTCCGGGGATCCTCATCCCCGACGTCGCCTCATCCTCTCGCCCCACCGCCGCCCCGCCTTTGTGCGCATGACATGTGGGCCAGCTAAACTGCGGCGACCATCAACTTTCTACCACAGCCACACCCGATTGGACGCGGTTTGCCCGCTCCACTGCTGTGCTCCGATCCGTACTCCCGCACCATCGAATTTTCATCCAGCGGCTGTGACACATTTCATCCCGGGCATCGATCCTCACCTGGAGTACTTTTGTACTATAGGTAGTACCCGCCGGTGTGGCCATCTACGCCTCGTAACGCCCCGATGCCCAGCTGTGGCACCCTCGCCACGACAACGCCACCACCGACCGGTTCATCTCGAACGAGTGAGTCGCGAACCACACCACCACCATGAGAATGACATGTGGGCCAGCCACATTTAAGGTCCGCATGTCATTGACTCATAGGTCGGGCACTAAGCCACTGAAGTTCGGTCCCCTGGGCCCCGAGAGGGAAAGGTAACTCCTGCGGCAGGCCTTGTGGTGCTTGCTGGGGAATGTAGCAGAAATTCAAAATTTTCCTACGTGTCACCAAGATCTATCTATGGAGAAACTAGCAACGAGGGGAAGGAGAGTGCATCTACATAACCTTGTAGATCGCTAAGCGGAAGTGTTCAAGAGAACGGGGTTGAAGGAGTCGTACTCGTCGTGATCCAAATCACCGGAGATCCTAGTGCCGAACGGACGGCACCTCCGCGTTCAACACACGTACAGCCCGGTGACGTCTCCCACGCCTTGATCCAGCAAGGAGAGAGGGAGAGGTTGAGGAAGACTCCATCCAGCAGCAGCACAGGCGTGGTGGTGATGGAGGGCGTGGCAATCCAAAGCAGGCTTCGCCAAGCACCGCAAGAGAGGAGAAGGGAGAGAGGTAGGGCTGCGCCAAGAGGGAGAAACTCATGTGTTGGCAACCCCAAAACCCTCAAGTATATATAGGGGAGAGGGAGGGGGGTGCGCCCCCTCTAGGGTTTCCACCCCAAGGGGTGCGGCTGCCCCCAATCCCATCTAAGGGTGGCGGCCAAGGGGGGAGAGGGGGGAAACTTGCTCCCCAAGTTAGGTGGAAGCACCCCCTCCCCAAACCCTAGGCGCCTTGGGCCCTTGTGGGGGGGGGGCACCAGCCCACCTGGGGCTGGTCCCCTCCCACACTTGGCCCATGTAGCCCTCCGGGGTTAGTGGCCCCACTTGGTGGACCCCCGGGACCCTCCCGGTGGTCCCGGTACGTTACCGGAAAAACCCGAAACTTTTCCGGTGACCAAAACATGACTTCCCATATATAAATCTTTACCTCCGGACCATTCCGGAACTTCTCGTGATGTCCGGGATCTCATCCGGGACTCCGAACAACATTCGGTAACCACATACAAACTTTCTTTATAACCCTAGCGTCATCGAACCTTAAGTGTGTAGACCCTACGGGTTCGGGAGACATGTAGACATGACCGAGACGTTCTCCGGTCAATAACCAACAGCGGGATCTGGATACCCATGTTGGCTTCCCACATGTTCCACGATGATCTCATCAAATGAACCACGATGTCAAGGACTCAATCGATCCCGTATACAATTCCCTTTGTCTGGCGGTATTGTACTTGCCCGAGATTCGATCGTCGGTATCCGATACCTTGTTCAATCTCGTTACCGGCAAGTCTCTTTACTCGTTCCGTAAAACATCATCCCGTGATCAACTCTTTGATCACATTGTGCACATTATGATGATGTCCTACCGAGTGGGCCCAGAGATACCTCTCCGTCATACGGAGTGACAAATCCCAGTCTCGATTCGTGCCAACCCAACAGACACTTTTGGAGATACCTGCAGTGCACCTTTATAGCCACCCAGTTACGTTGTTACGTTTGGTACACCCAAAGCATTCCTACGGTATCCGGGATTTGCACAATCTCATGGTCTAAGGAAATGATACTTGACATTAGAAAAGCTTTAGCATATGAACTACGATCTTTGTGCTAGGCTTAGGATTGGGTCTTGTCCATCACATCATTCTCCAAATGATGTGATCCCGTTATCAACGACATCCAATGTCCATGGTCAGGAAACCGTAACCATCTATTGATCAACGAGCTAGTCAACTAGAGGCTTACTAGGGACATGGTGTTGTCTATGTATCCACACATGTATCTGAGTTTCCTATCAATACAATTATAGCATGGATAATAAACGATTATCATGAACAAGGAAATATAATAATAACTAATTTATCATTGCCTCTAGGGCATATTTCCAACAGTCTCCCACTTGCACTAGAGTCAATAATCTAGTTCACATCGCCATGTGATTAACACTCACAGGTCACATCACCATGTGACCAACATCCAAAGAGTTTACTAGTGCCACTAAACTAGTTCACATCATCATGTGATTAAGACTCAATGAGTTCTGGGGTTTGATCATGTTTTGCTTGTAAGAGAGGTTTTAGTCAACGGGTCTGCAATATTCAGATCCGTATATACTTCGCAATTCTCTATGTCATGTTGTAAATGCTGCTTCCACGCTCCACTTGGAGCTATTCCAAATGGTTGCTCCACTATTCGTATCCGTTTTGCTACTCAGAGTCATTCGGATAGGTGTTAAAGCTTGCATCGACGTAACCCTTTACGCCGAACTCTTTATCACCTCCATAATCGAGAAACATGTCCTTATTTACTCCAAGGACAATTTTGACCGCTGTCCAATGATTCATTCCAGGATCCTTCTTGTACCCCTTGACTGACTCATGGCAAGGCACACTTCCGGTGCGGTACACAGCATAGCATACTATAGACCTACGTCTGAAGCATAGGGGACGACCTTCGTCCTTTCTCTCTTTTCTGCCGTGGTCGAGCTTTAAGTCTTAACTTCATACCTTACATCTCGGCAAGAACTCCTTCTTTGGTGATCCATCTTGAACACCTTCAAGATCATGTCAAGGTATATGCTCATTTGAAAGTACCATTAAGCGTTTTTGATCTATCCTCATAGATCTTGATGCTCAATGTTCAAGTAGCTTAATCCAGGTTTTCCATTGAAAAACACTTTTCAAATAATCCTATATGCTTTCCAGAAATTCTACATCATTTCTGATCAACAATATGTCAACAACATATACTTATCAGAAATTCTATAGTGCTCCCACTCACTTCTTTGGAAATACAAGTTTCTCATAAACTTTGTATAAACCCTAAATCTTTGATCATCTCATCAAAGCGCACATTCCAACTCTGAGATGCTTACTCCAGTCCTTAGAAGGATCGCTGGTGCTAGCATACCTTTTAGCATCCTTAGGATCGACAAAACCTTTCTGATTGTATCACATACAACCTTTCCTTACGAAAACTGGTAAGGAAACTCATTTTGACATCCATCTGCCAGATTTCATAAATGCAGCTTATGCTAACATGATTCCGACGGATTTAAGCATCGCTACGGATGAGAAAATCTCATCGTAGTCAATTCCTTGAACTTGTGAAAAACTCTTCGCCACAAGTCGAGCTTCATAGACGGTGATATTACCGTCCTCGTCCGTCTTCTTCTTAAAGATCCATTCATCTCAATGGCTTGCCGATCATCGGGCAAGTCCACCAAAGTCCATGCTTTGTTCTGATTCATGGATCCTATCTCGGATTTCATGGCTTCTAACCATTTGTTGGAATATGGGCCCACCATCGCTTCTCCATAGCTCGTAGGTTCATTGTTGTCTAGCAACATGACCTTCAAGGCAGGATTACTGTGCCACTCTGAAGTGGTACGCATCCTTGTCACCCTACGAGGTACGGTAGTGACTTGATCCAAAACTTCATGATCACTATCATAAGCTTCTACTTCAATTGGTGTAGGTGCCACAGGAACAACTTCCTATGCCCTGCTACACAGTAGTTGAAGTGATGGTTCAATAACCTCATCAAGTCTCCACCATCCTCCCACTGAACTTTTCGAGACAAACTTTTCTCGAGAAAGGACCCGATTCAAGAAACAATCACTTTTGCTTCCGGATCTGAATTAGGAGGTATACCCAACTATTTTGGGTGTCCTATGAAGATGCATTTTATCCGCTTTGTGTTCGAGCTTATCAACTTGAAACTTTTTCACATAAGTGTCGTAGCCCCAAACTTTTAAGAAACGACAACTTAGGTTTCTCCAAACCATAGTTCAAACGGTGTCGTCTCAACGGAATTACGTGGTGCCCTATTAAAGTGAGTGCGGTTGTTTCTAATGCCTAACCCATGAACGATAGTGGTAATTCGATAAGAGACATCATGGCACACACCATATCTAATAGGGTGCAACTATGATGTTCGGACACACCATCACACTATGGTGTTCCAGGCGGTATTAATTGTGAAACAATTTCCACAATGTCTTAATTGTGTGCCAAAGCTCGTAACTCAGATACTCATCTCTATGATCATATCATAGACATTTTATCCTCTTGTCACGATGATCTTCAACTTCACTCTGAAATTACTTGAACCATTCAATAATTCAGACTTGAGTTTCATCAAGTAAATATACTTAACATCTACTCGAATCATCTGTGAAGTAAGAACATAACGATATTCACTACATGCCTCAGCACTCATTGGACTGCACACATCAAAATGTGTTACTTCCAACAAGTTGTTATCTTGTTCCATCTTACTGAAACGAGGCTTTTCCAGTCATCTTGCCCATGTGGTATGATTTGCATATCTCAAGTGATTCAAAATCAAGTGAGTCCAAAAGATCCATCTGCATGGAGTTTCATCATGCATATACACCAATAGACATGGTTCGCATGTCTCAAACTTTTCAAAAACGAGTGAGTCCAAAGATCCATCAACATGGAGCTTCTTCATGCGTTTTATACCAATATGACTTACATGGCGATTGCCACAAGTAAGTGGTACTATCATTACTATCTTATATCTTTTGGCATGAAAATGTATATCACTACGATCGAGATTCAATAAACCATTCCTTTAGGTGCAAGACCATTGAAGGTATTATTCAAATAAATAGAGTAACCATTATTCTCCTTAAATGAATAATCAGTATGCGATAGACATGATCCAATCATGTCTATGCTCAACATAATCACCAAATTACAATTATTCTGGTTTAATACTAATCTTGATGGTAGAGGGAGCGTGCGATGCTTGATCACATCAACCTTGGAAACACTTCCAACACGTATCGTCACTCACCTTTAGCTAGTCTCCGCTTATTCCGTAGCTTTTATTTGAGTTACTAACACTTAGCAACCGAACCAGTATCTAATACCCTGGTGCTACTAGGAGTACTAGTAAAGTACACATTAACATAATGTATATCCAATATACTTCTATCGACCTTCCCAGCCTTCTTATCTACCAAGTATCTAGGGTATTTCTGCTCCAGTGGTTGTTCCCCTTATTACGAAGCACTTAGTCTCGGTTTGGGTTCAACCTTGGGTTTCTTCTTTGGAGCAGCAACTGATTTGCCGCTTCATGAAGTGTCCTTGTTGCCCTTGCCCTTCTTGAAACTAGTGGTTTTACCAACCATCAACAATTGATGCTCTTACTTGACTTCTACTTTCGCGGTGTCAAACATCGCAAACACTTTAAGGATCATCATATCTATCCCTGATATGTTATAGTTCATCACGAAGCTCTAGTAGCTTGGTGGCAATGTCTTTGGAGAAACATCACTATCTCATCCGGAAGATTAACTCCCACTCGATTCAAGTGATTGTTGCACTCGGACAATCGAGCACAAGCTCAACGATTGAGCTTTTTCTCTTAGTTTGCAGGCTAAGAAAATCGTCGGAGGTCTTATACCTCTTGACGTGGGCACGAGCCTGAAATCCCAATTTCAGCCCTCGAAACATCTCATATGTTCATGACGTTTCAAAACGCCTTTGGTGCCTCAACTCTATACCGCTTAACCTGAACTATCACGTAGTTATCAAAAAACGTATGTCCGATGTTCGCAACATCCACAGACGACGTTTGGGGTTCAGCACACTGAGCGGTGCATTAAGGACATAAGCTTTCTTCTGTCCGCATAATCGCTACTGTCAACTTTCAACTATATTTTCTCTAGGAACATATCTAAAAGGTGGAACTAAAGCGTGAGCTTATGACATAATTTGCAAAGATCTTTTGACTATGTTCAGGATAATTAAGTTCATCTCATGAACTCCCACTCAGATAGACATCCCTCTAGTCATCTAAGTGATTACATGATCCGAGTCAACTAGGCCGTGTCCGATCATCACGTGAGACGGACTAGTCATCATCGGTGAACATCTTCATGTTGATCGTATCTGCCATACGACTCATGCTCGACCTTTCGGTCTCTGTGTTCCGAGGCCATGTCTGTACATGCTAGGCTCGTCAAGTTAACCCTAAGTGTTTCGCGTGTGTAAATCTATCTTACACCCGTTGTATGTGAACGTAAGAATCCATCACACCCGATCATCACGTGGTGCTTAGAAGCGACGAACTTTAGCAACGGTGCACAGTTAGGGGAGAACACTTCTTGAAATTGTTGTAAGGGATCATCTTATTTACTACCGTCGTTCTAAGCAAATAAGATGTATAATCATGATAAACATCATATGCAATCAAATAGTGACATGATATGGCCAATATCATATTGCTCCTTTTGATCTCCATCTTCGGGGCTCCATGATCATCATCGTCACCGGCATGACACCATGATCTCCATCATCATGATCTCCATCATCGTGTCTCCATGAAGTTGTCTTGCCAACTTATTACTTCTACTACTATGGCTACTGGTTAGCAATAAAGTAAAGTAATTACATGGCGTTGTTCAATGACTCGCAGGTCACACAATAAATAAAGACAACTCCTATGGCTCCTGCCGGTTGTCATACTCATCGACATGCAAGTCGTGAATCCTATTACAAGAACATGATCAATCTCATACATCACATATCATTCATCACATTCTTCTTGGCCATATCACATCACATAGCATACCCTGCAAAAACAAGTTAGACGTCCTCTAATTGTTGTTTGCATGTTTTACGTGGCTGCTATGGGTTTCTAGCAAGAACGTTTCTTACCTACGCAAAACCACAACATGATATGCCAATTGCTATTTACCCTTCATAAGGACCCTTTTCATCGAATCCGTTCCGACTAAAGTGGGAGAGACTGGCACCCGCTAGCCACCTTATGCACCAAGTGCATGTCAGTCGGTGGAACCTGTCTCACGTAAGAGTACGTGTAAGGTCGGTCCAGGCCGCTTCATCCCACAATACCATCGAAACAAGATTGGACTAGTAATGGCAAGCATATTGAACATCATCAACGCCCACAATTACTTTGTGTTCTACTCGTGCAAAGAATCTACGCAATAGACCTAGCTCATGATGCCACTGCTGGGGAACGTAGCAGAAATTCAAAATTTTCCTACGTGTCACCAAGATCTATCTATGGAGAAACTAGCAACGAGGGGAAGGAGAGTGCATCTACATACCCTTGTAGATCGCTAAGCGGAAGCGTTCAAGAGAACGGGGTTGAAGGAGTCGTACTCGTCGTGATCCAAATCACGGAGATCCTAGTGCGAGCAGACGGCACCTCCGCGTTCAACACACGTACAGCCGGTGGCGTCTCCCATGCCTTGATCCAGCAAGGAGAGAGGAGAGGTTGAGGAAGACTCCATCCAGCAGTAGCACAACGGCGTGGTGGTGATGGAGGAGCGTGGCAATCCAGCAGGGCTTCGCCAAGCACCGCAAGAGAGGAGAAGGGAGAGAGGTAGGGCTGCGCCAAGAGGGAGAAACTCATGTGTTGGCAGCCCCAAAACCCTCAAGTATATATAGGGGAGAGGGAGGTGCGCCTCTAGGGTTTCCACCCCAAGGGGTGCGGCTGCCCCCAATCCCATCTAAGGGTGGCGGCCAATGGGGGAGAGGGGGGAAACTTGCCCCCCAAGTTAGGTGGAAGCACCCCCTCCCCAAACCCTAGGCGCCTTGGGCCCTTGTGGGGGGGGGGCACCAGCCCACCTGGGGCTGGTCCCCTCCCACACTTGGCCCATGTAGCCCTCCGGGGTTAGTGGCCCCACTTGGTGGACCCCCGGGACCCTCCCGGTGGTCCCGGTACGTTACCGGAAAAAACTGAAACTTTTCCGGTGACCAAAACAGGACTTCCCATATATAAATCTTTACCTCCGGACCATTCCGGAACTCCTCGTGACGTCCGAGATCTCATCTGGGACTCCGAACAACATTCGGTAACCACATAAAAACTTCCTTTATAACCCTAGCGTCATCGAACCTTAAGTGTGTAGACCCTACGGGTTCGGGAGACATGTAGACATGACCGAGATGTTCTCCGGTCAATAACCAACAGCGGGATCTGGATGCCCATGTTGGCTTCCCACATGTTCCATGATGATCTCATCGGATGAACCACGATGTCAAGGACTCAATCGATCCCGTATACAATTCCCTTTGTCTGGCGGTATTGTACTTGCCCGAGATTCGATCGTCGTTATCCGATACCTTGTTCAATCTCGTTATCGGCAAGTCTCTTTAGTCGTTCCGTAACACATCATCCCGTGATCAACTATTTGATCACATTGTGCCCATTATGATGATGTCCTACCGAGTGGGCCCAGAGATACCTCTCCATCATACGGAGTGACAAATCCCAGTCTCGATTCGTGCCAACCCAACAGACACTTTCGGAGATACCGTAGTGCACCTTTATAGCCACCCGATTCGTTGTGACGTTTGGTACACCCAAAGCATTCCTACGGTATCCGGAAGTTGCACAATCTCATGGTCTAAGGAAATGATACTTGACATTAGAAAAGCTTTAGCATATGAACTACGATCTTTGTGCTAGGCTTAGGATTGGGTCTTGTCCATCACATCATTCTCCAAATGATGTGATCCCGTTATCAACGACATCCAATGTCCATGGTCAGGAAACCGTAACCATCTATTGATCAACGAGCTAGTCAACTAGAGGCTTACTAGGGACATGGTGTTGTCTATGTATCCACACATGTATCTGAGTTTCCTATCAATACAATTATAGCATGGATAATAAACGATTATCATGAACAAGGAAATATAATAATAACTAATTTATCATTGCCTCTAGGGCATATTTCCAACAGTGCTCCCGCAGTACAAGCTCGTGAAAAACCCGTAATTTGTTTCTTGATACTACCAACTACTAGTAAGGTACACGTGCATTGCACGCATGAGATTTTGGTGGTTTGTGCATTATGCTTCTACATGTGGAGCCTTCTAGATTCTACATGTGGCAAAATCTGGTGGAATGTAGATGATATCCAATAGCCAGTAGTGCTCAAATTTGCCATCTTTGTACCGTCGGCTTGGCTTCATCCAACGACCAACTTTCCAAGTTATTCACACACTATATAGGGGTATAGATGTTTGGTTTGCAGCCTAAGGTTGCCACGCCTAAGCTTAGGCGTGCCACATGTGTGTTTGGTTGCGTTCTCATCTCAGCATAGTTGTTCCTCTTCATGCATGCTCAACTCAACACCCCTCTTCATGTATGCTCTCTTCATGCATGCTTCTAGTGTAATTGTGCTAAGCTAGTGTGGACTCATGCACCCTCCATACACTCTACCAAACACCCAAAAGTGGGTCGAGAAGGGAACTCTTGGGATCATGCACCCTTCATACACCCTACCAAGCACACCAGGCATGTGTTTGGTTCATTGCTACACTTGTGGCTTGCCACACTTTTCTAGCTACATGGTCCACATGTCATAGACTCAACTTATTGCCAAATCTTGCCACACTTGTGGTTAACATTTTGTTAGCCACATTTTTTGTGGCAGACACACTTTGCCTAAGCTTAGTTGTGGCAAAGTTAGTCATGAATGAAGTTCAACCATGGAGTCTTCTAGATTCTACATGTGGCAGAAGCTGGTGGAATCTAGATGATATCCAACGACCAGTAGTGCTCGGATTTGCCATCTTTGTACCATCGGATTGGCTTCATCCAACAACCAACTTTTAAAGTTATTCACACACTATATAGGGGGTATAGATATAGATGTGCCGGCCCGTTGCAATGGATCCAAAGTATATCTATTTAGTGGAGTGCACTCTAAACACATTATCTATTTATTTTTTCTCTAACCTTTCATAGCCATGCAACCAAGCCACATAAGCTTCATGGGTTCCCCCCACATCATATTATTGATACTCGTTGGTGAAAAAGATAAATCACCCAAAACAAGATCTTCCGTTTTTGTTCCTCTGAGTTGTGCCGTGCACGTACCTACTAGTTGTATAGTGGTAGTACTAGTTGTATAGTACAAACTTGGTACTAGTAGGAGTAGAGTTGTACAGAATGCTCCTACTCTATCAACGAGCCCCATATGACACCAAATTTCTTGGCTTCCGTGCTACAACTAGATCTTCCCCTCGTTTCTGTTTTCCAACCCGGCGGCGGGCGGGGTGCGGTTTGCCAATAGTTGGTTTGCTCAACGGCGGTCCCAATGAAAGTGAAAATGCTAGGCAACACGCCTTCCCTAAGCCATGTGTCGTGTCGGACCGGCCGTGGAGTACTCCCGATTCCCGGGCGTGTCGGGTGGGGGGGGGGGGGGGAGTGCGACGCGAACGCGACAGGCCTTTTCCTTTTACTAGCAATGTGCCCGTGTGTTGCGACGGATCCAAAGTAGTAGAATAGTAGTACTTGTTCACAAACTTGAAAGAAATCACTCTTGTTTTGATATACTCCTAATATATTACTCACTCTGTTCCTAAATATTCGTCTTTTTAGAGATTTCAAATGGACTATCACATACGGATTATATAGACATATTTTGAAGTGTAGTTTCACTCATTTTGCTCCGTATGTAGTTACTTATTGAAATCTCTAGAAAGACAAATATTTAGGAATGGAGGGAGTACTTTTCACTCAACATATATTTCTCAGGCTGTTTTGATGAGGTGAGGGAGGGATGTGGTTGCTTTCAAGATAATAAGGGGTTTTCTGCAAATTGGAGCAGAGAAGTGGGCTATTGTTGCAAAAATGCCACAACATACCTCACAGCCATTAGATGCAGATCTAATGGTCAGAAACGATGGTTGGCAGACACACCACCATCACCAACTGAGTCTTTTATAGGAGTAGGAGTAGAGAAACATGTATAAATTGCAACATTTTGGTTCTGCTCCTTGGCACGATCGATAGAAACGATTGGAAACGCTAGGGCGGGGCTATTTCCGCCAGATAAGCAGGGTACATAGTAGCTAGGTTGGCGCATCGTCGGTTTGGTCACACGCGGTCCGACATGTTCTAGTGTTTCTAGCAAGATGCCCGCACGTTGCACGAAGTTGATGGAAAAGGTAAGCACAACTTATAAATTGACGGATGGAGTACTAGTTACAGTGATGCATATAATTAAGCAAAGGGATCGCACATGTCGGTATTGACTGGAACGAGAATGCAACAGCACAATAAGAATTAAGGCCACGATGATGATGCGATCGTAGTGGTGGTTACAAAAGGCAAGAAGAAAGATGCATCCATCAATGTACGACCTCCTCCTCCTCAACTTAGTGAGCCGGGCCACCGGCCAAGCTGGCTAAGGAGTGGTGGCTTTGTGGCGGTCGAGGTGCTTCTCAAAAAAGGCATCCAAGGCTTCCGGCCCGGTTGAGGAAAACCAACGTCGTAGCATCCTCACTGGCCTTGTAGATACCTATGTACATGATTTGCTCGTACACGTGGATGTGTTGGTCGACGAATTCTTGCAGGGCGAGGCGCGTCACGGCGAGCACGAGCTCCAGGTGGACATTCTTTGTGGCGTCGGCGGGCATTCGCAGGGCTACCAGTGCTTGAAAGAGGTTCTGGTCATGCAGGCCGATTAGGGTGGAAGGCAATGAGGAGCCCGGGCGCGCGGGCTGGAGGAGTACGGTGATGTCGTCCGCGAGCTTCTTGAGGACGGTGAACTTGTTGGTGGTGGCAACGATCATCTGGTCCAACTGAGAGTCGTAGTTGGCGTCAACGGCAGCCATCCACCAGCCGGTCTCCAACACCGTATGGATACAATCCTCGGCGCCGTGCCGCAGGCCGACGTCGTGGACCATCTGGCGCAGCAGCTGGCCGCTCGCCCGCATCGCCCCCATGGGTCTGGAGTGAGCTATTTTGCGCTTAGTGTAGGTGCTTAGGCAAATTCTTAGGTGCGTACGATGTGGTAGATGCATTGGAATGGAGGGGCGCCTTTACATGAGGGCAAACTGTGTTGCATTCACATCGTGCAGCCTCTTTTCCCGGTCCTCCTCCCATTACTTCCCTCATGCATTAATTGAAGGAGGATGCATTGGCCGTTCAACATTTCGGGAACCGCTACTCCCTCCCTCATCTGCATTAAAGCCGTATCGGTAACTGTGCCGCCCGCTGTCAAATCGAATAGTACTGCAGCGCCCGCTGCACGACCGGCTGAACATGCCTCCTCGCCTCCATTAAACCCGCATGAAAACCGAGAAACCTACTCCGGCCACACATCCGTTCATGAGCGGGCCGGAATTAAACGCAACACTGGACGAGCTCCTGTCCTCAGTTTAAACGAGGCCAGACGCCAGCCAAGCTCCTACCGTCCGCCCTATATTTACACGAGGCCAGACAGACAGTAGGCAAGAATCCCACCCCTCCGGCGCTCCCCCATCTCCTCCTTCACCATTTTCTCCACTCTTTCGATGGCTTCCGAGGAGCCGTTCTCCAGCATATTACCCGGCTGGGTGGCCCGCCGAGCCCTCCGGATACGGGCGAGGCCACCCGGTGCTTCACCAACCTCACTTGGCCCGACGGGCGATTGCCGCTAAGCGAGACGCGTGGTTCAGCAACTCGCCGCTCCAGTTCAGCTCGATGAGGAGTGGCGAGTTGCTCCACGCCGGCACGGCGGCGAGCACACCGGTACGGGCGTTGTCGCTGCCGCGTCGTTCCGCGCCACCAGTGTCTGCGGTGCCGCACCTCCCGTGTCTGTGGGCGCGCCTCCCGTGCCTGCGGCAGCGCCATGCAGGCAGAGACAAAAGCCAGGTGCGTGAGAGCGATGAGTCGGTGGCCAGCTTCTCCGTGTCCGCCGCCATCATCGAGGAGAAGTAGAACACGGGAGGCCGCCGCCACTTGGGTCCCATGAAGGCCACCGCCGAGGCAACGATTGCGCATTCAGGTGGTTTCTTTGCTGCTTCGTCTCTTCCGAGGACCTTCATCGACCCCGCAAGTGTCTGCCGGACATGAGGAAGACAAAGGGATCCGCGGGCGGCCATTTAGATTATGTACTCCCTCTCCAGCTGGCGGGAAATATTTGTCTAAGAATGGATAAATTGTATGTATCTATAACTAAAATAAGTCTAGATACATCCATTTCTAGGACAAGTATTTCCGGACGGAGGGAGTATTAATTATACCAAGAGAGCCGGATTGGCACCGCTTAGTTCATGTAGATGTAATGAAATCCATCATGTTTATATGAAGATCCGGATTTTTTATACGAAATCCTTCATGCTTATATGAAATCAGTCCGTGTTTGCACGAATTTCATCTGGTTGGTTAGAGTTGTGAAAATGTATGCAACTGGCGTTTGATGTCGTCCTCCGCGGAAGGAAGCGGGAGGAAACTTGCCAGCTGCCGTTGGAGATGCTCTTATGCTGGAAATAATAGAGTGACATCCAATCCATTTGAGTTAATTACATGTATGCTTGTCCCTCTATAAAAAGTTAATTGCATGTACAAAGTGTACACGTGACTTGCGTGGTGGCTACAACCGTCATGAAAGTTAAAAGAAACAAGTCCATCCTTAATCTTGTATTCTAAGTACTCTGTGGGTTCCACTGTCAGTACAGCAGCGAAAGAAGTATATATTAAATAAGTAATATATAATGTAAAATTCTAAAGTTAAAGACAGAACTCGAACTCATGTCATCGTGTTGCGAGCATCTGGCGCTAACCAGTCCATCACATTTTTGTTGTAGACCATGCTGGAGATATATCTCCATGTCTACTCTTATACTCCATCCGTTCCTAAATATTTGTCCTTTTTAGATTTCAAATGGACTACCACATACAGATGTGTATGTAGACATATTTTAGAGTGTAGATTCACTCATTTTGCTCCATATTTAGTCACTTGTTGAAATCTCTAAAAAGACAAATATTTAGGAATGGAGGGAGTAGAAAACAGAGTTGGTGATGATGGTGTGCGTGTCATCCTGCAATATAGGCCGTCGGATTTATATCTAACGGATATTAAGGAAACTATGGCAATTTTGCAAAAATATACCCACACCCCTCTTCACGTTCGCAAATACGGCCTTCCCTCGTTCATCCTTTTCTCTCAGAAGATAAACTACTCATATAAATGCATCTTGATGTCCCGTGCAACGCACATCCATCTAGCTAGTTTCTTTTAAAATAGTTACTGCGATAATTGGGTTGAAGTGATATATTTTATGTCTGCTCGAAATGATTTCAGATTCACTAGTAGTAACAGAGAAATGGTTGCCTTGTTAATTAACAGAAAACAGGGTGAAAACTATCACATGAGGCTGGTAAAAACGAGGCACACTGGGTTCAGCGTCATCGTTGTTGGGGAACGTTGCAGAAAATAAAAAATTTCTACGGTTTCACCAAGATCTATCTATGAGTTCATCTAGCAGCGAGAGAGAGGAGTGCATCTACATACCCTTGTAGATCGCGGCGGAAGCGTTCAAGAGAATGGGGTTGAGGAGTCGACTCGTCGTGATCCAAATCACCGATGATCCTAGTGCTGAGCGGACAGCACCTCCACGTTCAACACACGTCACGGTTGAGGAAGGCGTCTCCTCCTTCTTGATCCAGCAAGGGGGAGGAGAGGTTGATGGAGATCCATCGGACGACGGTGTGGTGGTGGATGCAGCATGATCTCGGCGAGGCTTCGCCGAGCTTCTCGAGAGGAGAGGTGTAGCAAGGGGAAGGAGGCGCCAAGTGCAAGGGTACAGCTGCCCTCCCTCCCCCCTCTATATAGGGTCCCAGGGCGCGGCCCTAGGAGATGGGATCTCCTAGGCGGGCGGGCGGCCAAGGGGTGCCTTGCCCCCAAGGCAAGTGGGCGCCCCCCCTAGGGTTCCCAACCCTAGGCGCAGGGGCCCAAGGGGCGCACCAGCCCACCAGGCTGGTTCCCCTCCACTTCAGCCCAAGGGCCCTCCGGGATAGGTGGCCCCACGGTGGATCCAGGACCCTTCCGGTGGTCCCGTACAATACCGTGACCCCGAAACTTTCGATGGTCAAACTTCGACTTCCCATATATAATTCTTTACCTCCGGACCATTCCGAACTCCTCGTGACGTCCGGGATCTCATCCGGACTCGAACAACTTTTGGTTTGCTGCATACTTATATCTCTACAACCCTAAGCGTCACCTAACCTTAAGTGTGTAGACCCTACGGGTTCGGAGACATCTGAGACATGACCGAGGCGCCTCTCCGGTCAATAACCAACAGCGGGATCTGGATACCCATGTTGGCTCCCACATGCTCCTCGATGATCTCATTGGATGAACCACAATGTCGAGGATTCAAGCAACCCCGTATACAATTCCCTTTGTCAATCGGCACGTTACTTGCCCGAGACTCGATCGTCGGTATCCTAATACCTCGTTTAATCTCGTTACCGGCAAGTCACTTTACTCGTACCGTAATGCATGATCCCGTAACCAGACACTTGGTCACATTGAGCTCATTATGATGATGCATTACCGAGTGGGCCCAAAGATACCTCTCCGTCATACGGAGTGACAAATCCCAGTCTCGATTCGTGCCAACCCAACAGACACTTTCGGAGATACCAGTAGTGTACCTTTATAGTCACCCAGTTACGTTGTGACGTTTGGCACACCCAAAGCACACCTACGGTATCCGGGAGTTGCACAATCTCATGGTCTAAGGAAATGATACTTGACACTTGGAAAAGCTCTAGCTAAACGAACTACACGATCTTTGAGCTATGCTTAGGATTGGGTCTTGTCCATCACATCATTCTCCTAATGATGTGATCCCGTTATCAATGACATCCAATGTCCAAGTCGGGAAACCATGACTATCTATTGATCGACGAGCTAGTCAACTAGAGGCTTACTAGGGACATGTTGTGGTCTATGTATTCACACGTGTATTACGATTTCCGGATAACACAGTTATAGCATGAATAACAGACTATTATCATGAACAAAGAAATATAATAATAACCATTTTATTATTGCCTCTAGGGCATATTTCCAACAGTCTCCCACTTGCACTAGAGTAAATATTCTAGTTACATTGTGATGAATCGAACACCCATAGCGTTCTGGTGTTGATCATGTTTTGCTCTAGGGAGAGGTTTAGTCAACGGATCTGCTACATTCAGATCCATATGTACTTTACAAATATCTATGTCTCCATCTTGAACATTTTCACGTATGGAGTTGAAGCGACGCTTGATGTGCCTGGTCTTCTTGTGAAACCTGGGCTCCTTGGCAAGTGCAATAGCTCCAGTGTTGTCACAGAAGAGTGTGATCGGCCCCGACGCATTGGGTATGACTTCTAGGTCGGTGATGAACTCCTTCACCCATATTGCTTCATGCGCTGCCTCCGAGGCTGCCATGTACTCTGCTTCACATGTAGATCCCGCCACGACGCTTTGCTTGCAAATCGCACCAGCCATCGCCCCACCATTCAAAATATACACGATCCGATCTGTGACTTAGAGTCATCAGATCGTGTCGAAGCTAGCGTCGACGTAACCCTTTATGACGAGCTCTTCGTCACCTCCATAAACGAGAAACATATCCTTAGTCCTTTTCGGTACTTTAGGATGTTCTTGACCGCTGTCCGGTGTTCCTTGCGGGATTACTTTGGTACCTTCCTACCAAACTTACGGCAAGGTTTACATCAGTGCGGTACACAGCATGGCATACATAATAGACCCTATGGCTGAGGCATAGGGAAGACACTCATCTCTTCTTTATCTTACGTAGGTGGTCGGGCATTGAGCCGAGCTCAATCTCACACCTTGCAATACAGGCAAGAACCCTTTCTTGGACTAATGCATATTGAACTTCTTCAATATCTTATCAAGGTATGTGCTTTGTGAAAGACCTATGAGGCGTCTCGATCTATCCCTATAGATCTTGATGCCTAATATATAAGCAGCTTCTCCAAGGTCCTTCATTGAAAACACTTATTCAAGTAGGCCTTAATGTTGTCCAAAAGTTCTATATCATTTCCCATCAAAAGTATGTCATCTACATATAATATGAGAAATGCTACAGATCTCCCACTCACTTTCTTGTAAACGCAGGCTTCTCCATAAGTCTGCATAAACCAAACGCTTTGATCATCTCATCAAAGCGAATGTTCCAACTCGAGATGCTTGCACCAGCCCATAAATGGATCGCTGGAGCTTGCATACCTTGTTAGCATTCTCAGGGTCGACAAAACCTTCCGGCTGCATCATATACAGTTCTTCCTTAAGATGGCCGTTAAGGAATGCCGTTTTGACGTCCATTTGCCATATCTCATAATCATAGTATGCGGCAATTGCTAATATGATTCGGACGGACTTCAGCTTCGCTACGAGAGAGAAAGTCTCATCGTAGTCAATCCCTTGAACTTGTCGATAACCCTTAGCGACAAGTCGAGCTTTATATATGGTAACATTACCATCCGCGTCCGTCTTCTTCTTAAAGATCCATTTGTTTTCTATTGCTCGCCGATCATCGGGCAAGTCTGTCAAAGTCCATACTTTGTTTTCATACATGGATCCTATCTCGGATTGCATGGCTTCAAGCCATTTGTTGGAATCTGGGCCCGCCATCGCTTCTTCATAGTTCGAAGGTTCACCGTTGTCCAACAACATGATTTCCAAGACAGGGTTGCCGTACCACTCTGGTGCGGAACATGTCCTTGTGGACCTTCGAAGTTCAGTAGGAGCTTGATCTGAAGTATCTTGATCATCATCATTAACCTCCTCTCTTGTCGGTGCAGGCACCACAGGAACATCTTCCTGAGTTGCGCTACTTACCGTTGCAAGAGGCAATACTTCATCAAGCTCTACTTTCCTCCCACTTAATTCTTTCGAGAGAAACTCTTTCTCCAGAAAGGACCCGTTCTTGGCAACAAAGATCTTGCCTTCGGATCTTAAGTAGAAGGTATACCCAATGGTTTCCTTAGGGTATCCTATGAAGACGCATTTTTTCCGACTTGGGTTCGAGCTTTTCAGGTTGGAGTTTCTTGACATAAGCATCGGATCCCCAAACTTTTCAAAACGACATCTTAGGTTTCTTTCCAAACCGTAATTCATACGGTGTCGTCTCAACGGATTTAGACGGAGCCCTATTTAAAGTGAATGTAGCTGTCTCTAGTGCGTATCCCCAAAATGATAGCGGTAAATCGGTAAGAGACATCATAGATCGCACCATATCCAATAAAGTGCGATTACGACGTTCGGACACACCGTTACGCTGAGGTGTTCTAGGCGGCGTTAGTTGTGAAATGATTCCACATTTCCTTAAGTGCGTATGAAATTCGCGACTTAGATATTCTCCCCCACGATCTGATCGTAAGAACTATATCTTTCGGTCACGTTGATTCTCTACCTCATTCTGAAGTTCCTTGAACTTTTCAAAGGTCTCAGACTTGTGTTTCATCAAGTAGACATACCCATATCTACTCAAGTCGTCAGTAAGAGTGAGAACATAACGATATCCTCCGGGAGCCTCAACGCTCATTGGACCGCACACATCAGTATGTATGATTTCCAATAAGTTGGTTGCTCGCTCCATTGTTCCGGAGAACAGAGTCTTGGTCATTTTGCCCATGAGGCATGGTTCGCATGTGTCAAATGATTCATAATCGAGAGACTCTAAAAGTCCATCAGCATGGAGCTTCTTCATGCGCTTGACACCAATGTGACCAAGGCGGCAATGCCACATGTATGTGGGACTATCGTTATCAACTTTACATCTTTTGGTATTCACACTATGAATATGTGTAACATCACGTTCGAGATTCATTAAGAATAAACCATTGACCATCGGGGCATGACCATAAAACATATCTCTCATATAAACAGAACAACCATTATTCTCGGATTTAAATGAGTAGCCATCTCATATTAAACGAGATCCAGATACAATGTTCATGCTCAAAGCTGGTACTAAATAACAATTATTGAGGTTTGAAACTAATCCCGTAGGTAAATGTAGAGGTAGCATGCCGACGGCGATCACATCGACCTTGGAACCATTCCCGACGCGCATCGTCACCTCGTCCTTCGCCAGTCTCCGCTTATTCCGCAGCTCCTGCTTTGAATTACAAATATGAGCAACCGCACGGTATCAAATACCCGGGAGCTACTACGAGCCTCGGTAAGGTACACATCAATTGCATGTATATCAAATATACCTTTGGTTTTGCCGGCCTTCTTGTCCGCTAAGTACTTGGGGCAGTTCCGCTTCCAGTGACCACTTCCCTTGCAGTAAAAGCACTCAGTCTCAGGCTTGGGTCCGTTGTTTGACTTTTTCCCGGTAACTGGCTTACCGGGTGCGGCAACTCCCTTGCCGTCCTTCTTGAAGTTCTTCTTACCCTTGCATTTCTTGAACTTAGTGGTTTTATTCACCATCAACACTTGATGTTCCTTTTTGATCTCTACCTCCGTTGATTTCATCATTGAATATACCTCAGGAATGGTCTTTTCCATCCCCTGCATATTGAAGTTCATCACAAAGCTCTTGTAGCTCGGTGGAAGCGATCAAGGATTCTCATCAATGATCCGGCGTCATGCGGAGATTAACTCCACTGAGTCAAGCGGTTGTGCAACCCGGACATCTTGAGTATGTGCTCACCGATGAACTATTTTCCTCCATCTTACAGCTGAAGAACTTGTCGGAGACTTCATATCTCTCGACCGGGCATGAGCTTGGAAAACCATTTTCAGCTCTTGAACATCTCATATGCTCCGTGTTGCTCAAAACGCTTTTGGAGCCCGGTTCTAAGTCGTAAAGCATGCGACCGAACGAGGGAGTAATCATCATCACGAGACTGCCAAGCGTTCATAACGTCTTGGTTTTCTCGATTGGTGCTTCACCTAGCGGTGCTTCTAGGACATAATCTTTCTTGGCAGCTATGAGGATGATCCTCGGGTTCCGGACCCAGTCCGTATAGTTGCTGCCATCATCTTTCAGCTTGGTTTTCTAGGAGCAGCGTTGAAGTTGTGGGTAACGTGGGCCATTTGATCTACAAGACATATTGTAAAGATTTTAGACTAAGTTCATGATAATTAAGTTCATCTAATCAAATTATTTAATGAACTCCCACTCAAATTAGACATCCCTCTAGTCATCTAAGTGAAACATGATCTGAGTCAACTAGGCCGTGTCCGATTATCACGTGAGACGGACTAGTCGACGTCGGTGAACATCTCCATGTTGATCATATCTTCTATACGACTCATGCTCGACCTTTCGGTCTTCCGTGTTCCGAGGCCATGTCTGTACATGCTAGGCTCGTCAAGTCAACCTAAGTGTATTGCGTGTGTAAATCTGGCTTACACCCGCTGTATTCGAACGTTAGGATCTATCACACCCGATCATCACGTGGTGCTTCGAAACAACGAACCTTCGCAACGGTGCACAGTTAGGGGGAACACTTTCTTGAAATTATTGTGAGGGATCATCTTATTTACTACCGTCGTTCTAAGTAAACAAGACGCAAAAACATGATAGACATCACATGCAATCAAATAGTAGTGACATGATATGGCCAATATCATATAGCTCCTTTGATCTCCATCTTCGGGGCTCCATGATCATCTTTGTCACCGGCATGACACCATGATCTCCATCATCATGATCTCCATCATCGTGTCTCCATGAAGTTGCTCGCCAACTATTACTTCTACTACTATAGCTAACGGTTTAGCAATAAAGTAAAGTAATTACATGGCGTTGAATCAATGACACGCAGGTCATACAATAATTAAGACAACTCCTATGGCTCCTGCCGGTTGTCATACTCATCGACATGCAAGTCGTGATTCCTATTACAAGAACATGATCTCATACATCACATATATCATTCATCATTCATCACAACTTTTAGCCATATCACATCACAACCACATGCTGCAAAAACAAGTTAGACGTCCTCTAATTGTTGTTGCATGTTTCTGATGGCTGCAATAGGGTTCTAGCAAGAACGTTTTCTTACCTCACGTAAAAGCCACAACGTGATTTGTCATCTTCTATTTACCCTTCATAAGGACCCTTTTCATCAAATCCGCTCCAACTAAAGTGGGAGAGACAGACACCCGCTAGCCACCTTATGCAACTAGTGCATGTCAGTCGGTGGAACCTGTCTCACGTAAGCGTACGTGTAAGGTCGGTCCGGGCCGCTTCATCCCACAATACCGCTGAAGCAAAATAAGACTAGTAGTGGCAAGAAAGTTGACAACATCTACGCCCACAACAAATTGTGTTCTACTCGTGCAAAGAGAACTACACATAGACCTAGCTCTGATACCACTGTTGGGGAACGTTGCAGAAAATAAAAAATTTCTACGGTTTCACCAAGATCTATATATGAGTTCATCTAGCAACGAGAGAGAGAGAGGAGTGCATCTACATACTATCAAGATAGATTACTATCAAGATCGAGGTGCCACCCTACTCCTTCGGTGTCGGGTAGTGTGTGTGTGTGTGTGTGTGTTTGAGCGAGAAGCCAGTCGATAGATTAGTATCAAGATCGAGGTGTCACCCTACTCCTTCGGTGTTGGGAAGTGGGTGTGTGTGTGGGTGTGTGTGTCGGGGGGGGGGGGGGGAGGCAGTGACACTTACATATCTCTACTCTTATAAAAAAACAGAGTTGGTGTTGATGGTGTTCCTGCCATCCTGCAATATAGGTCATCCGATTTATATCCGACGGATAGGAAGGAACTGTGGCAATTTTGCAAAAAGATACCCACACCCCTCTCCGCATTTGCAAATAAGGCATTCCCTCGTTCATCCTTTTCTCCCACAAGATAAACTACTCATATAAATGCATCTTGATGTTCCGTGCAACGCATGGGCATCTTGCTAGTAGGGAGAAGGAGTTTGTGTGACACATATCTAGCTATATTAAGGGATAGGTAGAGAGCATTTGTGCGAGGCATACTTAAAGCATCACAAAGATAAACAAAATGGTGTGCATGCAAGTGCCGGAAAAAATGAAGCGAGAAACAATGTGTGTGACACATTGTATGCAGCAGCTGTGTGTGTGTGTGTGTGTGTGTGTGTGTGTGTGAGAGAGAGAGAGAGAGAGAGAGAGAGAGAGAGAAATCTCAAAACAAAAGGTGCTCTGCTGGAATCCCATTGTATGTATTCATATGGTTCCGGAACTCGAGTTAACCTTAGGCATATGTGTGAGAGACATTATTATACTTTGAGACATTAGTGACTGTGGGTGGGCGGAATTAAAGGGGTGGGCGTGTTCGACAGAGAGAGCGTGTGTGTTTCTGTGTGAGAGACTTGTAGGACGGGATAGAAATATGAATTCTAACCTTGACGGAGGGAGAGAAATACATGAAGTGCGTGTGTGTGATTCCGAAGCCCACAGGGAAATGAGATATGTATGTGTGTGAGAGAGATTGCACAATTCATTCACATATCACTTTCTAGCGATCGTGGGCGTGCATCGCTTGAACATAAATCTATATCTACTTCGTATCATGGCCAAAGGTACAATATCGATTCAACGCTATAAAGATTGGACACTCACGTATCACATTTTTTTCTATTTAAATAAACCTTTTCAGTCGTGCATGCCAAAGTTACAGTGATGTTTCTTCAAACAACCAATGTAGCTATCATGTACATGCACCATTGTTACTCTTGCATGCAAAATAATTAGTCTTGGATGATTTAAGGTTCTATTATGATGTAATAAATGTAATATTCATATATGAATTCAACGGGTACGCAATTTATGAAATGGAGGCTATGTAATCATATGAGGTAACACTTTTAAGTAGCGGACTACAATATCCATTTCTTTTTGTGCGCCTCTACACTAACACGTCAATGCATTATGTTTAAAGTAAATAACCAATTGCACTACATTATCTATTTACACGAGAAATACATAGGTTGCGCGTTTGATCCCTTTCTTGTGAACGCGCCACTACACCCGTACGATTGGCCGCGCCCATGTGAACGTCCAAGTTATCGGCACATCATCCCGAGTTATTGCCTTTTTTCTGGGGTGGACTTCACATAGGTTATTAACTGCTAACGCGTGCCCCGTGTACACAGTCTCGCATGACCTTCCCGCTAGCACAGTCCAAAATTAGTTGAAACTGGATACGAACGATCCCGCGGGCAGCAAAATCTCCCGGCTCCTTCTAAAATTTCCGCCACCTTAGTCTTTAGCATGCGAAATTCCCCTTTTGTCCTTGGTGCACGGAGACCAACAGTTACAATACCGCCCTCATCTACATAATAGGTTGGGGCTGCTTTGGTAACTTCCGGTTCCCCCACTACACGGCACCCCAATTTCCTCTCCCCCTCCCCCAAAAATGACTAACTCCACAGCACCAGAGCATCTTACATCACGTTGTCCGTACTTCATCGGCCTTTCTCCCCTCCCCTCTCAAAACCCTAGACTGCTCATCCATCGGCGTACCAGAGCCCATTCACTGCCAGCAGCATCCACCTCGCCGGATCTGCTTCTGCGGCCGCATCTACCCCTCCCACCTCCCCTAGAAACAAGTAGACTGCTCGTCCACCACTGTACCACAGCCCATTCAGTGTCGGCCTTGTCCACGGTGTCGGATCTGCTTCGCCGGTACTCTCGTCAACCACAGCGCATCTGCATCGGCTCATTCGTACTCCCCACCGGAGACGCTTCGTCCACACACCCCTGGCGCCGCCCCACCGACGCCCTCGTCGACAGCCTCTGGTCCTCTTCGCTGACACCTTCCTCAACCCTACCGGGGCCGCTTTGCCGACACCATCGTCAACCCCACCGAAGTAGCTTCGCCTATACCATTCTCAACCCTACCAGGGCCGCTTTGCCAACTCACAAGTCCACGGCCTCAGATCCTCGCACCGTCATCCAACCTACCGGAGCAGCTTTTGACGCCCTTCCACGGCCGCAGATCCGCATCGTCGACACCATCCTTAACCCAACCACCGGAGCAGCTTCACCTACACCCTCGTCCATGGCCACAGATCCGCTTCGCCCACACCGTAGTCCACCCTACCGGAGCTGCTCCACAAAAACCCTACTCGACGGTTCTAGATCTTCTTACCGGACCCCGACAGCCAGCGCAGCTTCGTCACCCTTGACGTTTCTAACCTGATTCCCACTGTCTGGCAAGATGCCAAGCACCCACCACGGCCTAGGTACTTGTCACCTTTAAACCCGTCCAGCATCACCTGCCCAATGTACTTCAAATATACTAACAGGTCGTTGTTACCTGTTATGCAGCTGGCAGAAACTACAAGGACGATGTTTCTTCTAGATCTAACAGCTCGGCCAATCAAGATCCTGGACCGAGGCATTGCTATGATCTTGTAAGTGCGTCTCTCTCTCTTGTATTGTTTTGTGCTTGCCAGCGTGCTTTGCTAGGGTTTTCGACCAGTAGTCCCTTTGTGCAGACAATGATTTCTACCACTGGCTGCTAAATTAGATATGTAGATGTAATACATAATACTACCTCATACCTCCGTTCCTAAATATAAGTCTTTCTAGAGATTCCACTATAGGCTACATATGGAGCAAAATGAGTGAATCTACACTCGAAAATGCATCTATATACATCTGTATGTGGTCCATACTGGAATCTCTACAAAGACATATATTTAGGAACAGAGGCAGTACATTACACAAAATCGTAGGTGGCATGTAGGAATTCCAGTGCACTACATTAGGCTCCCTTAGAGTGCCTGCTAGTCTAGCACACAGAGTCATGGCTAGTTTATGCTACGCACACAATCATTAATTGGTGGTTTAAATATGCGCAAGGGATATGCAATGTATTATCATGTAGAGATGTCTGAAATTAGCCGTGTCAACTTGCAGATAGGGTTACACAATGAGATAGGGCGATTTCATGGAACATCGCAAAAAAAGGAGAGGGAGCAGTGAGCCTATACAGTGTGCTATGGTACGTCACTCCTCCATTGCAATCATCGTGACATGTTATTTGTATGTCAGTTCTATTGGCCAAGTTTCTTAGGGAGAGTTATCCTAAGAAAATAAGCACCTGTGAATATAAGCTCCATGTAATAAGCCAACCAGTTCTTTTCATTGCGTTTTCAGCTTATCTTTGGTATGATCAGTGAAAAGTCTAGATTGCATTATATTTTTCATTTTGCTGCCCATATGAAAATTAATTTGACTTGCAAACATAAAAATTGAACCCAAAGTCAGTAATTAATATGATAGGAAAACAGACCATCACTATTTGCTCAAAATGCAAATACAAAGATACCATCTACTTGGCACAATCTACTTTGGTCAATGTTTTCCATAGAGATCCCATTGGCTAATTTAAATGAAGAACGCATGACCCACATTTAAATGAATAACAATTATTTATTGAAATTCGATGGTCCAAGTGGTTGGTTATTATCATATAGCAGCACCACCTGAAAGCATCATATAGCAGCAGCAGCAGCTCATAGCAACTCATCATACAACAACAGTAGTAGCAGTGTGCAATTCATCATATACCAGCAGCAGCTCATAGCAATTCATCATATAGCAGCAGCAGGAGCAGCTCATAGCAATTCATCATATAGCAGCAGCAGGAGCATCTCATAGCAATTCATCATATAGCAGCAGCAGGAGCATCTCATAGCAATTCATCATATAGCATCAGCAGGAGAAGCTCATAGCAATTCATCATACAGCAGCAGCAGGAGCAGCTTATAGCAACTCATCATATAGCAGCAGCAGCTCATAGCAATTCATCATATAGCAGCAGCAGTAGCAGCAACAGCTCATAGCAATTCATCATATAGCAGCAACATCTCATAGCAATTCATCATATAGCAGTAGCAGGAGTAGCTCATAGCAATGCATCATATAGCACCAGTAGAAGCAGCTCATAGCAATTCATCGTATAGTGGATCAGGATGAAAATTTGGCAAAAAATCATAGGAGATCCTCACCTTGTTGGATGAGCTCATCCTTCAACAGCACCTCAAGGCCACAACCTGGGAGGTGGGGAGGGGGAATAAGGTGCCTTCGCGCGCAGGTGGCATCACCAGAAGTTGTGCAGCGCCTGCCGGATTAGTGCGTTGGACGAACCACAGCGGAGCAGCTGCTGGAGACCATGAGAATGAGGGGCGGCGCCAGAGGGAGGAGCAGCCAGGGAGATTTGCCCCTACCCGCCGGCCATGTGGCCTAGCTATACAGAGCATCATTGAGGACCAGGCCAGATGGGACCAGTGGTGAAGGCTCGCTGGAGGAACTCATAGGTGACATAAAGGTTTGGCTGTACACTAAAGTAGGCTCCAAGAGTACCTGGAGATCCAGTTCGAAGGTATGCCTATTTTTACATAGTGCAGACATAGTAAATGCTCATTTCATTATGTGCAAGTGCAAGAGATGCGGCATGTTTCATTATGTGGTGTTGTTTTGTTATAATCTCATCCTTTTTTGTTCACAGACTGGAATGTATGCATATTTATCTTCCAAGGAGACGAGTAACTAGTTTGTGTCACCTTGTAGGGGGGGTGCAATGAAGATAAGATTGAGGATTTCCAAGTACAAGATGTTAGGAAGGAGCCTTGCAAGAGAACTAGGAGCTGCACTGAGCCTCTTCAACCTGTTAAGGTAAGTCACTGTATCCAACTCAACAGTTCAATTCCTTGTTTGTTTCAGGCATAGTTAATTTGCTCTTTTCAATTGCTTTATTTGTCCTCGGTTAATGAGATGCCGAAAGAATGATGCCTGATGTTGGGTACTTGTATAACTATTAGTTAACATAATTAAAGGCCTTACCATTTAATTACTCTGCCGAAGTGTGCCTGAAGCTTTGAAGTCTATTAACCAACTATTATTGCATGAGGCTCACAATCTAGCTTATACTAGGCTAATGATTGCATAGTTTTGCTTGCTGTAGTATGTTTGTATGAAATCCACTGATGTTCATTATGCTCCCTAAGACTTTAGTTCAGCTACAGACTGGCCAACTGCTTGCTTACTTCTACGCAACGTGTTGTCTAAATTTGTAACTTGTCTGTGTTTTGGATTGGGCCCCAACACCATGCTCCTCTGGTGAGCTAAGAGAGATTTCTGTATGCAGGCTGCACAGACTACCTTTTTTATAATTTTTAGAATATCACCTGCTTATGCTTCATGACGTGTAACATTATTGTTAGTCCTGTTTTGCCATGTACAAAATAGTCTGTCTTGCTTGCTTCACTGTTGTAACTATATTTTTACCCTAGTCATGTGTACTTACGTAAACATTTCGTGATGAAGTGACATCAACACAAAGATCTGAAAGCAAAGGCGCCATGGCCGTTATCGAATGATTATGGATTGAACTGAATGTGCTTTGATGTTCTCGAGCATCAACTAGAGGTGGCAAGACAACGTGTACATGATTCTCAACGCATAATCAACAAGTTGAGACTGGACATGCAGGTATTAGATGCAGGAGTCAAAATGAAACAAGACATCGAGGTAACAACGAAGGAATTGGAGATTTTGCAGACTAAAATTTGTGCTATCTAAATCCGGCCAATCCTATTTTCTAAAGAGATTATAGTTCAAATGGTAAGTTATGTTGATGCGCGTCCATGATGTATAAGCTGTATTTGCCCAGTGTATGTAATTTGCTGTTTGTGTATTCTTTATTATCACTGGTGCCGAACCATAATGCCCAATGGGTATAATCGGCTGTAATTTCTTTATTGTATAGTGTAGGATTATTCTACGTTTCTATCCCTTAGTCTCTTTATTGTATAGTGTATGTTTTTTAGAGGTGATAGTATAGAGTAGGATAATTCTTTGAATATGCTATATCGTTCAAACGGGGGCCAACTCGCCCAAACGTTGTAGTGACCATGGCCCTCCATAGGCCGTACGATCCATGGGCCATCTATGGGACGGACGATCCATGGCCTTCTATGAGCTTCTATGGCCGTCGGATCCGTGGGCCTTCTATGGGTTGTCGAATTCATGGGCCTTCTATCGGCTGTCGGATCCATGGGCCTTCTATGGGCCGTCGGATCCATGGGCCTTCTATGGGCCGTCGGATCCATGGGCCTTCTATGGGCCGTCGGATCAATGGGCCTTCTATGGGCCGTCGGGTCAATGGGCTTTCACGTCCGTGAGATCCATGGGCCTTCTACGGGCCGTCTCATCTATGGGCCTTGTACGGGTCAGATAAGGGCCGTAAACGGGCTAGAGTGGAAATTGTACGTTTTATGGGCTGACCATAACGGGCCGTTAATAGGCCGTATTTGATGATGCTATGAAAATGGCCCAACAGATTAACGGGCCACAAACGGGCCGACTGTATCCACGGGCTGAATTTGGCCCACAAGCAGAAAAGGCCAGTAACGGGCCGTAAGTAACCGAATGCTGGAAATGAGCCCAAGAATAAATGGGCCCTCAGAAGGCCGAAAGGTAACACGGGTTGGAAACGACCCGATGGAATAATGGGCCGCTAATGGCTATAAAGCGATACACTGGTCATTACGGGCCGGTTTCACCACGGGCCATTAATGGGCCAAGAGTTACAAAGGGACTCATATGGGCCGAAATACGTCATGGGCCATACATGGGACAGAAGTTACAATGGGCTGGAATCATATTGAACGGCCCAGATGACGCTACTGGGCCGAATTCCGGAAGGCCGTAACGGGCCGAGAGTTAGCGGGCTGTAAATGGGCTATATGCGAACATGCCGTTAACAGGCTTTCCGTGGGCCAGCCCACCACCTTTTGACCAAGTCAAATGGGCCGGCCTTTTCACAGGAATGGGCCTCTGTTGGTCGTACACGGTCGACGTATCATAGGCGCCTTGGGTCCAATGAGTGGATGACATTCGTCCCAACGGTGAGCCGACATCGCAGTTTCCTCCACCAATGATGATTTTACACATGGAAAATCCCCATTGGTCGGGGCTGTTAACGGGTTATCGGATCCAAAACCGGACCCGATAGCTTAACGGCGTTCCGTTACAGTGGATGGCACGTGTCGGTCACCCTTGACGAAAGCACTTCTGTGACGCGCGATTTATCATCATGGAAGTGAACACTTTCGTGATGATAATTTTGGTAATGTCATGGAACACTTCTACGATAGCATAGGTATGACTATATTGATTCTGTCGTAAAATCGTCATGGATGTACATGCATGACAAAAAACGCGACGTATTGTGACAAACACGTATCATCACGGAAGTGTATTTTTTTGTAGTGCAAGTTCCAATCTTTCCCTTCACCCCAACCTCTCCAGCTATGGCTGGATCCGGATCCCAGGGCAAGTGGATGGCCTCCTCCGTAGCGGAGAAGGATATCAAGGATCTACGGGAAGCAAGGTACTTGACAGCGGAGATTACACACAGGCTTCCTACCCCGGGGCAGGTCATCCCCACCTCAAAGCCCGGCGAAAGGGTGGTATTCATCCCCCACTTCCTCCGAGGACTCGGGTTGCCCTCCATCCCTTCGTTCGAGGTCTCATGTTTTACTATGGGATGGATTTCCATGATCTGGCCCCGAATTATTTTCTCCACATCTCGGCGTTCATCGTCGTTTGCGAGGCATTCCTCCGCGTCCCCCCACACTTCGGCCTGTGGCTCAAGGTTTTCAACTTGAAGCCGAAGGTGGTCGACGGCCAACACGCCAAGTGCGGCAGCTCCATGGTGAGTAAGCTCTGGAAGCTGCTCTTCAAGAGCCAGAAGACGTGGCCAAGGACGTCTGACGACACCGGCCTCGACTGCAACAATCCGGCCTCCCTAGTAAGTATCAAATTTCTGAACATTACCTAGTTCGTCAATCTTAGGGAGGGGTACTGAAAAATTCCGCCCCTTGAACAGGGCTGGATAAAGAAGGCGGACGGATCAGATGTCCGGCTTCGCTCCCCGAAGACCCAGCTGAGCCTCTGTTAATGAGGATGCTGGTCCCGGCGCCCTACCAGGCGCCGGTAAAGAAGGACAAGAAGAAGAAGGGCAAGGAGGCCGAAGGTGGCCTCCACCATGAGGGTACTTCGGGCGCTACGTCCGGAGGGACCGAGGCTCCTTCCTCTCACGAGGGAGACGAATATGAGGAGGAGGAGGAGGCGGAAGAAGAGAACCCTCCTCTCAAAGGGAAAAAGAGGGCGGCCTCCGTAGATTCGGAAGAGGGGGCGTCCAAGAGGGGAAGGATATCCCTCTCGGACGACTCGGATTCGGACACCGAAGCACTCCCCAAGCACCGCCCCCGAGCTAAGCCTCTTGTCGCTTCGTAAGTACCTAAGGATGCTTTACATACATCCAATCTTTGACAAATTGTGAGAATAATATTAAATCATGTGTTTCAGTCCGGCCCGCCATCTCCCTCAAGAATCATCGTCATCGGGGGATCTACCGCCGGAGATGATGGAGAGCGAGACGCCTCCACAAGCTTCCCCGCCTCCTAGGGCGGATGACACCGTGGTGTCATCCCAAAGGATCTCTCTGGGCTTCAGAGAAGTGCGGGAGAGGACCAAGACGGCGCCAGAGGATAACACCTTGGCTGCCAAGAACATGGGGGGCACATGTCGGTGTCAAAACCGGCGGATCTCGGGTAGGGGGTCCCGATCTGTGCGTCAAGGCTAATGGTAACAAGAAGCAAGGGACACATATGTTTACCCAGGTTCGGGCCCTCTCGATGGAGGTAAAACCCTACTTCTTGCTTGATTAATATTGATGATATGGGTAGTACAAGAGTAGATCTACCACGAGATCGTAGAGGCTAAACCCTAAGAGCTAGCCTATGATGGTATGATTGTAATTGTGATCGGCCTTCTAAGCACCAACCTCTCCGGTTTATATAGACACCGGAGAGGGCTAGGGTTTACATGGAGTCGGTTACAAGGAAGGAAATATAATATCCGGATCGCCAAGCTTGCCTTCCACGCCAAGGAAAAGTCCCATCCGGACATGGGTCAAAGTCTTGAGTCTCGTATCTTCACGCTTCAATAGTCCGGACTTTGTACACAGTCTGGCAGTCCGGATACCCCTAATCCAGACTCCTCAAGAGCTCCCTGAACCAGGCTTTCAATGACGATGAGTCCGCGCGCAGTATTGTCTTCGCATTGCAAGGCGGGTTCCTTCTTCAATACTCCAAAGTACTGTTACGATTTAATAGTGTCCGCCTCCAATCAATGTTGTGCTCCTCGGCTTCGTGCCTCAAGAATGACCATCTCCATGTGTCGAGCGAATGCGAGGAGTCGAGGAATTTTCGATTTGCCACCCTCGATCCTCCGGGCAACTGCCTATTTGAAGGGACGGGATTCTCGAGATCCAAACCTCACTCTCCTCCCGAGCCAAGATTCAACAGAAGGCGCGCGAAAAGCCATTCCAACATGGCCGGCCGTCGCAGCTCTGATGCTTGCCCTTCTCGTTCCAAGTCGGGGGATTGGGGAGAGTGTTCAGTTCCTCCCTGCAACCAGAGGATCCTGGAAGGGCCCTAGATCCGGGACTTAAAGTGGATCCGGATATCACTGTGGAGCTTGTCAACGAGGTATTCTATCAGGCGAGCCGGGATGGCGCCCTAGTGGCCATTACGGCCGACTACCCTGGACTGCTCCCTGCTTCGCGTGTAAGCTGAACTAAAAATAAAACCCTACCCTTCTAAGAGGACTCCCCCCAAGTATTATAATTTACCTTTGAGGCGTCGTTCTATTTGCAGAAACGACGGCCGGAGCGAGGGGCCGAGCCCCTAGGGACTCGTCAACCACGGGCGTACAGATCGGGCAGGCTCAAGAGGAAGGCGGTGAGGGTTGACACATCGCTACAGAGGTAAATCAATAACCTGTCATGTAATTATAGAATTAAAATATGATAGCGCCCTTTGTGTCTGGCAGGAAGAGGAATAACCGGACTATATCCGGAGACCCTACCAATCACGCCTCCACCAGCCGGGTTCCAGAACCGGCTTCGGGGGCGGAGGCGGACACGGGCCAGCACCGCATAGCTCTCCAACAGAGAGTGCGGATATGCTCTCAGCCACGAATTCCAAAGTAGAGAGCGCCATGAATCACAGGCGCCGACGGGCCGTACTTCGGAACAACATCTTTTCCGAAGAGGCATTTAATGCCTTCAATTCGGCGGACGCATACGTCCGAGTTGCTCGGGGCGGGCTTGCCCAAGTGACAAACCAGTATACCAAAGACATACGGGTAAGAAATTTTGATAAGTATGTATAGCAGTAGCCCCTGAGACTTGAAACGGTTAGAACAACAGTTTTAAGGATCAATCTATGCACAGGTCCTTGTAGAAAATAACGAGCAATTGTCTCGGGAGCTGGAGGGATGCAAGGCCGAACTGAGGGCCGCAGTTGCCAAATTAGAGGAAACCCAAGAGCCCTCATCTGGTAACAATTGTCACAATTGCACGAAGATGCACTAGTTAGTAAATGGCTGATGTGACAACTCTAACGTAAAAATTCTGCAGATAATCCCGGGTGAATCCGAGGGCGAAGAGAGGACGATCGCATCTCAAAAAGCAGCCGGAGGTCTGGCGAAGCGATTCTTACGCGAGTTAGGCGGGAGAAGAACGGTCTTCAAGATGCCAAAGTCCACCTGGACGTGGAGTTAAAAGATCTCCGCGCTCAGCTGGCGGACTCCGTGAAGGAGAACAAAAGCCTTCGACGCGACATTTATGGTAAGTGCCTAGACGAACTGTAGTATAGTTCGGCGAGGAAGTGTATTGAAAGAATTCTGCTTGCAGGAATGTCAACGGGTCGCCCTGAGGAGGAAATGCCCTCATCTGCAAGTTATTTACTGCAAGACCTTTCGCAACTGCACGAGCGAGCTCGGCAAGTGATGCAGTGGTGTTGCTCGTGCTTTGTGGCCATCAAGCCTCACCGCCGAATGGCATGGGGAACTGCGGACCTGCTTCAAGGAGCCCGGCGGCGCTTCCGTCTATGGAAGATATCAGCATGCCGGCAAGGAGCAAGAGAAGCCTGGGCAATGGTGAAGACGTGCTACAGCAAGCTAGACCAGAACCATATGGCCGAAGTGGGACCGGCGGGGCCCGATGGGCAAGAAATTCCCGTAAGTCTGGTGTATGACCAGGTAGCGTTAGCGGCTAAGTATTCTCAACAGGATTGTAAGCTAGATAGCCTGTTGGACGGTATAGAAGAGGAATTTAGTCAGTCCAAGTGACTGTGTAATTTAATGGGCTTAAGTAGCCCCTAGCCGGATTAAAATCATTTGTCATGGCGGACCTTTCGCTTCAGCCCCCGGATCCTACAGTCCGGGGTGTGTCCGAATACCCACTCAGTTATACAAAACCGGGGTATGCGTGGAGACAAGGCGTAGGGGTCATAAGTGCTTTACAGACAAGTACCCAACTAGTTATGTTATATTACATGGATAGTAAGAAACATCTTCCAGGAAGAATAGTTCCGTTAGGGGTTCCTTTCCCTGGGTACGCATGCGATGATGCACATGTCCGGACTATGAACGATGGCGCAAGATACAAGACTTCTGGGGATTTATATTATAATAAACGAATACATCTTTTGTTCACCGACCGAATATTCTCTTAAGGAAGCTAGCTTTCGGCTTCACCTACTCGAGGTACACATCCGCTAAACCGGCAAGAATAATCGCAGAGGTGCTCCCTTACGCCCTAGCCGAATTAACGGAACGAGGGCATAAACACAAGAGCCGTGCAACCCAGCTTGGCAACATCTTAAGTCATATCGATGCATATAATGGTGAAGAAAAGGCACATATGGAAAAAGAATGCATATGTGATGGGCGTAAAGCCATGTGAGTAATTATTTTAGCTTCCAGATAGGAAGCCCCTGTGTATTGCTTACACACTTAGTGCGGCCGGAGTGATCCGGAAATCCACACTGTATTGAATACTTTGTGTGAAGAGAGAAAAAGGTCGAGAAAGGAAAAAAGGGATGGGCATAATTAAAAGGGAGGGGTTAGGAGACGAACACTATGTTTGGCGCTAGGCGTAGAATCTCCATAGTCTGGCCGCGTTCCATGGGTTCGGCTCGAGTCTGTTATCGGATGCATTACATAAGCGGTACGCTCCTCCGGTGAGAACTTTGTCAATGATGAAGGGACCCTCCCACTTGGGTTAGAGTTTGTCCTTCTTCTTCTCCGGTAGTCGTAGAACGAGCTCGCCAATATAGTAAGTTTTGGCCCGCACTTCTCAGCTTTGGTATCGTCGAGCATGCTGCTGATAGAATGCGGAATAGGCTATTGCGACATCGCGCTCCTCCTCCAGGGTATCCAAGTTATCCTGCCAATTTAACTCGGCTTCTTCTCTTCGTACATGCGCATACGCGGCTTAATCATGTATTATGTCGCAAGGTAATATCGCTTCGCGCCGTACACCAAAAAATGGTGTATATCCGTGGTGCGACGGCGGGTCCGTAGCCCCGTGAGTACGGAGTCGAAGCTCTTCCACCCAAAGGCGATCCGACTCTGTCAAGGATCGCACTAGTCCGGGTTTGATGCCGCCATGACGAGACCATTTGCCCGCTCTACCCGGCCGCTTGTTTGGGGATGGTAGACGGAAGCGTAATCGAGCTTAATGCCCATTTCTGCGCACCAAGTTTTCACTTCGTCGGCTGTGAAATTTGAGCCATTATCAGTGATGATGCTGTGGGGGACACCGTATCGGTGTACGACCCCGGATATGAAGTCTATTACTTGTCCGGATTCAGCCGTTTTGACTGGTTTAGCTTCTATCCATTTGGTGAATTTGTCCACCATGACCAATAAGTATTTTTTCTTATGGCTTCCCCCTTTAAGAGGTCCGACCATATCCAGCCCCCAGACCGCAAAGGGCCAAGTTATGGGGATTGTTTGGAGAGCGGTAGGGGGCATATGACTCTGATTGGCAAAGAGCTGGCAACCGACGCAATGTTGGACAAGGTCTTGTGCGTCTGCTCGGACCGTCGGGCAATAGAAACCTATACGAAAGGCCTTGCTGACTAATGCTCGAGCTGTGGCGTGGTGCCCGCCCAGGCCGGCATGGATTTCAGCCAAGAGCTGCTGCCCTTCCTCTTTGGAGATGCATCTTTGGAGTACTCCAGTAGCGCTTTTCTTGTAGAGTTCCCCTTCGTAGACTTTGTAAGCTTTAGAACATCGCACAAGGCAGCGTGCTTCATTTTGGTCTTCGGGGAGCTCCTGCCTATTTAGGTAGGCCAAGAAGGGCTCGGTCCACAAGGCGATTACAGCCATGATTTCGTGAGCCGAGGACGTTATTTCGGGGGTAGAACCTCCGACTATGTCTGATGGTTCAGAATTCGTGGGGTGTATTCGGATCCGTTCTAGTATTGCCGGACTCCCCTTCCCATACTACGGATGGCTTGAACAGCCGTTCCAAGAATATATTAGGTGGGACAGGGTCGCATTTAGCGCCGATGCGAGCGAGGACATCCGCCGCTTGATTGTTTTCTCGAGCCACATGGTGGAATTCGAGCCCCTCGAACCGAGCTGACATTTTGAGGACGACATTACGGTAGGCCGCTGTTTTCGGGTCCTTGGCATCAAAATCTCCGTTTATCTGTGATATTGTGAGGTTTGAGTCCCCGCGCACTTCTAGGCATTGAATGCCCATAGAGACTGCCATCCGAAGACCTGGAACAGAGCCTCGTATTCGGCTGCATTGTTGGAGTCTGTGTATAATAGTTAGAGGACGATCGACCGTGTCTCCGTGGGAGACGCCAGACTACACCTGCTCCCAATCCGCCAGCATTTTAGAGCCGCCAAAGTGCATGATCCAGTTTGAGTATGCACCGCATCAGAGGGAGTTCGCTTCATTCCATTCGCGACGAAGTCAGCCAACACTTGCGACTGGATGGCCCGCCGTGGTTTGTACGCTATGTCGAACGGAAGGAGCTCAATGGCCCATTTGGCAATCCGGCCCGTAGCATCGCGGTTATTTATTATGTCATTGAGTGGTACTTCGGAGGCCACCGTAATCGAACACTCTTGAAAGTAGTGTCATAGCTTCCGGGATGCCATGAACACCATGTATGCTATTTTTTGATAGTGTGGGTATCGGGATTTGCATGGGTTTAGGACCATGGATACGTAGTAGACCGGCTTCTGGAGCGGGTATTTGTATCCGTCGGCCTCTCGTTCAATGACGAGCATTGCGCTTACGACTTGATGCGTTGCAGCTATGTACAACAGCATAGGTTCGTCCATATTCGGCGCTGTTAGTACTGGATTACTGGCCAATAAGGTCTTTATTTCATCCAGTCCGGCCGCGGCTGCATCCGTCCATACAAAGTGTCCGGTGCGCCGAAGAAGGCGGTAAAGCAGTAGTGTCTTTTCTCCTAACCTGGAGATAAAGCGGCTGAGAGCAGCCACGCATCCGGCTAGTTTTTGGATGTGTTTGAGGTCTGTTGGTATAGCCAACTGTGACAGAGCTCGGATCTTTGCCGGATTCGCTTCAATTCCTCTGTTGGAAACGATGAAGCCGAGTAGCTTCCCCGAGGGGACGCCAAAAACGCATTTTTCCGGATTTAGCTTGATGTAAGTATGTCCGGAGATTGTCGAATGTAAGCCTCAAGTCATCTATTAGGGTTTCGACGTGTCTTGTTTTTATGACCACATCGTCCACGTATGCCTCCACTGTTTTGCCGATTTGCTTTTCCAGGCATGTTTGAATCATGCGTTGGTAGGTTGCACCGGCGTTCTTGAGCCTGAAAGGCATAGTGTTGAAGCACAAAGGGCCATATGGCATTATGAAAGCTGTTGCAGCTTGCTCGGACTCTGCCATCTTTATTTGATGGTATCCAGAGTATGCGTCGAGAAAACACAGCGAGTCGTGCCCAGCTGTGGCATCGATGATTTGATCGATGCAAGGGAGGGGAAAGGGATCCTTGGGGCAAGCCTTGTTGAGGTCTTTGAAGTCGACACATAGGCGCCAAGACTTGTCCTTCTTTGGTACCATCACCAAATTTGCCAACCAATCCGGATGTTTGATATCTCTGATGAATCCGGCCTCGAGTAGCTTGGCTAACTCCTCCCCCATTGCATGTCGCTTGGGCTCTAAGAATCGCCTTAGGGTCTGCTTGACTGGTTTATATCCTTTTAGAATATTGAGGCTGTGTTCGGCCAGTCTGCGTGGGATGCCTGGCATGTCCGATGGGTGCTCGCGAAAATGTCCCAATTCTCGCAGAAGAAATCTCAGAGGCAAGGCCAATCGCGGGCTCATTTGTGTCCCGATGGAAGCTGTCTTCATGGGGTCCGTTGGATGGACCTTGAATTTGACTATCTCGTCTGCAGGTTTAAATGAGGTGGACTTGGGTCGCTTGTCTAGTATCACATCATCCATGTCCACGGTGGCCCGCAGTGTTGTTAACTCTTCGGCTGCTAGGGCTTCAGATAATGCTTCCAAGGCTAGAGCTGCGGTTTTATTTTCGGCGCGAAGTGCAACGTCCGGATCACTGGCTAGAGTGATGATTCCATTGGGTCTGGGCATTTTAAGCTTCATGTACCCATAATGGGGTACAACTTGAAAGCTTGTAAACGCGTCCCGCCCTAGAAGGGCATGGTATCCGCTGCTGAAAGGAGCCACCTGGAATGTGATTTCCTCGGACCTATAATTCTCTGGGGTGCCGAATACCACATCGAGTGTGATTTTTCCCGCACACCTCGCTTCCCGAGTAGGGATAATTCCCCTGAAGGCCGTGCCACTTTGTTCAATGCGGCTTTTATCAATCTCCATCTTGCTGAGTGTTTCTTCATAAATCAGATTTAATCCGCTTCCGCCATCCATGAGTACTTTAGTGAGTCGAAAGCCATCCACGATTGGGCTAAGGACCAGAGCGGCCGGTGCCTGCATACTGGGATCGAGGTTCGTCACCGCATTAAAAGTTATAGCAATTGTCGCTCCAAGGGTTTATTTTTGCCACATGGTAAATTTCAGTGGAGCTTGACGAGCTCGCTTATGCCTATTGTTCGAGGCAAAGTCTCAAGACTGTTAGTACCCTATTGTGTTCATTTGGCGGGATGTTGTTCCGCTTTATGGCCCATAAGAAGATCCTCGCCACTTTTGCCACCGCCGAGTATCCAACATGCCTTAAGGCTATGAGTAGGTGTTGTATCCGAGTACTGTGGAGCTTATATGGCCTGTCAAGCCATTCTTCCAATACGGATCCCCGCCAGGTGGGCTTTGGTTTCTTGGGGTTGGGTCGGACGACTTACGAGAGTTCGTCCGCTTAGTTCGGATAAAGGTTTTGGCGAGCAAGATTATCCCAAAATTCTGTTTGGGTCTTCCAAGCCCTCTCCATCGCACAAGATTTCCGATTATGGTTGCCAAGTCCGCGAGGCGTACTATGTCACGGCGGCTTATAGCATTGAGGAGTCCTTCGTCCGTGCAGTTTTTGCAGAAAAGTGAGACCATGTTCTCTTCGCGGCAGTCCTTGACCTTGTTAAGCGCAAGGAGGAATCTGGCCCAGTAGCGATGTACGGATTCCTGGGGCTCTTGCCTGATGCGGGAGAGACAGTTTAGGTCCGGGCAGGTGTTGTCAGCAGAATCCGGATTTTGATCCGATCTGATGCCCAAGGGCGCGGGCGGTCCCGAGCTCAACAGCTCAGAATCCGGAGTGCCCAATTTCTTCGGCCCAATGCCCGATTCTAAGTCCGGGACCTGGGTCAGGTTTTCCTTTGAGCAGGTCTTTGGCTCAAGGAGTTCGGTGATCCGAACACAACTTGTCCTCAAAGTTGAGGGGCAATCCGCGTGTGGTTCCTCCACTATTGCTATCTCATGGGTGGCCGGCGGGGACCAGATGTCCCTTTGGTCGGGTTTAAGCCCAATCCGGTCATAGTCCGTAGCGACTCCCAGAGCGGCGATGCGATCCAAGAGCTCGTTAAGGGAGGAAAGCTCCATTGGATCCATCTGTTCGGCAAGTTCTGAACTGACGCGAAAGTTATGATTGATGACCTGAGAGGTCATCGTTGGCGCCACCGCCGATGGGGCGGCTACGATAAAGCCGCCGAGCCGGAGTGTCTGGCCTACAGCCAGAGCCCCTCTGAGGTAATGTCGTCCTTGACAATAAGACCAGCCATCGAGCCTTGTGGCGACGCCACAGAGGAACTCTCAATGAAAGCACCAATGTTGGTGTCAAAACCGGCGGATCTCGGGTAGGGGGTCCTGATCTGTGCGTCAAGGCTGATGGTAACATGAAGCAAGGGACACAGATGTTTACCCAGGTTCGGGCCCTCTTGATGGAGGTAAAACCCTACTTCCTACTTGATTAATATTGATGATATGGGTAGTACAAGATTAGATCTACTACGAGATCGTAGAGGCCAAACCCTAAGAGCTAGCCTATGATGGTATGATTGTAATTGTGATCGCCTTCTAGGATTCAACCTCTCCGGTTTATATAGACACCGGAGAGGGCTAGGGTTTACATGGATTCGGTTACAAGGAAGGAAATATAATATCTGGATCGCCAAGCTTGCCTTCCACGCCAAGGAAAAGTCCCATCCGGACACGGGTCGAAGTCTTGAGTCTCGTATCTTCACGCTTCAATAGTCCGGACGTTGTACATAGTCTGACAGTCCGGATACCCCCTAATCCAGGACTCCCTCAGCACAACTCTCATGGATACCGGCAACGGGGGTCTTGGATCATCCGGCCCCCGGCCAGATACTGCTCCGGAGATACAAACAGCCCCGGAGTCGAATCAGTAGCCCCTACCGAGGGAGGGGAAGCGGCTATTCCGGCGGCGACCTCTACTAATCCAGAGGCGCCGAACCCTCTGGTGGACGCTTTGCAAAGTGCATTCGTATTGGAGGAGCACCATACCTTAATGGGTATGGTGGTTGAGAAGATTCAGACCACCAAAAGCGGGCTGAACGAGGCCTTCACTAGCCTACTAACAGGCTTCGAGGTATATAACATAATGTCTTTAGCCGCATTCCATATGAAAAAATATGCCTGTATATAGCTAGTAGCCCCTAAGACTCTGTTTGGCCCATGAAGAAGGGCGAACAGAGGATCTATTGTTATGCGCAGGACATAACATGCTTATCTTTTTGGTAAAAAAACAGGCTTCACTGTTAGCGGCAACTGCTCAGGCCGCTGAAGTTTCTGAACTGAAGCAGAAACTGCAGCTGGCCGACGAGGACATTGTCCTTATTAACAAGCGGCTCGACAAGGCACAAGGTATGTTTTGAATATTGCGGTCATGACTACATTAATGTGCAGATGCTAAGTTGAAGCTTATGCGATGTTGTGTGCATATTTGTAGATGGCGCTGCTGAGGTCGAGACCCTCAGGGGTGATCATGCCCGGGCCAAGGAGCAGGCGAGGGTGAGCAATGCGGCCGTGGATAAAGCGGATGTGGACTTGAAGGCCGAACATGCCACCTGGCGCCAGTTCGAGGAGCGGGTATCTAAAGTAGAGCAAGATCTCAAGGACGCCACTCGCAAGTGTGAATCCCTCGAGGAGGAGAATAAATCCAAGGTGGCCGAACTCACGACGGCCCTTCAGGAGGCCAAAGAGGCGAGGTCCGAATCCCGAGCGGCTCGCGAGGAGATCCGATAGGCTGGACAGATAGCGGCCTGTAAGCCCTTTCTTTTACAGTCTAAGTTTGGCGGTCAAAGGTATGCCTTGCTTAATCGACTATGGAGTTCTCCAGACACCTTTGCGGATCTTCCGAAGAGTGTCGCCGATGCCGCGCAATTCTTCCGAGCTCAGGAGGGGCATGCGACGGAGAAGCTGTTCTGGTCGTAGTTCGCGGCGCAGGAGCGCCCGGCGTTGTTGAACAACCAGATGACGCAGTGGGCCAAGCTGCATAAGATGTCCGGAGCGGCCATAAAAGATGTAATAGTCCGGCTGTGGCCAACCGAACCCATTCCGAGCAGCTATTTTTGCCTGGTGCGGCGACTCGTCGATGCCCTGCCTCGAATCGATGCAGTCAAGCGGTCGACTTGCATAGAAGGTGCACGGATGGCCTTCGCCCGCGTCAACATGCACTGGGCGAAGATGAAGGCCGCCATTGTGGCCATCGAGGGCCCTCCTGGAGGCAAGGACCACCGCACGCCTGAGCGTTACTTAGAAGACGTCCTAGAGGGTGCCCGCCTGATAGAGGTTCAATGCTCAAAAGACATTATGTTCGAGTGATTGTACTCGAACGACCCAGACGTTTTATGTAGTGAGGATTTGTGATATATTTGTGCTTTTATTATAAAGCTATTTCCTCCTATGCGGCCGATTTTGTATTACTGAGAGTTTTCCAGTCGTCGGCTTCAGGCCCCACGTAGATACTACGGGGGTGTTTGGAATAACACATGATCACACTTGACCCAACGTCTTGGTCCGTAAAGGAGGTGTCAGTGCGGCGAACCAGGCAATCGGACTATGTGGCTTTATCACTCTCACTTGGCCATAGGAGTTTGACGATGGGGTTATAAGATAGCCCCTGGTATGTACGCGGCTATCCGGATACGGATGAATTACACACGTGACCGGAAAAACCCAGTCCTTCGTGTAATACAGAAAAAATCGCTAGAGATTTAGTAAATCACCGAATGGCTGACCAGCTCTCGCCACATCATGACAGTCAGTTTTTGGCTTTCTCTACTGAGGTGTTTGACCGGACGATCCAGAAAAACAATCGCAGTAGTTCTCCCTTTACTACCCTAGCCGAACAAACGGAATGTAAGCTAGCAAACACAGGAGCCGGGCGACCCAACTATTGACCAAAGACATGATTCAGAGCCGATGCATATAATGCCAAGTTTGGGACGCCGAAGTGTGCTATAAAGCTATTCGGGCTTTTGTTTGGTGACACATATGTGACCACATAGAGCCCCGGGCAATTTGTGCCGAGGTGTGGGTGAAACAACTGTGGATACAAATTTTTTGAATGAAGGCGATACCGAAGAAAAAATGTCTTCATTAGAGTCTGATTGATACATTAAAACGTGATCTTTACAGAGTGTATCATAATCATCAAGACCATTTTACATGACGGTGGTCTAAGAATAAGGGGAAAAGCTCTATACAGGTCCTTGAATAAAGTTTGGTCTAGAAAATCCCTTGGATAACCTGCCGCACGTCTGCGCCGCTTTCGGCATGGGGAGAGAAGTTCCTTAAGAGGAATGGTCTTCGGCTATCCGCATGAAACCGGGCTTGGAGAGAGTCCTTGTAAGTCCGTAGGATAGATAGGTTTTAATGCACCTGTGGTAAAAGAGAAAAATAATCGAAGAAAAAAAGGTGGGAGGTCATACAGTGTCGAACCGTACTATAGACCTGTCCATGTTGTGCCTCCGTTGATGCCCAAGGTATTTTGAGTGCATAATTATGCATGCGCTGTACGAATTTCGCAGATGTGTGCGGAGATCGGCGGAGGAGAAACTGCTAGTCTAGCTCTGGAGTTACCGAGCTGTCAGCATGCGGAACTGACCGGACTTGTTTAGCAATGTCCGGCGGCTTGATGGCCGATGAGGTGTGCGGCTTGATAGGGCCGCTCTGTACTTAGGCCGCGAGGGCCATGGTGTGCTCCTCAGTACGGAGGGAGCGTTCCATATTTCCATATATTGTTATGACACCACATGGTCCGGGCTTCTTGAGCTTTAAATAAGCGTAGTGCGGGACCGCGTTGAAGCGAGCGAAAGCGGTTCGTCCGAGTAGTGCGTGATAACCACTGTGGAAGGGCACGATATCGAAGGTCAGGTCTTCGCTATGGAAGTTGTCTGGCGAGCCGAAGACGACTTCCAATGTTATTGAGCCCGAGCAACGGGCCTCTACACCAGGTATTACTCCTTTAAAGGTAGTTTTAGTGGGCTTGATTCTTGACGGATCAATACCCATTTTGCGGACAGTGTCCTGATAAAGCAGGTTAAGACTGCTGCCGCCGTCCATAAGGACTCGCGTGAGGTGGAATCCGTCGATGATTGGATCAAGGACCAAAGCTGCCGAACCTCCGTGACGGATACTGGTCGGGTGGTCCCTTCGATCGAAGGTGATCGGACAAGCCGACCATGGGTTGAATTTTGGGGCGACCGGCTCTATGGCGTAGACGTCCCTTAATGCGCGCTTGCGCTCCCGCTTAGGGATGTGACTGACATAGATCATGTTCACCGTTTTGACCTCGGGCGGAAATTACTTCTGTCCCCCTGTGTTTTGTGGGCGAGGCTCTTCGTCGTTGTCCTCGCTGGGTGGACCTTTCCCCTGGTGTTCGGCGTTGAGCTTGCCGGCCTGTTTAAAGACCCAACAGTTTCTGTTGGTATGATTGGAAGGTTTATCGGGGGTGCCATGAATCTGGCAAGGCCGATCGAGTACTCTGTTCAAACTAGATGAACCATCTCTGTTTCCTTTGAATGGCTTCTTCCGTTGACCGGATTTGGAGCCACTGAATCCGGAGTTGACCGTCGTGTCTTCGGTTCCTTCGTTATTGTTTCGACGCTTGTGCTTGTTGCGTCGTGGCTTGCCATTGTCGGTCCTGGCTTCCGAGGTGCCAGGGTCGCTGGTGCTATTGCTTCTACGAGCTAGCCAGCTATCTTCTCCCGCGCAAAAGCGGGTCATAAGTGCGGTAAGGTCTGCCATGGACTTCGGCTTTTCTTGGCCGAGGTGTCGGGCGAGCCACTCATCTCGGACGCCGTGTTTGAAGGCTGCGAGGGCTTCGACGTCTGGACAATCCACAATCTGGTTCTTTTTAATTAAGAACCGGGTCCAGAGCTTCCGGGCTGATTCTCCGGGTTGCTGGATTATGTGACTAAGGTCATCGGCGTCTGGGTGCCGAACATAGGTACCTTGGAAGTTGTCTTTGAAGGCGTCCTCCAAGTCTTCCCAGCTACCAATAGAGTTTTCTGGGAGGCTGTTCAGCCAGTACCGTGTTGGTCCCTTAAGTTTTAGGGGGAGGTATTGATGGCATGTAGGTCATTACCCCGAGCCATGTGAATGTGGAGAAGAAAATCTTCAATCCATACTGCGGGATCTGTTGTGCCATCGTATGATTCAATGTTCACGGGTTTAAACCCTTCTGGAAACTGGTGCTCCATTACCTCATCGGTGAAGCATAGGGGGTGTGCGGCGCCTCTGTATCGGACGACGTCACGGCGCAGTTCGGATGAATTTCGTATGCGGTTTTTGGCCCGGGTGAGGTTGTGCTTGTCACGCCAGGCTTGATGGCCGTCTTCTCGTGCCGGGGCACGCCCCCTTGATCCATAGATTGATCTGGTCTGACCGGCTCTATTGTCCAGGTCCTGTCGTAGGTCATACGTGTATCCTGTAGCCGCTGTCTCTTTGCCTCTACGGCGAGGTGGTGCAGGCTGGTGTTCGGTTGAGTTGTCGCTCTGTCCCGACCACGTGGTGGTCGGTCAGGTTCGTCAGCAGCATTACGCGTTGGCGGTATAGGCTCCAGGGCCTCGTCATCGAATTGGGGTAGCAGCTTGCGCTTCGGGTAATTCATAGTTGGGCGTTCGAGGCCGTATTCCTCGGCTGCCAGGACATTAGTCCATCTGTCATTGAGCAAATCCTGATCAGCTTGAAGCTGCTGCTGCTTCTTTTTCAGGCTTCTTGCAGTGGCTATTAGTCGGCGCTTAAAGCACTCTTGTTTGAGGGGTTCCTTCGGCACGATGAAATCTTCGTCGCTGAGGCTTACGTCATCCTCGGAGAGTGGTAGATAATTACTGTCCTCTGAGTCCTCGTTCCCGACAGGTTCGTCGGGGTTAACTTGCCCATCCTCCCAGTCGTCCTATTCGGATGTTGGATCGATAGGGGCTTCTTGGTCTTCGGTGTTCTCCGAAGTATTATTGTCTTTGGTGCCAGTATTGTTGTCTTTTTCGCGACGCGATTTCGAGCGGCGCCACTAACATCGACGCTTTGGTGGTGCCTCAGAAGGCTTGTCCTCGCCTAGATCCTTCCCACCATCGCCGTCATCCTCTTTGGGTGTGTCCACCTTGTACACGCCATATGTGGAAGTGGTCGTCCAGTGTCCGGTGAACGGCGGGTTCTGGCTTTGCTCATCTCCGGCATCGTCGTCCATACCGTCGATGTCTTCGGAAGCGTATCGAGCATGTCGGTTAAGTCCTCGACAGTGGCTATGAAGTGGGTGGTGGGTGGGACGTAAAATTCCCCGCTCTCAGCCCCTAGTATGGGTTGGGCGTAGTTCGGCAGTGATTCTCCTGCAATGGCGAGGGATCGCATTAAGTCCAGAGCCTCCTTTAAGAGCGAGGTTTGGACGGGGAAGCGAGAGTCCGTGGAGTTGGGCGGGACAGAAGTTCCCTGGCCAAGCTCACATGACACGGACCTCAAGAGTTCGGAGCTAGCGTCTGGAGGTGAGTCCGGCTTCATGATGATAGAGGGAGCCTGGCGTAATTCCGGGTCCGCCGGTGAAGCGATCCCCTCCGGTTCTCCGGTGACAAGCTCTATAGCTGCAGAGAGTCCAGTGGGCTCTAAACTCTCGTCTTCGGACCTGGCGATGTGCTCCGGATCTAAGGCCAAAGCGGTGGTTGGGGCCGCGAACCCTTGGAAGATCAAGTCTCCTCGGATATCAGCAACATAGTTCAGATTTCCAAAACTGATCTGATGACCAGAGGCATAGCTGTCGATCTACTCCAGATGGCCAATCGAGTTGGCATGCAGTGCGAAGCCGCCGAATACAAAAATTTGTCCGGGGAGTCTCCCCCGAAACATCATTATTGTAGATGATCGAACGAGCCATCGAACCTTCTACTGACGACATAGTGGAACTCTCAATTAAAGCACCAATGTCGGTGTCAAAACCGGCAGATCTCGGGTAGGGGGTCCCGAATTGTGCGTCTGAGGATCAAAGGTAACAGGAGACAGGGACACGATGTTTACCCAGGTTCAGGCCCTCTTAATGGATGTAATACCCTACTTCCTGCTTGATTGACTTTGATGAGTATAGGGGTTACAAGAGTTGATCTACCTCGAGATCGTAATGGCTAAACCCTAGATGTCTAGCCTGTATGATTATGATTGCCTCTACGGACTAAACCCTCCGGTTTATATAGACACCGGAGGGGCCTAGGGTTGTGTAGAGTCGGTTTACAGAGGAAGGAATCTTCATATCCGAACGCCAAGCTTGCCATCCACGCAAAGGAGAGTTCCATTCGGACATGGGGAAGAGCCTTCTATCTTGTATCTTCACGGCCCGCCAGTCCGACCCACGTCATACAGTCCGGACGCCCGGGGACCCCCTAATCCAGGACTCCCTCAATGTGACTCCTCCACTGGTCCAATTAGTTTTTGTTCTAGTGCTTTATATATTGCAAATTTTTGCTGCTGTGGTGACCTTGTTCTTGAGCTTGCATGTTCAATTTATATGGTCCAAAATAGTTTTGATGCATGATATAGCCTCTAGGTACTTGTAGCAGTAGTTGCTATCAATTTTGTTGAGTTTGGTTCACTTTTATTTTGAGTCACTAAAAATTCCAGAAATTTTTCACAGGAAGAAAAATGTTTATGAAGATATACCAAGGTGGTTCCTCGAGGAAGCAAGCCCCAAGGCTCGCGATACGTGAGTCGGGCCTTGAAACACCAAGGAAGCTCTAGTACCGCCTTGCGAATGGCCGTTGGATCAATTCGTGGTTCATGTAGGTTTCAAGGAGGAATTTGATGCATACGTACAAAATGCTGGCCTTGAGGACTTTGTGTCAGATAAGTGTCAGCAGTACTATCACCTCACTGATTCCTTTGTGCGGAAATTCGAATTTACATCTAAGCGCAATACTCATTATGTCCTGTTTGATCTTTATGATAAATCATTTACCATGGAACGAGAAGATTTTAATGATGCATGCAAAATTCCACAGTGGGGTATTCATAATGAACCTCGTAAAACTGAGTATAATGATTTCCTTGCTAGCATCACGGTGGAAGAAACTAGAAATATTACACAAGCCACCATACGGAGCATTCACTTTCCTTCCATACTTTATTTTTCTCTCTTTATAGGTAGATGCATTAATGGTAAACATGATCATAGCCACCTTTGCGCTTCAGATCTTAGTGTCCTCAAGTGTGCGGTAATGGCTGATAAACGATATAACTTGGGGGCTATTATTGCGAGGAGATTACATCTTAATTCTAAAGGTGGAGATTTCTTTGGTGGAATTTTATGCCACCCGTTTAGTTAATTATCTTGGGGTACCCATAAGGGAAGATGACATTGAGTTTCCACCTGCTTTTCTTGATTATAATGCTATGGTACGCTACCAGTTTCTTGAGAGGAACGATAGTGAACCTCCTGTACCGACTAATCTTTGATAGGGTGCGTGTTTTCTATATTACGCTTCCCGCTCCTGCCTTCTTTGACTTTCAGGTAAAACGGAGATACTTCATAACCAGAGAGGAGGCAGATGAGTATAAGAGAGAAAGGGAGGCTGCTCGCCTCCACGAGGCAGCTCTCCAAGCAGTGGCTGCCGCATCCCAGTACAACCCCGACTACAACTTTGGATATCCGCCAGGCCAGCCATGGCTCTAGACCAACTTAGGCCAAAAGCCTAAGCTTGGGGGAGTACGTATTTCTCACCGACATTACATTCATGTTCACACACTCATTCCAGTTGTCGATGTTCATACTTTTTCATTTGTATGATCCATGCTAGTTTATTTTTCTTGCTTTCTTCTTGTGTGTTTGAAAAACTTCAAGAAAATCCACACAAAAAAATTAGTTGTCGCTTCTTTTTAGTTTTTCTTTCTAGTTCATTTAGTTGTAATATTCAAAGTAAACCCAAAAATATTTCTCGTTCTTCTTTTACTTGTTGGGAGCTTTCCCGTGTCAATAGTTTTTCTCGTTCTTGTTTTACTTTCTTTAGAGAAACAAAAACTCCAAAAATATTTCAGTATGTTTCTTTGAAATTCTTTTTTCCTTTGTTTGGGTCATAAGGAGAAGACCACGATGAAAATGTTGAGTGGCTCTCATATGCATTATTGTTGATCTAACAGAGATCCTATATTACCTTGTCTTCTCCTTTGAATAAATGTTTGGAGATTCGAGCTTAGTCCAATGCACGTGCACTCTTATTATTATTCACACCGTTTGGTCGTGCAAGTGAAAGGCAATAATGATGATATATCATGAAATGATTGAGATGAGGAAAAGCTGGTATGAACTCGACCAATTTTTTTGTAAATATGATTAGTTCATCGTTCTTGATTCAGCCCATTATGAATGAAACATGTTTGCAATGACAATTAGAGATTATAGTTACTCATGCCATGCTTAATTAGCTAGGAGTTTACAATGGTTTACCTTGCGTGCCAACATGCTTTTAAAATGGTTGTGATGTAATATGATAGGATGGTATCCTCCTTTGAATGATTCGAGTGGCTTGACTTGGCACATGTTCACACATGTAGTTGAAACAAAATCAACATAACCTCCATGATATTTATGTTCATGGTGATTTATATCCTACTCATGCTTGCACTCAATGTTGGTTAATCCCAATGCATGTTTATGACCGTCGTCGCTCTCTAGCTGGTCGCTCCTTAATCTTTTGCTAGCCTTCACTTGTACTAAGCAGGAATACTACTTGTGCATTCACTTCCTTAAACCCAAAGTTGTTCCATATGAGTCCACTATACCTACCTATATGTGGTATCTACCTGTCGTTCCAAGTAAGTTTGCATGTGCCAAACTCTAAACCTACAAATAATAATCTGTTTTGTATGCCCGAATCACTCATGTAGAGACTGGGGGCTATCAGTATCCTCCGTGCTAGGTGGGTTATTCTCACGATGAGTGTTTATTCACTTGTCATTCACGAGAAAGTGGCTGGTAATCGGGATGCCCAGTTCCACGCTCAAATCAAATCAAAATATAATTTCAAATAAAACTCCCCCAAGACTGTTGTTGGTATGGACGATACCCGTTGTTTCGGATCAGCCGTGGAGTGTGCCTGTTGGTGGAGGGGGAGTAAAAACTTTACCATCCTGTTTGGGAACCGCTTATAATGTATCTAACATGGAAGATACCGAGATATCTTGGTTGTTATGTTGACAATGAAAGCATACCACTCAAAATTATATTCATCTCTGTTTTAAAAGCTCGAGCTCTAGCACCTCTGCAAATCCCTACTTCCCTCTGCGAAGGGCCTATCTATTTACTTTTATTGCCGAGTCATCATCCCATTATAAAAAGCACCAGTTAGAGAGCACCACTGTCATTTCTATGCTTTGTTATAAATTGATATTTAGTATGACTGTGACTGGATCTCTTTTACCATGAATTACAATGTTTAGTCAGTCCTTGATCTTCAGGGGTGCTCTGCATTTATGTTTTGTGGTCTCAGAAAGGGCTAGCGAGATACCATTTTGTTATCTTATATCATGATTGTTTTTGAAAAAGTACTGTCATCCGAGATTCATTATTATTGCTCGCTAGTTGATTATGCCATTGATATGAGTAAATGTGAGACCTAAATGTTATTGTGAATATGGTTAGTTCATAATCTTTGCTGAAAATCTGAATGTTGGCTATACATATTTGCAACAACAAGATCAAACAGAGTTTGTAAAAGTTTTTCATTTATCACTTTCAGTTTGTCAACTGAATTGCTTGAGGACAAGCAATGGGTTAACCTTGGGGGAGTTGATACGTCTCCATTGTATCTACTTTTCCAAACTCTTTTCCCCCTTGTTTTGGACTCTAATTTGCATGATTTGAATGGAGCTAACCTGGACTGGCGCTATTTTCAGCAGAATTGCCTTGGTGTTATTTTTGTGTAGAAATAGAATTTCTCTGAACGACCTGAAAATTTACGGAGAATATTTTTGGAATATATAAAAAATATTGGCGAAAGAATCAACTAGAGGGGGTCCACCCATTAGCCACAAGCCTGGGGGCGCCCCCCTGGGGCGCGCCCTGGCGGCTTGTGGGCCCCCTGGACCTCCTCCGACCCTAACTCCAAATCTATATATTCACATATGGAGAGAGAAAAATCAGAGAGATGGATCCATCGCGTTTTACAATACGGAGCCGCCGCCACCTCCTGTTCTTCATCAGGAGGGCTGATCTAGAGTCCGTTCAGGGCTTCGGAGAGGGGGATTCGTCGGCATCATCATCATCAACCTTCCTCCATCACCAATTTCATGATGCTCACTGTCGTCCGTGAGTAATTCCATCATAGGCTTGCTGGACAGTGATGGGTTGGATGAGATTTATCATGTAATTGAGTTAGTTTTGTTAGGGTTTGATCCCTAGTATCCACTATGTTTTGAGATTAATGTTGTTATGACTTTGCTATGCTTAATGCTTGTCACTAGGGCCCGAGTCCCATGATTTCAGATCTGAACCTATTATGCTTATATGAATATATTTGTGTCCTTGATCATATCTTGCAAGTTATAGTCACCTGTTACGCATTATGATCCGGTAAGCCCGGAGTGCAATAGGCGGACACTTCCCGGTGATGACCGTAGTTTGAGGAGTTCATGTATTCACTAAGTGCTAATGCTTTGTTCTGGTTCTCTATTAAAGGGAGGCCTTAATATCCCTTAGTTTCCATTAGGACCCTGCTGCCACGGGAGGGTAGGACAAGAGATGTCATGCAAGTTATTTTCCATAAGCAAGTATGACTATATACGGAATACATGCCTACATTATATTGATGAATTGGAGCTAGTTCTGTGTCACCCTAGGTTATAACTGTAGCGTGGTGAATGCCATCTGACATAATTATCAATCACTGATCCATTGCCTATGAGCTTTTCACATATTGATCTTTGCTAAGTTACTTTGATGTTCCCACTGTTACAATTGCTATAAAACTGCTATTGTTGCTTTTGCCACCGTTACCGTTACTTCCATACTACTTTGCTACTAAATACTTTGCTGCAGATATTAAGTCTTTCAGGTGTGGTTGAATTGACAACTCAGCTTCTAATACTTGAGAATATTCTTTGGCTCCCCTTGTGTCGAATCAATAAATTTGGGTTGAATACTCTACCCTCGAAAACTGTTGCGATCCCCTATACTTGTAGGTTATCAGGATGCCCCCAAAGGCATCCCCTCTTTCTTCTAACGGCCATCGGTAATTTTACTTGGAGCTATAGTTTCATCCGTCACATATCATGAGTTTTGCTTGGAGCATCTTGTATTATATGAGTCTTTGCTTTGTTTTGATTTTTAGTTTGTTAGAATTATCCTTGCTGAACACACTTGTTTGAGAGAGCCACACGCATATCATGATTTGCTAGAATGCTCTATGTGCTTCACTTAAATCCTTTGAGCTAGGTAGTTGCTCTAGTATTTCACCTATATCTTTTTTAGCACGGTGGTGGTTATATTTTAGAGAAATGAACTGTCATGCTTCACTTATATTATTTGAGAGTTGGAAATTTTTTAAGAAATATGCTCTCATGCTTCACTTATATTATTTTTAGAGTTGATACATGAATTTTTTCAAAGAAATATGCTCTCATGCTTCACTTATATTATTTTGAGAGTTGATACATGAATTTTTTGAAGAAATATTTATGCTCTCATGCTTCACTTATATCTTTGTGAGAGTTAAGAATAGTAATAGTAATTTGCACGATATATGAATTTGGTCCCAAAGTGATAGATATCCAAGGGGTATATAATCAATACTTTCATGAAGATCATTGGATATTATAAACTTGATTCCTTGCAATAGTTTTGCGATATGGAGATAGTGATATGTGAGTCATGTTGGTGAGTAATTATGCTTTAGTAAGAATATTGGTGTTAAGATTTGTGATTCCCTAAGCATGCGCGTAAATTTAATAGTTATGCAATAAATTATATCCTACTTGTGGTGCATTATACAGTGTTAATTATGTTGAATGCGCGTCTATGATCGTTTTTGTTTTTTGGTTGGTTGCTTCTCAATCTATTTGCTAGCTTTCACTTGTACTAAGCGGGAATACTGCTTGTGCATCCAACTCCTTAAACCCAAAGTTGTGCCAAATGAGTCCACCATACCTACCTATATGTCGTACTTCCATGTTGTTCCAAGTAAATTCTTATGTGCCAACTCTAATTTTCAAAATGAATTTCCGTTTTGTGTGCCCGTACCGCTCTTGAAGCGGCAGGGGTGGCCAATATTTTCCATGTTAGGTATTTTTTTCTCACGGTGAGTGTTTATTCACTTGTCATTGCACGAGAGTGTGGCAGGTAATAGGGATGCCCAGTCCCGACATGAAAAATACTATGATAATAAATTCCTTGGAAAGTATTGGTATGGAAGGCACCCGTGGATACGGCTAGCCATGGATTGTGGAAGAATGGTGGAAAGGAAATAAACTTTACTTTTTGTTTGGGAACCGCCTATAATTTTTATAGCATGGAAGATATTGGGAATTCTCGGTCGTTTTCGTTGACAGGAAAAGCATGCCTCTCAAAATAATTTTATCTCTCAATTTAAGCTATGAGCTCTGGCACCTCTACAAATCTCTGCTTCCCTCTGTGAAGGACCTATCTATTTACTTTTATGCAATTTTTATTTTTATTGAGTCTCCATCTTCTCTTATAAAGCACCAACTAGGAAACACTATTGTCATACTTGTGTATTGGATGTAGTTAATATTTGAGTGTGTTTCATGAATGGATCAATGATTGAGCATAATGGTCTAGGGATAACTTTCTTTTGCATTGATATTTTGAAAGTCATAGTTGCTTGTTGATATGCTTGAGTATTGATGTTTTCATGTCAAATTATAAACTATTGCTTTGAATCATTCAAGTCCAAATGTCCATGCTACAAAGAAAAGAATATATGATGAATATGTTAGGTAGCATTCCACATCAAAAATTCTGTTTTTATCATTTACCTACTCGAGAACGAGCATGAATTAAGCTTGGGGATGCTTGATACGTCTCCAATGTATCTATAATTGTTCGTTATTCCATACTATTATATTATCAATCTTGGATGTTTTATATATATTTACAAGCAACTTTATATCATTTTTTTGGGACTAACCTATTAACTTAGTGCCCAACGCTAGTTGTTGTTTTTTGCTTGTTTTTGACTTTGGAGAATATCAGTACCAAACAAATCCAAATGCCACAAAACTTTTTGAAGATTTTTTTCTGGCGATAAGAGACCCTGGAAGCTTCTAGAGGCCACGAGAAGACGAATGAGTGGCCCACTAAGAACCAGGGCGTGCTAGCGGCCTCTAGCGCGCCCTAGTGGGTAGTGGGGCCCTCAACCTCCGTTTGACCTACCTCTGCCTCTAATACCCTAAAACCTACAGGGGAGTCCACAAAATACTTTTTTCGCCGCCGCAAGTTCCAGAACCACGAGATCCAATCTAGAGGCCTTTTCCGGCACTCTGCCGGAGGGGAAAACAATCACGGAGGGGTTCTTCATCATCCTTGCTGCCCCTCCGATGATCCGTGAGTAGTTTACCACAGACCTATGGGTCCATAGTTAGTAGCTAGATGACTTCTTCTCTCTTTTTGATCTTCAATACAATGTTATCCTCGGTGTTCTTGGAGATCTATATGATGTAATGACTTTTGCGGTGTGTTTGTTGGGATTCGATGAATTGTGAGCTTATGATCAGATCTATCCATGAATATTATTTGAGTTTTCTCTGAACTCTTTTATGCATGATTATTATAGCCTCGTATTTCTTCTCTAATTTATTGGTTTGGTTTGGCCAACTAGATTGATTTATCTTGCCATGGGAAGGGGTGCTTTGTGATGGGTTCGATCTTGCGGTGATCAATCTCAGTGACAGAAAGAGACATGACACGCATTTATCGTTTCTATTAAGGGTAACAATATGGAATTTATTTCATATGTGAGTTTATCTTGTCTACATCATGTCATCTTGCTTAAGGCATTACTCCGTTCTTTCATGAACTTAATACACTAGATGCATGCTGGATAGCGTTCGATGTGTGGAGTAATAGTAGTGGATGCAGAATCATTTCGGTCTACTAATCTCGGACGTGATGCTATATACATGATCATTGCCTTGGATATAGTCATAATTATTTGCTTTTCTATCAATTGCCCAATAGTAATTTCTCTACCCATCATATGCTATTTTCTCGAGATAAGCCTCTAGTGAAAACTATGCCCCCGGTCTATTTTCTATCATATATTAAAACCAAAAATACCTTGCTACAATTTTTTTTATTTTGTATTTTTGTCAGATCTATCTATCAAAACTTATACAATTTAATCTTGCGCATAACCGTTGAGGGATTGACAACCCCTCAACACGTTGGGTTGCAAGTATTTGTTGTTTGTGTGCAGGTGTTGTTTACATAGTATTGCTTGGTTCTCCTACTGGATTGATAACCTTGGTTTCATAACTGAGGGGAATACCTATCTCTACTGTACTGCATCATCCTCTCCTCTTCGGGGAAATCTGTAGGATCTTGAGAAGAGGTGTCTAGAGGGGGGGTGATTAGACACTAAGTACCAAAGTTGCAATTTTTAACCTTGTTAAAGTTTAAGTGGAGTTTAGGCACAAATTTAACTTTCTCAATACATAGCAAGCAAGCATGCAATGAGTATATGAGCAGCGGAAAGTAAAGCATGCAACTTGCAAGAAAGTAAAGGGAAGGGTTTGGAGGATTCAAACGCAATTGGAGACACAGATGTTTTTGGCGTGGTTCCAATAGGTGGTGCTATCGTACTTCCACGTTGGTGGAGACTTCAACCCACGAAGGGTAACGGTTGCGCGAGTCCACGGAGGGCTCCACCCACGAAGGGTCCACAAGTAGCAACCTTGTCTTTCCCACCATGGTCGCCGCCCACTAAGGACTTGCCTCACTAGCAGTAGATCTTCACGAAGTAGGCGATCTCCTTGCCCTTACAAACTCCTTGGTTCAACTCCACAATCTTGTCGGAGGCTCCCAAGTGACACCTAGCCAATCTAGGAGACACCACTCTCCAAGAAGTAACAAATGGTGTGTTGATGATGAACTCCTTTCTCTTGTGCTTCAAATGATAGTCTCCCCAACACTCAACTCTCTCTCATAGGATTTGGAACTGGTGGAAAGAGATTTGAGTGGAAAGCAGCTTGGGGAAGGCTAGAGATCAAGATTCATATGGTAGGAACGGAATATCTTGACCTCAACACATGAGTAGGTAGTTCTCTCTCATAATTAGGATACTGGAAGTGTAGGTTCAGTCTGATGGCTTTCTCCACGAATGAAGAGGAGGTGGAGAGGTATATATAGCCTCCACACAAAATCTAACCGTTACACACAATTTACCAATCTCGGTGGGACCGAATCAACAAACTCGGTCAGACCGATTTTAGTAAACCTAGTGACCGTTAGGGTTTTTGGTGGGACTGACATGCATCTCGGTAAGACCGATATGGTTAGGGTTAGGGCATAACGTAATCTCGGTGAGACCGACATACAAACTCGGTGAGACCGATTTTGGTAATTAGCTAACCAGAGAGTTGGTCAGGCAAACTCGGTTGGACCGATTACTCAAACTCGGTGGAACCGATTTTGGTAATAAGTTAACCAGAAAGTTTGCATTGTAATCTCGGTAGTACTGATTGCGCAAACTCGGTGAGACCGATTTTGGTAATGGACATACACAAAGAGATTACAATCCCATCTCGGTAAGACCGAGATCCCTATCGGTAAAACCGATTTGCCTAGGGTTTGTGGCAGTGGCTATGACATATGGAAACGGTAGCGCCGGATAGGAAGAATCGGTGAGACCGATTTTGGCATTAGGTTTAGGTCATATGTGGATGTGAGAAAGTAGCTGAGGGTTTTGGAGCGTATCACTAAGCACATGAAGCAAGAGGCTCATTAAGCAACACCTCATCCCTCCTTGATAGTATTGGCTTTTCCTATAGACTCAATGTGATCTTGGATCACTAAAATGTAAAATAAAGAGTCTTGAGCTTGAAGCTTTAGCCAATCCTTTGTCCTTAGCATCTTGAAGGAGTTCCCACATCCTTTAGCCCATGCCACTCCATTGTTGAACTTATCTAAAACATACTAAATAAAAGTGTTAGTCCAACAAGAGATATGTTGACATTAATTACCAAAACCACCTAGGGAGCGCTTGAGCTTTCAAAATCCCAAAATAAATCACAAGTAGCATCTGTTCCGTTGGGACCACGGGGAGGCCAAATGAGCTTGTGGGCATTGAGTTCGACGGCAACAACGGGCATCGGAGCTTGGCCAAGCGGAGTGAGGTCCCTGAGGACGCACAGCTTGATATCAATGTGTTGGTCAGCTTCATGGGAGCACCAAGCATCACTAGCTTATGCTCTGACCCGAATAGCATGGGGCATGGTGGTCGGGAAGAAAAGGAGGATAAGCGGGGGTCACCGGAGGAAGAGCTTGAGGCGGCGACGCTCTCGACGTACAGGAGGAGACGGGGGTTGCGGCTGACGAGGGGGCCCTGCTGGTTAAATACCACTTTGACCTCATCCGCAAACTGTCGAAGTAAACCCACCCACGATGGTTTTTGAACTGTATTGGATAGTTCAGGGGTCAAGAGAGCAGAAAAGTAGTTCAGGGGGTTATGTGAACCAGCTACTTTGTTCAGGGTAGTAAAATGGACTTTTTTCCTTAAAAACAAATGTATGGTTGGCGTCACTCTGCTGGTAACCCATAGAGCATACTACCATTCTAAATCTCCCAATCCATGCTCTAGGTGATTGCTTTAATCTGTATAGTGATTTTTTTAGCATGCACACTTTCCTATCGTCGCTTGACTAGTGAAACCAGGGCTATTTACATATACATTTCCTCTTGCAGATCTCCATGAAGAAAAGCATTTTGACATCCATCTGGTGCAGTTTCAAATTTTTATTTGCAACTATGGAGATCATGGCTCTAATTTTATTCATCTTTGCTACCAGGGAAAATGTCTCATCATAATCTACTGCACAGGTTTGACTATACCCCTTAGCTATCAAATATGCCTTATATCTTTCTATCTTTGTCGGTGTCAAAACCGGCGGATCTCGGGTAGGGGGTCCCGAACTGTGCGTCTAAGGCGGATGGTAACAGGAGGCAAGGGACACGATGTTTACCCAGGTTCAGGCCCTCTCTATGGAGGTAATACCCTACTTCTTGCTTGATTGATCTTGATGAATATGAGTATTACAAGAGTTGATCTACCACGAGATCGTAGAGGCTAAACCCTAGAGGCTGGCCTATGGTATGATTGTTGTTGTCCTACGAACTAAACCCTCCGGTTTATATAGACACCGGAGGGGGCTAGGTTACACAGAGTCAGTTACAACAGAAGGAGATCTACATATCCGTATCGCCAAGCTTGCCTTCCACGCCAAGAGAGTCCCATCCGGACACGAGACGAAGTCTTCAATCTTGTATCTTCATAGTCCAACAGTCCGGCCAAAGGATATAGTCCGGCTGTCCGGATACCCCTTAATCCAGGACTCCCTCAGTAGCCCCTGAACCAAGCTTCAATGATGACGAGTCCGGTGCGCAGATTGTCTTCGGCATTGCAAGGCGGGTTCTTCTCCAAATTCTGAATACTTGTTTGAATAGTGTCCGGCTTCCCATAAATGTTGCACTCCCTGGCTTTTGTGCCCAATAATGGAGATCCTCCATGCGTCGAGCGAATGCAAGAAGCCGGGGCATTTTTACAATTGCCACCCTAGCCATGTAGGCAAATTGCCTATTAAAGACACGGGGATCCACAGATCCATAGCATACCCTCCTCCCACAGCGAGTATCCATCGGAGCACGCCTGGAAAAAATCCATTCCAACATGGCCAATCGCCGTAGCTCCTCCTCTCGCCCCCGTAGCCCTAAGCTCGGTGATTGGAAGAAGTGTTCCATCCCGCATAGCCAACTAGTGAGGCTGCACCGTGGATTCCCCCAACAGATATGGTCCCCTGCTCGAACGGGCTTGCCACCTATAATGGCGGAGAACAAGCAGAGAGCTTCCCCAATCCCTCCAAAGGGGAACGGGTATGCCTTGTTCCTTATTTATTAAGGGGACTAGAATTTCCAATTCACCCGTTCCTCCGCGGGCTCCTGGAATTCTATGGCCTCCAGCTGCATAATTTCACTCCTGCCTCCATATTGCACATTGCTGGCTATGTCACTCTTTGCGAACTGTTTTTGGGCTGCGAAGCCCACTTCGAGCTATGGAAGAGGCTATTCTGCCTTGTACCCCATACACAGGAGGGTCACTATTTCAAGTGGGCGGAGCCGAAATATGGCGCGTCGCCAGGACCAGACACTTGTCCGGCACCCCGAAGAAGGCATCCGAAGACTAGCCTTCAGAGTGGTTCTATATAGAGGGCGTTCCTCTTCCGGATCCTATTCGGATCGGCTGTCGGGGAAACTGATCCACGAACACCTATGGGACCGGCGGACCGAGCCCCTTTCGGTTCGGCGGGGGGCGGAGATCGCACGAAGAGCGGATCGAGGCGAAGCACACGAGCAGTTTACCCAGCTTCGAGCTCTCCGAGACATAACACTCCTACCGCTGCATGTCCGAGTGTATTGAGTTCTTGCTCGGGGCGCTGAGTGCTACAAGACACACTAGCTGCTAACGAGACCGAGCGTGAGTGTTTTTTCGCCTCCGAAACTCCCCCACGCTATGCGCATGGGCCTCCTTTATATGCTAAAGGGTTCCGGCAGGTGGCAACGAGATAAGGGTAAAATGGAAAAGGAATTGTGGTTGGTACAACTACCGCACAAAGGTATCATACCTAACCCCGACGGCAGGGGACAAAGGCATTAAATGCCCGCTCACGCCCCAAATAATGCAAAAGGGATCGTGTGGACGCCACCGCTGCCACGATGGCAATCTTGTCGGCGTCGCTGCCACAGCGCAAGACCGCTGGCAAGACAGCCTCTTGCCACGCCGCCGAAAGGTCCTGTGGCGACACGCTGGTGGATGTGCCGAGCGGCTGAGCACAGGTAGTTTGTCGCGCAAGCGCCTTTGCCGCGGTCGTTGTCTTGTCGCTGCTCGAAGCTTGTCGCCATCGGGCCTCGGCGGACGCGTGGCGCGTCGCGCAAGTTCCTCGAGATGCCTTGGTTGGCCTTCCCGCAAGCTCCTCTTGCCGGGCCTTGTCTCCTTGGCTTGAATACTTTGTTCTTGAATGGCTCCAAAGGAAACACGGAGGACCTTGGCAGTCACCGGCAAGCCTTGCCGCTGGTGCTGCAATCGCCGTGCACAAGTTCGGGATACTAGGGTACCCTACTCTAGTACACCGACAGAGCCCCGGCCTGGGCCACACACGGTGCCGAAGCGCTGTTGGGCCAGGCCCAAAACAGGCACGGGCACGCAGCGCCCGGGTTACGCCAGATCTCACTCAGATCCACCGCGCCTCCTCGAACGGCACGCGCTGAATGCGGCGTCGTGGGAGAGATCGCGGTGGTTTCTTTATTCGAAAGACGGAACGCCTGCCCCTCCTCTTTATAAGCAGGGGAAACAGGGCAGTTCGCCCATCCCGCCGATTGCTATTCCAATCTCAAAACCTCCGCCGCTCCCCCTTCTTTCCAAAGCTGAAAGAGAGCAGCGCCCACCCCATCGCCACCAGACCACCAACGCCGCCGATCTCTCTCACCACCTCCGCCATGGTTCAAAGCCGGAAGGTTGTGAAGTCGGCCGAGGCGCAGCGCTCATGGCGCGAAAGGAGCGGACAACCTTCCCCCTCACCGCCAAGGAGCCGAGGGAGTATTAATACCTCTTCCGGTCGACGGAGACGCGAGCGCATCCACAAGACGAAGGTACTCTCACTGCCGCTCGAACTGGCTCCAAATGGATATCCCTTCTTCGTTGTTCTTCATCTGCGGGCTCGCCCACCTTTCTCTCGAAGTTTTTCGTGACATTATGAACACCTACGGTTCCGCCTCCTTGACTTCACCCCCAATGCCGTTCGACCATGGCAGTTTTCGCACATCTCGCGAAAACTTTGTCGGAGTCTATCCAAATGTAGCTCTTTTTCGCCACTTCTTTATGCCCCGAGTTGAGAGAGGGGAGCCTTTATCCGCGGAATCGCCTAGATCTCGAGAACTAGCAAGAAGGAAGCTTATCGGAGGAGAGCTCCGCAGCAAGTGGGATGAATGGAGAGCAGATCGGTGCTGGATTGTCGAGGAGAACCCGCAGCCATTTACCGCCAAGCGCCAAGCCCCGAGAGCGCGGCAACGATTGGAGCAACGTGGCCGGAAGACGATAGGCTGAAGATTGCCGCCACCCGGATCCTATGCCTCGTGCTTGCCGGCTCACCGTAGGCGCCGCTAGCACAGATTTTCATCGCCACCCGACGCTTCTGCAGGAGAGGAGGAGACCCGCTGGGAGTTCCGAATGCGGCGGATATCATGAGGCTGCGCCGGCCTCAACTTCAACTTCACCGTCTCGAACTGGACGCGATGCTCCTGGAACTGTTCAGCACGATCCTCAACATCCCGGCGTTCAGTTTGCGAGGGTGTCGTTCATTGCGGTAACAACTCCTCGCCGACCGCATCCGCGTAATGATGCCGCCAGCGATTCGCATGGAATTGTCCCAACTTGGCAAGAGCCCGCAGACGACGTCGTGCAGGAGTTCTTTGACGGCTTGGTAGAAATGCCGGTCCGCCCGACAATGTAAGAGCCTTACTCGCGATACCACCGGCGCGGAGATGCAGCGATCGCCACTAGGCTGGAAGAGGCGGCGGCAGCGCAGCGCGGGCGAAGTTGGATTCACCGTGGAGGAGGCAGAGGCAGCAGAGGCGGCAAGCCTTGCCGAGCGAGAGGAGCTTGCCGGGCGAGGGAGAGCTTGTCGGCCTAAAGCTGAGTCGAGCGAGCCCGCCGAGGGCGCGAGCGACTCGATCGACTCCTCCTCTTCTCACCTTGAGACAGCTCGCCGCAAGCGGAGCCCCCAGCTCCACCAAGAAGGCGTCTCCGCAAGGCCGGGACGAGCGGGCGGCAGACGGGTCAACAACCGCCCGCCACATGGCGCGCGCTCCACCGTGGCAAGCACTGCTGCGCGGGAGCATCTCACGCCGCTGCGGTAATCGGAGCGGGCCTCCCGACCACCGCCGCTCCCGCCAAGCAGCTAAGGAACCTACCCTCCGCCTTTGTCGCTACCAAGGTGGGCAGACTTGACCTCTCCGCGCCAGCTCCGACGAGGAAGAGGAAGAGTAAGATTCTTTGTTTGACTTGTAGTTCTTCAATTCTTGCTGTTTTGTCTTGTATCTCGATTTGCTTTACTCTCGAACCCATTCCTTTCGTGACTCGCCCAGAGCGCGAAGAGAACCAAGGTCCCGGTGATTGTCATCGAGGATTTAACCCACCGCGACAAATAGGGTGTGTCCGAGACCACCTTGCTGGACCCGCAACTATTCTCAGCAGCCCTCAGCAAGCAGCCCCCAGCAGAAGTATATGGTTTACTTCCCGCTGTTAGGCGTGGGTGCTCTTTTCTTTCTCGACATCGACTATTGGTTTATGAGGAGCAGAGCAGTCTCACCAGGAGTGCCCGGAAGCTGCTCCCGACATGCCATCTGCTTCAACTACACCGCCAAGGGAGGATTCCCCGGCAAGGGAGCGTTCTTCGGCAAGGGAGAATTTTCTGGTAAGGGAGAAGTCTCCGGCAAGGGACAGTTCTCCGGCAAGGGACAGCACCAGTGACCCCCCGGTGGCGGAGACCACGACTGTAGATCCTAGTACAGGTAATCCTCTTGCTTGAAAAATTCCCTTGGGTTCTTCTTCTTCTGATTTTCTTTTTGAATATTTGCTTGACTTTTCTTCCTTTTCCAGTCGTCAGGTCCATCTGCCACGGAGCCGATGGAAACCGAGGTCGCCGACGAGGAGAACGCGCGCGGCAATACCGACGACGCTGCTGTCACCGAAGAAGAAGCCGGCGCTGATGATCCCGCCGGCGGAGAGGCCGCCAAAGCTGTCGCCGCAGGTCGGGCGAGGGTCCGCAATGACCGACGGCCCCGAGGCCGCAGGAGCGTTAGGCGCTACGCCGATCGCCGATCCCTCCGCCGCTGCTGCAGCGTCAGGCTCCAAAGAGCCCCAGCCCGGCGCCTATTTGGGCGACGTAGACGGGCATTTAATGCCTTTGTCCCCTGCCGTCAGGGTTTCTGGAGTTTCTGGAGTACCGCAGAGGAGATCAGGTTCAAGCCGGCCCCGCCGTCAACTAGCATCTTAGTGACCTTGAGGTTGCGGATAGTTGGTGAAACCAACATCGGCAAGCACCCGACCGCAGATTATGCGATCGGTGGTCCTCAATATCAAAGATGATAGGCGGCTGGACCATTTCGGAGGCTTGCGTGACTCGACGGGTGGTTCTCGCCGATTGACTTCCCGCACCCACCGCTTGAGCTGGCGGTGTGAAGTATGCGCAGAGAAGCACCGCCGTCAACGCATGTGACCTCTCGTGGCTTTCGAACTCCTGCTCATCGGTCTCGGCTATCACCCATATCTTCATCGTCGCCGTCATCCTCATCCTTGTCGCGCCGCTGGGAGGTCTGTCTCCTTGCCGCTGCTAGGCCTTGCCCGCAAGGCCCTCCTCGGCCGGGCGTTTCTTGCCGGCTCCTCCAAAGACCTTCCCGGGCCTTCTCCTTGTCGTGGTCGCCGATTCGCCTTTTGTTGCTCGACAAGCTGCTCGACCTTCTTGCAGCTCTCGAGGTCATGGCCCTTGGTGCGGTGGATCTTGCAAGATCGCTTGTTGGTGCCGGCCCGCTTGTCGGCGATCGCCACAGATCGGTAGTTGGTGCCTGCGGCAATCTCCTCACCGGAGCTACCAGCTTTGGCTTTCTTGGCGCCACCTCCGTTGTCGGACTGCTCAACGACTAGCACATCTTTGCCTTTCTTCTTCCTGTTGTTCCGCCACCGGTTTTTCTTTGCCGGGGCAGCCTCCTCACTATCGAGATCCTCCCGCTTCAGATTCTCTCCGGGAGTTTCCTCCTTCCTCAACACGCACACTTGTCGGTCGGGGCATATAGCTCATCGACGCCTCCGATCTTGCACATCGCCATCTCCTCCGCATCCTGCGGTTTCGACGCTCGATGGAACGCGTTGATTACCGTGGGGGGTGGACATCCGGGATGTTGTGCAGACGCGGCTGAATCTCTCAATGTACTTGCGCTGGGGCTCTCCTTCCTTTCGGGCGAGCAGATGAAGGTCGCTTCTTGGCCATGAGGCTTGTGGTCACCTGTAAAGGCGCCGACAAACCGATGGCATAGGTCTGCCCAGAGGATATGGAGTTGTCCGGCAAGTGCATGAGCCAGATCGACATTGGGCTTGAGCACCGCGGGAAGTAGTTGGCCAGATCTTGTCTTCCCGCCTCGCAGCTTGCACCGCGATGGTGCGATGCCGAGGAACTCCGACGATCCGACTTGCCGCCGTATTTCTCTCGCACGCCTGGCTTGAAATTTTTCTTTGGGCCATTGGACTTGCCGCAGCTCACGAGTGAACGCAGGGCAACCCACCGTACGGCAAGTCGCCTGCTCCCCCGGTGCATGCATGTCGACGGAGGGCCCAGCCGCTGGTCCGATTGACGCGCGCTTTCTTCGACGCCGATGCGAAGTTCGAAGCGCTTTCTTGCCGCCTCGTGAAGAACTTGGCGCTGATCGCGACGAGCTCGTGGATCTGATGATGCGGTGGAGTCGCTGCCGAGGTGGATCCGCGAGTCGGCGATCTTGGCCTTCGGGTGGAGAGTGCATGGTGGTTGCACCCCACCGTTCCGCCGCCATCGGCTCGTGCTCGGCAGTCCTGCCGCGGCAGCGATGTACTCGGCTGTCATGGAGTGCCGCCGCTGGCGGCCGATGAGACTCGAATGGTGACCTCCATTCGTCGAATTTTGTCGGCTGTTGAGGGTAATCTAGGAGCAGTTGAGCTCTTGCCAAAGCTTCTGCTGGAGTGGTGGGTGGCAATGGCGAACGGTGCGAGGAGCGGGATATGCTCGGACTTCTAACTATGTTAGAAGGAGCAGTATCCCATCCAGGCGACCGTGTCTCGCTCGTGCTAGCATGTTGGCGTGCATGCTGGTCTTGAGCACCCCGAGATCCACCAGCTCGATCTTGGTCCGACGAACGTATGGCATCGCGAATACCATGACGCTGCTACCCCGCGCGCCCGAGATGGGCGCGGTGCATGTACGGACGCCGAGGTCTGCGCGAGCCTTGTCCTTGGATCCGCAGCACCTTGGGCTCCTCGCCGATGCCCGTTCTTCCGCTGGCGTCTACCCCACCACCCGCTTGCTCGGTGGTGGTGGGATCGACGGACGGAACAGCTGCGTCGAAGCCTTCTTCTTCGGTGGCATGTCGATGAAGAAGATGAAGATCTAGCTCGTGTGAACGCCGGATCAGGTTCACACAACCTCGACGCCCCCTACCTGGCGCGCCAAAGATGTCGGGGAAACTGATCCACGAACACCTATGGGACCGGCGGACCGAGCCCCTTTCGGTTCGGCGGGGGGCGGAGATCGCACGAAGAGCGGATCGAGGCGAAGCACACGAGCAGTTTACCCAGCTTCGAGCTCTACGAGAGATAACACCTACCGCTGCATGTCCGAGTGTATTGAGTTCTTGCTCGAGCGCTGAGTGCTACAAAGACACACTAGCTGCTAACGAGACCGAGCGTGAGTGTTTTTCGCCTCGAAAAACCCCCTCTACGCTGCGCATGGGCCTCCTTTTATATGCTAAAGGGTCTCCAACAGGTGGCAACGTAGACAAGGGTAAAATGGGAAAGGAATTGCGGTTGGTACAACTACCGCACAAAGTATCATACCTAACCCCGACGGCAGGGGACAAAGGCATTAAATGCCCTTCACGCCGCCCAAATAGTGCAAAAGGACCGTCGGGGACGCCACCGCTGCCACGATGGCAATCTTGTCGCTGCCGCTGCATCACAAGACCGCTGTCAAGACAGACTTCTTGCCACGGCGCTACCGAAAGGTCCTGTAGGCGACACGCTGGTGGATGTCTTTGGGAGCGCGGTGGCAGAGGTAGTTTGTCATGCAAGCGCCTTTGCCACGGTCGTTGTCTTGTCGCATCCGGAAGCTTGTCGCCACGGGCCTCGCTGGACGCTGTGGTTGCGTCGCGCAAGTTCCTCGAGATGCCTTTGTTGGCCTTCCGCAAGCTCCTCTTGCCGGGCCTTGTCTCCTTGGCTTGAATACTTTGTTCTTGAATGGCTCCAAAGGAAACACGGAGGACCTTGGCGGTCACCCGCAAGCCTTGCCGCTGGGTGCTGCAATCGCTCGTGCACAAGTTCGGGATACTAGGGTACCCCTACTCTAGTACATCGACATCGGCCTTCCTGAGTTTAATAATGTTCCTTTGAAGAAACGCCTAAGCTGGCGACCAAGGAGCCCTCAGGAGGAAGATGATAGAGACGCTTTTACCGATGAGCCGGATAAAGGTGCTGGCTCTATCAGACTGACTACAACCGGTTATGTCAATATGCATTATGCGAGGGGTGCGGCCGCTTCAATACCGAGGCCGCCCAATGTGGGACTTTAACGGGGAAGACAATGCCACCCGCTGCGGCCGGACTCCGTTGCCGCTCTGGCAAAAACTCTGTCCGGTTTGTACAAGGGAGAGGAAGAGGAGTTCCTCCGCATCAAACCGCGGGACGGGTTCTCCATGTACAATCCTCCGAGCTGGGTAAGCTGCCACTTTTCATGCCCTTCCCTTCCACATTTCCACAATAAATGTCTTATTTTGCCCGTTCACCGCAGGAGCTGCGTAAGGCAGTAAGGGAGATAAATAGCCCACCTCCACAACCAGAGGAACCTGAACGGTCCTTCGACCCCGGTCTTCAGGAGGATCCGGACATATTCGTGGAGCTAATCGATAGGACATTTTATCAATTAAGCCGTGATGAGGCCATGGTGGCTATTACAGCCGACTATCCGGGGCTACTGCCTGCCTCGCAGGTAAGTGAGACCAGAGGTCCAACCTTTGAGAAGTATCCCTTTCCACGCACCTTACCTTCCGTATCTGCACGGTGTCTTACAGGGAAGGTCCTCCGGATGCCATGCCGAGCCCGTAGCGAGTTACCAGCAAGGGGTACCGAGGCCCGGTAGGCTAAAAAGAAAAGCGCGGACTGAGACGCCGGCGCAGATGTATGATATGAAACCTCGCTCCGTGGGTTTGTCTTTGAAAACATAATAACACCCATGTTTCCCAGAAGGAAAAATACTCGCCGGACTATATCCGGAGAAGTTGCCGATCACGCCTCCACTAGCCGGGCTCCAGGGCCGGACACGGAGGCGGGGCACGCGTCGGATGTTCCTCCTACAGAGGATGCGGATAAAATCTCCGCTACAAATTCCGAAGTGGAGAGCGCCATGAATCACAGGCGCCGTCGGGCCGTACTCCGTGACGCTTGTTTCTCCCAAGAGGCATTTGATGCCTTCAATTCGGGAGACGCGTACATCTGTGCTTCTCAAAATGGTCTTGCCAGAGCCACGGACCAGTATGTAAAGGATATACGGGTAAGAAAATTTGATGATTATATACATCAGTAGCCCCTGAGACTTGAAACAGTTGGCACAACTGATTTAAGGATCATTATTTGTGCACGTTCTTACAGAGAAGAATACCCAATTGTCTCAAGAGCTGGAAGAGTGCAAGGCCCAGCCACGGGTCGCGAGTGGGTCGCATTGAAGGAGTCCAAGAAGGCCCCTCTGGTAACACCTGCTTTAAAGAATGATGGGTACCATATAGGATGCAGCATGCATGCAATTCTGACAATAAATTTTGCAGATAACGCCGGAGTGAATCCGGATGAGCAACATGTCATACGGCGGCTAAAGGCTCGCGAGAGCGTGCTTACAAAGGTTAGGCAGGAGAAAAACGATCTCCAAGATGCCAATACCCAGCTGAGCATGGAACTAAAGGATGTTCGCGCCCAGCTGTCCGACTCCGTGAAGGAGAACAAGCGCTTCGACGCTGCATTTTCGATAAGTGCTTGAACGATCTTCAAAAGAGTTCAGCGAGGAAGCCCGCTAACGAGTTATGTCTGCAGGTATGTCGATGTGTCGCCCCATGAACGAGATGCCCGGGTCTGCGGGTGATCTTCTACCAGAGCTCTCCCAACTGCACGAACAAGTTCGGCAGGTGATGCAAGGTATTGCCCGGGCCTTGTGGCCATCCGTCTCCCTGCCCGAAGGCCTTGGAGGACTTGTAGAGAAGCTCAAGGGAGTGCGGCGGCGTATCCGATTATGGAAGGTATTGGCCTGCCGTCAAGGTGCCAGGGAAACCTGGGCCATGGTGAAGACGCGGTATACCAAGGCTGACCCAAACCACATGGCCGAGGTCGGACCTGTGGGGCCTGATGGGAAAGAAATCCCTGTCAGTTTGGTGTATCACCAAGTAGAGTTAGCCACCAAGTATTCCCAACAGCATTGTAGGCTAGACAGCCTGTTGGATGGCATAGAAGAGGAATTTAATCAGTCCAAGTGACTATGTAATTTGAATGACATGTAGAATGTCTCTAGCCGGATTGTAAATTTTTTGTCATGGCGGACCTTTTCGCTTCAACCTCTGGACCAGATAGTCCGGAGTGTATCCGAATACCAGCGCAGTTATGTAAAAACCAGGGTATGCGTGGAAACCAGGCGTAGGGGTCATAAGTGCTTGAACATACAAGTACCCAACTAGTTATGTTATATTACATGGGTAGTAAGAAACATCTTCCAGGGAGAATAGTTCCGTTAAGGGTTCCTTTCCCTGGGTACGCATGCCCTAATGTTTATGTCCGAATTGCGAGAAGAGACGCAGGCAAAAACATCTGGGGGCAGGTGGAAAAAACAAAAGGTCATCTTTTATTCACCGACCGAATATTCCCTTAAGGACGCTAGCTTTCGGCTTCACCCAGTCTGAGGTACACATCCGGCTGACCCAGCAGTAACAATCGCAGAGGTGCTCCCCTTATGCCCTAGCCGAATTAACGGGAACGTAGGGCATAAATACAAGAGCCAGGCAACCCAGCTTGGCCAAAACTTAAGTCATATCGATGCATATAGTGGCGAAAAAAAAGGTACATGTGGAAGAATAACACATGTGCGGGGCATGAAGCCCATAAAATATTTAAGCTTCAGTATTGGAAGCCCCCAGGTATAATGAGCGCCGCTGGCGCATCAAGATTGTGTAGTCAAAACACATTTTAGCCCTTCAAGGCCTCGAAAGAAAAGGGGAAGAAAGAAAGAAAGAAAAGACAGATGACGAATGTATAAAAGTTTGACAGAGGTAAGGAGACAAACATGGAGTCCGGCACTAGGCATAGAATCTTCAGAGTCTAGCTGTGTTCCATGGATTTGGCTCGAGGCGGTTGTCCGATGCATCCCGCAGACGGTATGCTCCACCTGTTAAGACCTGGTCAATAATGAAGGGACCCTCCCATTTGGGCTTGAGCTTGTCCTTTTTCTTATCCGCTAGGCGTAGAACGAGTTCGCCAACGTTATAGGTTTTGGCCCGTACTTCTCTGCTTTGGTATCTTCTAGCATGTTGCTGGTAGAATGCGGAACGAGCTTTTGCCACGCCACGCTCCTCCTCGAGGGCGTCCAAACTGTCCTGCCGATCGAGCTCGGCCTCTCTCTCTTCATACATGCGCACTCAAGGTGAGTCATGAATTATGTCACAGGGCAGAACCGCCTCTGCGCCGTACACAATAAAGAATGGTGTGTATCCGGTAGTGCGATTCGGCATGGTCCGCAGCCCCCAGAGTACGGAGTCGAGCTCCTCTACCCAGTGCGTGTTATATTCCTTTAAGGGCCGCACTAATCTGGGTTTGATGCCGCTCATGATAAGACCATTTTCTTGTTCGACTTGACCGTTAGTTTCTGGATGATAGACAGAAGCGTAATCGAGCTTGATGCCCATGTTGCTGCACATAGTTTCACCTCGTCGGCAGTGAAGTTCGTGCCGTTGTCAGTGATGATGCTGTGGGGGACACCATAACGGTGTACAACCCCGGATATAAAGTCTATCACTGGTCCGGATTCGTCCGTTTTAACAAGTTTGGCTTCTATCCATTTGGTGAATTTATCCACCATTACCAGTAAGTATTTTTTTCTTATGGGTTCCCCCTTTAAGGGGTCCAACCATGTCAAGCCCCCAGACCGCAAAAGGCCATGTAATGGGGATTGTTTGTAGGGCGACGGGTGGCATATGGCTTTGGTTTGCAAGAGCTGGCAACCGACGCAACGTTGGACCAAGTCCTGTGCGTCTGCTCGGGCCGTCGGCCAATAAAATCCTGCACGGAAGGCCTTACTTACGAGGGCCCGGGCTGCGGCGTGGTCGCCACCGAGTCTGGCGTGAATTTCTACCAGAAGCTTCCGCCCTTCCTCTTCGGAGATGCACCTTTGAAGGACTCCGATGGTGCTTTTCCTATAGAGCTCTCCCTCGTGGACCTTGTAGGCTTTAGATCGTCGCACAATGCAGCGTGCCTCATTTTGGTCCTTGGGAAGTTCCTGCCTGGTTAGGTAGGCCAGGAATGATTCAGTCCATGGGGCAATGACGGCCATTATTACGTGGGCTGAAGGTGTTATTTCGGTGGCGGAGCCGCCGATTATGTCAGAGTGTTCGGTATCTGGCGTTGTAGCCGGGTCCGGACCGTTGTTGCTTGTTTCCCCTTCCCATGCCACGGATGGCTTAAACAGCCTTTCCAAGAATATGTTGGGTGGGACCGGATCGCGCTTAGCGCCGATACGGGCAAGGACGTCCGCCGCCTGATTGTTTTCCCGAGCTACATGGTGAAATTCGAGCCCCTCGAACCGAGCTGACATCTTGAGTACAACATTGCGATAAGCCGCCATTTTCGGATCTTTAGCGTCGAAGTCTCCATTTATTTTGGATATTGCAAGGTTTGAGTCCCCGCGCACCTCCAGGCGTTGAATGCCCATGGAGACTGCCATCCGGAGACCATGTAACAGGGCCTCATATTCGGCGGCATTATTGGAGTCTGTATACAGTATTTGGAGTACATATTGGACTGTATCTCCAGTGGGGGACATCAAGACGACGCTAGCCCCCAGACCGGCCAACATTTTAGAGCCGTCGAAGTGCATAATCCAGTTGGAGTATGCGCCGTATTCCTTAGGGAGTTCAGCTTCTGTCCATTCGGCGACAAAATCGGCCAATACCTGCGACTTAATAGCTCACCGAGGTTTATATGTTATGTCGAACGGGAGGAGCTCTATGGCCCATTTGGCAATCCTTCATGTGGCGTCACGGTTGTTTATTATGTCGTTCAGTGGCACTTCAGAGGCCACTGTAATTTAACACTCTTGAAAGTAGTGTCGTAGTTTCCGGGATGCCATGAATACCGCATACGCTATCTTTTGATAATGCGGGTACCGTGATTTGCATGGGGTGAGGACAGTGGATACATAATATACGGGCCTTTGAAGGCGGAATTTATGTCCGTCCGTTTCTCGTTCGACGACGAGTGCTGCGCTTACGACTTGATGGGTCGCTGCTATGTATAGCAGCATCGGTTCGCCGATGTTTGGCGCGGCCAAGATTGGGTTGGTGGCCAGTATGGCTTTTATTTCTTCCAGTCCGGCCGTGGCAGCATCCGTCCACTCGAAGAGTTCGGTGCGCCGAAGAAGGCGATAAAGGGGTAGTGCCTTTTCTCCTAATCGGGAGATAAAGCGACTTAAGGCCGCAACACATCCAGTTAATTTCTGGATTTGCTTGAGGTCTGTTGGGATGGCCAATTGTGACAGGTCTCGGATTTTAGCTAGATTTGCTTCAATCCCTCTACTGGAGACGATGAAACCCAGGAGCTTTCCGGCAGGCACGCCGAAAACGTATTTTTCCGGATTGAGCCTGATGTCGTATGTACGGAGGTTGTTGAACGTAAGCCTCAAGTCGTCTATCAAAGAGTCGACGTGTCTGGTTTTGACGACCACATCGTCTACGTATGCTTCCACTGTTTTGCTGATTTGCTTTTCCAGGCATGTCTGAATCATGCGTTGATACGTTGCACCAGCGTTCTTAAGCCCGAAAGGCATTGTATTGAAACAGAAGGGGCCGTATGGCGTGATAAATGCCGTTGCAGCTTGGTCGGGCTCGGCCATCTTGATTTGGTGGTAGTCGGAGTATGCATCGAGGAAGCACAATGAGTAGTGTCCCGCGGTGGCGTCGATAATTTGATCGATGCGGGGGAGGGGGGAGGGATCCTTTGGGCAAGCTTTATTGAGGTCTTTGAAGTCGACACATAAGCGTCAGGATTTGTCCTTCTTTGGTACCATCACCAGGTTTGCTAGCCAGTCCGGGTGTTTTATTTCTCTTATGAGTTCGGCCTCCAATAACTTGGCTAGCTCCTCGCCCATAGCTTGTCGCTTAGGTTCAGAGAAGCGCCAAAGAGTCTACTTGACCTGCTTGAACCCTTTTAGAATGTTAAGGCTATGCTCGGCCAACTTATGGGATTCTGGCATATCGATGGGTGCCGTGCAAATATATCCCAGCTTCGCAGGAACTCCCGTGATGCGGCGTCCACAACGGGGTTTAACTGTGCCCCAATTGAGGCTGTTTTGGTAGGGTCCATTGGGTGGACTTGGAATTTGACTATTTCGTCCGCTGGTTTGAAAGAGGTGGACTTGGGTCTCTTGTCGAGTATCATGTCGTCCTTGTCCACGGTTGAGCGAAGGCAGATTAACTCCTCCGCCGCTAGGGCTTTGGATAGTGCCTCGAGGGCTAGTGCGACTGTTTTGTTTTCATGAGCGCTATGTCCGGATCACTAGCTAGAGTGATAATTCCGCTGGGCCTGTGCATTTTGAGCTTCATGTACCCGTAATGGGGTATAGCTTGGAAGATTGTGAATGCCTCCCGCCCTAGAAGGGCGTGGTATCCGCTACTGAACGGGGCCACTTGGAATGTTATTTCTTCGGACCTGTAATTTTCAGGTGTGCCGAATACCACATCTAGTGTGATTTTCCCAAAGGTAACGTGCCTCCCGACCGGGATGATTCCTCTAAAGGTTGTGCTGCTTTACTCAATGCGGTTCCACTATTTCCATTTTGTGAAGAGTTTCCTCATAAATGAGGTTTAATCCGCTGCCGCCGTCCATGAGCACTTTAGTGAGCCGAAAGCTGTCCACAATTGGAATAAGGACTAATGCGGCTGGTGCTCGAGCTGTTCGGCATTTAGGTTCGTCACTGGAATTGAAGGTGATAGCCGTGTCGCTCCATGGATTTATTGCTGCCACCTGGCAGATCTCGCAAGGCATGGAGTGCTCGCCATGCCTATTATTTGAGGTGAATGTCTTGAAGACTGCTAAGACCGTGTTGTAATTCGCGGGATGTTGCTCTGCGGTGTTTTGAATGAGGAGATCCTCACCACTCTTAGCAACCTGCCGGAGTGCCCAACATTCTCTAAGGCTGTGCTTTGGTGTGGTATCCACCGTACTGTGAATTTTGCAGGGTCCGTTAAGCCATCCCTCCAATACGGTTCCGTGCCCTGTAGTGGGCTTTTGCTTTGTTGTGATTGAATCGGGTGACTTACGGTGGTGCACCCTTTTGGTTCGGACTGGGTATTTAGCCAAAGCCGGATTATCCCAAAACTCGCTTTGGTTTTCCAGCGCCTTCCATCGCATGCAGATTCCAGATTAGGGCCGCCAAGTCGGCGAAGTGTGCTATGTTGCGGCGGCTTATGGCATTAAGGATTCCCTTGTCCGTGCAATTATTGCAGAAGAATGAAACTGCGTCTTCCTCTCGACAGTCCTTGACCTTGTTCATTACAAGGAGGAATCTGGCCCAATAGTGATGTACTATTTCCTGGGGCTCTTGTCAAATGTGGGGGAGATCGCTTGTATCTGGGTGGGTGGGCAGATTAAGTCCGAACCCTGACCCGATCTGCGACCCCGGGGCATGGGAGTTTCCGATCTTGGAGGTTCAGGCTCCGGGATGTCGCCCGATAGGTCTAGCCCACTGCCTGATTCTACGTTCAAGGCTTGGGGGATGTCCTTCCGTGTACAGGTATCCGGCTCGGAGAGCTCTGGAATCCGGACATAGCTTGTCCTCAAGATTGAGGGAAAATTACCGCATTGTTCCTCCACCACCGCTATCTGATGGGTGACCGGCAGAGAGTTAATCTCCCTTTGGTCGGGTTTAAGCTCGGTCCGATCATAGTCTATAGCGACTCCCAAAGCAGCGATGCGGTCCAAGAGCTCGTTTAGGGAAGAGAGCTCCATCGGATCCATCTGCTCGGCAAATTCCGAGCTGACGTGGAGGCTGTTTTGATGACCCGAGAAGTCATCGTTGGTGCAGAAATTAACGGGCGGTCATGACGAACTCGCTTAGCCGGAGAGTCCGCCGACAGCCGTGGCTCCTCCAGAGGTGACGCTGTCCTTGACAACGAGACGAGACATCCTTCCTTATGGCGACGACACGATGGAACTCTCAATGAAAGCACCAATGTCGGTGTCAAAACCGCGGATCTCGGTAGGGGTCCCGAACTGTGCGCCTAAGGCGGATGGTAACAGGAGGCAAGGGACACGATGTTTACCCAGGTTCGGGCCCTCTCTATGGAGGTAATACCCTACTTCCTGCTTGATTAATCTTGATGAATATGAGTATTACAAGAGTTGATCTACCACGAGATCGTAGAGGCTAAACCCTAGAGGCTGGCCTATGGTATGATTGTTGTTGTCCTACGGACTAAACCCTCCGGTTTATATAGACACCGGAGGGGGCTAGGGTTATACAGAGTCGGTTAAAACAGAAGGAGATCTACATATCCGTATCGCCAAGCTTGCCTTCCGCGCCAAGAGAGTCCCATCCAGACACGAGACGAAGTCTTCAATCTTGTATCTTCATAGTCCAACAGTCCGGCCAAAGGATATAGTCCGGCTGTCCGGATACCCCCTAATCCAGGACTCCCTCAATCTTCCCCTCGAAGTTTTGCTTAACAAGAAAAACACTTACATCCCACTACCTTTTTATCTTGAGGAAGAGAAGTGACTACCTAGGTATTGTTTTTATCCAACGCCGTCATTCCTCAAGCATAGTAGCTCTCCATTCCCGACATCTTTTAGCCTCCTAGCAATCACTGGCAATTGTTATAGACTCAAATGCAGTTATGAAGGATCTGTATTGGGGACTAATAGATTCATATGAAATGAAGTGAGAGACATTATAAGTGTCTAATTTAGCATGTAGCTTACAAGTTGTACTTCTGGTTGTCTTCCTTCTAGCGATATGCAGATCCAAGTCAACATCAGGTGCCACTTCAGCTTCATCATTAAAGGGAGCCATAAGTTGTACTGGTGGTAACGGAGGTTCTAGGACCAAATCATGTGTTTCTCCTTCATGCACGTTCTAAATTTCTGAATCAGATTTGGTGCGATCATTTCCTCCCCCTGTTTATAATACTCCTCCCCATCACCTTGTGGCTCCTCTTCCTCTTATGTTGTTATGCTTATAGGCATTGTCCCAATAATCAGATTCATTGCACATTTTGAATCATTAATCTTTTCATTATCCTCTCTAGCAGTATTTGCACACATCATTATTGTCATATGCATATAACTCAAGAAAAACATCAGATAAATCAACTAGATTCCCATAAAAATGACTCATTTTTAAGCACTCCATCCATGCTAGTGAACATCCTCCTTCTAGAAGGACACTGTCGGTGTCAAAACCGGCGGATCTCGGGTAGGGGGTCCCGAACTGTGCGTCTAGGCGGATGGTAACAGGAGACGAGGGACACGATGTTTACCCAGGTTCGGGCCCTCTTGATGGAGGTAAAACCCTACGTCCTGCTTGATTGATATTAATATTGTGGATGTTTACAAGAGTGGATCTACCACGAGATCAAGGAGGCTAAACCCTAGAGGCTAGCCTATGGTATGATTGTAAGGGTTGTTGTGATTGTCGTCCTACGGACTAAAGCCATCCGGTTTATATAGACACCGGAGAGGGCTAGGGTTACATAGAGTCGGTTACAATGGTAGGAGATCTACATATCCGTATCGCCAAGCTTGCCTTCCACGCCAAGGAAAGTCCCATCCGGACACGGGTGAAGTCTTCAATCTTGTATCTTCATAGTCTTGGAGTCCGGTCGATGATGATAGTCCCGCAAATGATAGTTCGGTTGATGATGGTAGTCCGCTATCCGGACACCCCTAATCCAGACTCCTCAAGAGTCTCCCTGAACCAGGCTTCAATGACGATAAGTCCGGCGTGTATATTGCTTGGCATTGCAAGGCGGGTTCCTCCTCCAAATGATAGAAGATTGGGAACACCGGGATAGTGTCCGCTCGCAAAATAAATTCCACATTCCACCGTAGAGAGAATAATAATATATACACAAGTTCAATCTGCTGACGTTTTCCGTGGCATGATGTCACACCACCACCAAGCCATTACTCAATTGTTTTTACTTTACCACCCCAGCGATTTAGCGAAGCGGTTTCTTTGGCACGCCTTGTTGAAGCGAGATCGTGTTTCCCTTAATCCGGGATTCTCATCAATACGGGCGTGGGTAACCCAACCGCGCCGCTCGCCACGCCCCCTCTATCGGGCGCAGTCCCAAACGGTCACGAGACGGCTCTTGGTATTCTCCTCTTTATAACGGGACCAAGGCTCGCTTTTTCTTTAATCCACCATCGAATCTTCTCCACGCTCCAAGTTCCAGCACCTAGAGCTCCAGATTCGAGCGCTTTGGACCTTCAACGATGTCCGGTTCCGACCTCCAGGGCCGGTGGACGCCCTCCTCCGTCACGGAGGAGGACGTGCTAAAGCTGCGGGAGGCCAAGTACCTGTCTTACGAGATTTCGCACAGGTTGCCTGCCGAAGGGCAGGCCATCCCCACCCCCGAGCCCGGCGAGTATGTCGTCTTCGTATCCCACCTCCGTCGGGGTTTAGGCTTCCCGATGGATCCTTTTGTGAGAGGGCTCATGTTCTACTATGGGTTGGAATTCCACGACTTGGCTCCGGAGTCCATCCTCCATATATCCGCATTCATTGTCATATGCGAAGCCTTCCTCCGCGTCACCCCACACTTCGGCCTGTGGCTGAAGACTTTTAATGTGGCGCCGAAGATGATCGGGGGGCGTCAAGCGGAGTGCGGCGGGGCGGCCATAAGTAGGAGGGCCGATCCCCCATGGCCCGCTGGCTCCTTCCAAGAGGAGCTCGGCCTGTGGCAGCAAGAGTGGTTCTATATTACCGTTCCGAGGGGCCGCAGACAAAAGCTGCCACCCCTATTCCGCCCGGGACCTCCACGACGATTGATGTCATGGGTCAACCAAGGGCTCAACTGGGGGCCGTCAAAGGACGTGCCCCTACTGCAGGGCCGGATTCGAGATCTCTTAACGAGGGAGATCGATATGGTGGTGGTGATGCAGGTTATGCTAATTAGGCGCTCTCTGCCCTGCAAACGCCGCCCTCTCCGGCTATGGGAGTTCAATCCGAGGGCCCACGGATTCTCCAACACTTCATGGGTATGACACCCCGAGATGTATAACTTATTCTTCGGATCGCAAGAGGTGCGTCCGGAATTGACCGAGGATGCTGGACTAAGCTGCAATCGCCTAGATACTCAAGTAAGTAGTTCCAAGTCCGGACATACCGTTTGTTTGCCTTTCGATGATCCGCCTTATGACCGATCTCCTTCTACACAGGAGTGGATAGCGGAAGCAAAATTAATACGGTGTCCGGCCCCCCTCCCCGAGACCGCGCCGGATCCCGTGCTGGTCCGGATGCTTGAGGTTGCACCTTCGGAGGAAGGCGAAGGGGAAAGCAGGAAAGCTACTGCCTCACCTGAGGAGGCTCTTGAACGAGGGGGGATCAAGAATCCCTCCTACCAAGGGGAGAAGAGGACAGCCTCCGAGTACCCGGGGAAAAAAGCCCCTAAACGGGGGAAGAAATCTTCGCCGGAGGGTCCTGCGTCCGGGGAGGCCCCGGCCGCACAATCTCCCTTAATGAGCCAGCCCTCCAACGAGCTGTAAGTAGAAAGAAAGGAGTTTTATAATAAGGGACATCCCTATTTGTGCTTCGAGGATAACTAAAGTTTTTACCTTGTAGTTCGGATCTCCGCCCTTCGCAGATGAGCTCGTTTTGGGGACCTTCGTCGGAGATGATAGAGAGCGAGACGCTTCGTCCTGGGTGCCGTTGAGTAGGGCGGACGAGCTGAAGTGTCGCCACGAGGAGCCCCGGGTGTGGCAAAGCCGGATAGTTCGGGCCGACGGTGTACTGGTCAAGGATCTGCTTGAGAAGGCGTTTATCTCGTAAGATCAGACGCATTGATGAGCATGGTGATTGAAAGGATTTCGTCCAAGGCGGTTGCATGAAGCCGCCGAAGTTTACTAGCGGGTTTGAGGTACGAAAATGACACACCTTTTAACAGTTTTGCATATAGAATGCGCCCTGTATAGATAGTAGCCCCTAAGACTCGGTAGGTTGTCGATATCGACAGCGTGCCGAGGATCAGAATCGCAGGTTTTAAATTCCCGTCGTGCCGATGCAGGTGGTGGGTCGTCCGGGGGCCAGCCGGACTGATGGAGTTGCTGAACTAAAGCGGCAACTCGATGTGGCGGATGAAGACATCGCTGATCAACAAAGCGACTTGATGAGTCGCAAGGTAAGTGTTATCTTGGCGGTCACATGGTAAGGAGCCAAGCCAACTCCTTACAATATGTGCGTGAAATGCGAGATAGTGCCTGCTGCGGAGAGTCTTCGGCCGAACTTGCTCAAGCCAAGGAGCAGGCCGAAGGAGTAATGCAGCAGCCTCAAGGCGGCCGAGGAGTTAGCGGCCGAAAAGGCCGCACACCGCGGAGCAGGAAGAGATAGCCGAAATGGTTGTGAAGTTAAAGAGGCTACCGACCGCAATGAGGCTCTTGGGAAGGAGCGCCTAGCGGGGCAGGAAGACCTGCGGAAGGCCACCGCCGAAGCTGAGAATGCCCGCTCTTCAATGCGGGCTATGAAGGAAGAGCTGCGCCAGGCCGGGGAGATTGTAGCTGGCAAGCCTTTTCTGCTGCGCCGAAGGTTCACGGATTCAAAATATGCTCAGCTGGGCCAACTGTGGTGTCCGGAGGACCCTTATATGGACTTAGCAGCGAGTGCGGCGGATGCCGTTGTGCATTTTCGAAGCCAGAAGGATCACCAGACGGAAGAGCTGTTTTGGTCTCAATTCCATAGTCCGGAGCATTAACTTCCGCTGACCGATCGCTTGGCTGAGTGGGCTGAGCTAAATAGGTTATCCGGGCTTGCTATGGCGGATATAGTGACCCATATCCAGCCGGATAGGCCTCAGCCGAAGAGTTATTTTGGCTTATTGCGGCGATTTCTTGGGGCGGTGCCGCATATCAAGGCGATGAAGCGGTCGGCCTGCATAGAGGGTGCGCGGATGGCGCTCGCCTGTGTGAAGACACATTGGACAGAGATGGATGCCACCGCTGTTGCGACCCCGGGTTCGGATAATAACCGGCTACCCGCCGAGCACTATTTTGGCTAAGTGCTGCCTGGTGCTCGTGTAATAGAGTCGCGGTGCTCAAAAGATGCTACTTTCGAAGGAACGTTTATATGATGTAAAAATGATATTTATGATGTAAGCGCCTTTTATACTTGTGCATTCAAGTAATAGAATATCTCCTTTGCGGCCGTTCATGTATACGTATGTATAACCCGAAAGATGGCGTCGTCGGTTTCATCCCCACGCACAAGGTGCGGGGTGTTCGCAAAAATAGCGCGCTTACACACTTAATCCGACGCCTCGGTCCTGTAAAGGAGGTGGTAGCGAGCAAACGAGGCAACCGGACTATAATGCTTTATCACTTTCACTTAGCCATGGAGTTCGAGGGTGGGGCTACGACATAGCCCCCGGGGCACCGTGCTCTCCAATTCGGCGCGTAAGTGCTGGCCGAAACGGCCCTTCACAAAGCGGAGGAATCCTAAACATTCTCAAGGTCGATCGAGTGGTTAACCAGTCTCGCTGTATCATGACAGTCAGTTTTGCTTTCATCGAGGTGCTCGCCAAATTAACCGGGGCACAATCGCAGAGTTCTCCGGAGCCGTGTTAGCCGATGATACGGAACGTAAGGCAGCAAAACACGTGAGTCGGGCAAACCCAACATTTGACCAAAGACATGATTCGAGCTGATGCATATAAGGCCTAACTCGAGACGCCAACACTCCGAAGGTGTTCGGTCTTTATAATAGCGGCAAAACAAAGCCCTAAGCCCCTTGTGTCCGTGTACGGCAGGTTCTTCCGGCGCGCCGATGCCAAAACGCCAGTCTCCACTCTGGTTATACTGAAAAACCAGGGATTATAGCAACAAGAGACAGAAGAAAGGTTTACGTAGGGTCTTAGTCTGAAAAGAGTCCTTGCAACAGGTCCCTACTGCACGTCTGCGCCTGTGTCTCCGTTGTGTCGTATCCTGGACGGGTGTGCACGCTGTTCATCTGTAAAAAAGAGAAGAACTTGGTTGGAAAAGAAATCGTGCGAAAAAGTGCATAAAAATTGAAATATGGATTAAGAAAGCTGAGCCTATGCTAGCTCATTATGGCTTGTATGTGCAAACCCTTGTGAAGGGGTGTGCGGCTAGGTAGCCCCTAGCTTGTTTATTCGGACTCGCCCAGCCGTGTCCGGGTCTCGGCGACCCTTTGATGAAACGATGCCACGTGGACTGGCATTTGAAGCGTAAAAGACGCGGAATGTGGTATTGTATTGGAGCGGACGAGAGCTTCCCGTCCCAGTGGTGCTTGATAGCTGGCTTAAGGGCCTGGCGCCACTCCTTTGAAGGAAGTGCGGCTATGCCGAATTGTAATAGGGTCTATCCCTACTTGCGGATTGTGCCCGGAAATAGCAGGTTTAAGTCACTGCCGCCGTCCATCAACACCTGCGTTAATTGCAGTCCGTCTATTATGGGATCCGATATCAGGGCAGTCTATCCTGCGCCCGGATACTTCGACTAATCCAGATGGTCGAAAGTGATTGGTTTTGACATCCAACCTTGGTCCACTGGGTGGATCGTCCGACACTTGTCTTGGCGAGTGCCTTGTCGGGCTTCCGTGTTATCACGTGAAGCAAGTTTACTGTTTTGACTTCTCGAGGAAAAGTCTTTTGACTTCCGGTGCTCTCGCTGGTGGGGCTCGCCATTGTCCTCGCCACGATCGAGTTTTTGTGTCCCGCATTAAGTCTGCGGACTGTTTAAAACCCAACAATTTCGTTGGTATGGTTTGCGTGCCTTCCGGGTATGTGGATTTGACATATCCGATCTAAAATTTTGTTTAAATTTGATAGCTCGCCTCTGTTGTCCTTAAGAGGCCGTGTTTTATTGTCCGCCACGAAGCTTTTGAATCCGGCGTTGACCGCCGTGTCCTGTGGGCTTTTTTCTTTATTCCGCGCCGATCTTTCCTGCGCCGTGACTTTCCGCTTCCATCTCCGCTCTCGGATGTACTCGGTCGCTGGTGCTGCATCTTGCTAGCCACCTGTCTTCTCCGCGCAAAAGCGCCATGAGGCTTGTTAGCGGCCATTGTTCTTGGCTTCTCTTGGCCGAGGTGTCCGGAGAGCCATTCGCCTCGGACGTTGTGTTTAAAAGCTGCTAAGGCTTCGCGTCCGGACAATGACTATTTGGTTCTTTTGGTAAGGAACCTGTTCCAGAATTATTGCGCCGACTCTCGGGCTGTTGGGTTATATGACTCAGATCGTCAAGATCCGGAGGGCGGACATAAGTCCCTTGAAAATTTGTCTAAACGCGCCCTCAAGCTCTTCCCAACTTCCAACAGTGTTTCTCGGGAGGCTTTTGAGCCAATGCCGAGCTGGCCCTTTGAGCTTGAGGGTAGGTATTTTATGGCGTGGAGATCATCTCCTCTAGCCATGTGTATGTGTAGTATGTAGTTTTCATCCAGACTCGGTCTCATTGTGCGTCAGATGCCTCTATGTTTATGGGTTTAAACCCTGCTGGAAATTCATGATCCAAAGACCTCATCGGTGAAACATAGCGGGTGTGCGGCGCCTCGTATTTGGGTGTGCCGCTGTCTTCAACACTTGTCGTGGTGTGTTACTTCACGGGTCCTCTTTTGGCCCGTAGATGGACCTAGTTGGGCCGTCCGTTTTACCAGATTATAATTCGCTTGTGTGCAGCCCGCTTGTAGCTTTGGGCTGTCATCCGCCGCCTATCCGCCAGCGGCCTCTTTAATTTTTGTTGTGAAGGCTCGATGGCTTCTCACAAACTCGCAGCAACTTGCGCTTCGGGTAGTTTTAGTTTAATGGCCATTGCCATATTTGTTCTGCGGTCTTGAATACTTTGCTCCACTTCATTACGAGCGTGTCTTCGCTGTTTTGAGCTTCCGTTTCGCTTTCTTCGCACTTCTTGCAGCGGGCGACGAGTTTTTTGCGTATGTTCTTATGCTCGTGTTGTGGCCGGACTGTTGATTGCTCCGTGAAGGGGTTGATTATCCGCTCGCCCTGTTCGTCGTCTCGCCGGCTTGCCCCGCTTATCGCTGGGTCGTTAGGAAGGCTGCTTTGATCGAGGCGGACTTAAGGCGGCGCCTACGTCGCCGCTTTTGGTTCTTTATCGGCGAGATTATCCTCCGCCGTGTCCCGTTGTTCCTCGTTATCGCTTCCCTTCGGGTGTCCACCATGTATATGTCGATGACGAGGTGGTCTTCAAAGTGTCCGTAGGCACCGGTTCTTGGGAGTCTCCGCATCGCCGCCCATACCGTCGATGTCTTCGGAGTCGTAGTCGAGTATGTCGGTTAAATCGCCGACGGTGGCTACGAAGTGGGTGGTGGTGGATCTGAATTTCTTCGTCATCCGCGTCCCAACCGCCCTGGCCGTAGTTCGCCAGGCTCTCCGGATAGCGAGAGATGCTTCAATGAATTTATGATATCGCCAAGGGCGAAAGGCTTTGAAAGACGCCCGCAGCGGTGAATTCCATGATCGGCGCCAATCGGATTCGGTGGCGGGGCGCAGGAGGTTCGAGTCCGCAGGAGTCCGCACCTCGAGTCATGGGCTTTACGTGGGACAAGGTAAGTGTTCGCCCATCGCCGAGGAATTGCGGCTCCCGAGGCGGTGTCCAGCCATCCGTCCTCGATTCGAGCGATTGGCTCCGGACTATGAGTCGAGGCGGACCCGGTGCGGCCTCCAAGGTGCTGTCCGCGGCAGAGTTAGATCATGCCCATCGTGACAGCGGCGCTTCGGTTGTGGCTTAGATCCATCGAGGATCAAGTCCCCGGATATCGGCCGTGAAGTTTAGATTTCCAAACCTGACTCGACGGCCAGGGGCGAAGCTTCGATCTGCTCCAGATGGCCAAGGGAGTTGGCCGCAGCGGAAGCCGCCGAATCGAAGATCTGTCCGGGAGAAAGGTCTCACCCAGGATTGCGTCGTTGTTGATTGAAGAGGCCATCAAGCCTATCGGTGACGCATACGGAGGAACTCTCAATGAAAGCACCAATGTCGGTGTCAAACCGCGGATCTCGGTAGGGGGTCCCGAATCTGTGCGTCTAGGCGGATGGTAACAGGAGACGAGGGACACGATGTTTACCTGTGTTTGGGCCCTCTTGATGGAGGTAAAACCCTACGCCCCGCTTGATTGATATTGATATTGTGGATGTTTACAAGAGTGGATCTACCACGAGATCAAGGAGGCTAAACCCTAGAGGCTAGCCTATGGTATGATTGTAAGGGTTGTTGTGATTGTCGTCCTACGGACTAAAGCCATCCGGTTTATATAGACACCGGAGAGGGCTAGGGTTACATAGAGTCGTTTACAATGGTAGGAGATCTACATATCCGTATCGCCAGGCTTGCCTTCCACGCCAAGGAAAGTCCCATCCGGACACGGGGTGAAGTCTTCAATCTTGTATCTTCATAGTCTTGGAGTCCGGTCGATGATGATAGTCCGGCAAATGATAGTTCGGCTGATGATGGTAGTCCGGCTATCCGGACACCCCCTAATCCAGGACTCCCTCAGACACCAACAATTATAGCCCTTTTGACTCTTAGAATAACCCACTAGAATACATTTTAGGGATCTAGAGTCCAACTTGCTCATTGATGGTATGTAATCTTTTACGAAGCACACACACCTTAGGTGGAACCACATATGTGTCCTTCCCAGTTAAACTCTCTATGGGAGTTTTGAAATTCAACACTCTACAGGGAATTCTATTAATCAAATATGCAGTTGTCCTCGGGATTTCTTGGTCGCAACCAAGCTGGTGGAGAAGAAGAGAGGAGAGTTCAGGTAAGTTCTACTTTCTTTCTGATTCATTCTTCTTCTTGCATATACACTGCATATATCCACAACACACGCACCCCCGTTTTCCATTTTAGCACTTACTACACCTAACAATAGCGCATAGCCCTCCAATACTGCTCCCTAGTTTATCTTGTTTCTTAGTTGCACAAATGCCATTAGTGGACAAATAATTTCATGGGGCAGCTTGTTCGTCTATGATACATGGATAGAATTACATATTCACAACTCTTTTACGGAATACCAAAAACCATATGTTAAATAAATTTAGTTATTACAAATAAGTTTTTAAAAGAAAGAAACTATTGGTAAGTCCTTGAATAAATCAGCATCGTCTTCCATCTGCATTCATCAGTGGCGCGTTGTGAGCAAAGCTCATTGCAGCCTTTGGTCCTCCGTCTCATCGGAGTAATCTTGTTGAAACTCAAAAACGTAGAAGTGGCGGTTCAAAAGTGGTCGACGTAGACTAGAAAAGGCCAGTGACTGTGAACTGGATAGATTGGCGTTCCAGTGAAGCCGTCACTGATTAGGGCCAAAACATAATCTTAACTCCAACCGGACAGAGGAGGGGACCACAAACCTCACAAGTTCCCCGATGGAGCCGTATCTAGCTAAGCTTCATCTGACAGAGATGGAATAGGAGAATAAAAACACAACCCGGCGTCATGCTGTGAACAAACAGTAATCATGCCAAACTGAGTACCCAATGTTCGACATCATCCTCTGATTCGTCGATACTCCGAGAAAGGACATCGACATGAGAAAAGTCGATGAAGCAATATTCACATCGTCACTACTGTCTCAACTCCATCGAAGGGAAAGAACTTCTATGAGAAATGGATTGTGACACTCAGATCTGGGATTCTCCCCTCCTCCCACCGTCGCTGCGACCTACAGATGCCAGGAAACCCGCCATGGCGCCGCTGGCTCATGGGGAAGAGCAAGCCGTGTCCAGATCGCCCTTACGAGAAAACCGGGCATATCCGCAACTCCATACTTAACATAACATTTCAGGTAGAAAAATAAAATAAACTTTTGCAGCCCACACAGGGTCAGCTTTTTCAACGGTATGAAAAAGTTTTGGGTACATTAATTCTGGGGTTGCTTCTGACATCAACACGGTGACGTGAAATGCAGTACACCCAGATGGCATTATTGATTTTCTTTCTTTGCGACTATGGCATAATTGTTTTTCAAAAGGTTTTGAGCGCCATGCTACCAACTGAGACCATCCTGACGTCTCTGGCCTCGAAACGTGTCCTGCTCGCACAGCGAACGGACTCCGCCAGAGCAACACCCACGTCCCGGGGCCATTCCGTGCTTCCACGTACGCACCACGTAGGGGTGTACCGACGCCGTTCCATGTAAATCGTTCGGGCATGTCGTGCCGATAGAGAACTGCCCCGCCGTCAAGATCGAAGGCAGAAATGCAGTGTTACGGATCAGAGAAGCAAAGCTATTTTCTCATGCGCACGCCCGATTTGTGATGCCTGTCCGTGGTCTGCTATCATCGACGGCCAACGGCGCCAGAACTTGCACATGCATGTATAAGCTCGTACCATTCTGGTTCAAACCGCATCCTCTCCTACAGAATACAGATCAAGCACGGTGCAGCTTGCTTGTTGAAAGATTCATGCGAACTTTGTGCATGCACGTAACGCACATGCATAGCTCAACTCATGTGCACCACATAAGTGGATGGTGTATATATATAGCAGAAACTTGAGAGACAAGAGCATGTGAATTACTGGATCGAGCGGTCCAAGTGGTGCTGCGTCTTCCTCATCACGCCGGACCGTACTCATTCTGATCTCGCAAAGCTGGGGGCCGGTGCACAGTGCAGTAGCGTGCCTACCCGAAACGAGGAAGACCCTACTACCTCGACTAGCTGCGTACGTGTGTGATTCCTAAATATCAAACACATTTCGGACGCCTCCACGCCGCGCACGTATTGGTGCTGTTGCACATGGCGTCTGTCCTTTTTTGGTGACACGCCGTGCATATCGACTAATACGTGCTAACAAGTGACGCTCACGCCGTCACGCGCATGTTCTTGCCCTAGCCGGGTGGCAATGGCTACACCGACCACAATCACAATGCTGTACTAGGCAAGCTTTAGGATCGCTGAAGCAACACAAGAATAATTTCGTTGGACCGGAAACGTACGCGTTATAGTGCCGACACTTTCTTTCGACAAAATGTAAGGGCATGTACAATGGTTCTATTTTAAGAGTGCCACGTAGGATAAATAATGAGGTGGAGGAGACAGAAATCATAAGAAAAGGCTTGTCTTCTCTTATTTAAGAGAAGACAAGAAATAATCTCTTAACATAATTTGTCTCACCATATTTTTAAAACAACTAATTATTGAAGATAAGGCTAAAAGATGATCCATTGTAGATTTTTTTTGTCATCTTTAATTTACATGCAAAACTTAAGATAAGACTATCTTATCAATCATTGTACATGCCCTAACGTGGCGAGTTCTGCAGGGGTTTTGGATAAGCGAAGGTGTCCATTTAGAAGGTCAACAACCAACCTTCTATGTCGATTAACGAGAAACCACATGTTGGTTGGATGCAAATGCAACAAAGAGATTTTTCATTTGTTTTATCATATATTTTCGACATTTCCATAATAGTAACACTTACATGCTTGTTAGAAAATAATGGTTAAAATTGTATATTGAAGACTGAAGAATCAATAAGGACACCTATGCAAATTTCGGTTGGTTAATTAGGTTTTTTTTTCTGGTGGAACTTATTCCCTGGATTCAAGTTCCTATTTAGCATGAGTGCTCGTATTTTTTTGTATTTAATCTAGACTTTCCAACATTGTTGTTTTAGTGGGAGACAACATGTCTGTCGACTATGAGGTGTCAGTGGTGACAAATTTCCTGGCTCGGCCTCCCGAAGGTGATCATAAAAATAGGACATGCATGCACTTATATGGGCGAGTGTATGTGTGTCTATGCAAGCATTTGTGTTGTGTTTATGATGAAGGACATCTATGTTGAAATGAAGGGAATACATATCTAACTTGGCTTTAAGATGCACCAAATATATGTCAACGATGATCATGACATGCATACATCATCTCCTTCTTCGTATGTAAAGATAGGATGTCCTAACCAGCCATTAACTATTCCATTCCCACTGTCCATCAAGTATGCTCGCAATAACCCCCTTAGTTAGTATAGATATAGCTAGCTCTTGATTCCGTAGAAATCAATACAGTTAATGTGGAATGTGGAATGTGGATTGACATAGTTGGATGTAAAATGGGCTTAGTTAAGTAAAGGTAGTCACTAAGTATGACATAGAGTGAAAACATGATAAAACAAACTTGTTCATAAGGGGTTTCTGAAGGAAATATGCCCTAGAGGCAATAATAAAGTTGTTATTTATATTTCCTTATATCATGATAAATGTTTATTATTCATGCTAGAATTGTATTAACCGGAAACTTAGTACATGTGTGAATACATAGACAAACAAAGTGTCCCTAGTATGCCTCTACTAGACTAGCTCGTTAATCAAAGATGGTTAAGTTTCCTAGCCATAGACATGTGTTGTCATTTCATGAACGGGATCACATCATTAGAGAATGATGTGATGGACAAGACCCATCCGTTAGCTTAGCACTATGATCGTTTAGTTTATTGCTATTGCTTTCTTCATGACTTATACATGTTCCTATGACTATGAGATTATGCAACTCCCGAATACCGGAGGAACACTTAGTGTGCTATCAAATGTCACAACGTAACTGGGTGATTATAAAGATGCTCTACAGGTGTCTTGATGGTGTTTGTTGAGTTGGCATAGATCGAGATTAGGATTTGTCACTCCGATTGTTGGAGAGGTATCTCTGGGCCCTCTCGGTAATGCATATCACTATAAACCTTGCAAGCAATGTGACTAATGAGTTAGTTGCAGGAAGATGCATTACGGAACGAGTAAAGAGACTTGCCGGTAACGAGATTGAACCAAGTATGATGATACCAAGGACCGAATCTCGGACAAGTAACATACCTATGACAAAGGGAACAACGTATGTTGTTGTGTGGTTTGACCGATAAAGATCTTCGTAGAATATATAGGAAGCAATATGAGCATCCAGGTTCCGCTATTGGTTATTGACCTGAGAGGTGTCTCGGTCATGTCTACATAGTTCTCGAACCCGCAGGGTCCGCACGCTTAACGTTCGATGACGATTGGTATTATGAGTTTATGTGATTTGATGTACCGAAGGTTGTTCGGAGTCCCTGATGAGATCACGGACATGACGAGGAGTCTCGAAATGGTAGAGACATAAAGATTCATATATTGGAAGGCTACATTCGGACACCGGAATGGTTCGGGTCGTTTCGGAGTACCGGGTTACGGAACACCCTCGGGAAGTTATTGGGCCTCATGGGCCTAGTGGTGGAAGAGAGGAGGCAGGCCAAGGTGTGACGTGCGCCCCCCTAGCCCAAACTGAATTGGACTAGGGCTAGGGGGCCACCCCCCTTTCCTTCTCTTCTTCCTCTCCTTCCTTCTTCTCTCCTACTTGGACTAGAAAAGGGGGGAAACCTACTCCTACTAGGGGAGAGAGAGGGCAGCAGCCAGGAGGTGGAGCGCCCTGTCGGTGTCAAAACCGGCGGATCTCGGGTAGGGGGTCCCGAACTGTGCGTTTAAGGTCGATGGTAACAGGAGACAGGGGACACGATGTTTACCCAGGTTCGGGCCCTCTCTATGGAGGTAATACCCTACTTCCTGCTTGATTGATCTTGATGAATATGAGTATTACAAGAGTTGACCTATCACGAGATCGTAATGGCTAAACCCTAGAAGTCTAGCGTGTATGACTAAGGTAATGAGTCTGTCCTCCGGACTAAGCCCTCCGGTTTATATAGACACCGGAGAGATCTAGGGTTACATAAGGTCAGTTGCAGAGAAAGGAATCTTCATAGTTGAATCGCCAAGCTTGCCTTCCACGCCAAGGAGAGTCCTATCCGGATACGGGTGAGAGTCTTCGGTCTTCGTATCTTCACAGCCCATTAGTCCGGCCCATGACTAACAGGCCGGACGCCCAAGGACCCCTTAGTCCAGGACTCCCTTAGTAGCCCCTGAACCTGGCTTCAATGACGAGGTGTCCGGCGCGCAGGTTCGTCTTCGACATTGCAAGGCGGGTTCCTCTTTCCAAACTCCAGGATAGTCTTTGGACACAATGATTGTGCCCGGATCTGTGATGCATGTACCACACACAACCGCAGAGAGTATAATATTCCACGAGTCCAATCCACTGACAACTTTTTGCAACATGACATCGCGTCTGCCCGGCCATTATTTCGAACCATTTTTCGTCCACCACTCCACGTTTCGAGACGCGGTTGCTATTGGCACGTCTTGTTGAAGCAGAGATTGCGTCCCCTTATTGTGGGATTCTCATCAATACGGATGTGGGTAACCCAACCGTGCCATTTACACAGCCCTTGGGAATAGGCGAGTTTTAAGGCGAGTGGGGAGGCGTTCGATATTCACTGCCTTTATAAAGAGATAAGTATTCCCTTTCTTCACCCACGCCTTCTCTCCCTCTCTGTCCTTCCATTCTCGAGCTCCAGCGCCCAAGTTCCCATCTTCTCCACCTCAGGGAAGCACTCAATCATGTCCGGATCCGAAGGCCAAGGCAAGTGGATGGTCTCCTCCGTCAAAGAGAAGGACATCACCCAGCTTCTGGTGGCCGAGTATCTAGCGAAAGGAATCGCCCACCGTCTGCCCACCAAGGGGCAAGTCATCCCCACCCCGAAGCCTACTGAGAGGGTGGTCTTCCTCCTGCACTTCGTCCGTGGGTTAGGGTTTCCACTCCACCCTTTCGTCCGCGGGCTAATGTTCTACTATGGGCTAGATTTCCATGATCTAGCCCCGAACTCTTTCCTCAACATCTCGGCATTCATTGTCGTGTGTGAGGCCTTCCTCTGCATCCAGCCCCACTTCGGACTACGGCTTAAGATATTCAACATGAAGCCGAAGGTGGCGGATGGTCAGCACACGGAGTGCGGAGGCGCCATGGTGAGCAAGATGCCCAACGTCACTTGGCCCACGGGCACTTTTGTGGAGACCGTCAAGGAGTGGCAGAAGCAGTGGTTCTACATGACAGAGCCACGCGCGCGCCACTTGAGCGTCGGCTCCCGAATTCAAGGCCGGAGCTCCAATGCGGCTCACCTCCTGGATGGAGAAGGGCCCCAACTGCTCTTCGTCGGACGAGCTGATACCGCTGCAAACGCGCATTCAGAGCATGGTGCATAAACACATCAAGCTCGTCGACGTGGTCCAGGTGATGCTGGTTCGCCTGGTCCTCCCCTGCCAAAGCCGAAGCTTCCCCTTGTGGGAATTCGATCCAAAGAAGCACCAGATCCTGAAGAGGCTCTTCGGAACTACTCATGAAGATGCTTGGAAGTTGCTCTTCAAGGGCAACGAGAAGCCGCGGTCATCGACTCGGACCGCGGGCACGATCATACCCATCCTGCTAATGCGGTAAGCTCTTTACTTCCCAAGGCGTACCCTCTACTTGCTTATCCAAGGAGGGTGGTTAATCTTTACTATATTATTTCAGGTGTGGACGGAGAGAGCGGAGCGGATCCAGTGTTCGGCTCCACTGCCTGAAGAGCCAGTCATCCCGCTCCTGGCGAAGATGCTGGTTCCGGCGCCTTATCAGCCGCCGGAGAAGAAGGCCAAGAAGAAGGCCAAAGGAGCCAAAGGTGGCCCCGTCGCAAGGGTGCTTCGAACGTGACATCCGAAGACGAAGAGACCCTTTCCTCCGCCGTTGAGGACGACGACGAGGAGGAGGAGGAGGAGAACAACCCTCCCCCTGATGAGGGAAAGAGGAAGAGGGCGGCCTCCACGAATCTGGAGGCGGAGACGTCCAAGAAGGGGAAGGGCTCCCTTGCGGATAACTCCATGTGGGATGTCGACAGCAGTCCGGAGCGACGCCCCCGACCCAAGCCCCTGGCTGCATCGTAAGTGTCAAAAACATGTATATGTCCATATATCCGGCCTCTCCTCTTCATCGTATTGATATGGTTAATCATGCCATTGCAGTACGGCCCACAACAGCTCCCAGCGAACCTCATCAAGGGGTTCGCTGGACTCGAGGGCAATGGCCAGCGAGTCACCTCCGGCCGCTCACTCTCCCAAGGCCAAGGGCGATGCCGAGGTGCTGTCTCGAAGGACCTTCCCAGGCCAGGGGAGGTTCAGGAGGCGCCGGAAGGCGAAACCTCCGTCGCCGGACACCAGGGGGAGCAAATCCCCATGGAGACAGGTGATGAGGTCCGTATTCAGTTCGGCCCTCAGCCAAATATGATTCCGGAGACCAATACGGCTCCGGAATCCGGTGTGCAACCTCCTTCGAAAGAGGGGAGTATGCCCATTCCGCCGGTGACCCCTGTCCAACCAGGGGCACCGGATAATCTGCTGGAAGCGCTGCGAGGCACTTCCATTGTGGATGAGCACCATGTTCTTATGGGCACGGTAATTGAAAGGGTTCAGTCCTCCAAGAGCGGACTAACCGAAGCCCGCAACAGCCTGCTGACAGGTTTTGAGGTAAGCGACGCAAAAAAGAGAAGATCCCAATATAGACAGTAGCCCTTGAGACACTGTCCGGTGTTCGGAAAGAAAGGCCGGACAGAGGATCAATGCATTATTGCAGGAAACTAACTAAATATGTCTGAAATGAATACGCAGGCGCATTGCTGGCCGCTGGCCTCAAGATATCGCCAAGTCTCCGGATCAAGCGAGATCGGAGCAGGCCGAGGAGGAGCTCAGCCAGGTGAGGAGGCAGCTCCAGGAGAAGCAAGTTATGTAATAACCCGCTATATATTCGGAAAGAGTAAATGATATATATTGACCGGAGTGCCATGATATGTGTAGGAGTGACAACCGAGGTCGAGGCCCTAAAAAAGGCCCTGGCCGAAGCCGAGGGGAAGGCTGTCAAGGAGCAGGCCGCCCGTAAGAAGCTCAAGGCCCGGGTCAATGAGGTCCAGCAAGAGCTCCAGGACGCGGTGAAGAAGTGCGTGACCTTGGAGCGCGATGCGTCGCAAAGGCTCGTCAAAGCGCAGAAACGGCCCGGAATGAGGCCCAGGGCGCCCTCTAGGAGATCCAGGAGGCTAGGAAGATCGCGGCGGGTAAGGCTTTTAGTATGCAAAGCAAGTATGTAAAGAGGAAGTATCTTTTACTAACCCGGATTCGGAGTGCTTCAGGGGCTTTTGCTAATCTGCCATGCAGTGTGTCTGACGCTGCGGAGTTCTTCCGAGCCGAGGAAGGGAGCTCCACAGAGAAGTTGTTCTGGTCGCAATATCTTGCGCCAGAACATCTGGTGCCCATCAGCGATCAGCTAAAACAGTTGGTTGAGCTACACAGGGTGGCCGAACTAGCCATGAAGGATTTAATAATCCGGATGTGGCCAGCCGAAGCTATACCCAGTAGTTACTTCGGCCTCGTGAAGCGGCTGGTGGATGCCTGTCCTCGACTGGATGTCGTCAAGCGGTCCGTCTGCATCGAGGGCGCGCGTATGGCCTTCGCCCGTGTCAAGGTCTGGTGGGCGAACATGGACGCCATCAAGATTGTGACCGAGGGGCCGCCCGAGGCAAGGAGCACCGCACACCCCAAGCGGTATTTTGGAGACGCCCCGAGGGTCTCAGATTATGGACGCAGATGTTCGCAAGACATTATCTTTGAATGAATGCATTCGAGTTGCCTCTGCGATGTATGATAAAACAAAGTGGATATGTAATATAATGTTTGTTATGTTTTAAAAAATTTACCTCCTCTGCGGCCGTGTTGTATGAAATCTGAGAGTTGGCCAGTCGTCGGCTTCTGCCCCCACGTAGGTACTACGGAGGTGTTCGGGATGGAATGTAAACACACTTGATCCAATTATATGGTCCTTGAAGGAGTTGTTTCGCGCAACGAACCAGGCAATCAGACTATGCGGCTTTAACACCCTCACTTAGCCATGGGAGTTTGACAATAAAAATGTTGGCGCAGCCCCTAGTATCCGAACTAGAGTGCTATAAGTGCCTGATCGGGAAGTACCGACTCTTCGCGTAATGCGGAGAAAATCTCCAACGATTTGCAACCTCCGAAGAGCTGACCGGCTCCCGCTGCATCATGATAGTCAATTTTTGGCTTTCTCTACTGAGGTGCTCCTTTGGATAAACCAAAGCACAATCGCAGTAGTTCTCCCTTTACTACCTTAGCCGATATAGCGGAACGTAAGGTAGCAAGCATAGGAGCCGGGCAACCCAACTATTGACCAAAGACATGATTCGGAGCCAGTGCATATAGTGCTAAATTCAGGGTGTCGAACTATACTATAAAAAGTGTTCGGACTTTTGTTGCCGTAGTGTGGGGTGCTATGAAGCCCCTGGCAAATATGAAACATACCAAAGTGTACGGGTGCTATCTGATAAGGTTACCCACAGGAGGGAAAGAAAAAAGGAAAAAAAGAAAGGAAAACAGAAAGGGTGCAAAGGTAATAAGCTGGGGCCCTAAAGCTCGGGCCACGAACTGTTTCCATTGTAATTTGATTAATACATCAAGGCGCATTGATACAAGTAGTGCGATAAGAAACAGGCTATTTAACATGCCAAAACCAAGGGAGAGCTGCATGTGGGTCCTGGAAAACAGGTAGAGTGATCATTAACGAAACCACCTAGTAAGTCCCCCATACGTCTGTGTTTCTTGTCGTCTTGGTGTGTTTGTCCTTCAAGAGGACCGGTGATCAGGCCATCAGATGGGGCATGCGGGATTGAAACCTAAAGAGGGAAAAAAGGAAAAGTGAAAGTATGTGTGTATCCGGTGCCGGTTGAGCCGTACTGTGGATCACAAGCTAGCTATGCCTCCGTCGATGCCCATGGAATTTTGAGTGCGTAGTTATGTACATGTGGTACGAATGCCACCACTTGATCGGACTGAGACGAAGGCCAAATTGCTAGTCAAGCTCCTGACGAGCCGAGCTATCCTGCTGCAGAATAGTTCGGACCCTCTTAACGGTGTCCGGGAGCTTGACAGCTAAATTAAGGTTTTGCTTGAGAAGGCCGCTCTGTACTTCTGCTGCTAAGGCAGCGGTGTGCTCTTCTGTGCGAAGGGAGCGTTCTGTATTTCCATTGACTGTTATGACTCCACGTGGACTGGGCATTTTGAGCTTGAGATAAGCATAGTGTGGCACCGCATTGAATCGAGCAAATGCGGTCCGTCCGAGCAGTGCGTGATAGTCGCTGCAAAAGGGGACGATGTCGAAGATTAACTCCTCGCTTCGGAAGTTGCCCGGAGATCCGAAGACAACCTCTAGTGTGATTGATCCCATACAGCGGGCCTCTACACCTGGTATGACTCCTTTGAAGGTAGTCTTTGTGGGCTTGATCCGTGATGGATTAATGCCCATTTTGTGCACCGTATCCTGATAGAGTAGATTGAGGCTGCTACCCCCGCCCATAAGGACACGCATCAGGTGAAATCCATCAATGATTGGGTCGAGGACTAGCACGGCTAAACCGCCATGACGGATACTGGTCGGATGATCCCGACGATCAAAGGTGATCGGGCATGATGACCATGGATTGAATTTTGGGGCGACTAGCTCTATCGCGTAGACGTCCCTGAGTGCGCGCTTGCGCTCCCTTTTGGGGATGTGTGTAGCGTATATCATGTTCACTGTTTTGACCTGAGGGGGAAACTTATTCTGTCCCCCTGTGTGCGGTTGCCGGGGCTCCTCGTCATCGTCCTTGCTTTGCGATCCCTTTTCCTTGTTCTCGGTGTTTACCTTGTCGGCTTGTTGAAAAACCCAACAATCTCTATTGGTATGATTGCTGGTTTGTCTGGGGTGCCATGTATCTGGCACGAATGATCGAGTATGCGGTCCAAGCTGGATGGTCCCTGGTTGTTTCTTTTATACGGCTTCTTCCGCTGACCGAACTTGGAGCCACTGAATCCGACGTTGACTGTAGTGTCATCGGTATTATCACCATTGCTTCAGCGCTTGTGTCTCTTGCGTCGGAGCTTGCTATTGCTGTTTTTGACCTCTGAGGTGCCTACCTCGCTAGCAGTGTTTTTGCAGTGGGCCAGCCAACTATCCTCACCCGTGCAAAACCGGGTCATGAGTGCCATGAGGGCTGCCATAGATTTTGGTTTTTCTTGGCCAAGGTGGCGGGCGAGCCATTCGTTGTGGATGCTGTGTTTAAAGGCCGCTAGGGCTTCAGCGTCCGGACAGTCGATGATCTGGTTCTTTTTAGTTAAGAACCTAGTCCAGAACTTCCTAGCAGATTCTCCAGGCTGTTGGACTATGTGACTCAAGTCATCGGCATCTGGTGGCCGGACGTATGTACCTTGGAAGTTGTCAAGAAAGGCTTCTTCCAGGTCCTCCCAGCTGCCAATAGAATTTTCAGGCAGGCTGTTTAGCCAGTGTCGAGTTGGCCCTTTGAGTTTTAGTGGGAGGTATTTGATGGCGTGAAGGTCATCTCCGCGGGCCATATGGATGTGGATAATGAAGTCCTCGACCCATACCGCAGGGTCAGTTGTTCCATCGTATGATTCTATATTTACGGGTTTAAACCCTTCTGGGAATTCATGATCCATTACTTCGTCAGTGAAGCAAAGAGGGTGTGCGGCGCCTCTATATCGGCCGCATCGCGACGTAGCTCCGATGGAGTGCGCCTGCGGTTTTCGGCCCGGGCGTGACTGGGCTGTTACGTCCGAATAGATAGCCGTCGTCGCGTGTCGAGGCACATTCTCACGATCCGTAGATCGATCTGGTATATCTTGTTCTACAGTCCAGGTCCTGCCAGAGGTCGTATGTATAACCCCGAGCTGTTTTGTCTCTGTTTTTACGTTGCGGTGGGGCGGGCTGCTGTTCGTCCTGAGTTGTCGCTTTATCCCGACCGCGTGGTGGTCGGTCCGCCGCACTGTCCCGACCGCGTGGTGATCGGTTGGCCGCATTACGCGAGGGAGGTATGGGCTCCGGTGCCTCCTCATCGAACTGAGGTAGCAATCTACGCTTCGGGTAACTCTTGGCTAGGCGCCTGAGGCCGTATTCCTCGGTTGCCAGGACATTAGTCCATCTGTCAATGAGCAGATCTTGGTCAGCTTGAAGCTAATGCTGCTTCTTTTTCAGGCTCCTTGCAGTGGCTATTAGCTGGCGCTTGAAGCGCTCCTGCTCGAGAGGTTCCTCGGGCACGATGAAATTCTCGTTGCCGAGGCGTTCCTCATCCTCGGAGAGCGGACAATAACTACCGTCCTCCGAGTCGTTGAGCATGGCCTGTTCATCGGGGCTAACTTTCCCGTTTTCTTGTTCCTCCTGTTCTAATGTTTCCTCAACAGGGTCTTCATTGTTTCCGGCGTCGTCCGGAGTATTATTTTCTCCGGTGCCAGTATTGTTGTCTTTTGAACAACGTGACTTAGAGCGACGCCGAGGACGCGGCGTTTGGGCTGTGTCTCAGGAGGTTTATTCTCAACTGGATTTTCTTTGTCATCGTCGTTAGTTGCTTTGGGTGTATCCACCATGTACACATCGTACGAAGAAGTGGCCGTCCAGCATCCAGTAAATGGTGGGTTTTGGCTCTGCTCCTCATCGGCATCGTCATCTATACCGTCGATGTCTTCAGAGCCGTAATCGAGCATGTCAGTCAAGTCCTCGACAGTGGCTATATAGTCGGTGGCGGGTGGGAAGCGAAATTCCCCGTCCTCAGCCTCCATTTCGAACCGGACATAGTTTGGCTATGAGCCCTCCGCTAAGGATAGATTTCTTAATGAGTTTAACACATCACCTAAAGGCGAGTGCCGGAAGAAGTCTGCGGTGCTGAATTCGAAGATTGATAACTGATCAAGCTCGGCGTCCGCAGACGCACATGGTTCGGAGCTTATAGCTGGAGACGAGTCCGAAGTTCCGGTGACATATACATCACATGAGGTTAAGTCTGTGTGTGGCTCCAATGTCACGTAATCTGTAACCTCCGTGGCGGGGTTGAGCCTCCCGTCCTCGGATGGCGCGGTCCGCTCCGGTTCTAAGGCCAGAGCAGTTACGGAAGCTATCTCTTGGATGCGGTCCGATGACAGATTTAAGTCATGTTCATCGGGGCGACAGGGAGCGGTCGCCACGGTCTCAAATCCGTCGAAGATCAAGTCTCCACGGATGTCCGCGACGTAGTTCAAGCTTCCAAATCTGACCTGATGGCCAGGGGCGTAGCTATTGATCTGCTCCAGATGGCCAAGCGAGTTGGCCCGCAGTGCGAAGCTGCCGAATACGAAGATCTTTTCGGGAAGGAAAGTTTCCTCCTGGACTGCGTTGTTGTAGACGATCGAAGGAGCCATCAAACCTTTTGGGGACGGCACAGTGGAACTCTCAATGAAAGCACCGATGTCGGTGTCAAAACCGGTGGATCTCGAGTAGGGGGTCCCGAACTGTGCGTCTAAGGTCGATGGTAACATGAGACAAGGGACACGATGTTTACCCAGGTTCGGGCCCTCTATATGGAGGTAATACCCTACTTCCTGCTTGATTGATCTTGATGAATATGAGTATTACAAGAGTTGATCTACCACGAGATCATAATGGCTAAACCCTAGAAGTCTAGCATGTATGACTAAGGTAATGAGTCTGTCCTCCGGACTAAGCCCTCTGGTTTATATAGACACCGGAGAGATCTAGGGTTACATAAGGTCGGTTATAGAGAAAGGAATCTTCATAGTTGAATCGCCAAGCTTGCCTTCCACGCCAAGGAGAGTCCTATCCGGATACGGGTGAGAGTCTTCGGTCTTCGTATCTTCACAACCCATCAGTCCGGCCTATGACTAACAGGTCGAACGCCCGAGGACCCCTTAGTCCAGGACTCCCTCATGCCCCCCCCAAGGGGAGTCCGAATAGGACTAGGGAAGGGGGCGCGGCCCCTCTTTCCCTCTCCCTCTCCCTCTCCTTCCTTCTTCTCCTAGTTGGACTAGGAAAGGGGGGAAACCTACTCCTACTAGGAGTAGGATTCCTCCCCCCTTGGCGCGCCCCTTGTGGCCGGCCCGACCTCCTCCTCCCCTACTTTATATACGGGGAGGAGGGCACCCCATAGACACACAAGTTGGTCTTTAGCCATGCGCGGTGCCCCCCTCCGAAGTTTTCCACCTCGGTCATATTGTCATAGTGCTTAGGCAAAGCCCTGCGTCAGTAACTTCATCGTCACCGTCACCACGCTGTCGTGCTGACGAAACTCTCCCTCGGCCTCAGCTGGATCTAGAGTTCGAGGGACGTCACTGAGCTGAACGTGTGCAGATCACGGAGGTGCCGTGCGTTCGGTACTTGATCGGTTGGATCACAAAGACGTTCGACTACATCAACCGCGTTACTAAACGCTTCCGCTTTTGGTTTACGAGGGTACGTGGACACACTCTCCCAGCTCGTTGCTATGCTTCTCCTAGATAGGTCTTGCGTGATCGTAGGATTTTTTTTGAAATACTACATTCCCCAACAGTGGTATCAGATCAAGGTCTATGCGTAGATGTTATATGCATGAGTAGAACACAAAGAGTTGTGGGCGATAATAGTCATACTGCTTACCAGAATGTCATACTTTGATTCGGCGGTATTGTTGGATGAAGCGGCCCAGACCGGCATTACATGACCGCGTTCATGAGGCTGGTTCTACCGCCGTGCTTCGCACACAGGTGGCTAGTGGGTGTCTGTTTCTCCAACTTTAGTTGAATCGAGTGTGACTACGCCCGGTCCTTGTCGAAGGTTAAAACAACACACTTGACGAAAAATCGTTGTGGTTTTGATGCGTAGGTAAGAACGGTTCTTGCTAGAAGCCCATAGCAGCCACGTAAAACTTGCAACAACAAAGTAGAGGACGTCTAACTTGTTTTTGCAGGGTTGCTATGATGTGATATGGTCAAGACGTGATGATATATAAATTGTTGTATGAGGTGATCATGTTTTGTAACAGTAATCGACAACTGGCAGGAGCCATATGGTTGTCGCTTTATTGTATGAAATGCAATCGCCATGTAATTGCTTTACTTTATCACTAAGTGCTAGCGATAGTTGTAGTAGCAATAGTTGGCGAGACGACAACGATGCTTCGATGGAGATCAAGGTGTCAAGCCGGTGACGATGGTGATCATGACGGTGCTTTGGAGATGGAGATCACAGACACAAGATGATGATGGCCATATCATATCACTTATATTGATTGCATGTGATGTTTATCCTTTATGCATCTTATTTTGCTTAGTACGGTGGTAGCATTATAAGATGATCTCTCACTAAATTTCAAGGTACAAGTGTTCTCCCTGAGTATGCACCGTTGCGGCAGTTCGTCGTGCCAAGACACCACGTGATGATCGGGTGTGATAAGCTCTACATTCACATACAACAGGTGCAAGCCAGTTTTTCACACGCAGAATACTCGGGTTAAACTTGACGAGCCTAGCATATGCAGATATGGCCTCGGAACACTGAGACGGAAAGGTCAAGCATGAATCATATAGTAGATATGATCAACATAGTGATGTTCACCATTGAAAACTACTCCATCTCACGTGATGATCGGACATGGTTTAGTTGATATGGATCACGTGATCACTTAGATGATTAGAGGGATGTCTATCTAAGTGGGAGTTCTTAAGTAATATGATTAATTGAACTTTAATTTATGTACTGGATAGTATTTTGCATGTCTATGTTGTTGTAGATAAATGGCCCGTGCTACTGTTCCGTTGAATTTTAATGCGTTCCTAGATAAAGCTAAGTTGAAAGATGATGGTAGCAACTACACGGACTGGGTCCGTAACTTGAGTATTATCCTCATTGTTGCACAGAAGAATTACGTCCTGGAAGCACTGCTAGGTGCAAGACCCGCTGCAGGAGCAACACCAGACGTTGTGAACGCCTGGCAGAGCAAAACTGATGACTACTCGGTAGTTCAGTGTGCCATGCTTTACGGCTTAGAAACGGGACTTCAACGATGTTTTGAACGTCATGTAGCATATGAGATGTTCCAGGAGTTGAAGTTAATATTTCAAGCAAATGCCCGGATTGAGAGATATGAAGTCTCCAATAAGTTCTACAGCTACAAAATGGAGGAGAATAATTTTGTCAGTGAACATATACTCAGAATGTCTGGGTACCACAATCACTTGACTCAACTGGGAGTTAATCTTCCAGTTGATAGCGTCATTGACAGAGTTCTTCAATCACTGCCACCAAGCTACAAAAGCTTCGTGATGAACTATAATATGCAAAGGGATGGATAAGATAATTCCCGAGCTCTTCGCGATGCTAAAGGCTGCAGAGGTAGAAATCAAGAAGGAGCATCAAGTGTTGATGGTCAACAAGACTAGGTCAAGAAGAGGGGAAAAGGGAAGAAGGGAAACTTCAAGAAGAACGGCAAGCAAGTTGCTGCTCAAGTGAAGAAGCCCAAGTCTGGACCTAAGCCTGAGACTGAGTGCTTCTACTGCAAAGGGATTGGTCACTGGAAGCGGAACTGCCCCAAGTATTTGGCGGATAAGAAGGATGGCAAAGTGAAAGGTATATTTGATATACATGTTATTGATGTGTACCTTACTAATGCTCGCAGTAGTGTCTGGGTATTTGATACTGGTTCTATTGCTCATATTTGCAACTCGAAATAGGGACTATGAATTAAGCGAAGATTGGCTAAGGACGAGGTGACGATGTGCGTGGGAAATGGTTCCAAAGTCGATGTGATCGCCTTCAGCATGCTGCCTCTACATCTACCTTCGGGATTAGTTTTAGACATGAATAATTGTTATTTTGTGCCAGCGTTAAGCATGAACATTATATCTGGATCTTGTTTGATGCGAGACATTTATTCATTTAAACCGGAGAATAATGGTTGTTCTATTTTTATGATTAATATCTTTTATGGCCATGCACCCTTGATGAGTGGTCTATTTTTACTAAATCTTGATAGTGGTGATACACATATTCATAGTATTGAAGCCAAAAGATATAAGTTTAATAATGATAGTGCAACTTATTTGTGGCACTGCCATTTAGGTCATATTGGTGTAAAGCGCATGAAGAAACTCCATGTTGATGGGCTTTTGGAATCACTTGATTATGAATCACTTGATGTTTGTGAACCATGCCTCATGGGCAAGATGACTAAGACTCCGTTCTACGGAACAATAGAGCGATCAACTGACTTATTGGAAATAATACATACTGATGTATGCGGTCTAATGAGTGTTGATGCTCGCGGCGGGTATCGTTATTTTCTAACCTTCACAGATGATTTGAGCAGATATGGGTATATCTACTTGATGAAACATAAGTCTGAAACATTTGAAAAGTTCAAAGAATTTCAGAGTGAAGTGGAAAATCATCGTAACAAGAAAATAAAGTTTCCACGATCTGATCGCGGAGGAGAATATTTGAGTTACGAGTTTGGTCTTCATTTGAAACAGTTGCGACAGTTCTCGTAACTCAAATATTCTCCCTGAGTTTGGTATTTCTGATCAAGTGTTCTCCCTGAGTATGCACCGTTGCGACAGTTCTTCGTGCTAAGACACCACGTGATGATCGGGTGTGATAAGCCCTACGTTCACATACAACGGGTGCAAGCCAGTTTTGCACACGCAGAATACTCGGGTTAAACTTGACGAGCCTAGCATACACTACTAGGGAAAACCTTATACACAGAACTTTAGCAGCAGCGAGGGTCAAAAAAGCACGCTGGTGCTAACTAGCAGTAGCGCGCCTGGCCAAACCGCGCTGCAGATAAAGTTCTAGCAGTAGCGCGTGCTGCCTAAACACGTTACTACTAAAATTCCCACGGCTTAGCCAATAGGCTTCACATAGTAGTAGCGACCTATAACGAACCGCGCTACCGCTACATTCTTTGTAGCAGCGCGTTTTATATTAAACTCGCTACTGCTAAAGGATATAAAATTAAATTAAAGCAAATAGAAAGGTAATTGAAAATGAAAGAAATAGAATAATGTGAAAGGAAAAAAATAAAATGTGAAGAAAACTAAATGAAAAAGGGGAAAAAGAGAAAGGACTAGCAGTAGCGTGTATCCCAGAAAGCGCTGTAGCTAACTTAGCAGTAGCGCTCTTTCTGGAACGCGCTACTGCTACCTCTGACTTAACCACGGGGTTCGTCCTTCCCCACGGCCACTTCCCCAAATCCAACTGTCCACACTCCTCGCCGCCGCCGCCGCCGTCGGCCGCCTTGTCTCTCCGCACACCCTCTCGCCCCCGCCCCGACCTCAACGCCGCCCAGGCGTCGCCCCGACCTCACGCCGCCCGGCGCCGCCCGACCCGACCTCGCGCCGCCATCCGCCGCGCCCGAGCCCCGACCCGACCTCGGCGCCGCTTGCCCCTCCTCGTCGCAGGCACCCGAGGTGAGCACGCTGCTCCTCCATCTCCCTACCTCTGCCTAGGTTTTTTATATTTTAGTTGCATCAAATTAGTTAGGGTTCATGTAAGAGTGGAAACAAATCGGATGCGGATGCGGCAAATGAGTTAGGGTTCATGTAAGGGTGGAAACGAATCAAATTTCTAAGATGAATCATAAAACGAGTAAAATTTGACCACTTATTTCACTTTATAGTTGGATAATTGGAATATCCGCTACCACTTTCCACCCCTATAGGTTCATCAAATTAGATGGTAATTAGGGCAGTAGTTGCTAGGTACTAATTAGTTAGTAAGAACTAGGTACTAATTAGGTATTAGAATATTTTTATTTATAGTAAGTTTATTTTTAGTAAGAACTAGTTGAATTAATAGAACTAGTTAGTAAGAACTTGTTGTTATTTTTAGTTAAAGCAATTTTTCACGCATCGACGTAGACGATGCCTATCCCGCATCCTCGCTGCCGATTCGGCGGAGGACGACACCTGCTTGACCAGATGGGCCATGTCGGGACCTGGGCTCCGCCGGGTGGTACTGGAGGCGCTACCTACCGGGGCGCAGGTTGGTGAGGACCCCACTGTCGTTGACCGAACCTTCTTTGGTGGCGGTCGCGTGGGCGATGACGGTCCAGAGGCTCGAGGACTCCAGCGGAGGTGGTGCGTCACCATGTCAGTGAGGAGGAGGACGCGCACGTCCGTCGCTACTTGTTTGCGTTGGAGCACAGGTTCTCCAATACCTGGCAGGTTCTCCAGGGATCTCACTGGAGCTATGATCCCGTGATGGTTCCTTCTCTGTGGGTGTCCACCGCCTGCGCCGATACCCGTCGTTTGCTAGGGTTTTAGTTGTATTAGTGATGTTATATGTATGACACTATTCGTGATGTATTAGTGATAATATTCGACGATGTACGGACGCATGAGATGATTTACTTTTGCTTATTGAATGCATGCTAATTTGAGTCCTATAAGATATTTTGAAATGTATATCTTGTGTTGCTCAATATCCAAGTGGCCGGTCATGTTTGCAGGTTACACCTCGGAGTGGCCTATGTTTTGCCGGAGTGTTGATTCATTTCCGTTTCGGCAAATTTCAGGCACTCGATATGTCTATTTTAGCAAAGGTCATGCCGGATTTTTCCGTGAATTTTTGCATGACTTGTGCCAGATTCTATGTAGGAAATATCGAGTGCCCCGGATTTGTGTGTTGAGTATCCTGGTAGTTGTCTTCGATCGATTTTCAATTAATGTTTTAAGTATGAACATAGGAAATGTCGGCGACAAAAAGGATTTGGTATTTGCAAATCTGTGAATCTGAAGCTTGCCTGTGCGACGGAATCTTCCTAGATGATGATAGGCGCTTGACATCAAGCTGGACGAGAACTTGAAGTGGATCTGATGAAGTCATAACGACAAGTCTTTTTTCGTAATTAAGCATGACATCCGCTTCATTTGCTTCAACTTATATTTTTTTACTATTCTACTAGCGTATCCCTGCCATGCAAGAGTTTTTGTATTGGATAAGATAGGTTTCAGTCATACTACGGAGGTAAAGAAAGTTTATTTGAAGACCGAGCATGGTTATATTTTCCATGCAAAACTATACAATTCAGACGACTACACCTATTTTGGATGCAAAACATGGCGAGCACTATGCAAGACTTATGCATTTGAGCCTGATATGGTTATCACCTTTGATATTCGTCCAGAAGATGATATTGAAGGCAATACCGACATCTGGGTCGATGTGCAAACGCCTCCAGTTATACCATTATGTAAGTTTCTCAACCATATTTATGTCTTTGATATTGTTTATTCAAAAATAGTTGACAACTAATTTGTATTGTCACTTATTTGGTGCAAGCAAACATGTCCAGCGCTTGGTAGACAGGACCTACTACTATTCCGAGGCTGAACTAAACTGCGAGGAGCTAAGTCATTATGTTTCATGGCTTGAGGATCTTGATCTTGTCAAGACAAATTTTCTTCCTGGATTTAGAAATGTTAGTACTTAAAACGCGTCGACCAATAGTGTTCGTAATGAACTATGGTCACATCTATTTAGGAAGGATGGTTAGATTTTTACTATTTGTCCTCGTGCATCTTTTCCATACATTATTTTTGAAGCTAAACTTCATTGCTAAGTATGTTACCATACGATGTTCTTCAACAGGACTCCGATGAATGTTGTGCCTTATGGGATCGAGACTAAAGGTACCATGAGTATTATCAGCTACGCCAAGATGTCCTATGATTACTTTAGTGCATTCAAGATTAGCGGCAGATGCTTAATAGTGCAAGACTGGACCAAATATGTGATGGGGGAGCGCAGGGAAGTACTAGGGAGCAAACAGAGGCGCTACCCATGATTAGGAGACAGGTTCATCTGCATGCTCCAACTTGATCAAGGAGGAGAGCTACACATGTTTTATGTTGTTTTACCTAAGAGAGAGCAGCAGGAGTGATTAGCTAGTTAGAAATGAGTTTCAGGATGATGATGTGCTACACTATTACTATGATGATAAAATAGCTAGTGTTGGTGGTAATGACTATGATGATTATTATTAGCTAGTGTTAGTGGTGATTAAATAAATACTGTTGGTGGTAATGACCATGATGATGATTAAATATCTTGTGCTGGCGGATTAGATTCAAGTGGAGGCAACATGTGGTGCACATCGAAAGTACTACTAGTCCAAACTAGATCAAGTATGGATTAGTAGTATACTTTTGACATGCACCACATATAGCCTCCACTTGAACCTAATCCACCTTTATTTGACACTGTTATGGACATAATGATGTAAACCTCATAACTGGTATTGTATCAATATTTGTACGATGGCGAATAAATAAACTAAAAATGAAAAAAAAATACTAGTAGCGATGGAGAGAAAACACGCTGCCAAGAGTTACATTAGCGATGGCGCTGGAGTGAACAAATGCTGCAGTTATTCGTCCTAGCGAAAGCGCGCGTGCGCACGCAGCGTTATCGCTAAGCGAGAGTCTGTAGCGCCTTATTAGTAGCGCGCCTACCCGCGCTACTAGTGAACACAAAACCAGCGCTACTGCTAGGGTTTTCCCTAGTAGTGATATGCAGATATGGCCTCGGAACACTGGAGACCGAAAGGTCGAGTGTGAATCATATAGAAGATATGATCAACATAGAGATGTTCACCATTGAAAACTACTCCATCTCACGTGATGATCGGACATGGTTTAGTTGATTTGGATCACGTGATCATTTAGATGACTCGAGGAATGTCTATCTAAGTGGGAGTTCTTATGTAATATGATTAATTGAACTTAAATTTATCATGAACTTAGTCCTGATAGTATTTACATATCTATGTTGTAGATCAATAGCTCGCGTATAGCTTCCCTGTTTTATTTATGATATGTTCCGAGAGAAAACTAAGTTGAAATATGATAGTAGCAATGATGCTGACTAGGTCTGTGATCTGAGGATTATCCTCATTGCTGCACAGAAGAATTATGTCCTTGATGCACCGCTAGGTGACGGACCTATTGCAGGAGCAAATGCAGATGTTATGAACGTTTGGCAAAGCTCGGTATGATGACTACTTGATAGTTTAGTGCACCATGCTTTACGGCTTAGTACCACGACTTCAAAAACGTTTTGAACGCCACGAAACATATAAGATGTTCCAAGAGCTGAAATTTGTATTTCAGACTCATGCCCGAGTCGAGAGGTATGAGACCCCTGACAAGTATTTTTCCTACAAGAAGGAGGAGAATAGCTCAACCAGTGAGCATGTGCTTAGAATATCTAAGTACTACAATCGCTTGAATCGAGTTGGAGTTAATCTTCCAGATAAGATAGTGATTGACAGAGTTCTCTAGTCACTATCACCAAGTTACTGGAACTTCATGATGAACTATAATATGCAAGGGATGACGAAAACGATTCCCGAGCTCCTCGTGATGCTGATATCGACGAAGGTAGAAATCAACAAAAGCATCAAATGAGGATGGTTGACAAGACCACTAGTTTCAAGTAAAAGTGCAATGGAAAGAAAGGGAACTTCAAGAAGAATGGCAAGCAAGTTGCCACTCCCATGAAGAAGCCCAAAGATAGACCCAAGCCTGAAACTGAGTGCTTCTACTACAAAGGAAATGGTCACTACAAGTGGAACTGCCCTAGATACTTGGCGGATAAGAAGGATGGCAAAGTGAACAAAGGTATATTTGATATACATGTTATTGATGTGTACTTTACTAGTGTTTATAGCAACCCCTGAGTATCTGGTACTGGTTCAGTTGCTAAGAGTAGTAACTCGAAACGGGAGTTGAAAAATAAACAGAGACTAGTTAAGGGAGAGGTGATGATGTGAGTTGGAAGTGATTCCAAGGTTGATAAGATCACCATCGCACACTCCCTTTACCTTCGGGATTAGTGTTGAACCTAAAATAAATGTTATTTGGTGTTTGCGTTGAGCATGAATATGATTGGATCATGTTTATTGCAATACGGTTATTCATTTAAGTCAAAGAATAATTGTTGTTCTATTTACATGAATAAAACCTTCTATGGTCATACACTCAATATAAATGGTTTATTGAATCTCGATCATGGTGATACACATATTCATAATATTGAAGCCAAAAGATGCAAAGTTAATAATGATAGTGCAACTTATATGTGGCACTGCCATTTAGGTCATATTGGTATAAAGCGCATGAAGAAACTCCATGTTGATGGACTTTTGGAATCACTTGATGCTTGCGAACCATGCCTCATGGGCAAGATGACTAAGACTCCGTTCTCTGGAACAATGGAGCGAGCAACTGACTTATTGGAAATAATACATACTGATGTATGTGGTCCGATGAGTGTTGATGCTCGCAGCGGGTATCGTTATTTTCTGACCTTCACATATGATTTTAGCAGATATGGGTATATCTACTTGATGAAACATAAGTCTGAAACATTTGAAAATTTCAAAGAATTTTAGAGTGAAGTAGAAAATCATCATAGCAAGAAAATAAAGTTTCTAGATATGATCGTGGAGGTGAATATTTGAGTTACGAGTTTGGTCTTCATTTGAAACAATGTGGAATAGTTTCGCAACTCACGCCACCTGGAACACCACAGCGTAATGGTGTGTTCGAATGTCATAACTGTACTTTATTAGATATGGTGCGATCTATGATGTCTCTTACCGATTTATCACTATCGTTTTGGGGTTATGCATTAGAGACGGCTGCATTCACGTTAAATAGGGCACCATCTAAATTCGTTGAGACGACACCATATGAACCATGGTTTGGCAAGAAACCCAAATTGTCGTTTCTTAAAGTTTGGGGCTGCGATGCTTATGTGAAAAAAACTTCAATCTGATAAGTTCGAACTCAAATTGGAGAAATGTGTCTTCATAGGATACCCAAAGGAGACTGTTGGGTACACCTTCTATCACTGATCCGAAGGCAAGATATTTGTTGCTTAGAATGGATCCTTTCTAGAGAAGGAGTTTCTCTCGAAAGAAGTGAGTGGGAGGAAAGTAGAACTTGATGAGGTAATTGTACCTTCTCTCGAGTTGGAAAGTAGTTCATCACAGAAATTAGTTCCGGTGATGCCTACACCAATTAGTGAGGAAGCTAATGATGATGATCATGAAACTTCTGATCAAGTTACTACCGAACCTCGTAGGTCAACCAGAGTAAGATCCGCACCAGAGTGGTACGGTAATCCTGTTCTGGAAGTCATGTTACTTGACCATGACGAACCTACAAACTATGAGGAAGCGATGATGAGCCCAGATTCCGCGAAATGGCTTGAGGCCATGAAATTTGAGATGGGATCCATGTATGAGAACAAAGTGTGGACTTTGGTTGACTTGCCCGATGATCGGCAAGCCATAGAGAATAAAATGGATCTTCAAGAGGAAGACAGACGCTAATAGTGGTGTTACTATCTACAAATCTCGACTAGTCGAAAAGGGTTTTTGACAAGTTCAAGATGTTGACTACGATGAGATTTACTTACTCGTATCGATGCTTAAAGTCTGTCTGAATCATGTTAGCAATTGCCACATTTCATGAAATCTGGCAAATGGATGTCAAAAACTACATTCCTTAATGGATTTCTTAAAGAAGAGTTGTATATGATGCAACAAGAAGGTTTTGTCAATCCTAAAGGTGCTAACAAAGTGTGCAAGCTCCAGTAATCCATCTATGGACTGGTGCAAGCATCTCGGAGTTGGAATATACGCTTTTATAAGGTGATCAAAGCATATGGTTTTATACAGACTTGCGGTGAAACCTGTATTTACAAGGAAGTGAGCGGGAGTACTACAGCATTTCTGATAAGTATATGTGTGACATATTGTTGATCGGAAATAATGTAGAATTTTTTTGGAAAGCATAAAGGAGTGTTTGAAAGGAGTTTTTCAAAGAAAGACCTCGGTGAATCTGCTTACATATTGATCATCAAGATCTATAGAGATAGAACAAGACGCTTGATAAGTTTTTCTTTTCAATGAGTACATACCTTGACAAGATTTTGAAGTAGTTCAGAATGGAACAGTCAAAGAAGGAGTTCTTGCCTGTGTTGCAAGGTGTGAAGTTGAGTAAAGACTCAAAACCCGACCACGGCAGAAAATAGAAAGAGAATGAAAATTCATTCCCTATGCCTGAGTCATAGGTTCTATGAAGTATGCTATGCTGTGTACCAGACCTATTGTGAACCTCACCATGAGTTTGGCAAGAGGGTACAATAGTGATCCAGGAGTGGATCACTTGACAGCGGTCAAAATTATCCTTAGAAGACTAAGGAGATATTTGTCAGTTATGGAGGTGATAAAGAGTTCGTCGTAAAGAGTTACGCTGATGCAAGCTTTTACACCGATCCGGATGACTCTGAGTCTCAATCTGGATACATATTGATAGTGGGAGCAATTAGCTAGAGTAGCTCCATGCAGAGCATTGTAGACATAGAAAATTTGCAAAATACATACGGCTCTGAATGTGACAGACCCATTGACTAAGCTTCTCTCACAAGCAAAACATGATCACACCTTAGTACTCTTTGGGTGGTAATCACATAGCAATGTGAACTAAATTATTGACTCTAGTAAAACCCTTTGGGTATTAGTCACATGGCAATGTGAACTAATCACATGGTAATGTGAACTATTGGTGTGAAATCACATGGCGATGTGAACTAGATTATTGACTCTAGTGCAAGTGGGAGACTGAAGGAAATTATCCCTAGAGGCAATAATAAAGTTGTTATTTATATTTCATTATATCATGATAAATGTTTATTATTCATGCTAGAATTTTATTAACCGGAAACTTAGTACATGTGTGAATACATAGACAAAACAGAGTGTCCCTAGTATGCCTCTACTTGACTAGCTCGTTAATCAAAGATGGTTATGTTTCCTGACCATAGACATGTGTTGTCATTTGATGAACGGGATCACATCATTACAGAATGATGTGATGGATAAGACCCATCCGTTAGCTTAGCATTATGCTCATTGAGTTTAATTGCTATTGCTTTCTTCATGACTTATACATGTTCCTCTGACTATGAGATTATGCAACTCCCGAATACCGGAGGAACACCTTGTGTGCTATCAAACGTCAGAACGTAACTGGGTGATTATAAAGATGCTCTACAGGTGTCTCCGAAGGTGTTTGTTGGGTTGGCATATATCGAGATTAGGATTTGTCACTCCGTGTATCGGAGAGGTATCTTTGGGCCCTCTCGGTAATGCACGTCACTATAAGCCTTACAAGCAATGTGACTAATGAGTTAGTTGTGGGATGATGCATTACGGAACGAGTAAAGAGACTTGCCGGTAACGAGATTGACCTAGGTATGAAGATACCGATGATCGAATCTCGGGCAAGTAACATACTGATGACAAAGGGAACAACGTATGTTGTTATGCGGTTTGAACGATAAAGATCTTCGTAGAATATATAGGAGCCAATATGAGCATCCAGGTTCCGCTATTGGTTATTGACCGGAGAGGTGTCTCGGTCATGTCTACATAGTTCTTGAACCCGTAGGGTCCGCAAGCTTAATGTTCGATGACGATTGGTATTATGAGTTTATGTGATTTGATGTACCAAAGGTTGTTCGGAGTCCCGGATGAGATCACGGACATGACGAGGAGTCTCGAAATGGTCGACACATAAATATTGATATATTGGACCATGTTGTTCGGACACCGGAAGTGTTCCTGAGAGTTTCAGATAAAACCGGAGAGCCAAAGGGTTAACGGAACCCCCCCTCCCCGGGAAGTTATGGGCCTTAGTGGGCCTTAGGGGAGAGAGAGGGAAGCAACCAGGAGGTGGCGCCCCCCCCCCCAAGAGGAGTCCGAATAGGACTAGGGGAGGGGGGCGCGGCCCCTCTTTCCCTCTCCCTCTCCTTCCTTCTTCTCCCAGTTGGACTAGGAAAGGGGGGAAACCTACTCCTACTAGGAGTAGGATTCCTCCCCCCTTGGCGCGCCCCTCCTTTATATACGGGGGTGGGGGCACCCCACAGACACACAAGTTGATCTTTAGCCTTGTGCGGTGCCCCCCTCCACAGTTTTCCGCCTCGGTCATATTGTCGTAGTGCTCAGGCGAAGCCCTGCGTCGGTAACTTCATCATCACCGTCACCATGCTGTCGTGCTGACGAAACTCTCCCTCGGCCTCAGCTGGATCTAGAGTTCGAGGGACGTCACCGAGCTGAACGTGTGCAGATCGCGGAGGTGTCGTGCGTTCGGTACTTGATCGGTTGGATCGCGAAGACGTTCGACTACATCAACCGCGTTACTAAACGCTTCTGCTTTCGGTCTAAGAGGGTACGTGGACACACTCTCCCCGCTCGTTGCTATGCTTCTCCTAGATAGATCTTGCGTGATCGTAGGATTTTTTTTTTGAAATACTACGTTCCCCAACAATATGAACTGTGGTTTGGCAAGAAACCCATGTTGTCGTTTCTTGAAGTTTGGGGCGGCGGTGCTTATGTGAAAAAGCTTCAACCTGATAAGCTCGAACCCAAATCGGAGAAATGTGTCTCATAGGATACCCAAAGGAGACTGTTGGCTACACCTTCTATCACAGATCCGAAGGCAAGATATTCGTTGCTAAGAATGGATCCTTTCTAGAGAAGGAGTTTCTCTCGAAAGAAGTGAGTGGGAGGAAAGTAGAACTTGATGAGGTAATTGTACCTACTCCCATATTAGAAAGTAGTTCATCACAGAAATCAGTTCCAGTGATTCGTACACTAATTAGTGAGGAAGCTAATGATAATGATCATGAAACTTCTGATCAAGTTACTACCGAACCTCGTAGGTCCACCAGAGTAAGATCCGCACCAGAGTGGTACGGTAATCCTGTTCTGGAGGTCATGTTGCTTGACCATGACGAACCTACGAACTATGAGGAATCGATGATGAGCCCAGATTCCGCGAAATGGCTTGAGGCCATGAAATCTGAGATGGGATCCATGTATGAGAACAAAGTGTGGACTTTGGTTGACTTGCCCGATGATCGGCAAGCCATAGAGAATAAATGGATCTTCAAGAAAAAGAATGACGTGACGGTAGTGTTACTGTCTACAAAGCTCGACTTTTTGTGAAAGGTTTTCGACAAGTTCAAGGAGTTGACTACGATGAGACCTCACCCGTAGCGATGCTTAAGTCTGTCCGAATCATGTTAGTAATTGCCGCATTTTATGATTATGAAATTTGGCAAATGGATGTCAAAACTGCATTCCTAAATGGATTTCTGGAAGAAGAGTTGTATATGATGCAACCAGAAGGTTTTGTCTATCCAAAGGATGCTAACAAAGTGTGCAATCTCCAGCGATCCATTTATGGACTGGTGCAAGCATCTCGGAGTTGGAATAAACGTTTTGATAGTGTGATCAAAGCATATGGTTTTATATATACTTTTGAAGAAGCCTGTTTTACAAGAAAGTGAGTGGGAGCTCTGTAGCATTTCTAATATTATATGTGGATGCCATATTGTTGATTGGAAATGATGTAGAATTTCTGGATAGCATAAAAGGATACTTGAATAAGAGTTTTTCAATGAAAGACCTCAGTGAAGCTGCTTATATATTGGGCATCAAGATCTATAGAGATAGATCAAGATGCTTAATTGGACTTTCACAAAGCTCATACCTTGATAAAGTTTTGAAGAAGTTCAAAATAGATCAAGCAAATAAAGGGTTCTTGCCTGTGTTACAAGGTGTGAAGTTGAGTCAGACTCGATGCCCGAGCACTGCAGAAGATAGAGAGAAAATGAAAGTCATTCCCTATGCCTCAGCCATAGGTTCTATCATGTATGCAATGCTGTGTACCAGACATGATGTGTGCCTTGCTATTAGTTTAGCAGGAGGTACCAAAGTAATCCAGAGTGGATCATCGACAGCAGATCAAGAACATCCTGAAATACCTGAAAAGGACTAAGGATATGGTTCTCGTTTATGGAGGTGACAAAGAGCTCGTCGTAAATGGTTACGTTGATGCAAGCTTTGACACTGATCCGGATGACTCTAAGTCACAAACCAGATACGTATTTATATTGAATGGTGGAGCTGTCGGTTGGTGCAGTTCTAAACAGTGTCGTGGCGTGATCTACGTGTGAAGCGGAGTACATAGCTGCTTCGGGAGCAGCAAATGAAGGAGTCTGGATGAAGGAGTTCATATCCGATCTAGGTGTCATACCTAGTGCATCGGGCCCAATGAAAATCTTTTGTGACAATACTGGTGCAATTGCCTTGGCAAAGGAATCCAGATTTCACAAGAGAACCAAGCACATCAAGAGACGCTTCAATTCCATCCGCGATCAAGTCAAGGAGGGAGACATAGAGATTTGCAAGATACATACGGATCTGAATGTTGTAGACCCGTTGACTAAGCCTCTCTCACGAGCAAAACATGATCAGCACCAAGACTCCATGGGTGTTAGAATCATTACAATGTAATCTAGATTACTGACTCTAGTGCAAGTGGGAGACTGAAAGAAATATGCCCAAGAGGCAATAATAAGGTTGTCATTTATATTTCCTTATATCATGATAAATGTTTATTATCATGCTAGAATTGTATTAACTGGAAACTTAGTACATGTGTGAATACATAGACAAACAAAGTGTCCCTAGTATGCCTCTACTAGACTAGCTTGTTAATCAAAGATGGTTAAGTTTCCTAGCCATAGACATGTGTTGTCATTTGATGAACGGGATCACATCATTAGAGAATGATGTGATGGACAAGACCCATCCGTTAGCTTAGCACTATGATTGTTTAGTTTATTGCTATTGCTTTCTTCATGACTTATACATGTTCCTATGACTATGAGATTATGCAACTCCCAAATACCGGAGGAACACTTAGTGCGCTATCAAACGTCACAACGTAACTGGGTGATTATAAAGATGCTCTACAGGTGTCTCCGATGGTGTTTGTTGAGTTGGCATAGATCAAGATTAGGATTTGTCACTCCGATTGTCGGAGAGGTATCTCTGGGCCCTCTCGGTAATGCACATCACTATAAGCCTTGCAAGCAATGTGACTAATGAGTTAGTTGCGGGATGATGCATTACGGAACGAGTAAAGAGACTTGCCGGTCACGAGATTAAACTAGGTATGATGATACCGAGGATCGAATCTCGGGCAAGTAACATACTGATGAAAAAGGGAACAACGTATGTTGTTGTGCGGTTTGACCGATAAAGATCTTCGTAGAATATGTAGGAACCAATATGAGCATCCACGTTCCGCTATTGGTTATTGACCTGAGAGGTGTCTCGGTCATGTCTACATAGTTCTCGAACCCGTAGGGTCCGCACGCTTAACTTCGATGACGATTGGTATTATGAGTTTATGTGATTTGATGTACTGAAGGTTGTTCGGAGTTCCGGATGAGATCACGGACATGACGAGGAGTCTCGAAATGGTCGAGACATAAATATTCATATATTGGAAGGCTACATTCGACACCGGAATGGTTCGGGTCGTTTCGGATAAGTTTCGGAGTACCGGGGTTACGGAACCCCCGGGAAGTTATTGGGCCTCATGGCCTAGTGGTGGAAGAGAGGAGGCGGGCCAAGGTGTGGCACGCGACCGCCCTAGCCCAAACCGAATTGGACTAGGGCTAGGGGGCCCCCCTTTCCTTCTCTTCTTCCTCTCCTTCCTTCTTCTCTCCTACTTGGACTAGGAAAGGGGGAAAGCCTACTCCTACTAGGAGTAGGAATCCCCCCTTGGGCGCCCCTTGTGGCCGGCTCTCCTCCTCCTCCCCTCCTTTATATACGGGGGAGGGGGGCACCCCATAGACACAAAAGTTGATCTTTAGCCGTGTGCGGTGCCCCCCTCCACAGTTTTCCACCTCGGTCATATTGTCGCAGGCGAAGCCCTGCGTTGGTAACTTCATCATCATCGTCACCATGCCGTCGTGCTGACAAAACTCTCCCTCGGCCTCAGATGGATCTAGAGTTCAAGGGACGTCACCGAGCTGAACGTGTGCAGATCGAGGAGGTGTCGCGCGTTCGGTACTTGATCGGTTGGATCGCGAAGACGTTCGACTACATCAACCGCGTTACTAAACGCTTCCGGTTTCGGTCTACGAGGGTACGTGGACACACTCTCCCGCTCGTTGCTATGCTTCTCCTAGATAGATCTTGCGTGATCGTAGGAATTTTTTTGAAATACTTCGTTCCCAACAGTTTCATGAAAGGGTGTACATGCTGGGCATGCACGTAGAAGAGGACAAAATGTAGGAAGGTAATGATAAGACCGACTCCAACCGCGTCAACACCACTACTACAAAAGAAATTACAAACTGATGGCCATCTATCACAAGCATGTAGTCAGCCATCATAGTTGCTGATACGTGCATTATGCATCATAAATTTAGCATATAAGAATGCCAATTTCACTCACTATTTAATCTACATTGAATATATCTTGTCAACAATCAGATTCTTATTTAAGGGCTACATCGGTCGATCGATGTGATCCCGCGTTCTGAAAAGGAGCAATAATTAAGAGATTTATGTATGTTATAACAATGTCTTAAAACACGATAAAGTTTATCTGTGAAAACAAAACCATAACTAAAGGAGTGCTGACCGAGGCTAGTGAGCCCAATAAAATAGGTTGGCATGCTAGAGGGCACGTCACCCTAATGTGTGGGCCTTGTAGCCTTGTAGGGCACCTTTGCGACCCTCCTTTTTATAAGATATCCTTCATACCCTAAAATAGATACTAGATGCTTGGTGAAGGTAATAAAAAGGTTGCTACATGATGAAGAAGTCATTTCATCACAATGAAGGGATGGATTCTCTACACCCCTGTGGCCTCGAGTTGTCACTAGCACCGAAGCAACATGGGAAGCACCATTTTCACCGACAACACCGTCACCATCTTTAATGTCTTTCATATGCAGTGTTTATCGATTGAATCTCATAACCCGCTATCAGTATTGTCTCTCTATTGTTGATTGATGTTGTGCGGTTGACGCAGAATTTATAATTTAAGATTGTAGACAATATCCATTAAAAATTTAATTTCGTGTAGTAGGCGGAATTTTCACAACCATTGCACATGTCGATATGGGTTGGGGTGTAGCCCCTCTTTTGGGGCGCTATGTATTTTCCTACTCTGGCTTTCTTGAATGGGCGTGTGAGCTATGTCTCCCTTATTGCGAGACATAGCTCTGGCTCGCCTCTTGCATGAGGTTAGTGGATCGGTCCAGTACTGTAGTTGCCTCTGTGCGAGTTTGTTTCTTTATGCTCTTTGTGTTTTTCACTTTCGGGTTTCACTATTTACAATTGGTTTTCTTCATATTTTTTCTATTTTGATTTTTTTTCCTTTTCAATTTTCTTCAGGTTACCTTGTTGTTTTTGTTGGGTTTTTTTCTTTTACTTTTTTCTTTTATTTTTCCTTTCTTATTCAACACATGTCTACTTGTTTTCATACACATTGTGCATTTTTCATCTACATCAGGAAATTTTTTTATACACGTTTAATATATTTTCAACTACACGATTAAGATTTTTGAAATATATGTTTTGATTTCTTTTTCCATAAACATTGTAAAATTTTGTATACATCTAAAGCATTTTTATACACGTTTAACATTTTTAAATACATGATTAATAATTCTTAAAATATTTTTTAAAAATGGAATACATGTTAAACTGTGGGAACATTTTTCCATTGTATATTGATAAAAATGTCACAAACATATTTTGAAGTGTCTGAACATTTTTAAACTTTAATTCAGAAAAGGCACATAAAAATGTTCTTCAAATTTAAATAATCATTATACAATTAAAAAATATTATATTAATTAAAAATGTGCATGACATTTTTTAAATGTTTCAGCATTTCAAAAAATATGTTTGTGAAATTTCTAAAACAATATACAATGTAAATTTATTGCCCACCTAGTTAAAAATGATTTGTAATCCTTCTCAGCACAGATTTGAAAAATGTTTAACAAATGTATTTAAGAAAATATAAATCACATATTTAAAAAAAAAATCAATGTGTATTAGACAAGTGTTAGAATATGTATTGAAAAAAGTAGACATGTGTTGATAAAAGAAAAAAAATAGGAAAAAACTAAGAAAACATTTGATGAAACACAGAAAATCGAAGAGAATTGGTGAGAGAAAGACAGAAACAAATAGGTAAACAAACCACAGGAAAAACAGTCAAAACCAGGAAAAAAATCACGTGAAAAGCTGGTCAAAACCACTAGAGAGACAAAAACAGTGGAAAACCACACGGAAAAAGGTCAAAAGCTTTGCTGAAAATTCGTTTCCGAGAACCCGTACTGGGCCGGACCATCTGCCTACCACCAGGGCAATTCCTATTCGGCGCTGCAGGCGCCGGTTTTTACTGTTAGCCCGGCGCCTGCAGCAGCTATTCGTGGGCCCGCCCATATTTCAATTTTCTGTTTCTAAACTCTAAAGAAAATTTGCCAAAAACTATGCGAGAGATGGGATTGGAACCCCGTGCCGCGGGTTATTATTGATCGATCGTAACCACCTCGACCACATCAGTACTTGTGATAATGTACACGTTTTTCAACCATTTCTTCGTTTCTCTTTTTCCTTCTTTCTCTGTCCTTTTCTTCTTTCTTTTTTCAATTTCGTAATTGTTTTCTTCAAATAGATGAACTTCTTTTCAAAATCTATGAACTGATTTTTTCGAAACACATGAATCTTTTTTCAAATTGATGAACCTTTTTCAAAATTGCTGAACTTATTTTTCAAATTTGATGAACTTTTTCATTTTTTAAAACTTTTTCTCAAAGTCAATGATCTTTTCTTAAAAATTGATGATTTTTTTGGAAATTGATTAACTTTTTCCCAAATTGATTAATTTTGTTTCAAAATCGATGAACTTTTTTCAATTTAGAGAACTTTTTCCAAATCCGATGAACTTTTTTTAAATAGATGAACTTTTTTCAAATTGTATGAACTTTTTTATTCAAATCGACGAACTACTTTCATTATTCGATGGTTTTTTCAAATTCGATGAACTACTTTCATTGTTTGATAAACTTTTTTCAAATCGATGAACTTTTTTTTTAAATTTGATGCACTTCTTTTATTCAAATCGATGAACTACTTTCATTGTTCGATGAACTTTTTTTGAAAATCGATGAACTTCTCTTGTGTTTGTGAACTTTTTTTTTTTGAATACATGAACTTTTTCAATTTGGTGAACTTTTTTCCGAATACATGAACTTTTTTTGCATGTTCATGAACTTCATTTGTAATATGTGCACATGTTTTCAAATAATTGGAAAATCTAAACGCTACAGAGTAATACGAAATTAATAGCGCGTCAAGGTTTCTACTCTTTAAAGGTTTCGCGCTGCACAAAATCAATAGCATTTAGCTGGTCGAGTGGCTACGCTCGCTGTTTGTAATCGGTAGGCCGTGCTTTTTTTTGCGCTACGCTATTGTGGGCCGGCCCATCCAGTCGCTGCTGCAGGCGCCAGTTAGCTTGCGCGGCGCTGAAGGCGCGCAATAGGAGTTCCCTACCACCAGCGCCGAGACTTACTTAGGACTCGCTACCGGCGATATATAGCACCCACTGGCCCTTTCTCGCTATAAGCGAGACAAAGCAGCGCCCTTGAATATGGGCTGCCTGAAGGTGCTTTAACCTGGACGAGGCAAGTGAATCTTAACCTTTTCCTAGAGTAACTTGGGAGAAATGTGCATGCAAAAATGCCAAAAAAAACTTCCGTGAACTCTTGCATCTTGACAAAATCCAATAAAAATTTATATGTGACATAGTTTTTCGTTGGAATTTTGATAGCCTTCTATTCCGAAGTGTTTCCGTACAAAACGTTACAACACTTCTACAAATTCCTATATACTTAAGTAGTTAATCCCCATAATTTGTAATTATTTTAACATGCACACATGTCACATCATCAACTCCACTACTTTATTTCTCTTAACATGCATGCATGCCTATACTAAGTCACTTAACATGCACACATCCCACTATAACCATAATACTTTATTTCTCTCAACATGCATAAGAAATATTACTTGATAAATATATGTTTACATCTATATAATAGTAAAATACAACAAGTGATATGTATTTTTAATCTTTACTCTAATTTCAAATTGAAGACAATCAAATCTCATCATAAATAATATTATTGCAGCTTTTTCCCACATGTTTCCACGTGATACGTATTTTTAATCTTTAGACTCATTTCAAATTGAAGACAATCAAATCTCATCAGAAATAATATTGTTGCAGCTTTTTCTCACATGTTTCCACAACAATGCGCGGGGTATCATCTATTTTCTTCCGTACGCCCTGTCCATTAAACACAACTGATGCAAAGGTGACCAAATGGGCCGGTCCCGACGTGCTGTCTTGATGGCCCACATGCCCGGTCCATGGTGGGCCTGGCCGACATGTTTGTAATTGGTTGTGCCGGCACGTGGCCCGCCCTAGGCCCATGTCTGGGCTACGAGGCTGGGCACGGCCCCTTTTTTTAGGATTCTTTATTTATTTTTATGTATTAGCTCTTCCAAACAACCAAAATAGGCCAAAACAACCCAAAATAAGGGGGCTGGTGGGCTAAACATGCCGATGGGGCGTCCTATTTCCTTGTTGGAGTTCCCTTCCTGCCCCGTTTAGGCCTGCCTGGCCCGTTTAGGTAGGCCCTGCCGGCCCATCTGGCCAGGTCTGAACCGAAGAATACTCAATTACGGACCCCTCAAATCAAAACCCAAACATAAAACCCTGTCTCGTCGCGCTCTGACCGACCGTCGTACCGCCTACCATGGCCTCCCCCTCCCCGTCCCCGCCGCGCCGCACACCCACCACCGGCGGGAGGCAGTCCCCCTTCTTCCGCGACCTCGCCCGTGCCATCCCTTCCCACCGGATCTCCGGGTCCCTCGACCCCTCATCCACGCCGCCGCCGCCGCCGCCCCTTTTCACCCTCGACGACCGCCTATACGCACAGGATTTCTCCCCTGATCGATCCGCCTCCAACCTCCTCCCCGTCGCTCCATCCCCATCCCCACCCACACGCGCTTCCTCCGCCAGTCGCCCTCCCTCATGGGACCGCTCCCGCGCCATTCCCCCCGGTCCGTGCTCGCTGAGTGACTGGCTCGTGGAGCCGGCCCGTAAAGAGGTCCTCGCGCTGCCCCCGCCATCGCCGCCCCCTACTCGTGCCGCGAACGCGGAGGTGCGATCGCGGGGGATTCCGTTGCCTGCGCCGCCCAGGACGGCTCCATCTGCGAGCGTCACGGGGGCAGACGGGGAGGAGTGGGTCACCGTGTTCGGGTAAGGGGAGGGTGTGTGACGCTTCACGAGATGGACTAACAGCCATGTAAGTTTGATAGCGGTGTGTAATTTTTCGCTTCGTTTGCAGATTCACCGCGAGGGAGACCAACCTTGTTCTGCGAGAGTTTGGGAAGTGTGGCGTGATACTGAGACACTGCTCTGGCCCAAGAGATGGTAATTGGCTTCACATATTGTATCAGGTAGCCCCTTTTCACTAGCTCTCTGCTACTGTCGCGAGCTGCCTGTCTTTCTTCATAACTCATAAGTCAACCTTTCGTAATTGCGTCGACCATAACAAGCTATGGTTATTTGATTCAAAGGCTAATTGTCTGTCTAGCCTTTATTTTTCGTCTTAAGATGCTCTGGGCATGCTTGGTTTGATGCCAAAACACCGGTCAGCCAATTTTTGGTAGCAAACCAATCATGCCCCAATATTGCAGTGTCCTATCAGTTTCAGTTAGTACGATATGGTTTTTAATCCACTTAGTCACATCTTTAGACATGAATGTAGTACTAAACTTACGAGAGTCAGGTTGTTTTACTTGGATCACTAAGCATGTATCATAATCATGATATTATATCAGTCTTTCCTTTCCTTTCTGAAATGCAGCGGTTTATTTCTAGACGGAAAGAAATCATAAAACAGCAGCAAATAGTTATAATAAGTTCAAAAAGCTCTTCCCTCGCTGAGAATTTTGTACCATTGGCGTTATTGAGAAAATTGAATGAACACATCCCTAGACTTCTCTATATCTCTCTCTTCATTCTCTGCGGTTACTTTGGAACATGGACTTGATTAGGAACCAATGCAGCCATACTTCTGTGTAGATTTTCTTGTGGCTGTTCTGTTTTTCTAGTACCTACAGAACATCTTAACATTTTTCTTGCTATCGGCTAATATATTGTTTTTGCTCGTGAAGCACCAATACGATGCTCGAAGGGCCCTTGAAAAGAATGGAATCCAGCTGTTTAGTGGCGTTGCAATTGGGGTTAAAATTACTGATCCGGTGCAGCGGCAAATGGATGAGAAGATGAGTGAGAGCAATTATAAGGGCTTCATGGTTTCCTTGCCTTCGAAATCATCTATACATGACGCAGGGGCATCAAGCAATTTAGGAGATCTCCCACGTCCCTATGACCCAAAAGCTGGCAGAAATGTTAACAGAGACATGGGGTGTTCAACAGGAAGTGTTGCCATGCCAGCAAAATCAGTATTGGTGAAAACTATGGACTTGATTTTTGGCATTTGATATGCAGTGCTGGAGATTCAATAATATTTTTCTACCCTTGCTCGTCGCTTCAATGGATTAGTTTTTATCACTGCATGTGCTGATCTGCGAGTTCCAAAGTGTCTGAAGATAGTATTGTTTTTCACTGCAATTGGAGTAGTTCTTTTCCCCAGCATCTGAGCATATCTATTCCTGGGTTCTGTTGTGTAGTGTTTGCAATGTGAAACGTTTGCGTTGGCAATGTATTATACCTCTCGCCACTATGTAATATACCTCTCTAAAGTGGCGAGAGGTGTAAAAGGGTCTTATGATTATACATGGTGTTCTACTCGGACCAGAAATGATGGCCAGTCATTTTTCATTGCTTCAAGCTGTTTTATTCGTTCTGCTGGGCGAGATAGCAAAGTTAGCACTGGCTTTTGGCACATGCAGTTATTCTGTGGCATCACATTACTACTCTCAGTCCAAAATTCCAATCTATGTCTATGTCCTTGGATTTGTTTACGTTGTCCAAATTTCTGCATTTGTTGCAGGATTATACTCTTGCTTACTATCATTCATTCCAAGTATGAAGTTCATGCATTTCCCATTTCACCAAGTTACAAGCCCCATCAGACTCAGTTTTCCGTAGCACGTATCGATCTTTTTTTTTAGAAAAACAAAGATATAGGTTTTCACAATTATGTAGAGCCATTGCGTCCTCCAACAGTTATGAAAGTTTTATGTTTCGTATAATACAAACTATGTGTAGTTGACATCCGAATATTATACTTTAGATGGCATGATAAACAGTAATCTAGAATTATAATAATTTTCAGTTTTGTGTATATAAATACCCGACAATTCCTTCTAAAAGTATCCGGTGAAAATGAGTATTTGGTGAAAATCTGAAAATTTCTACGTGGACTGTTGGATCAGCAGCGACGCCATGGATCACAGGTGGGACTCCTGACAATTTCTAATAACTTTTGGCTAACATCATCACAAGATAAATAAATTATTATTGGTGTATTTTAGTCATGTCAAAAACCCTGAAAACGTGGATACCAAAATTTAGATTACCCGTCCTGGATTTCATGAATTTTTTTTTGCGGGGAAATAAGAACTTTATTCAATCATCTCTAGCTCCTGCATGATCAACCATAACGCTAGTCATGAGAAAACTAGGAGGGGAGTCCATCCAACAGCTCGTAACCCCTAATGTGCAAGCAAACTTGGCACAAAGGTGAGCATTGGCATTTCTTAATACATATTGAATAACAAAAGACTGAAAAGATAAAGCTAGTCCTTCTATCTCCAATAAAACTGGCGCTACCGTCGAGCGCGAAAAAGTGCGAGAAGCCCACAGATCGACTACCTCCTTGCAGTCAACTTCCATAACCACTCGCATGAAGCCCCGGAGACGAGCAAAAAGAACACCATCACGCAGGGCCAAAACTTCTGCTACCAATGGATCTGTCACTCCAGGGTAAGGCTTGCTCCAGGCCGCAAGGAAGGCAGTCGAGGACTGAGCGATCCCTCCTGCACCCCCTTTACTTTCCTCACAGGAGATACCTGCATCAGTGTTGATCTTAATCCCATCACCCTCAGGTGGTCTCCATCCGTAGCCGGTCAGGACTTTGGTGTGCTCTACAGGAAGTTCTAGCACCACCAAAGCATCCTTGATCGTTCTCATGAACTGGATTGGGTTTGAACTTTCCTTATCATGTGTAATATTGTTTCTGGAAGTCCAAATCGCCCACATCACAGTAACAATTTTTGCCCTATCAGTTTCTTGAAATCTTGGGTCACAAAGTATATCCTTCATCCATGTTTCTGGGTGGAGATCAGGAAGTTTCACTTGTAGCCACTCTCTCGCTTCCCCCCAGAACCTCTTTCCATGAGTGCGCTTAATCAGCGCATGCATCAAATCCTCGTCTGCAGCTAGGCAGACTTTACATCTAGCCATGGTGACAATGTGTGGGCTGCAGTGTTCGCTCAACAGGAAGAATTCCTCGTAGAACTCGCCAGCAGAACACACGAACTTTAGGCACCACTTGTAGCTTCCACAACCTTGCCCATAACTATTTCTCTGTCTCTGAAGTACCCGTCGTCGTCCCTTCCTCTAGAGCTAAGTGCTCGTTGCGAGTCATAAGAGCCCGATACGCAGATTTTACAGTATAGACACCCATCTTCTCCCACGCCCATGCCCAGAAGTCCTCACCCCCCCCCCCCCTTGCTGCAATGGTATGTTTAATATAGCATCGGCATCGGGGCGATAAAATTCCTCCTGACAATATCCACCTTCCATAACCAAGAGTCACTGTCAATGAGATCAGAAACTGTGTGTAATGTGTCATTCCCAACCTGCATTGATGGCTTCATGGAGAGCTTCCCTTGGATCCAAGAATCATTCCAGATCGACACCGAGGAGCCATCCCCAATGCGCCTGATGAAACCAACTTTGAGCGCCTCCCTCCCTGCTATAATAGCACTCCAGGTAGCCGAGGCGTTCTCTTGGTACAGTGGCATGCATGAAGTCCGTGAGAGGGAAATACTTCCCCTTCAACACCCGACCACAAAGGGAGTCTGGGTTTGTGATCAATCTCCATCCATGCTTACCTAGCATGGCTAAATTAAACATCTCAAGATTCCGAAAACCCATCCCTCCTTGTACCTTCGGTGATGCGAGTGTTTGCCAATCAACCCAGTGCAACGAGCGCCGGTCGAGAGAACTACTCCACCAATATTTTGCCATACTAGATGAAATCCCCTTGCAGACCTTCTTCGTCAGTTTAAAACAGCTCATAGAGAAAGTGGGTATAGCATGTATGACTGACTTCAAACGAACCTCCCTCGCAGCACAAAAAATGAGTCGCTCTAATCCGTCATTTAATTTACTTCTAATTCGTTCTCCTATATGATCAAACGTCCCACTTGTGATGCGGCCAACTACTGTCAGAAGACCAAGATATCTCTCATTAAACTCTTCTACAACAATGCCCATCAAACTCTTCATTGCTTGGCGATCTGTGTCAGAGGTGTTTGGGCTGAAAAAAATGAAGCTCTTTTCTCTATTCACACACTGACCCGAGCAATCACCATAAATTCTGAGAATATCATTCAGACGCCGCGCACTCTGTTGTTTTGCTTGCATGAATATCAAACTGTCGTCCGCAAAGAGCAAGTGATTGATCCAAGGTGAATTCACACTCACCCTTATACCTTTGTCCACATACGGTCTGCCAAAATTATTGAGCAAGGTGGTAAAACCCTCCGCACATAACAAGAACAAATAAGGCGACGCCGGGTCACCTTGTCTTAACCCCCTAGAGGGGGAAAAGAACGGTAAGAGCTTCCCGTTCACACGGACAACAAACCTGACCGAAGAAACACACTTCAAGATGAGTCGAATAAAAGACGTACTGAAGCCAAGACATGTCATAATTGTTTCTATGTAATGCCATTCAACACGGTCGTTGGCTTTCATCATATCTAGTTTCACCGCACACACACTGTCTTTCCTTTCCTCCTCTTTCTCATCGCATGAACACTCTCATAGGCAATAAGGATGTTGTCCGTAATCAGACGACCTGGTACGAATGCACTTTGTTCTCCTCCTATGATGTCGTCCAAAAAGATCCTCAATTTTTTTGCTATACACTTGGCTGCAATCTTGTAAAGTATAGGACAGAGAGATCGGTCTATATTGATTAATGAGCTGGGGGTGTCTCACCTTGGGAATAAGCGTGATAGTTGTGTCGTTCATCCCCACTGGTAACTCGCCCCCATGAAGAAAATCCAACATGGCCTGAATGATGTCATCCTTGATCAAACTCCAATGCCGTTGGAAGAAACCCGCCGTAAAACCATCCACCCCCGGGGCCTTCGATGGTGCAATCTGAAACAAAGCCACTCTCACCTCCTCTGCTGTGTATGGCCTATCAAGAATTTCATCCATATCAGCCGTCACCCGCTGAGGGACTAAATTTGTCAGCTCATCCATAGGTCGGTGCCCTTGCGAAGTATATAGGTCTTGAAAGAACTCTTGTACCACTGTACAATTTTCCTCCCTCGTCCGACATATGGTGCCATCATCTCGCACAAGATTGTCAATTTTGTTCATTCTCTTCTGTTGGGCAGCTTGCAGCTGGAAGTATTTCGTGTTTCGGTCTCCCTGCCTCAACCACAACACTCTTGATCACTGCTTCAAGAATATCTCCTCCTGTCGCAGGGCCTCTCTAAGTTGTTTTGCAACTGATAACTCCTCAACAGAGGGCCCTCGACCTATGGATTGGCCACACAATTTCTCAAGCCTGTACCACAGTTTACGAATTTTACGTGCCAAACACCCAGACTCAGCAGCACCCCATTCAGTTAAAGTTGATTGCATTGAAGAAAGTGCTTGAAGAACACCTCCAAGTCCCTGTCGGCCAAACCCCTTTTGCCAATTTTCTTTTACTACCTGATCGTAGTCGGCATGACACTGCCACATGTCCTCATAATGAAACTGTTTGTTTGCTCTAGAACGCCCCTCGGCCACATGTTCACGTAAATTCACTTTAACAAAACAATGATCAGATTCTGTTGTGCTGATGTGCCTAACGTGAGCATAAGCAAACATATTAAGAAGCTCCGGATTGCCGAAAGCTCTATCAATCCGAGCCTTCACATTTGCATGTCCTGGCTGTCCATTATCCCATGTGTATTATGTTCGTGACCATCCAAGATCCTGCCACATACATTCTTCTGTCACTTCTCTAAACACCCGCATTTGCCATTCAGGCCGAGCTGCTCGCGAGAAATGCTCCGAGCCATACAGAGTTTCATTAAAAATCGCCGACACACATCCATGCTGAATGTTGTAACGCGAACAAACTCCGGAGAAAACGCCAACTCTGATAGCGATCCTCCGCCTTTGGTGCACTGTAGAAACCGGTGAACCTCCACTTTTCTGATCTTCCTTCCACCTTCTGCACTTCCACATCAATGTGGGCAGAACTATAATTTTTTAGCTCGACTCTAATGTCAGCCGACCAAAACAGACCAATACCTCCACTCAATCCTCTGCTATCCACAGCAAAACACCCCGCAAAGCCTAACTGATTTTGCAACGCTTCGACTCTCTTTGCTGAGATTTTTGTCTCCATAACAAGCAGAGGCAGTGGCACTTCCTGCTTCACTACACTGCGAAGCTCTCGAACTGTCGATGGGTTCCCAAGCCCTCGACAGTTCCAGCTTAGGCAACTCATTGCGAGTGGCAGGGCTACATCGCAGCCTCTGCCGTGCTACCGGAATTCACTGGCGTAGGTTTCTTTTTCTTCGGTTCCCGTGGCTCTTCTCCATCCTTTTCCTGACTCAGATCTTTCCCAGAGGACCCAAGAACTACACCTTCACCATTAGCCGCAAATGGTTCATTAGTCAGAAGTGGTGTTTCCACCCTCCTGTAAACCTGCTGATTAGTGTTCGGCACCCCTTTGCGCTTGTACTGCTCGCGTTGTTTAATTGGGGAGGTGACCTCTACACCCTTTTCTGCGGCAGTACTAGAGTTCCTCGTCTCAGCTTTGTTGCCCGAAAAACCCTGATACTCCTTTGACGAGCCATCACCCGAGTACGCCCTCTTCCATTCATCCATCGGCCTCAAATTCTTCCCAAATGGTAAATCTCCATTGGCATCCCTAGTCCCCGGCGTCGTACAATACAGATCTGAGTGGCCAAGGCGACCACACGAAAAACAGAAGTGTGGTACATTCTCGTATTGGATATCATACAGGTCTGAACATTTTCTACGAGCTGACTCAATCAGTATCCACCTCCTAAGAGGTTTACTCACATCAATTGTAACTCTTGCTCTCAAATATCCATTCACGTGATCAAACGATACATGTGTTGCTTGTTTATCAATCTGTTTAGCAATAGCAGCACTCCACTTATCATCCCTCAGATTGAAGGGAAGGTTGACAACTCTAGCCCACAATTGCATCCTATCAAACCTGAGTTCAGAAGGACGCATGCAATCATCAAACTCTGACAAAATCACCGCATTCTTACTCACATGCCATGGCGAGCTTTCCCATACACGATCACGATCTCGTTGATTTGCAAATTCCGCTACAAACGTATTATCTCCAACAGATCGAAAAGCCAATCCCTTAGGGTTTCCCCATGCCGGCCGAAGGGCACTGATAATAGTCTGGATGTGGAGTATATTTCGGTGCAATACCTTTCCCGCCAGCATCCACTTCGCCGGCGCGCCGTCATCACGGTCATCCAACACCAGCGGAGTCGCTTCCTCCTCCGTGATGTCAAGTTTTCCCAGAGCTTCCGCTAACTTCGCCCTTGCCACACGGGGCGACAAAGGCTCCTGCCCTCCTCGTCGATCCGATGATGTTGCCATCCTCCGAACGTTACACCCATCGCCCCGCCGAGTAGATCGACGTGCGCCGCCAGGTTCCACCCTCAAAACCCTAAAATCGCCAAAGGAGCGCTCCGGGAGTTTCGGAAGTGGCTCACTATGGATGGGAATTGGAATGCATGGCGTACGTTGGATTTCATGAATTTGTAATCCGGAAAATGAGCAATTCTGTACACATTTCAAATATAGCAGTGCACGCCTTTTATGTTGCTACTTATTTATAATAGTATGAATCAGCGGTGATATCATTTCATGGTTCCTTCAGATAAATAATCATTCTGATATAGATATAGTTCTGAATATGTCTCTTCGACCCGCAAAAAATGTCATGGGACCTTATGTCACTAGATGTTGCTAAAAATATGTCACATATACTAGTAGGCTGAAGGATTTTTTTATTGAAGTGTACATAAATACCTCACCAATCTCATGTCTTTTTTTTTGCTTGAATACGCATAATCATGCGTAAAAGATCCACCAGTAAAAAGTGGTGGGGAGCCCATCCACTTAAGTCAGTTAGGGCATGTACGATGAAGGCATATGGATACAGATGTCGCATGACAAAAAAGTAGATTGAGGCATCTACATTGATTTTTCCCCGATGCAAGCTACCACTAGTGGGGCTCATCAAAAAAATAGAAAATAAAGACTCCCACTACAGATGCATCTCTACTCTGCACTTTAAAATTTTCAGCTTTATGCACCAGACCATAATTTTTCTCCTCAACATCCGGCTCTTGTAAAGGATCCCGCTGCTCCATATGAACCTACTTTTCCTGACATCCCATTCTACGCGGCATACGGGGCATCACCCTCGGGCTATGCATTGAACATGCCCTTACAACAACACACCCAACTCCATCCAGTCAAAAACCTACACAAATTACTCTTCATGCCTAACCCACGTAGAAAACACCACAAAGAAGGGTTCAAGATCGCCTTTGAGTAGTCCTGTCTGCCTCCACGAGAAAGTATCAGGTACTCCCGGTGCTCTAAGTTAAAAAAAACATTCAAAAATATTTCAAAAAATTCCGAAAAAAGGTGAATGTTCGCAAGGAATGTAACTACAACCCCTAAAAATTGCAGGTCCAAACTTGAAATGTACACCAAGAAACAAAAATGTGAAATCTGGCATGAATAGTGTAACGAAAAGACAAAATCAACATTGACACTATTCACACACATTTTTTTCTCAATGTACATTTTGAGTTTGGACCTAAAATTTCTAGGGGTTGTAGTCACATTCCTTGCAAACATTTCCATTTTTTTTCAAAATCTTTAAAAACATTTAGGATTTGTTTATAAACTTGGAGCACTGGGAGTATCCCAAGAATGGGAGTACCAGATATTTCCCCCTGCCTCCACACCCTCCCCTCGGAAAGTATCCTCCTGCCTACAGGCTCCAATGATGGAGCGACACCATCATAGACAATGGTCATCTAGTATATTTAAATATAGAAGATATCTTATCAATAGATCAGAAGAACTTTTTGCATAAATAAATAAAGTATACATACTCACCAACTATTCATAGCACGACTGTTGGGGAACGTAGTATTTCAAAAAAGTCCTACGATCACGCAAGATCTATCTAGGAGAAACATAGCAACGAGCAGGGAGAGTGTGTCCACGTACCCTCGTAGACCGAAAGCGGAAGCATTTAGTAACGCGGTTGATGTAGTCAAACGTCTTCGCGATCCAACTGATCAAGTACCGAACGCACGGCACCTCCGCGATCTGCACATGTTCGGCTTGGTGACGTCCCTCGAACTCTAGATCCAGCTGAGGCCGAGGGAGAGTTCCATCAGCACGAGGGCGTGCTGACGGTGATGATGAATTTACCGACGCAGGGCTTTGCCTAAGCACTACGACAGTATGACCGAGGTGTAAAACTGTGGAGGGGGGCACCGCACACGGCTAAAGATCAACTTGTGTATCTTTGGGGTGCCCCCCCTCCCACGTATATAAAGGAGGGGGGAAGAGGAGGCCTGCCCAAGGGGGGGCTGATACGTCTCCAACGTATTTATAATTTTTGATTGTTCCATGCTATTACATATTCTATTTTGGATGTTTAATGGGCTTTATTATACACTTTTATATTATTTTTGGGAATAACCTACTGACCCAAGGCCCAGTGCAAATTGTTGTTTGTTTGCCTATTTCAGTGTTTCGCAGAAAAGGAATACCAAACGGAATCCAAACGAAATGAAACCTTTGGAAACGTGATTTTTGGAACAAACGTGATCCAGAGGACTTGGAGTGGACGTCAAGAAACAACCGAGGAGGCCACGAGGCAGGGAGGCATGCCTGCCCCCTGGGCGTGCCCCCACCCTCGTGGGCCCCTCGTGGCTCTCCTGACCGACTTCCTTCGCCTATATATACTCTTATACCCCAAAAACATCCAGGAGCACCACGAAACCCTATTTCCACAACCACAACCTTCTGTACCCGTGAGATCCCATCTTGGGGCCTTTTCTGGCGCTCCGCCGGAGGGGGCATCAATCACGGAGGGCTTCTACATCAACACCACAGCCTCTCCAATGATGTGTGAGTAGTTTACCTCAGACCTTCGGGTCCATAGTTATTAGCTAGATGGCTTCTTCTCTCTCTTTCGATCTCAATACAAAGTTCTCCTCGATCTTCTTGGAGATCTATTTGATGTAACTCTTTTTGCGGTGTGTTTGTCGAGATCCGATGAATTGTGGGTTTATGATCAAGATTATCTATGAACAATATTTGAATCTCCTCTGAAATTCTCTTATGTATGATTGGTTATCTTTGCAAGTCTCTTCGAATTATTAGTTTGGTTTGGCCTACTAGATTGATCTTTCTTGCAATGGGAGAAGTGCTTAGCTTTGGGTTCAATCATGTGGTGCTCGATCCCACTGATAGAAGGGGAAACGACACGTATTGTATTGTTGCCATCGAGGATAAAAAGATGGGGTTTATATCATATTGCTTGAGTTTATCCCTCTACATCATGTCATCTTGCCTAATGAGTTACTCTGTTCTTATGAACTTAATACTCTAGATGCATGCTGGATAGCAGTCGATGTGTGGAGTAATAGTAGTAGATGCAGAATCGTTTCGGTCTACTTGCCGCGGACGTGATGCCTATATACATGATCATGCCAAGATATTCTCATAACTATGCTCAATTCTATCAATTGCTCGACAGTAATTTGTTCACCCACCGTAATATTTATGCTATCTTGAGAGAAGCCACTAGTGAAACCTATGGCCCCCGGGTCTATTCTCTATCATATAAGTTTCCGATCTACTTTTATTATGCAATCTTTACTCTTAATCTTTATCATAAAAATACCAAAAATATTATCTTATCATCTCTATCAGATCTCACTTTTGCAAGTGGCCATGAAGGGATTGACAACCCCTTTGTCACGTTGGTTGCAAGGTTCTTATTTGTTTGTGTAGGTATGAGGGACTCGCGCGTGGTCTCCTACTGGATTGATACCTTGGTTCTCAAAAACTGAGGGAAATACTTACGCTACTTTGCTGCATCACCCTTTCCTCTTCAAGGGAAACCAATGCAGTGCTCAAGATGTAGCAGGGGTGCGCCAAAGGGGGGAGTCCTACTTGGACTCCCGGTCCAAGTAGGATTCAACCCCACTTTCCTATTCCAACTAGGAGAAGGAAGGGAAGGAGGAAGAGGGGAGAAGGAAGGAGGGGGCGCCGCCCCCTCCTAGTCCAATTCGGACCAGCCCAGGGGGGGGGGGGCGGCCACCCCTTGAGGCCCTTCTCTACTTTCTCGTATGGCCCATTAAGGCCCACTACTTCCCCAGTGAATTCCCGTAACTCTCCGCTACTCCGAAAAATACCCGAATGACTCGGAACCTTTCCGATGTCCGAATTTAGCCTTCCAATATATCGATCTTTACCTCTCGACCATTTTGAGACTCCTCGTCATGTCCGTGATCTCATCCGAGACTCCGAACAACCTTCGGTACATCAAATCACATAAACTCATAATACCAATCGTCATCGAACGTTAAGCGTGCGGACCCTGCGGGTTCGAGAACTATGTAGACATGTCCGAGACACCTCTCCGGTCAATAACCAATAGCGGAGCCTGGATGCTCATATTGGCTCCTACATATTCTATGAAGATCTTTATCGGTCAAACCGCATAAGAACATACGTTGTTCCCTTTGTCATCGGTATGTTACTTGCCCGAGATTCGATCGTCGGTATCACCATACCTAGTTCAATATCGTTACCAGAAAGTCTCTTTACTCGTTCCGTAATGCATCATCCCGCAACCAACTCATTAGTCACAATGCTTGCAAGGCTTATTGTGATGTGCATTACCGAAAGGGCCCAAAGATACCTCTCCGACAATCGGAGTGACAAATCCTAATCTCGATCTATGCCAACTCAACAAACACCATCGGAGACACCTGTAGAGCATCTTTATAATCACCTAGTTACGTTGTGATGTTTGATAGCACACTAAGTGTTCCTCCGGTATTCGGGAGTTGCATAATCTCATAGTCAGAGGAACATGTATAAGTCATGAACAAAGCAATAGCAATAAACTATACGATCATAGTGCTAAGCTAACGGATGGGTCTTGTCAATCACATCATTCTCTAATGATGTGATCCCGTTCATCAAATGACAACACATGTCTATGGCTAGGAAACATAACCATCTTTGATAAACAAGCTAGTCAAGTAGAGGCATACTAGGGACACTCTGTTTGTCCATGTATTCACGCATACTAAGTTTCCGGTTAATACAATTCTAGCATGAATAATAAACATTTATCATGATATAAGGAAATATAAATAACAACTTTATTATTGCCTCTAGGGCACATTTCCTTCAGTCTCCCACTTGCACTAGAGTCAATAATCTAGTTCACATCGCCATGTGATTTAACACCAATAGTTGAGATCGTCATGTGATTTAACACTCTATAGTTCAAATCGCCATGTGACAAATACCCAAAGGGTTTACTAGAGTTAATAATCTAGTTCACTTCGCCATGTGATTAACACCCAAAGAGTACTTAGGTGTGATCATGTTTTGCTTGTGAGAGAAGCTTAGCCAATGGGTCTATCACATTCAGAGCCGTATATATTTTGCAAATTTTCTATGTCTACAATGCTCTGCATGGAGCTACTCTAGCTAATTGCTCCCACTTTCAATATGTATCCAGATTGTGACTCAGAGTCATCTGGATCGGTGTAAAATCTTGCATCGGCGTAACTCTTTACGACGAACTCTTTATCACCTCCATAACCGAGAAATATCTCCTTATTCCACTAAGGATAATTTTGACCGTTGTCCAGTGATCTATTCCTGGATCACTATTCTACCCTCTTGCCAAACTCATGGTGAGGTTCACAATAGGTCTGGTATACAGCATAGCATACTTCATAGAACCTATGACTGAGGCATATGGAATGACCTTCATTCTCTTTCTATTTTCTGTCGTGGTTGTGTTTTGAGTCTTACTCAACTTTACACCTTGCAATACAGGCAAGAACTCCTTCTTTGACTGTTCCATTTTGAACTACTTCAAAAAATCTTGTCAAGGTATGTACTCATTAAAAAATCTTATTAAGCGTCTTGATCTATCTCTATAGATCTTGATGCCCAATATGTAAGCAGCTTCACCGAGGTCTTTCTTTGAAAAACTCCTTTCAAACACTCCTTTATGATTTCCAGAAAATTCTACATTATTTCTAATCAACTATATGTCATTCACATATACTTATCAGAAATGTTGTAGTGCTCCCACTCACTTTCTTGTAAATACAGGCTTCACCGCAAGTATGTATAAAACTATATGCTTTGATAAACTCATCAAAGTGTATATTTCAACTCCGAGATGCTTGCACCAGTCCATAGATGGATCGCTGGAGCTTGCACACTTTGTTAGTACCTTTAGGATTGACAAAACCTTCTTGTTGCATCATATACAACTCTTCTTTAAGAGATCCATTAAGGAATGTAGTTTTGACATCCATTTGCCAATTTTCATAAAATGTGGCAATTGCTAACATGATTCAGACAGACTTAAGCATCGCTACGAGTAAGAAAATCTCATCGTAGTCAACACCTTGAACTTGTCGAAAACCTCTTTGCGACAATTCAAGCTTTGTAGATAGTAACACTACCATCAGCGCCCGTCTTCATCTTGAAGATCTATTTATTCTCAATGGCTTGCCGATCATCGGGCAAGTCAATCAAAGTCCATACTTTGTTCTCATACATGGATCCCATCTCAGATTTCATGGCCTCAAGCCATTTCGCGGAATCTGGGCTCATCATCGCTTCCTCATAGTTCGTAGGTTCATCATGGTCTAGTAACATGACTTCCAAAACAGGATTACCGTACCACTCTGGTGCGGATCTTACTCTGGTTGACCTACTAGGTTCGGTAGTAACTTGATCAGAAGCTTCATGATCATTATCATTAGCTTCCTCACTAATTGGTGTAGGAATGACTGGAACTGATTTCTGTGATGAACTACTTTCCAATAAGGGAGCAGGTACAATTACCTCATCAAGTTCTACTTTCCTCCCACTCATTTCTTTCGACAGAAACTCCTTCTCTAGAAAGGATCCATTCTAAGCAACGAATATCTTGCTTTCGGATCTGTGATAGAAGGTGTACCCAATAGTCTCCTTTGGGTATCCTATGAAGACACATTTCTCCGATTTGGGTTCGAGCTTATCAGGTTGAAGCTTTTTCACATAAACATAGCAGCCCCAAACTATAAGAAACGACAACTTGGGTTTCTTGCCAAACCACGGTTCATATGGTGTCGTCTCAACGGATTTAGATGGTGCCCTATTTAACGTGAATGCAGATGTCTCTAATGCATAACCCCAAAACGATAGTGATAATCGGTAAGAGACATCAAAGACCGCACCATGTCTTTGAAGTATGGTTATGACGTTCGGACACACCATTACGCTGTGGTGTTCCAGGTGGCATGAGTTGCGAAACTATTCCACTTTGTTTCAAATGATGACCAAACTCGTAACTCAAATATTCGTCTCCGCGATTAGATCGTAGAAACTTTATTTTCCTGTTACGATGATTTTCCACTTCACTCTGAAATTCTTTGAACTTTTCAAATGTTTCAGACTTATGTTTCATCAAGTAGATATACCCATATCTGCTTAGATCATCTGTGAAGGTCAGAAAATAACGATACCCGCCGCGAGCCTCAACACTCATCGGACCGCATACATCAGTATATATTATTTCCAATAAGTTAGTTGCTCGCTCCATTGTTCCGGAGAACGGAGTCTTAGTCATCTTGCCCAAGAGGCATGGTTTGCAAGCATCAAGTGATTCATAACCAAGTGATTCCAAAAGCCCATCAGCATGGAGTTTCTTCATGCACTTTACACCAATATGACCTAAACGGCAGTGCCACAAATATGTTGTACTATCATTATCAACTTTGCATCTTTTGGCATCAATATTTGAATATGTGTATTACTACGATCGAGATTCAATAAACCATTCACCTTGGGTGTATGACCACAGAAGGTTTTATTCATGTAAACAGAATAACAATCTTTTTTTATTTAAATGAATAACCATATTGCAATAAACATGATCCAATCATATTATGCTCAACACAAACACCAAATAACATTTATTTTAGGTTCAACACTAATCCCGAAGGTAAATGGAGTGTGCGATGGTGATCTTATCAACCTTGGAATCACTTCCAACACACAAAGTCACCTTGCCCTCAACTAGTCTTTGTTCATTTTGTAACTCCTGTTTCGAGTTACTGATCATAGCAACTGAACCAGTATCAAATACTCAGGGGCTACTATGAACATTAGTAAAGTACACATCAATAACAAGTATATCATATATATTTTTGTTCACTTTGCCATCCTTCTTATCCGCCAAGTATTTGGGGCAGTTCCATTTCCAGTGACCATTTCCTTTGTAGTAGAAGCACTTAGTTTCAGGCTTGGGTCTAGCTTTGGGCTTCTTCATGGGAGTGGCAACTTGCTTTCCATTCTTCTTGAAGTTCCCTTTATTTCCCTTGCCCTTTTACTTGAAACTAGTGGTCTTGTCAACCATCAACATTTGATGCTTTTCTTGATTTCTACCTTCGCCGATTTCAACATCGCGAAGAGCTCGGGAATCGTTTTCGTCATCCCTTGCATATTATAGTTCATCATGAAGTTCCTGTAACTTGGTGATAGTGACTAGAGAACTCTGTCAATCACTATCTTATCTGGAAGATTAACTCCCACTTGATTCAAGCGATTGTAGTACTCAGACATTCTGAACACATGCTCACTGGTTGAGCTATTCTCCTCCATCTTGTGGGCGAAGTACTAGTCAGAGGTCTCATACCTCTCGACTCGGGCATGAGTCTGAAATACCAATTTCAGCTCTTGGAACATCTCATATGCTCCGTGACATTTCAAAACATTTTTTAAGTCCCGGTTCTAAGCCGTAAAGCATGGTGCACTAAACTATCAAGTAGTCATCATACCGAGCTTTGTCAAACGTTCATAACATCTGCATCTGCTCCTGCAATAGTTCTGTCACTTAGCGGTGCATCAAGGACATAATTCTTCTGTGCAGCAATGAGGATAATCCTCAGATCACGGACCTAGTCCGCATCATTGCTACTATCATCTTTCAACATAGTTTTTCTCTAGGAACATATAAAAATAAACGGGGAGCTACACCGCGAGCTATTGATCTACAACATAGATATGCAAATACTATCAGGACTAAGTTCATTATAAATTAAAGTTCAATTAATCATATTACTTAAGAACTCCCACTTAAATAGATATCCCTCTAATCATCTAAGTGATCACGTGATCCATATCAACTAAACCATGTCCGATCATCACGTGAGATGGAGTAGTTTTCAATGGTGAACATCACTATGTTGATCATAACTACTATATGATTCACGCTCGACCTTTCGGTCTCAGTGTTCCGAGGCCATATCTGCATATGCTAGGCTCTCAAGGAAATATGCCCTAGAGGTAATAATAAAGTTGTTATTTATATTTCCTTATATCATGATAAATGTTTATTATTCATGCTAGAATTGTATTAAACTTAGTACATGTGTGAATACATAGACAAACAGAGTGTCACTAGTATGCCTCTACTTGACTAGCCCGTTAATCAAAGATGGTTAAGTTTCCTAGCCATAGACATGAGTTGTCATTTGATGAACGGGGTCACATCATTAGAGAATGATGTGATTGACAAGACCCATCCGTTAGCTTAGCACTATGATCGTTTAGTTTGTTGCTATTGCTTTCTTCACGACTTATACATGTTCCTATGACTATGAGATTATGCAACTCCCGAATACCGGAGGAACACTTAGTGTGCTATCAAACGTCACAACGTAACTGGGTGATTATAAAGATGCTCTACAGGTGTCTCCGATGGTGTTTGTTGAGTTGGCATAGATCGAGATTAGGATTTGTCACTCCGATTGTCGGAGAGGTATCTCTGGGCCCTCTCGGTAATGCACATCACTATAAGCCTTGCAAGCAATGTGACTAATGAGTTAGTTACGGGAAGATGCATTACGGAACGAGTAAAGAGACTTGCCGGTAATGAGATTGAACTAGGTATGATGATATCGACGATCGAATCTCGGGCAAGTAACATACCGATGACAAAGGGAACAACGTATTATGTTATGTGGTTTGGCCGATAAAGATCTTCATAGAATATGTAGGAACCAATATGAGCATCCAGGTTCCACTATTGGTTATTGACTGGAGATGAGTCTCGGTCATGTCTACATAGTTCTCGAACCCGTAGGGTCCGCACGCTTAACATTCGATGACGATATGTATTATGAGGATTTGATGTACCGAAGGTTGTTCGGAGTCTGGATGTGATCATGGACATGACGAAGAGTCTCGAAATGGTCGAGGCATGAAGATTGATATATTGGAAGGTTATGTTTGGACACCGAAAAGGTTTCGGATAGGTTCAGGCATTTCTCGGAGTACCAGGGGGTTACAGGAACCCACCGGGGGGTTAATGGGCCTTCACGGGCTTTAGTGGAAGAGAGGAGGAGGCAACCAAGTGGGAGGCGCGCGGCCCCAAAGCCCAATCCAAATTGGGGGGTGGCTTTCCTTTCTCTCCCTCTTCCCTTTCCTTCCCCTCCTAGTTAGACTAGGAAAGGCGGGAACCTACTCCTAGTAGGAGTATGGATTTCCCCCTTGGGGCGCGCCCTAGGAGGCCGGCCGGCCCCCTCCTCCACTCCTTTATATATGGGGGATGGGGCACCCCATAGAGACACAAGTTGATTTCTTAGCCGTGTGTTGTGCCCCCCTCCACAGATTTCCACCTCGATCATATTATCGTAGTGCTTAGGCGAAGCCCTGCGTCGGTAACTTCATCATCACCGTCACCATGCCATCGTGCTGACGAAACTCTCCCTCGGCCTCAGCTGGATCTAGAGTTCGAGGGACGTCACCGAGCTGAACATGTGCAGATCGCGGAGGTGCCGTGCGTTCGGTACTTGATCGGTTGGATCGCAAAGACGTTCGACTACGTCAACCGCGTTACTTAACGCTTACGCTTTCGGTCTACGAGGATACGTGGACACACTCTCCCCTCTCATTGTTATGCATCTCCTAGATAGATGTTGCGTGATCGTAGGAAATGTTTTGAAATACTACGTTCCCCAACAGGCTCGTCAAGTTTAACCCGAGTATTCTGCCTGTGCAAAACTGGCTTGCACCCATTGTATGTGAACGTAGACCTTATCACACCCGATCATCACGTGGTGTCTCGGCATGACGAACTGTCGCAACGGTGCATACTCAGGGAGAACACTTATACCTTGAAATTTAGTGAGGGATCATCTTATAATGCTACCGCCGTACTAAGCAAAATAAGATGCATAGAAAATATAAACATCACATGCAATCAAATAAGTGATATGATATGGCCATCATCATCTTGTGCCTTTGATCTCCATCTCCAAAGCACCGTCATGATCACCATCGTCACCGGCTTGACACCTTGATCTCCATCAAAGCATCATTGTTGTCTCGCCAACTATTGCTTCTACGACTATCGCTACCGCTTGGTGATAAAGTAAAGCAATTACATGATGATTGCATTTCATACAATAAAGCGACAACCATATGACTCCTGCCAGTTGCTGATAACTGTTACAAAATATGATAATCTCATACAACAAATTATATATCATCACGTCTTGACCATATCACATCATGGCAAGCCCTGCAAAAACAAGTTAGACAAAGCTGGAGAAACAGACACCCACTAGCCACCTGTGTGTGAAGCACGGCGGTAGAACCTGTCTCATGAACGCGGTCATGTAATGTCAGTCTGGGCCGCTTCATCCAACAATACCACCGAATCAAAGTATGACATGCTCGTAAGCAGTATGACTATTATCGCCCATAATTCTTAGTGTTCTACTCGTGCATATAACATCTACGCATAGACCTGGCTCGGATGCCACTGTTGGGGAACGTAGTATTTCAAAAAAAATCCTACGATCACGCAAGATCTATCTAGGAGAAGCATATCAACGAGCGGGGAGAGTGTGTCCATGTACCCTCGTAGACCAAAAGCAAAAGCGTTTAGTAACGTGGTTGATGTAGTCGAACGTCTTCGCGATCCAACCGATCCAGTACTGAACGCACGGCACCTCCGTGATCTGCACACGTTCAGATCGGTGACGTCCCTCGAACTCTAGATCCAGCTGAGGCCGAGGGAATGTTTCGTCAGCACGACGGCGTGGTGACGGTGATGATGAAGTTACCGACGCAGGGCTTCGTCTAAGCACTACGACAGTATGACCGAGGTGTAAAATTGTGGAGGGGGCACCGCACACGGCTAAAGATCAACTTGTGTGTCTTTTGGGGTGCCCCCTCCCACGTATATAAAGGAGGGGGGAAGAGGAGGCCTGCCGAAGGGGGCGCGCCAAAGGGGGGAGTCCTACTTGGACTCCCGGTCCAAGTAGGATTCGGCCCCCCCTTTCCTATTCCAACTAGGAGAAGGAAGGGAAGGAGGAAGAGGAGAGAAGGAAGGAGGGGGGCGCCGCCCCTCCTAGTCCAATTCGGACCAGCCCATGGGGGGGCGACCACCCCTTGAGGCCCTTCTCTCCTTTCCTGTTTGTCTCATTAAGGCCCACTACTTCCCCGGCCAATTTCGGAGTAACTCTCCGGTACTCCGAAAAATACCCGAATCACTCTGAACCTTTCCGATGTCTGAATTGTTGGGGAACGTAGTAATTTCAAAAAAAAATCTATGCACACACAGGATCATGGTGACGCATAGAAACGAGAGGGGAGAGTGTGTCCACGTACCCTCGTAGACCGAAAGCGGAAGCGTTAGCACAACACAGTTGATGTAGTCGTACGTCTTCACGATCCGACCGATCCAAGTACCGAACGTACGACACCTCCGAGTTCAGCACACGTTCAGCTCGATGACGTCCCTCGAACTCCGATCCAGCCGAGCTTTGAGGGAGAGTTCCATCAGCACGACGGCATGATGACGGCGATGATGTTGCTACCGATGCAGGGCTTCGCCTAAGCACCGCTAAGATATGATCGAGGTGGATTATGGTGGAGGGGGGCACCGCACACGGCTAAGAGATCAAGAGATCAATTGTTGTGTCTAGAGGTGCCCCCTGCCCTCGTATATAAAGGACCAAGGGGGGAGAGCGGCCGGCCAAGGGAGGGCGCGCCAAGGGGGGAGTCCTACTCCCACTGGGAGTAGGACTCCCCCTTTCCTAGTAGGAGTAGGAGAAGGGGGGAAGGAGGAGGTGGAGAGAAGGAAGGAGAGGGGGGGCGCCGCCCCCTTCCCTTGTCCAATTCGAACTGGGGCAAGGGGGGCCGCGTGCCACCTCCTGGCTGCCCTCTCTTTTCTCCACTAAGGACCAATAGGCCCATTACTTCCCCGGGAGGGGGAGGGGGGTTCCGGTAACCCCCGGTACTCCGGTAAAATCCCGATTTCACCCGGAACACTTTCGATATCAAAATATAGGCTTCCAATATATCAATCTTTATGTCTCTACCATTTCAAGACTCCTCATCATGTCCGTGATCATATCCGGGACTCCGAACTACCTTCGGTACATCAAAACACAAAACTCATAATACCGATCGTCATCTAAATTTAAGTGTGCAGACCCTACGGGTTCGAGAACTATGTAGACATGACCGAGACACGTCTCCGGTCAATAACCAATAGCAGAACCTGGATGCTCATATTGGCTCCTACATATTGTACTAAGATCTTTATCGGTCAAACCGCATAACAACATACGTTGTTCCCTTTGTCATCGGTATGTTACTTGCCCGAGATTCGATCGTCGGTATCTCAATACCTAGTTCAATCTCGTTACCGGCAAGTCTCTTTACTCGTTCCGTAATACATCATCTTGCAACTAACTCATTAGTCACAATGCTTGCAAGGCTTATAGTGATGTGCATTACCGAGAGGGCCCAGAGATACCTCTCCGACAATCGGAGTGACAAATCCTAATCTCGAAATACGCCAACCCAACAAGTACCTTCAGAGACACCTGTAGAGCACCTTTATAATAACCCAGTTACGTTATGATATTTGGTAGCACATAAAGTGTTCCTTCGGTAAACGGGAGTTGCATAATCTCATAGTCATAGGAACATGTATAAGTCATGAAGAAAGCAATAGCAACATACTAAACGATCAAGTGCTAAGCTAACGGAATGGGTCAAGTCAATCACATCATTCTCCTAATGATGTGATCCCGTTAATCAAATGACTGTTGGAAATATGCCCTAGAGGCAATAATAAAAGTGTTATTATTATATTTCTTTGTTCATGATGATTGTCTTTTATTCATGCTATAACTGTATTATCCGGAAATCGTGATACACGTGTGAATACATAGACCATAACATGTCCCTAGTGAGCCTCTAGTTGACTAGCTCGTTGGTCAACAGATAGTCATGGTTTCCTGACTATGGACATTGGATGTCATTGACAACGGGATCACATCATTAGGAGAATGATGTGATGGACAAGACCCAATCCTAAGCATAGCACAAGATCGTGTAGTTCATTTTGCTAGAGCTTTTCCAATGTCAAGTATCTCTTCCTTAGACCATGAGATCGTGTAACTCCCGGATACCGTAAGAGTGCTTTGGGTGTACCAAACGTCACAACGAATCGGGTGACTATAAAGGTCCACTACAGGTATCTCCGAAAGTGTCATTGGGTTGACACGGATCGAGGCGGGATTTGTCACTCCGTATGACGGAGAGGTATCTCTGGGCCCACTCGGTAATGCATCATCATAATGAGCTCAAAGTGACTAAGTGGTTAGTCACGGATCATGCATTACAGATGCGAGTAAAGTGACTTGCGATAACGAGACTGAACAAGGTATTGGGATACCGACGATCGAGTCTCTCGCAAGTAACGCATCGATTGACAAAGGAATTGTATACGGGTTTGATTGAATCCTCGACATCGTGGTTCATCCGATGAGATCATCGAGAGTATGTAGGAGCCAACATGGGTATCCAGATCCGCTGTTGGTTATTGACCGGAGAGGCATCTCGGTCATGTTCGCATATCTCCGAACCCGTAGGGTCTACACACTTAAGGTTCGGTGACGCTAGGGTTGTAGAGATATTAGTATGCAGTAACCCGAAAGTTGTTGAGTCCGGATGAGATCCCGGACGTCACGAGGAGTTCGGAATGGTCCGGAGGTAAAGATTTATATATAGGAAGTCCAGTTTGACCATGGGAAAGTTTTGGGGTCACGGTATTGTCTGGGACCACCGGAAGGGTCGAGGGTCCACCGGTGGGGCCACCTATGCCGGAGGGCCCCATGGGCTGAAGTGGCGTGGGAACCAGCCTGGTGGGCTGGTGCGCCCACCCAAGGGCCCAAGGCGCCTAGGGTTGGAAACCCTAGGGGACCGTTGCCCAGGGGCATGCGCCTTGGTTGGAAACCCTAGGGCCGTTGCCCCGAGGGGCATCGCCCCTGGTTGAAACCCTAAGGGGCCGTTGCCCGGGCCGCCGCCCCCATCTAGATGGGATCTCCAAGGGGCATGCACCCCTAGCCCCTATATATAGTGGAGGGAGGAAGGCGGAAGGCCCGCATCTTGGCACCTCCTTTCCCTTGCTACACCTCCTCCTCCATGCAGACGCTTGGCGAAGCCTGCCGGATCCTGCTGCATCCACCACCACGCCGTCGTGCTGCTGGATCTTCATCAACCTCTCCTTCCCCTTGCTGGATCAAGAAGGAGGAGGCGCCACGCTGACCGTCACGTGTGTTGAACGCGGAGGTGCCGTCCGTTCGGCGCTAGGATCTCCGTTGATTGGATCACACGTGTACAACTACCTCAACCCCGTTCTTTTGAGCGCTTCGCTCGCGATCTACAAAGTGGTATGTAGATGCATCTCCATGACTCGTTGCTTAGATGAACTCATAGATGGATCTTGGTGAAACCGTAGGAAAAATTTTAATTTTACGCAACGTTCCCCAACAGTGGCATCATGAGCTAGGTCTATCGTAGTTCTCTTTGCGAGAAGAACACAATTTAGTTGTGGGTGTGGATCTTGTCAATTTACTTGCCGCTACTAGTCTTATCTTGCTTCCGCGGTATTGTGGGATGAAGCGGCCGGACCAACCTTACACGTACGCTTACGTGAGACCGGTTCCACCGACTAACATGCACTAGTTGCATAAGGTGGCTGGCGGGTGTCTGTCTCTCCCACTTTAGTTGGAGCGGATTCGATGAAAAGGGTCCTTATGAAGGGTAAATAGAAGTTGACAAGATCACGTTGTGGTTATTCGAGGTAAGAAAAGCGTTCTTGCTAGAACCCAATTGCAGCCACGTAAAAGATGCAACAACAATTAGAGGACGTCTAACTTGTTTTTGCAGCAATTGACATGTGATGTGATATGGCCAAGTTGTGATGAATGATGAATGACATATTGTGATGTATGAGATCATGTTCTTGTAATAGGAATCACGACTTGCATGTCGATGAGTATGACAACGGCAGGAGCCATAGGAGTTGTCTTTATTTTTGTATGACCTGCGTGTCATTGAAGAGCGCCATGTAATTTACTTTACTTTATTGCTAAACGCGTTAGCCATAGAAGTAGAAGTAGTCGTTGGCGTGACAACTTCATGGAGGCACAATGATGGAGATCATGATGATGGAGATCATGGTGTCATGCGGTGACAAGATGATCATGGAGCCCCAAGATGGAGATCAATGGAGTTTTATGATATTGGCCATATCATGTCACTACTATATAATTGCATGTGATGTTTATTATGTTTATACATCTTGTTTACTTAGAACGACGGTAGTAAATAAGATGATCCTTACAACAATTTCAAGAAGTGTTCTCCCTAAGCGTGCACCGTTGCTAAAGTTCGTCGCTTCTAAGCACCACGTGATGATCGGGTGTGATGGATTCTTACGTTCACATACAACGGGTGTAAGACAGATTTACACACGCAAAACACTTAGGGTTAACTTGACGAGCCTAGCATGTACAGACATGGCCTCGAACACGGAGACCGAAAGGTCGAACACGAGTCGTATAGAAGATACGATCAACATGAGAATGTTCACCGACGATGACTAGTCCGTCTCACGTGATGATCGGACACGGCCTAGTCGACTCGGATCGTGTATCACTTAGATGACTAGAGGGATGTCTAATCTGAGTGGGAGTTCATTGAAATAATTTGATTAGATGAACTTAATTATCATGACTTAGTCTAAAACTTTTGAATGATATGTCTTGTAGATCAAATGGCCAACGCTCATGTCAACTTGAACTTCAACGCGTTCCTAGAAAACTAAGCTGAAAGATGACGGCAGCAACTATACGGATGGGTCCGAACTTGAGATCATCCTCATAGCTGCCAGGAAAAAATATGTCCTAGAAGGACCGCTAGGTGACGCTCCGTCCCGAGAACCAAGACATTATGAGCGCTTGGCAGTCTCGTGTTGATGATTACTCCCTCGTTCGAAGGCGGCATGCTTTACGACTTAGAACCGGGCTCCAAAAGCGTTTTGAGCATCACGGAGCATATGAGATGTTCGAGGAGCTGAAACTTGTTTTCCAAGCTCACGCCCGGTCGAGAGATATGACATCTCCGACAAGTTCTATAGATTGTAAGATGGAGGAAAATAGTTACGTCGGTGAGCACATTCTCAAGATGTCCGGATTGCACAACCGTATGACCCACTGAATATTAACCTCCCGATGAGGCGGTCATTGATGAGAATCCTCGATCGCTTCCACCAAGCTACAAGAGCTTTGTGATGAACTACAATATGCGGGGATGGTAAAGACCATTCTGAAGTATTCTCTATCTGAAGTCACCGAGGTTGAAATCAAGAAAGAACATCAAGTGTTGATGGTCAATAAGACCACTAAGTTTAAGAAGGGCAAGGGCAAGAAGAACTTCAAGAAGGACGGCAAGGAGGTTGCCGCGCCCGTAAGCAAGTTGCCGGGAAGAAGTCAAAGAATGGACCCAAGCACGAGACCGAGTGCTTTTATTGCAAGGGAAGGGTCATCGAAGCGGAACTGCCCCAAATACTTAGCGGACAAGAAGGCCGGCAACACCAAAGGTATATTTGATATACATGTAATTGATGTGTACCTTACCAATACTCGTAGTAACTCCCGGTATTTGATACGGTGCCGTTGCTCATATTTGTAACTCACAGGAGCTGCGGAATAAGCGGAGACTGGCGAAGGACGAGGTGACGATGCTGGCGTCGGGAATGGTTCCAGAGTCGATGTGATCGCCGTCGCACGCTACCTCTTCATTTACCCACGGGATTAGTTATAAACCTTAATAATTGTTATTTGGTGCCAAGTTTGAGCATGAATATTGTATCCGGATCTCGTTTAATGCGAGATGGCTACTCATTTAAATCCGAGAATAATGGTTGTTCTATTTATATGAGAGATATGTTTTATGGTCATGCTCCGATGGTCAATGGTTTATTCTTAATGAATCTCGGCGTAGTATTACACATGTTCATAGCGTGAATACCAAAAGATGTAAAGTTGATAACGATAGTCCCACATACTTGTGGCATCGCCGCCTTGGTCACATTGGTGTCAAGCGCATGAAGAAGCTCCATGCTGATGGACTTTTGGAGTCTCTTGATTATGAATCATTTGACACATGCGAACCATGCCTCATGGGCAAGATGACCAAGACTCCATTCTCGGAACAATGGAGCGAGCAACCAACTTGTTGGAAATCATACATACCGATGTATGCGGTCCAATGAGCGTTGAGGCTCATGGAGGATATCGTTATGTTCTCACTCTCACAGATGACTTGAGTAGATATGGGTATGTCTACTTGATGAAACACAAGTCCGAGACCTTTGAAAAGTTCAAGGAATTTCAGAATGAAGTAGAGAATCAACGTGACCGAAAGATAAAATTCTTCGATCGGATCGTGGAGGAGAATATTTAAGTCACGAATTTGGTACACACTTAAGAAAATGTGGAATCGTTTCACAACTAACGCTACCTGGAACACCTCAACAGAACGGTGTGTCCGAACGTCGAATCGCACTCTATTGGATATGGTGCGGTCTATGATGTCTCTTACTGATTTACCGCTATCATTTTGGGGATACGCCTAGAGACAGCTACATTCACTTTAAATAGGGCACCGTCTAAGTCCGTTGAGACGACACCGTATGAATTATGGTTTGGGAAGAAACCTAAGCTGTCGTTTCTAAAAGTTTGGGGATGCGATGCTTATGTCAAGAAACTTCAACCTGAAAAGCTCGAACCCAAGTCGGAAAATGCGTCTTCATAGGATACCCTAAGGAAACCGTAGGGTATACCTTCTACTTAAGATCCGAGGGCAAGATCTTTGTTGCCAAGAACGGATCCTTTCGGAAAAGAGTTTCTCTCGAAAGAAGTAAGTGGGAGGAAAGTAGAACTCGATGAAGTACTACCTCTTGAATAGGATAGTAGTGCAGCTCAGAAAATGTTCTGTGATGCCTACACCAAGCGAAGAGGAAATTCATGATGATGATCAAGGTACTTCGGATCAAGTTGCTCTTGAACTTCGAGGTCCACTAGGACACGTTCCGCACTGCAGTGGTACGGCAACCCTGTCTTGGAAATCATGTTGTTAGACAACAATGAACCTTGAACTATGAAGAAGCGATGGCGGCCCAGATTCCAACAAATGGCTAGAAGCCATGAAGTCCGAGATAGAATCCATGTATGAAAACAAAGTGTGGACTTTGACTGACTTGCCCGATGATCGACGAGCGATAGAAAACAAATGGATCTTTAAGAGGAAGATGGACGCGGATGGTAATGTCACCATCTATAAAGCTCGACTTGTCGCTAAGGGTTATCGGCAAGTTCAAGGGATTGACTACGATGAGACTTTCTCTCCCGTAGCGAAGCTTAAGTCCATCCGAATCATGTTAGCAATTGCCGCATACTATGATTATGAGATATGGCAGATGGACGTCAAAACAGCGTTCCTTAACGGATATCTTAAGGAAGAGCTGTATATGATGCAGCCGGAGGGTTTTGTCGATCCTAAGAACGCTAACAAAGTATGCAAGCTCCAACGATCCATTTATGGGCTGGTGCAAGCATCTCGGAGTTGGAACATTCGCTTTGATGAGATGATCAAAGCGTTTGGGTTTATGAGACTTATGGAGAAGCCTGCGTTTACAAGAAAGTGAGTGGGAGCTCAGAGCATTTCTCATATTATATGTAGATGACATACTTGATGGGAAATGATATAGAATTCTTGGACAGCATTAAGGCCTACTTGAATAAGTGTTTTTCAATGAAGGACCTTGGAGAAGCTGCTTATATATTAGGCATCAAGATCTATAGAGATAGATCGAGGCGCCTCATAGGTCTTTCACAAAGCACATACCTTGATAAGATTTTGAAGAAGTTCAAAATGGATCAGTCCAAGAAGGGTTCTTGCTCAGATTGCAAGGTGTGAGATTGAGCTCAGCTCAATGCCCGACCACGACAAAAGATAAAGAAGAGATGAGTGTCATCCCTATGCCTCAGCCATAGGATCTATTATGTATGCCATGCTGTGTACGGACTGATGTAAACCTTGCCGTAAGTTTGGTAGGAAGGTACCAAAGTAATCCCGCAAGGAACACCGGACAGCGGTCAAGAATATCCTGAAGTACCGAAAAGGACAAAGGACATGTTTCGTTTATGGAGGTGACGAAGAGCTCGTCAGTAACGGGTTACGCCGATGCTAGCTTCGACACAGATCTGGATGACTCTAAGTCACAAACCGGATACGTGTATATGTTGAATGGTGGAGCGAGAAGCTGGTGCAGCTGCAAGCGAAGCGTCGTGGCGGGATCTACATGTGAAGCGGAGTACATGGCAGCCTCGGAGGCAGCGCATGAAGCAATTTGGGTGAAGGAGTTCATCACCGACCTAGGAGTCATACCCAATGCGTCGGGCCGATCAAACTCTTCCGTGATAACTTTGGATCTATTGCACTTGCCAAGGAGCCAGGTTTCACAAGAAGACCAGCACATCAAGTGTCGCTTCAACTCCATCCGTGAAAACGTTCGGGATGGAGACATAGAAATTTGCAAAGTACATACGGATCTGAATGTCGCAGATCCGCTGACTAAACTCTCTCATGAGCAAAACATGATCAACACCGAACTCTATGGGTGTTCGATTCATCACAATGTAACTAGATTATTGACTCTAGTGCAAGTGGGAGACTGTTGGAAATATGCCCTAGAGGCAATAATAAAAGTGTTATTATTATATTTCTTTGTTCATGATGATTGTCTTTTATTCATGCTATAAGCTGTATTATCCGGAAATCGTGATACACGTGTGAATACATAGACCATAACATGTCCCTAGTGAGCCTCTAGTTGACTAGCTCGTTGGTCAACAGATAGTCATGGTTTCGACTATGGACATTGGATGTCATTGATAACGGGATCACATCATTAGGAGAATGATGTGATGGACAAGACCCAATCCTAAGCATAGCACAAGATCGTGTAGTTCGTTTAGCTAGAGCTTTTCCAATGTCAAGTATCTCTTCCTTAGACCATGAGATCGTGTAACTCCCGGATACCGTAAGAGTGCTTTGGTGTACCAAACGTCACAACGTAATCGGGTGACTATAAAGGTGCACTACGGTATCTCCGAAAGTGTCATTGGGTTGACACGGATCGAGATCGGATTTGTCACTCCGTATGACGGAGAGGTATCTCTGGGCCCACTCGGTAATGCATCATCATAATGAGCTCAAAGTGACTAAGTGGTTAGTCACGGGATCATGCATTACTGATGCGAGTAAAGTGACTTGCGGTAACGAGACTGAACAAGGTATTGGGATACCGACGATCGAGTCTCGAGCAAGTAACGCACCGATTGACAAAGGGAATTGTATACGGGTTTGATTGAATCCTCGACATCGTGGTTCATCCGATGAGATCATCGAGGAGTATGTGGGAGCCAACATGGGTATCCAGATCCCGCTGTTGGTTATTGACGGAGAGGCATCTCGGTCATGTTCAGATATCTCCGAACCCGTAGGGTCTACACACTTAAGGTTCGGTGGCGCTAGGGTTGTAGAGATATTAGTATGCAGTAACCGAAAGTTGTTCGAGTCCCGATGAGATCCCGGACGTCACGAGGAGTTCGGAATGGTCCGGAGGTAAAGATTTATATATAGGAAGTCCAGTTTGCCACCGGAAAGTTTTGGGGTCACGGTATTGTCTGGGACCACCGGAAGGGTCCCGGGGGTCCACCGGGTGGGGCCACCTATCCCGGAGGGCCCCATGGGCTGAAGTGGCGTGGGAACCAGCCCCTGGTGGGCTGGTGCGCCCCACCCAAGGGCCCAAGGCGCCTAGGGTTGGAAACCCTAGGGGACCGTTGCCCCTCGAGGGGGCATGCCCCTGGTTGGAAACCCTAGGGGGCCGTTGCCCCCGAGGGGCATCGCCCCCGGTTGAAACCCTAAGGGGCCGTTGCCCGGGGCCGCCCCCCACCTAGATGGGATCTCTAAGGGGCATCGCCCCTAGCCCCTATATATAGTGGAGGGAGGAAGGCAGCAGACCCGCATCTTGGCACCTCCCTTTCCCTTGCTACACCTCCTCCTCCCGCAGACGCTTGGCGAAGCCTGCCGGATCCTGCTGCATCCACCACCACGCCGTCGTGCTGCTGGATCTTCATCAACCTCTCCTTCCCCTTGCTGGATCAAGAAGGAGGAGACGCCACGCTGATCAGACGTGTGTTGAACGCGGAGGTGCCGTCCGTTCGGCGCTAGGATCTCCGTTGATTGGATCACGCCGTGTACAACTACCTCAACCCCGTTCTTTTGAACGCTTCCGCTCGCGATCTACAAAGTGGTATGTAGATGCATCTCCCATGACTCGTTGCTTAGATGAACTCATAGATGGATCTTGGTGAAACCGTAGGAAATTTTTTAATTTTCTGCAACGTTCCCCAACAATGACAACTCATGTCCATGGCTAGGAAACTTAACCATCTTCGATTAACGAGCTAGTCAAGTAGAGGCATACTAGTGACACTATGTTTGTCTATGTATTCACACATGTATTATGTTTCCGGTTAATACAATTCTAACATGAATAATAAACATTTATCATGATATGAGGAAATAAATAATAACTTTATTATTGCCTCTAGGGCATATTTCCTTCAGTCTCCCACTTGCACTAGAGTCAATAATCTAGATTACAAAGTAATGATTCTAACACCCATGGAGTTTTGGTGCTGATCATGTTTTGCTCGTGGAAGAGGCTTAGTCAACGGGTCTGCAACATTCAGATCTGTATGTATCTTGCAAATCTCTATGTCTACCACCTGGACTTGGTCCCGGATGGAATTGAAGCGTCTCTTGATGTGCTTGGTCCTGTTGTGAAATCTAGATTCCTTTGCCAAGGCAATTGCACCAGTATTGTCACAGAAGTTTGTTGGACCCGATGCACTAGGTATGACACCTAGATCGGATATGAACTCCTTCATCCAGACTCCTTCATTTGCTGCTTCCGAAGCAGCTAGGTACTCCGCTTCACATGTAGATCCCGCCACGACGCTTTGTTTAGAACTACATCAACTGACAGCTCCACCGTTCAATGTAAACACGTATACGGTTTGTGATTTAGAATCGTCCGGATCAGTGTCAAAGCTTGCATTGATGTAACCATTTACGACTAGCTCTTTGTCACCTCCATAAACGAGAAACATATCCTTAGTCCTTTTCAGGTATTTCAGGATGTTCTTGACCGCTATCCAGTGATCCACTCCTGGATTACTTTGGTACCTCCCTGCTAGGCTAATAGCAAGACACACATCGGTCCGGTACACAGCATTGCATACATGATAGAGCACATGGTGAAGCATAGGAACATCTTTCATTTTCTCTCTATCTTCTGCAGTGGTCGGGCATTGAGTCTGACTCAACTTCACACCTTGTAACACAGGCAAGAACCCTTTCTTTGCTTGATCCATTTTGATCTTCTTCAAAACTTTGTCAAGGTATGTCCTTTGTGAAAGTCCTATCAAGCGTCTTGATCTATCTCTATCACTACAAAAAAATACACTTCCGTGATGATACGTGTTTGTCACAGTAGGTCGCGTTTTTTGTCATGCATGTACATCCATGACAAATTTATGACAGAATCAAGATAGTCATACGTCGTGGTTGTCGAGAAGTGTTCCATGACATTACCAAAATTATCATCACGGAAGTGTCCACTTCCATGACGATAAATCGCGTCACGAAGTGCTTTCATCAAGGGTGACCGACACGTGGCATCCACCGTAGCGAACGCCGTTAAGCTATCGGGTCGGATTTTGGATCCGATAACCCGTTAACAGTACGACCAATGGGAAATTTCCACGTGTAAAATTCGATTGGCGAAGGAATAGTTGTCACTCGTCGATGGGCCGATGTCGCCCGTCCATTGGAGGAGACATGCCTATGATACGTCGACACGTGGCTGGGCCCAACAGAGGCCCATATAGGTTAAAAAGGCGGCCGATCAAAGGCCCGTAGAACTTAATCAGTACTAGTGGGCCAGCCCAATAACGATTCGCTTAATAAAGGCCCATTTACGGCGAAGCGGATCTCGCCCATTAATTGTTCGCCCAATATTTGGGCCCATTTATAACTGAAGCCGATCTGGCTGTTAATTGTTCGCCCAATATTTGGGCCCATTTGAGGCCCAAAGCCAGATCTGGCCCGTTTGTTCGCTGAATATTTGGGCCCAACTACAGCCCAGTGACTTTCGGCCGTTAGAGGACCGATGTAGACATGGGCCCATTTCACCGGTGTGACTTTCGGCACAGGAATGGCCCGTGCTGCCCATGGGCCATATATGGTCCGACGGGACATCGAGGCCCACTAACGCCCGTGCTAAAGGTGGCAATGATTAAGCCCAACGTGACTTTGGGCTGTTAAAGGCCTATCGCGTAATTCGCCCGTTGATGCTCAGACTAAGCTTTCGACCTCTTAAAGGCCCATGATATCAGTGGGCCAACTAAGGCCCAAGATATGTTTCGGCCTGGTAACGGCCCGTGAGCTAACTGGGCCCAAAACGGCCCGGTCTACATTTCGGCCTGCTGAAGGCCCGTCGACGACTAGGAAAATTTAGGCCCAACATGCATTTTGGCTGCTAAAGGCATGTGGTTTCATCTCGCCGTAATGAGCCGAGACAATATTCAGCTTGTTAATGGCCCAACGCTACGGGCCAAACTAAGCACCGGGTCGACAAAAGGCCCAACTAAAATATAGGCTGGTGTAAGTTTGGGCCTGGCGCAATGTGTGAAGGCCCCAATCATTCGGGCCCAAGAAAGACGCAGGCCGGCCCAATTGTGGCCAGCTAAAAACCTGGCCCATTAGAGTCGAATGTTTCGGTCCGGTCGACTACATCTGATTTTTTTCAGATAGCGAATGATGGCAGTAACTAGTAGGAATTAAGAACAAACCTACTCTATACAATAAAGAAATTACGGCATAGTAACTAAGAATAAACCTACACTATACAATAAAGGATTTAAGGTATATTACATCCACTGGGCATCGAAGTTCGCCACCAGTGATCATAAAGCGCAACGAAGAAGCAGATTACAAAAGCGGGCACCATTGCGGCGTAACAAAATAATCTTGAACCGAGACCACTTCCAAGACAGTTCAAGAAAGGTTAGCCTTGCAGAGGGGAACTGCGCAAGCTTCTTGAGCAAGGCTGTGAGACCGGCCTAGCATGTCGGTCATAGCTTCCAGGTGTAGCTGTTTAGCGATGAGGTTCTCATTGGTGTTCTCCGCAATCTTTCTTAGATATAGGACTTCAATTCGAAGTTGAGTTGCAGAATGCCTTTCTGCTAGAACTTGGGACTGAAGAAGTCGAACTGATTCAGACAATGAATTCTGTGAGCTTGTCTAACTGTTAGTCTCAAGTAACTTGAACACTGCATCAACACAAGACTTTGGGGTTGTCTCGCTATCTTCAAGATGTTTTGCCTTCTTTGCTGCAATATATGTTGGGTTTGTTTCACAGCCTTCAGCAGAATTGTGCATGCCATCAGGCATATCACCCTGAAACAAAGCAGAGAGATGACAGGTTTGCACGTGTATAAACAAAGATGATAACTGTTCTGTCAATTCTATCCAATTTCAAACTAGAAAATAAAGAGTAAGTTCAAAATATCAATAGCATAATTTGGCATCGTTCATAATGCGGGGAGCTTCACCACACTACTGGATTACCATGTCAACATAACAAGCATAGATTAAGGGCAAATAAAATCATTGTATCTATTTTGGATAATGTGCATGGCATGTTGTTCATATCATCAGCCACATCAGTAAGATAAAACAGGAGATGACAAGGTGCCAACGTGAGCTGCTTCACCACACACTGGATTATAGATCCACAAAAACAATCATACATATAGGGAGTATTAAGTAATGTGCATGGTATGAATAATGAATTTGGTTTTACAAGTAAAACTTAGAACTTACGGTTCTTATGAACATGCATTTTGGTAGAAACAACAAACTAAACATCAGTAAACGATAGGGAGTATGAGCAAATTAAACAGCAGTTGAGGATAAAGGCTTTAGAAGGACTGACTTACATTAACAGTTAACACCGGCTTTATAATGCCCTTCTCCATGTCAAGGGAAGGATAACTCAAGAATTTCAGCACAAAATGTTCTTCATAAGCATTGCCTGTACTCTACATTTTGTGGAGAGTAATTATAGATATGATAATACTGGAAGGGATAGAGGATAATGAAGATAAGATGCAGATTGATGCTACATAATCAACTACCAATCCATGGAAGTAGCTGTTAATGTAAGTACAGTGATAGACCACGTTCAGTCCTTACAAGAGGACTGCAGAGCTAAACCTCTTCAAAAGCATTGGGTTGATTCTAAATTTATGTAAGAGTCCATACGGATCTTATAATGTCCACCAAATGGACGATTACGAGGCTAACATGTGCAGTGATGCTACATAATCAAACAACTATGAAAGTAAGTATGTTCATACAGGGCAAGAGGTACTCACAAGAGCAATGCAGTGTGTAGTATAGTTGCGAGATTCTGTGGTCCCTTGAGAACGGATGTTCTTCTACTAACAGTTTTCATACAAGTGAGACATTAAGGCAAATGCAGAAATGTAGTTCAAATTGTGATGTGATATCATAGACAATACCTTACGCTGCAACCGAGACCAATGTGTAACAAGATTATTCCATTCACCGTCGGATAAATGTAGCACCGGAGACTTTACAGAAATTTCGTTCAGAGGCTTGCCATCGAAGTGCGCTTGCCTCAGGTAGGAACGATACTTCTTCAACGAGTGCTTGAAAAGCGCAACCAACCCTTGCTCGTCATCACAATCCAGTTTGCTCCTCGCCTATTTAAAAGAATGAAATCTTGTGTCTTCTGTCAGCAGAAACATATGCAGTAATGACCATGAATAACATTAGTACATTACTTACGCGTAAGTTGCGAAGGAAGACTGGAAATTGTTCTGTTTATGTATAATCTTTCCATGAAGGAAAGATGCGCACAAAGTTCCTGACAACAACATAAGCTTCGTCTTCTAAACTGGGAAGAAATGGAACAGGGGTCCTATTTGCTGCAATTGGGGCTCTCTCTGGTTCGAAAAGGGATTTGGCAACTGGATTTGGTGTACTCTTTCTTTGGAATGGGGTTTTCGTCATACATTTGGTGCTATGTCAAGCGGCATAATCATACTGCTTGCTGCAGCTTGGGGTCTGCTGAGTTGGGGCATCGAAATGACCCGGTGTAGTAGGGCTAGAGTCTGCTAGAGTTGGGGTATTTTGTGGGTCAGGTGATATTGCAACTACACCTAATGGGCTTGATTTATCAGGTGCCACTACCTTTTCCAAATACTTTGCTTGTGCTCCTCCACAATCAGCAATCGCCCTCTTCCTTTTGAACGTATGATACACAAGAACAACATTTGAATGGATAAATATGGTATGATGACAGATGGAATATGTACTGAAAATGGATAGGCAGGGCGTATTCACATACACGATGTGTAAACTAAGCTAATGGCAGTTCAACAAAGTAGAAGCAATGCAAAGCATCAGTTGCAAGATATGTGCGAGCAATGTAACCTTGGAAAGTTAGAGCAAGTACCTTGATGGGTGAATAAGATAGGGCATCTTCCTCTAACTCCTCCACTAGGGAGCTACATTGAATTAGGTCTCCCTCTAGCTCGTAATCACTTTGTTAGGATCATATTACGAGCATGAATCAGAGGTGGAGAGCGTTTGCATTGCATTGCATCGAGACTTGATTTCAGTCCCTTAATGCCAAGTTTGACAGCCATGGCATTGTTCTCGCTTTATTCTTTTCATGCGCAAGCTCATAATCATTATGATGCTGTTCGTAATCTGAGATTCATGAAAACATAAAAAGTAGTCGATTATCTATGGAATGCATTATGGATTCAACTCGGAGAGTGTCTCCTATAAACCCCTGCATATGCAAAGTTCACCTCCCCAACCGTCTTGACTGGACACACACGTAAATACAAACCCCTTATGTCTCTATAACAGCATGCACACATTTCAAAACTGAAGTAGGAACATTAGAATCATATGAAATTCGTATTTGAACAAATAAACTAAGCAATTATGAGTGGCGTAATGTTTAGCTTCAAGGGTGGAGTGTTGGTAGTGCGACACAAAGCAAGTAGGCAGATTGTATTCCATGTAAAAGATCGAAACCTATGTAAAAGATGGAAATGACACTTTCTTTCTATACAATGCAATGTTCTTTACCCACACATGATGGAAGAGATCACATAGAGAAATACTATTCGCTCATGTCTACGGTTCTAGTATTTAGAAACAGGGTGGTCCATCATAAAAGAATATTGACAACAAATATGACAAGGCAAGCATAAATGTAGTGAATCAATCATTTACTTGTGAGCTTATTAGGACAAGTATGCATAATTGTAACTGCAGTAAGAGACCGTCCAAAATCTGAATGAAAAAGTTTGTCTAGCACTTATTGTTTGCAACTAATCGACGTGAATAATTGGATATTATATCGAATGAGTAAGAAAGACAAGTAAAATTGTCAACAAACCTGGCTTGCAGTAGTAATCTAGGTCAATGTCACTACGACCAACAATCCAACATAACTAGTTTTTGTTCCGAGGGCCGGAATTTTGAAAACCCTGTGAACTTTAGAGGTACTAAAGATTACCGAAATACATCTGAACCATTAAGTGTAGGTAGCACTGAGGACACAACAAACCCTAATGACAGTCCTACCTAATGAGTAATGAATCAATTAGAAAATGGGTGATGAGGAGTGGCTGCTGAGTGTTGAGGACGTATCTCAGGATAAATCGGGTTGGCTTGGTGGGTGCTGCACGCCTGAGCCCTGAACGGACTGGGAAGGTAGGCACGGCGGCGTGCCCGGGCAGCGGTGACGCTGTTGGGCGAGCGGCTCCTAGCCTCCTGTTAGTCCGGCGTCTCCTCCTAGAGTCATGCCGTCCGGGGACGGCAAGTCACCGGCGAGGCAGGCGGCTGGGGGCGAGTTGAGATTGAAAGCGCGCAACAGAACAGAGGGGAATCGGGGCCTGGGACGACCCAAAATCCCAGGGTGGGCCGGCCCACCGTGGGCACCCTGTAGAGATACACACCCCAGAGGCGAACATGCATTTTCGAAACTAATTTAGGAACATTTAGCTGACTAATTAAACAAATCTGTTTTAATAATATCAGATTCGTATTTGAACAACTAAGCTTGTTTAGCTTCATGGCTGGAGCAGTGTTATTATGACACGAAGCACATATTCTGATCATATAGTGATCATAAAAGGGGGAAACTCTAAGCATATTTTTTTAGCAAAAGAGGGTTTCCCCTCCGATTTCTATTAAAGAAACCACCACGGAACCAACATGATCAATTAAACCCTAAGCATGATCAATTAAACCGTATTATGGCTGTGCCATGGCAGATTTGAAGCTGCAAACCGGAGAAATGATATTTAGCATCCATTGTTTGCTTCGAACTAAGAACTAAATTCTAAGAGCTGAAAAGAAAGTAGAGTAACCAAGTTAAGATCTATTTTCTGGTTGAGATCAAAAAGTTCAGGAGATATGAAGTACCACCTCTCTTGCGGCGCCGTGTAGGCATCGAGGGTGCGATGGCTGTCGGTGGCGTTGAAGTAGATCTGCGACGGTAGACGGGTGCATCGGGGGATAAGTCCTGTTGCGGTGGAAGAGAAGGTCGTGTGAGCGGCCCTGGCAAAGAGGACGACGGTGCCGATGAAGCGAGAAGACGCGATTCAAGGCTATTGGTTCGTCGCCGTGGATGAGAAATGACCATCTCTAGCAGTGGACGACGTGGTCTTGGTAGGCGCTCCGGCATGGTGGAGGACGGTGGCGATGGATGTGGTGGAGGACGGCGGCGATGGATGGGGTGGCGGAAGGAGGCTGGTGTGGGGATGGGGTGTTCTAGCGTGGACGGTGTATGAATGGGAAAATAGAGGGAGAGGTACGGGGAACCATGTTTTTGGGACGCGCCTGTCTAAAATATGGGAAAGTTACGAACTTAGCCCCCGTTTAAAATTTGGACGTCTCGTCGGTTGGGGATAGGATGGTAATCTCGCATCTCGCCAATATTTGCCCAGAGCGATTTCGGGCGAGGAGAGGGTGGTTGGCGCCCATGGTTGGCGCCCACGGTGTATGAACGGGGCTGACAGGTAGGGCGGTTGTGTCACGTCTGAGTGAAGTTACAAACCCGCCCCTATTGAAAATATTTGCCTACATCGATTTCGGCCGAGTCGAGTTTGTTTTGCCGCCCACCGTGTATGAATGGGGAAATGGAGGGAGAAACATAGGTCTTTCGGACGAGCTTGAATCAAATGTGTTTTGCCGCCCATGTTTGGCGCCCACCGTGTCAGAATGGGCTCAGAGGCGGTCGTGTCACGTCTACTTGAAGTTACTAACCTGCCCCTATTGAGAGCAGTGGAAATCGGGCCGATGGATTGTCTATGTAAGGGGTAGACAGTAATTTCCATCTCCCAAACACTTGGCTTCGGGTAGACGACGTGGGAGTGGACATTTTGCCACTTCTTTCGAATTTTGGGACAATAAGCATCCACGTTTACCTTGGCAACTAAATTCGAATCCATTTTGTATTCCTATACGAATCTTTATAAATCATTCTATGTGTTTTTATATATCTTCAAAAGCACGACAAAGATGTATTCCACTGTCATATATGAATATGATTTACAAATGCCGATACTCAAATTCAGAAGCTAGAATCCAGTTTAAGGTGAATTCGAATATTTGGAACACTTTATGTCCAACTCAAATGTCACACGCAGCATAATGTGTACTCCCATTTAGATATGTACACAGCGATGTATCAAGATTCAAATACCGAGTCAATCAACCAATAATGTACACAACTAACGAACATATAAACACTTATATAGTATATGGATCAATAATATCAACTAACATACATAAGCCAGCCGTTGTACTTTTTTTGGCTACAACAGCATCCTTTTTTTAGCCAGCATCTTGGCCCTTTCCGATGCGTGCCACTTATGGTCCATCTATACTACTACTATTGCTGAATGCACATTCAGCCCGATTGGCATATTTGTAGGTCCGGCACAGCAATCCAAATGAAATGTCTCCGAGTCTTATCAATTAATACAGACTTGTGCTCAAATAAAATTACAAACCAAAAAACCAAAAAAACAATTATTACATGATCTCTAAAACAAATGGTTTGATTGATTACATGAACAGACAACACAAAGGTTATTCAACTATGGAAATAACATTTCACCTATGATTTACCAAGTAGGAATTTAATTTCCTTTTTTCCTTCAGGACCTTAACAATCTGGTTAGTCTCAGCTTGCTTCGTTTTGAAATCCACCAAATATTTAATGGTTGTCTTGAGTACTGCTTGTGATTGTGTTGTTTGCTTCCTCAACATGTCAACTTCATCTCTAAGTGCAGAAGCAGAATCTCTTTCTACCACTAGTTTAGCCTCTAGAGCATCAGCAGTTGGCAATTCATAATGCACAATTGGGTCGGTGCCACTGATGTGGGATGATGCAACGTCCATGGGGACCTCGCTCTTTGATCTTGGGCTAACCTGTTTTGCCATTAAAGTTCCGATTGGATTCAGAAAAGTTGAAGTTAGAAAAACATCTCAACTGGGAGTTATTACAGCAAACCAGTTAAACAAATAAGGAATTAAAGAGTTTCAATTGGATGCTGAAAAGTAGTTATTAACATCATTGTAACCCGATGTTGCAGCAGCAATGCACTTAAACAAACAAGTAGATGTTTCAGTTAAGGCAAACAGGTAATTCTTAACAGTAAGTATCAAACACATAGATAGGCGCAGTCTACAATATGATTAACAGCTGTGCCATTATGTAATCGATAGCAAACTAAATTAAGCCAAGCAACGAATTAAACAATTTTGCAATAAGTGGCTAACTAAAATTCGAGAAGCGGTGGCGAACTTACGCTAGTTCTTTTGTACAGCACATCGCAACTTCTTTTTCGCTACAAGGTTGTACGAAGGAGTCCATGGCATCAATTGCTTGGATACGCAGTCCCAATACTTCTTTCTTCCCACACCGCATGGGTAAGTCGAATGGTTAATCTGGTAAGATGGTGCGTCCTTGATATGTTATATGAGGACGTGTAGTCGACTAGTTGTAGCCAAACACATCACATCGGCTTTTCTCAGATATTTCATGCGATTACTTTTGGCATATCGAGATCTAAGAAATCTACAATAGGATGAAAAGATTGGCATCCTTCACATTATTGGCGAACTCAGTTCATAGAAACAAGCAATTCAACCATTACGTGGGTAAAACAAAAGCGCCTAATCGAATATTTTTCACTATCCAATCATACACGCAAAAGGGGCGACACCACCATAGGGGCTGGTATGGGCGGCCGCCTTAGGTGGCTGGAAAGTGTGCACCTAGTTTGAGTCGTCCAGTTGGCCCACGCTAGTTTTGTTCGTCCCAACGCACGAAAGCGTGCAATGTAAAAAATGAAGAAAATGTTTCAATTTGATGGGCCAATAACATAAGTGCAAGGCAGGCCCTATAGCAGGCTCGTGGCCCAAACGAGCGCCTCCCATATCGATCGACAGCAGAAAAATACCAATTCATTCGCTCCACCTCTAGTCTGGTTCACTCCTAACCTAGCCGCCACCGACAGACCGACACAAGACTTCCTCGCGCCCTCGTTGGAGGGCGTCGCCGGGCTTCAAGCGAACGGAAGGACAAGAAGATGAAGATCCAACCCAGGTGTAGCCTGCTTGGGAGGCAGCCCGGCGGCAGCACGAGCATGGCATCGAGCTTTGCATAAACGGACAATCGCAGCTTGCAAGAGTAGCATGCGCAACGAGCAGGTACATCACATCCCTGATTATATCTAATTCAACTCTTCAAGTTCGGCCAATAGTTAAAACTCAAGGTGTTGTAAAACTGCTTGTATGTAGGGAATCTATGAGAAAATGAAACCAATTTCTACTTATTTAATAACTCCCCAATCAATCTTGAATCGATGAATCTGATGTATCTAATCAAGTTTCCGTGCAAACATACAAGCTCATGTTGTTCTTGAGCTCAAGTGTTTAATGAACAGATCGCTAATGAAGGATTTGATGCAAACATTTTACATGCTCCCGGTGATGAACATATAGTGTCTAATGAGGGATCTAATGCAAGCATTTTGCAAGCTCATTGAAGGATTTAGTGTCTAATGATGATCTACTATGTTGAGAGAGACAGATATTTGCAGCATTGATGACAAGCAAATTATAGTGCATTTTCATAGCTTGAGGAAACGTCGAGGCCATCAACCGGAAAGTCCCGTATCATGACAACATAGCATAAATACTTTTCTAATCTGTTGTTTGAAACTATTGGCATACTTGTGCAGGATAGATATATTGATATGCAGTTTATGACTGGTTATACGTGCAATTACACTTCAATATTTTCAGCCGAGAACGAATAATTCAAGCAAGGTACAGACTATGTTTGTAGTCCTTGTACACCATGTTGCATTTTGTGTTTTTGGTGCTTGCATCATTTAGTGTTTATAATCTGAACTACTTTGGATCATTAGCTAGTTTTCAAAGTGCATGTAGCTTCACATTTCTCAAGTTATGTTGATTTCCGAGTGCAAGTGCCTTCGTATTTTTAAGTTAAATATTAGCCTGGTAACTTGAATTAGTGGATCAGCCACGCACACAAATCATACACGAATGCCAAGTCTGAATTAAATGAAATGCAAGGACTTACGCTAGCTCGTTGTACAGGCTCACTACAACTCTGCTTGCGCTTGGGATGTTCCATGTACAAGTCCATGTTACCACTTGCTTGGATGTGCAGGCCTTGTGCTCCTTGCATCCCCCTCTGCATTTTTGACACGGCGAATGGTTGATCAAATAAGAGGAATCGACCTTGATGTTGTACCGGAGGACAGATACTTACAAGGTTATACGGGTGTGCAGGATGTGTACCAGATCCCGTAGCGCCATCATGCTTCGCTAAAAAATGGATTTGCTTGTTTCAGATGATATCTCCAGAAGAAATAAGAGTTAAAGTCAGAGTTGCATAGGTGTGTAAGCTAAGAGAGCAGTGAAAGGATATCTAAACATCGTCGGAACAGTGCACAAGGGAGTGATGTGTGGATACCTAGTTCGGGCCGACGTTTGGGCATGCTCGCCTAGCTAGAGTGCGGGTCACTTTAGAGCTGTTGAGGGTGATGCGCTGGCGTTGGCTGGCCGCGCACGGATGTAGATCTTGAGTGGCAGCGGAGCGCTATGATGCGGTGGACGAGACCGTTGGTGAAGCCCCAATGGCCTCGGGGGCAGAGGTGCGACGATGTGCTTGGTGAAGTAGCCCCGGTGAGCTGGGAGACAGCGTCGGTGAAGCGCACCTGATGCGGTGGAACTCGGTGTCTGTGAGGCACGTCGGTTGCGGCGGCCGACGTTGTCGGTGGACCACCCGGTGCGATGGACGAGGGCGTAGATGAGGTAGCTCCGGTGCGGTGGTGAAGCGCGACCGTCGTCTTCGTCGTCGTCGTCCGGCACAGAGGTGGGGAACGGTGGGGAAAGAGACGAGACGAGGGGCGATTCGAGGGTTGGCGGTGAATTAGGGATTTGAGCAATCTGGGCGCGGAAGGGGACGGTGGAGAAGAGAGATTTTGTAGGGCTGGAATTGGGGCCGCCAGATATTTCAATCTGAAACGTGGAAGCGCGAACTTATATTGTCGTCATCCTTTTTTTGGGGGGGGGGGAGGAGGGTGGTGGCTGGGTGCTAAGCGTCCGTCCGACACACGCGACCACCCCGACAGGACTATGCTTTGGTGCCTTAAGGCACCTGCCTTTGTGCCCATGACATGTGGGCCCAACAGGTTGCTGGCCCACATATCAGTCACCCAAAGGCAGTTGCCTTTAAGGCGCCGAAGCAGCGTCCACCCCGACACGACCCTGGTCTGCCTGGTGCGCCTACATTTGAGAACGCAAACGAATCTTCTTTCATTTGCAAACGAACCTGTATGTATTACCATGGCCGTGTTTTCCTTGCAATAATTAGTCATTCGAAACGAGATACTCCATCCGTTCACTTTTGTAAGTCGTTTCAGACTACTTAAAATGAATTGTTTTGCACATTGTCTGAAATGTCTTCAAGGCCTTATAAAAGTGAACAGAGGGAGTACTATAAATTAATTAATGATGAGTTATTTGGAAAAAATCGAAACGGTACCCACGCTAACGTGGATTAGAGTGTGTGTCACGTAATTAGTTATTTGAATTAGAGTGTGTGTCACGTAGTTAGATTTTTGAATTAGAGTGTGTGTCACATAGCAATCTCAAATTCTAACATGGATTTCGCATTTCACTGTATCCACGCTACTTTTTTAATACAAATTCATATGTATATGATGAACACCATGGTAGTGTGAAAACTTTTGGATGGATTCAAACATATGACCTACAAAATAGCACAACAAATTGAGTCAATGTCAACTTTTCGAAACTTAGTATGGCACGAATTCAAAATAATTACCCATATGCCTGGTCCTCGGTTCAAATCTTACAATGTACACCGAATTGAAACATCGATATTAAGTCTCGTACTCTATGCATTCAAATGTTGTTTTAGCCCCCCCCCCCCCAAGACAAACGCTACATACTTCTCAGTCGGTCAATCTTCCTCTCCTAACCACCTTAGGAAGCTATCGGTTTCAACACACGCTCATTCTTTCTCTCCATGTTTCGATCTCTAAGTCTCTCAACTACACAACCCCTTTTTCCACTGTTACCAAATGTATTTACCTCACACACCGCCATTGCACCCCATGCCGAGCTCTCTCTCCCCCCTCTCCCTCTCACCCTCTCGCTAAATACATGCATGCATTGCCTATCTAGCCCCCCCAACCTCTCGTGCGCACGCAAGCACGTTGTATATCTAGGTCACTCCCTCGAGACTGTCTCACTCTTTCTTCCGCACGGCGGGCCACACTCGCTCAATCTCGCTCTCTTTATCTGAGTCTCGTTTAACCTCGTTTTCTTTCACACACAAATGATATATCTCCCTCTTTGGGCCTCGATCGACACACTCTATACTCTCTCACGCAGATTGTCTATCTAGGCCAGTCCATCCAAGCCGCCGCCACTCTTTCGGCCTCATGGTGGGCCATGCTCACTCAATCTCTCTCTCTCTCTCTCTCTCTCTCTCTCTCTCCGTATGTCTCGATTGACCTCGCTCTTTCTCGGACAAAAACGATATATCACCATGTTTGAGCCCAATTCGACCTATTCACATTGTATACTCTCTCACGCACATCGTCTATCTAGGTCACTCTCTCCAACCCGTCTCACTCTTTCGATCGCACGGCGACCCTATGTGATCGGTTGACCTTGCTTCCTCCCACGCACAAAATATATCTACACGTCTGCGGATTGGATCATCTCTCAAGCTCTATCTTATAGCCCTCACCCTTGCCAAAAGCTCAATCGGACAATATCTCTCCGAGCATATATATTTGTTCAATGAATGTCGGACCACACTCACTTTGTCTCTCTATCTATATGTCTCTCGATTGACCTCGCTTTCTCACACCGTATCTTCCACGCGTTGAAGCTACTACCTCTCCATCCCTCGCAAAGCCGGAGCTATTTACATTGCAAGGGGCACTCCAACCTTGGATTAATTTGTGTAGGCATTTATTTCGGTCGGTTTAGATTATATTTTCGTAGCATTCGTCCCACAACTACTCCAAACACCGTTGCAACCCACGCAAATCCCATAGTTGATTTCCCTCTGGCTCGGTCATCACTCTCTCGCACGTCTTTCTCGCCTTCAATGTCACACCATGGTATTATTGAAAAAACTATGTTGTTCTCTTTAATTATTATAAATAACCTACAAAACTACACATCGATAGTCCACTTGGAAGGGAACAAATTTCGACCCACAAATTAAAGTGCTACAAACTACACACCGAGGGGCCCACATGTCATTAAACAAATTTGGACCCATATACAAATTAAAAAATAAAGGACGAGGATCGAACATGCGACCGGGCCTTCAAGCCGCACGTCAATAGGCAACATACGTAGAATAGGAATGTTTGTTGTACCCCCTTTGTACATATAATGTTTTTATATTACCACAGCCTAATTAATGGATAACATGTAATATTATTTTTAGTACTATTCGCCTTCACTTACTGGAGAGTTCCATGTGTGCTCTCTCTCTCTCTCCTCCTTCTACGCTTAGACGCTTGCGGGCAAACAGGAAGAACTCATGGGCGATGTTGTCGTTGACCATATCTGGACGCGTTCACAAGTCACGGCACCAGTTTCACGTACTAGCAGCACTAGTCAGTGTGTACGTGCAATGCACGTTAATTTGGAAGTATATGAAGTGTATGCGGATATTAACTAATAGGATATTATTTGCGTGTTGTCATGTGATTAGCACTATTTTTGGCATGAAATTAACTGCACGCTAAACATGTTGAGCGCTCGACATTGAAGCAGTCTAGGTCGTTGGATGACAAGGAATACATGTGGCTTGATGACGTTTTATATTTAATTTGATACGGCTCTAGCAGAACATTCAATCGATCAAACCATACATTTCGTTCAGTCTGACTCCGACTTTAAATTATACGACGATCGATATAAAATAAAAGGAAATGATAAACATTCGGATTATAAGCATGGCAATCCGAACGTTTTTCATGGCAAATTTAGATTACGCGGCGGCGGCGGGGGCGTCTCGCGGTGGGAAGCGGCTCCTCTGCCGTGCTCTGTGTGTTGTCGGGCCACTGACCGACGGCGATGGTGGCGTCTTGCGCCGTTGTTGGCGTACTCCTGGACGTTGGCCTAGCTTCAAGGAAGGCCAAATGTTCGGACTTTGGAGCGAAGTCAATGGCGGGAGGAGGCGGCCGGCGTTGGTGCAAGGAAGCGGTCGACGGCGCCATCCATGCCGCGAGGGGGCTTGGCACCCGCGGGGACAAAGCGCCGTCAACGGTGCGGCGGAGACATTCGTGTGCACGGCACCGCACGGCGCGACGACGCTGCACGCGCAGCGCATGCATCGGCAGGTGCACGGGCACCGCACGCCGCGGCGCTGCTGCAGCACGCAAGCAGCGCATGCGCTGGTAGGTGCACGGGCGTGAAAGTTGGCGGGACCTCGTGGAACCCCGTGGCATCAAGCTCGGCGACAATGTGCGGCTCCCAGCCCATCAATGCCACGGGATGGGCGCCTGGCGCAGTCGGGCGACGGAGAGCGGAACGGAGCGGGACAGTAGCGGCTTCTTCCGCAAGGCCGTTCAAGCTCGCCCCAAAGCGCCTTATGTTCTTGAGACTCCGGCTGGGTGTCTTCCTCAGAAGCCCGAACACTAAGGGCAGACCATCGTGATGCGGCATGGTGTACGCTTAGGTCAGGCTAGTTGGAGGTAGACGACGGGAGAATCGAGAGAAGAGAGAGGATTGTAGCGATACCGGGTAGAAAAGGGTTGATTTTAAACCGCTGCACCGGCGACATTAAAATTGGGAGCAGTTGGGACGACGGTGGGCGGCGGAGCTGGTCAAAGGGCTCGCCCCGGTGAGTCTCAAGACAATGGTTCGCTTTCGACGCCTCGACACCCGGCGCAGTAGCGGTCTGCTCGACGCCTCCCGCCGACTCACACGCTTGCTGGGATGGCACCTGCCGATGAGAAGCGGGGACTCGTGGCGGCACGTAAACATCCACGGTTTCAATAGTGAAAGTGTTCGCCTTAACGTGACAGGTCTTTGTTCCAAAATACCTTGGCTCTTCATTTGTGCAACTTGTCATAAGCAGCTTGTCTCGAATTGAAGAAAAAACTTATGAAGTAATATTTGTGCCATATCACGTGACCATGCTCAGTTTCAAGAATTTATGCTCGCTTTTGGATTTTCTGAAATTTAAGATCCAGGATTTGAAACAATATCATAACCTGCATCATGCAATTAATTTTCAAGCCGTACATCTGTCCTGTTGTATTTCTTAAGAAAGGATTTGGTCAAACATTTTGCTTAGTTAGACATCAGACAAGTTATATATGTAGAGTAAAAGGATAATCCCTCCGCATCAAGTGCATTGCCACGATATATTAACTCAAGTACTAGGCATGAACAAACGGGCTCAATTCTATGCTCATCCCGGTGTAGTAGTAGTAGTACTAGGCAATGCAGTTGACGGGTGACCTTGACGAGCGGGCGCATCGAGGGAATTGAACCGTGCTTCGCATGGTAGGTAATGTTGTCTAGTTACTAAAGCATCCTCCGTTGTTCATCGGTAGTCATTATGGACCGGGACATGAGGGGAATTTCCTAGGGCTGGAATTCTGGCCGCCAGATATTTCGACTTGAAACGCCGAGGCTCGACTGGTTGGGGTTGCCTAATGTGTGTACCACGCATGCCACTGAAGGACACGAGCCCAATTTTTTTAGGATCAACACAAGTCAAGGTCTGGCTGGTACGCCGCTGGGTCCTACCATTCGAGAATACGAAAGGAACCTTTTAAATTGCCGAACGAATCTATGTGTATTACAATACCCGTATTTTCCTTGCAAATACTAATCTCAACGTGGTAATTGATTTATGACGAGTTGCTGAATTAGAGTGAGTTTGTGATATAGTGATCTCAACGTGGATTTCACATTTCATGGTATCCCTAGTAAGTTTTCCAATGCAGATTCAAATTTAAAAGATGAACAATACGGAGGTGAGAAAACTTTGTATGTATCAAGCATATGACACACACACACACACACAGAGAGAGAGACACACACGCATCTAACACAACAACAATCCAATAAGTATAGTGCATCTATTTTTCCAAACCATGCATGTATGACACGAATTAAAATACTCCTTCTATTCCTAAATACTAATCTTTTAGAGAGTTCAACAAGTGACTACATACGGAGCAAAATGAGTGAATCTAGACTCTAAAATATGTCTATATACATCCGTATGTGCCAGTCCATTTGAAGCCTCTAAAAAGACAAATATTTAGGAACGAAGGGAGTAAAATGTAAGACATCCATGGTCCTCAGTTCAATATTTAAAATGAACATGAAACTGAAACATGAATATTAAGTCTAGTACTACAGTACATGCAAATGTTGTGTTTAGGCGGAGCTATGATTGTCGGGGGTCAACCCCTCGACCTTAGATAAAAATGTGGAGCTCTGTTTAGGGTTGTTTAGATTATATTTGTCCCCACCTTCCCAACCACCAATTGGTTGTGCACCCCCCCCCCCCACCCCTCCTCCCCGGGAGAATATCATGTGCCCCCATACCTTAGATGCTATATGCCGATACGAGTTGCCTGGAGCTTGTAGATCTAAGATATAGCAGCTCACATGATGTGTCTTAATATTTTTGCAGAAACCTTGATGAGTTTGAGAATTGCACACAATTTGTACAAAAACTACTTAGATGCCCTTTGATCCCATATCCAACGACCTCGAAGCTCAGATCACCGTAGCATCTAAGATGAAGGAGGACATCATATTCTCCTGTATGTAAGAATATCATGTGCTACCACACCTTAGATGCTTTGGTGATACAAGCTCTTGAGGCGTTGGATTTGTGACCCAACACCTCCTCGGTGGTTGAATGGTTTTTGCAGAAAAGCCCCAAAAGAGTTAGGCCACTGCTTACAAGCACAAAGACTGCTCAGATGCCATTGGATCTCAGATCAAACGACCTCCAAGCTTGTACCACCGTAGCATCCAAGCTGCGATAGCACCTTATGTTTTCTCGCACGGGAGAGTATGAGGTGCTCCCGCACCGTAGATTCTATGGTGATACGAGTTCACTGAGATCTAACGGCCCACAGTAGGAGGTTTGAATGTTTTTGCAATATACGGCTGATAGAGTTTGGGAAATGTGCATAAAGTACAAGTACTACGCATGTGCCATCTGATCACCGATCATACGACCTAGATGCTCATATCACCGTAGCAGGTAATTAAGCTACGGAGAGCACCTAATATGAGCACCGGGAGCCGTTGGATCAAAGATGCAGCGGCACACACGAGGCATGAATGTTTTATTTGCAAAAAAAACCTTTGGAGAGTTTGGAAATTGTGCATAATTACAAAGACTACTCCCAAGCCATTGGGTCTCACTTCCAACGGTGTAAAAACTCGTATCACCATAGTATCTAAGCTGCGGGGGGGATGTGATATTCTATGCCGCTGTCATTTTTGTTCGTAAACTTGCAAAATACATGTAACTCGTGCGTTACTTGTCTAACCGCGCAAAGTGTTTGTTCAAAAACCATCCTACACTGAAATATCGGAACAACACACGGGGTCCCACTTGTCATTAATCAAATTTGGACCTAAAACTAACAAATCTGAAAGACGAGATTCGAACTGGAAACCTGGACTACAAAGCGTAAGTCGATAGCCTGAAAAACCGAACGGTTTTTGGCTTTGTCCCATAACTTGATTTTATACAACACTTGCGTTGAGTAGAGTAGAGGGAGTGCCTCGTCAACACGTGCATGACCGTTGTCTCACTTATTGGTGGGTCCTGTGTCTGCGATCTCAATCTCTCTTCTCTCCATCGTCTAACCTTTGCACGGGCACACACGAAGAGCGGCGCTAGCTTGCCGTGGTGTTATTACAACTAAAAAAGCTTGGAAAATAGAAGAATCGCCTAGAACAAGAGACGTTGTGGCTGGTCGAGACGGAGCTAACCACATCTATCCTCCGTGCCATGTTTGCATGATGAAGCTGTGTGGCTAGTGGGGTGTTTTTGACCGACTGGCTGGGTCCCAAGGTCGAACCATAGGTACTAAGTCTGATACAGTATATTTTTACACGCACATTTTTCCTCCATGCCGAGACGTGGCACACCCTACCGCGCGGTTTCGGGGTCCTCCCGGGTGGTGCACGCATATATTCTTCCTTACGTGGGACGCCCTACCGCGAGTTTTCTGGGTCCTCCTCGGTCATAGCGCCGAAGCAAGTAAATGAGTCGTCAAATCATGAAAGACCACCTTTCCCGCCGAGTACATCAGTGAAGCATGGTGGCTAGCTAGTTGGGCTAGTTCGACCGATTAGCTAGGCCGCCGCCACATTTGTTTTTTCACCCCTTTTTTAATCTACTTGCCGGCATGTAAATTTAAATATCCACCACGACGTTGCTTTGGTGTTTGGGTGCGGCAGGATTTTAAATTTTTTGATTGACGGGAGCAGGCGCGGCAGGATTTTAAATTTTTTGATTGACGGGAGCAGGCGCGGCAGCAATTAGTCACGATGACTACCTGTAAAACCCACCGCTCCTCGATGTGAGAAGTCGCCGTGGTGTTTTACCATGGTGAAAACCAAAAGATTCCCCGCTCCCTCCGCCTTCCCGTAGATTGCATTGCCTTTGAGAGGTTTCGCCCCCTTTGCTTCCTCTCCCCATTGCTTCTACCTGGTGCCATGGCGGCGCAGCAGATCACAGAGTCCGAGGTGAGGCTCCTGACACAGGAACTCCATGCCAAGGATGCGGAGCTCAGGGCCAAGGACATGGAGCTCCGTGAGCTCAAGGAGGAGAGGAGTGCCATGCTCCTCCGTTATGTGCGGGAGTTCATGGAGCTTCAAAAGCGGCAGGCTTCCACCACAGAGATGCTCGAGGCGTCAGCGGCGTGCTGCAGAAAGCGGGAGATGCGATAGGCCATCAGGGGAGCCGGCTGGAGCGCCAGCGGGCCGATCGTGACAAGGTCCAGGATCGCCTCAGCCACTTGGTGAACCAAGTTGCCACGCACGTGTTGAGGCTGCGTGATGCCTACCGTCGTACCAGCGTGACGATGCCAGCCGTCGGGCTAAACCCGTTCGACCACCCGGTCGACTTCAACGAGCTGCGGCTTCCTGACCTGGTCTCCTTCTTCACCTATATCTCCGAGGAGCTGAGCCATCTCCGCGTGATGGTGGGGGCTGAGCTGGACAAGGAGGGGTTGTGGACTGCCGTCGCCGTTGCCGGGCAAATCCTTTCAGGGCTCCGTCACCGGAATCCATTCGTGCCATTGGACGCCGTCTTTGACGAGCTGGCTCTCGTCGAACGGGAGCGGGCTCTGCGGGCGGTTGCACCCTGCATCACCAACGTTGTGCGCCTCGAGAAGCAGAGGGACTTCGGTGGCGTTTAGGCGCCCTCTGCATGGGCATGTCCATGTCTCGGCGCAATGCCAGGACCGGTTTTTCAATAAAACATTTATTGAGAAACCGACCCTTTTATCGGACCAGTATAGAAGAATCCTCCTTACTGGTAGACAAATCCTTGATACAGAAATCCAGAAGTACTAAATATTATACAAGGTTGAGTTGAGGCTGCTCAACAATTTATTACAAGCAAGCTGATATAATACATAAAGGCGGATATGACACAAGGAGTATGGTGGCATAACTACTGACTCGTAATAAACGTGGTGGTGGATATGTCACAGCGAAGTGGGTGACATGACTCCTAGATCTTACAGCTCATCGAGCACCGGAGTGAGGCTCGATGATTTTATTAGGGTAGCGGAAGCGTATATAATACAAGTGACCAATTCCAGGATCGCACGGGACTGACTGGGACTCCTCTAGGCGTCGGACTCGCTATCGAACTCTTCATCCATAAGATCGCATTCGTCAACATCTGGCCAAATCAATAAGCCAGGTGAGTACTTTGAATGTACTCACAAGACAGTTTGGACATAAGATATAACAAATGCAAACATGATGCACATGAGCAGATTAGTAATGCACACTCAGATAATAAATTTGCACTGCATGTTAAATAGAAAGGAAGTTAGGCGGTAGTCCTCCCGAAATCCCAATAAAATAACTGAAGACTGATCGGGTGTCTGAAGCGACGCATGAAAAGGTAAAATAAATTAGCATGCCGCAGTCGGGCGACACCACATAAAGGGCTTACAATGGAATATAAAACGAAAGTGCGTGCCACAGTCGGACATCTAAGCGACATCTCGAAAAGGGCTTATATTGAAAGAAAATAACATAGATGCCACAGTCGGATGTCTGAGCGACATCACATAAAGGGCTTATATCTAAAGTAAATGACAAGAATGCCACGGTCGGACGTCTGAGCGACATCACATAAAGGGCTTATATCAAAAGTAAAGAACAAGAATGCCACAGTCGGACGTCTGAGCGTCATCACATAAAGGGCTTATATCAAAAGTAAATAACAAGAATGCCACGATCGGACGCCTCGAGCGACATCACATAAAGGGCTTATATTTCACTGTTCGAATTCAAGTAGCTTATGAATTTAAATCATCCCAAGGAAATACTCAGTACATAATAATAAACTGGTTAGTCCATCCACAAGAATAACATTCAGCCGGGTTTACCACTCATGTTTATTCACCGGAGATTGTCACTGAGACTGACGCTGAGAATGACACTGAGGCGGACGTTGAGACTGACACTGATATGTTGATCACAGTCCCTGACCATGGACACGGTTACTTGAATGGTTTTGACTCTGCAGAGTTTGTACTTTTTAACCACAGCCAACGGATTTCAGTAGTCACAAAGGACTAGTTCCGTTTACGGTATTTTAGGACAAACACATCTAACCAGTACACACCCATTCCACATTCCGCTGCCAGGAATCACCCTAGACAACGTTCAAGAAAAACTCTAAGACGGGGAGGCCACAACCTCGATTAGCATGGGATCAAATTTATATCGCGCGCTCTAAGGGGTGCCCCCCCTCTCGGTCCCAACCGGAAACACCCATGGCCCCTGACCGGATGATGGGCTTTAATCCAGGGCCATGGAACCCTCATCATGGCCCCTCTATTTGGTGTGTACAAGGAAAGAGGTTTGCAACTTACTAAACCGTATTCTTTGCAGAAAACATGTGGCAGCACGAAAAGGTGACGGACGGTAACATGACTTGATCCATGTTAACACTGGAGTTAGACAGTTGACATAAGATTGGCATGCTTCAACAATACCAGCTTACCACCTTTCATGTCACCACATGATCATATTATCTCCCATCAAATGAACACATCAAGTTTCGAAGCTCACTCGTAGTTGCCTTGCATGCAATATAACACTCACTGATGCTTATATAAACATGCCATGAAATAACTACTCAAGCAAACATGCAAAACACTCATAATATCAAAGGTTCAAACATGCTTGCCTGGTTCGGAGTAGTCGGAGTCTAGCTCGGTGAAGTTTGCGGCTCCGTCACCTCCTTCGGTATCTACGGTATATAAAAAAAATTGGATACTACGTGAATACCGTGCGTGCATAAAAATTGCTCCAAATATTTTTCAAATAAATATAATAAAATACTAGACAGAAAAATAAAGATGACAGAAAAAGAATCAACTCAAAATCATCTTTTGTTTAAAAGTTATAAAGGTTTTAGTCCAGGGACTAATCTGTGATGAAACAGGAACTTTCCAGGGGCTTGTTTAGAAAAACAGAAAACTCTTCGGATAGTAATTCACCAACCCAAAGGGAAAACGTATTTTGCCCGATGGCGTTTTCTTCAGAAAATGTTTCGAATAAAAAGAGAGAGGCTGACGAGGGGGTCCCGCATGTCAGGTTTAAAATTTGAAAATAGTTTTCTGTCTATAATTTTAAAATAGTAATACGCCACCGGCGCCCGAGGCTCGCGATGGTCGCCGGCGTTGATCCACGGCGAGGTGGGGGAGTGGATGGCACCTACGGACTCACGGAGCTCTTTCGCGTCTGTGGGTGGTGGAGTTGGTCGTCGGCGAGCACCACATCGACGGCGGCCTCCACTCCGATGGACGGTGGTTCGGGCGGTGATGGATCTCGCCGAGGAGGGCTGCAAACTTCAAATTGGGGCTCGGGTTAGAAGAGTGGGTGCACTAGGAGGTTGTTGACAAGGTTTGGGAGGCGGGGTTGCTCTCACCAGAGAGGATCTTGCCGGAGCCCGAAGCGGATCGGGGCGGCCGGAGTCGGGGAAGAAGGCCTACTCGAGGTCCTCCTAGTGGCTAGGCGCAGTGCTGGCGAGGTGGAGGGGTGGTGCTGGGTCGAGAACGAGCTTGAGGCCTCCTTTTGTAGTCGGTCCGAGGCGGTTGCCGAGAACGGGGTATCTCCAGTGAGCAATTACGGCGAGGCAGTGGTTGGGCAGGCGGTTTAGGTGGCTAGGCAGCTGCGGATTGGTCCACTGGCTCCATCCAACGCCTAACCTTGGTTGGATTTGCTCTGCTCCCGTGGTTTCGACGGAACGGCCTCACGGGCTCGTCGGCGGCTGAGAGAGCGCTCTGCGCCTCTCAGGCCACGGCGACGGCTCTGTAGCACGCACAGGGGGAAAGGACAGCCATGCGTAGGCTTCTGGTGGTGTGGGCGGTGCTGGACGGCGCCGTATGGCAGGGCTGGCCCCTATTGGCCGCCACGGGTGGTTCTGCCACCGCGGAAGACGCAGGCGTTGGCGAGACACGTCGCCACCGACGCTTGCGTCCGTCCAAACGACCGTGCGGCGCACTGGATAAGAAGTAGGAGCAGGGAGCAAGGCGCCAACGCGTGCACTGGCGAGATTGACGCCGCGGTTCTGAAGAAAGCGACACTATCGACTAAACTGAAACTCTGAATTTTCTGAACTTGCACAGAAACAGTGCACACCAACTGTTCGACGAAATGATTGGGGCATGTGGAGAATTTTTCTTGAGCTGGGAATTGCTGAGGTGGTCTCTTGATGCATCCAGAGGCTGCCTGATTTATCTCAGATTTTTAGGAAGAGAAAAAGAATGAATTTCACCAAAAATGGCAAATTTGGTCCAAACTTGCAGCAAGCATATTTTGAAAATTTTGAACTGTGGACCAGCAGATCTTGATGGATCTAGGTTGAGGGTACTAAGGACTAGCCAGAGGAGTTTATTTGGGACCAAGACTCAAAGGGATTCTAGTGGTTCCTTTGTAAATCATCAAGGCCCAAATAAATGACAGAAAATGCTTTTGAGGGCAAAAATAATAGAAATAAAATTTAAAGGAGGTTGAGACTTGTTGGAATGGGATGCTTGGTTTGATCCAAAGTGGGGAGATGGGTTTTGGAAGAAATATTTCAACATATGTCATGGCAAATGAGAAATCTTTGAATGGGAAAGAATAGATCCATAATCCATAGGAATTCTTTTTAGTAGAAAGAATAGTAAAAAATTTCCAAGATTATTTGTGTTGAGCCAACACAAGATGAAAACCCTCAAGACCCAAAAATCAATATTGAGGAGGACTCATAAAATATTTGTCATAAAAAATATATGAGAAGGAGAGTCCCCCTTTTAGAAAAATTCAAATAACCTCCCTTAAATCAAATAAAGAATTTAATAAAAGTCAAACCAAAATTTTTGGAGTGTTACAACACCTACCCCCTTAGGAAAAATCTCGTCCCCGAGATTCCAGCTGATCCTCAAATAGGTGTGGGTACTCTGTCCAAAGAAAATCCTCTCTTTCCCATGTTGCTTCATCCTCTGTGTGATTGCTCCACTGAACCTTGAAAAACTTAATTGTTTTCTGACGGGTCCTCCTTTCAGACTCCTCCAATATTTTTATTGGATGTTCCCTGTAGGTGAGGTCTGGTTGCACGTCAATGCTCTCATGAGATACATGCTTCTCTGGGTTGCTTACACATTTCCTCAACTGTGAGACGTGGAACACGTCGTGGACGTCTGACAGCTCTTCGGGTAGGTCTAGCTGGTAGGCTATTGTGCCTCTTCGCGCAACTACACAAAAGGGTCTAATAAACCGTGGTGCTAACTTTCCTTTAACTTTGAATCTTTGCAGGCCCCTCATAGGAGATACCCGTAGATACACATATTCACCGGGTTCAGAACTGACTTCACGATGTTTTTGATCGTAGTAACTCTTCTGCCGGCTCTGGGCTGTCATGAGTCGATCCCTGATTAGTCTAACTTTCTCCTCAGCTTCCTTGAGCATGTCTGGGCCGAAGATACGACTCTCCTGTTTCTGACCAATTTAATGGGGTACAACATCTTCGCCTGTACAAGGCTTCAAAAGGTGCCATTTGTAGACTGGCTTGGTAACTGTTGTTGTATGCGAACTCGGCATAGGGCAAGCTTTCTTCCCAACTGGTCCCATAGGTGAGAACACATGCTCTCAGCATGTCCTCTAGAATTTGGTTCACACGTTCAGTTTGTCCTCCAGTCTGGGGGTGGTATGTTGTACTGAATACTAGTTGAGTTCCCAGAGCTTGTTGTAAATGATCCCAAAATTTGGAGACGAATTGGGTGCCCTTGTCGGATATTATAGTCTTTGGAATTCCATGCAGACAAACTATACGGGAGAGATAAAGTTTGGCAAGCTTCTGAGTGGTGTGGGTCGTCTTTACTGGGATGAAATGTGCCACCTTGGTTAATCTATCTGTGATGACCCATATGGCATCATTTTCGTGTTATTACCGAGGTAGTCCGACAATAAAATCCATCCTCATTTCGTCCCATTTCCACTCAGGTATCCTGTTTGGCTGTAATAGTCCTGCTGGTTTTTGGTGCTTGGCTTTAATGCACTGACATGAATCACAACATGCAATGAATGTGGCTATATCCCTCTTCATACCGTGCCACAAAAAAATTTCTTGAATGTCCTTGTACATTTTGGTTCCTCCAAGGTGGATTGAATATGGAGCGGTGTGGCCTTCGGCTAGAATTTGCTGTTTGAGGTCCTCTATATTGGGTACGCAAAGTCTGTCTCCGTACCATAATATTCCCTTATCGTCTACAACGAATTCTGAAGCTTTGCCCAGACTCACTTTTCTCTTTATGCCTTCGATGCTGGGGTGTCCATGCTGAGCCTTCTTAATCTGTTCCATTAGGGTGGGCTGTATTTCCAAATTTGACACATTGCCTTCAATGACCATCACCAAGTTGAGTTTGGCGAACTCCTGCTGAAATTCAGGTCTCAAGTTCTGTAGACTGTCGTTGCCCGAGCTGGGGTTGCAACTAAGAGCATCTGCCACTACATTCGCCTTTCCTGGATGGTAGTGAATGCCAACATCATAATCTTTCACTAATTCCAACCAGTGCCGTTGTCACAAATTGAGTTCTGGTTGTGTGAAGATATATTTGAGGCTTTTATGGTCCGTATATATTTCACAACGATTTCCAAGCAAATAGTGCCTCCACTCTTTGAGTGCATGAATGACTGCTGCCAATTCCAAGTCGTGAGTAGGGTAGTTTTCTTCATGCTTTCGTAGTTGCCTGGAAGCATATGCGACTACTTTGCCTTCTTGCATTAATACGCATCCGAGGCCCTTAGGGATGCGCCACAATATACTTCAAAGTTTTGTGTATGTCGGTACAAACAATCTTGGTGCTGTTGTTAACTTCCTTTTGAGTTCTCGGAAACTTTTCTCGCAAGCTTCATCCATACAAATTTCTTATCCTTCTTCAAGAATCGTGTCATTGGTTTTGCTATGGTGGAGAACCCTCAATAAACCTTCGGTAATACCCAGCCATTCCTGTGAAACTTCAGACATCATCACGTTGGCTGGTGGTTTCCAGCCAAGCACGGCCTTGACTTTTTCTGGGTCCACGGCAACACCTTCTTGGGTCAATACGTGGCCTAGAAAACCAACTTGTCTTAACCAAAATTCACATTTGCTGAATTTGGCGTATAATAGATGTTTCCTCAATTCTCCCAGTACAATTCTAAGATGTTCAGCATGTTCTTCTGGTGTCTTAGAGTATACCAAAATATCATCAATGAACACCACAACAAATTTGTCCATAAATTTCATAAACACTTTGTTCATGAGGTGGAAAAAATATGTGGGGGCGTTTGTCAGTCCAAACGGCATTACTGTAAATTCATATAATCCGTATCTAGAGGTGAATGTTGTCTTTGGGATATCTTCTGGCCATACTTTTAATTGATGATACCCCGACCTTAAATCAATTTTTGAGAACACCTTGGCTTGTGCGAGCTGGTCAAATAAATCATTTATCCGTGGCATCGGATATTTGTTTTTGATGGTGACCATGTTGAGAGCTCGATAGTCTATACGTAATCTCAGTGTCCCATCCTTTTTCTTGGCAAATAAAACTGGTGAACCCCAAGGTGAGGAGCTGGCCCGTATAAATCCTTTGTCCAGTAATTCTTTTATTTGCTTCTTTAATTCTACCAACTCGGAGGGTGCCATTCTGTAAGGTTTCTCGTAAATGGGGGTGGTTCCAGGTGCTAGTTCAATGCTGAACTCTATTTCCCGGTCCGGTGACATGTCTGGTAGTTCTTCGGGAAATACATCAGGGAACTCACACACCACTGGAACTTTACTTAACTTTGAAATGTCCACCTTGTTCAACCTTGGTTGCCGTGATACTGGTCTTTCTTGAGCTGCAACTTTTATCGTCTTCCCGTGATGATGAGTAAGAGTTACAGTCCGATTGAAGCAGTCGATAAATCCCTTGTTGGTGGTTAACTAGTCCATTCCTAGGATAACATCCAATCCCTTATTTTCCAATACAATGAGGTTTGCCTGAAACTTTAATCTCTCAATCTCAATAACCACACCTTGGCAGTAACTCTGAGTGATTTGCTTAATCCCGGGGACTTGATGATCATGGATTTTTCCAAGGGAAGCATCGAAAAATCATGTTGCAAAGCAAAATTCTTTGAAATGAACGAGTGAGAAGCTCTAGAATCAAACAAAACCGTGGCAGGTATTGTGTTAATAGGGAATGTACCGAGTACGATATCCGGGGCATCCTGTGCTTCCTCCTTGGTCACATGGTTCAAGTGACCCTTCTTGTGGTTGTTATTGGGGTTGAAGTTGTTACGCTTGGGAGCTGGATTATTTCCACCGTTGTTCGGCTTGGGGGCCGAGTTCCTTGGTTTTGGGCACTGTTTGGCATAGTGTCCTTCCTCTCCACAAGCGTAGCAAGTAACACCTGGGCGATAAGTAAAATCCTTGTCCCTTGCATGAAATTTTTTTGTTTGGGCGTGGAACGTTGGTTGTGGGTTTGTTCGCTCCAACCTTCTGAAAATCCGTCTTGTTCCGGTTGTTGCGAGCGTGAGTAGTCTTGTCCCTTTTGCGCTTGCGAAAATCCTCCAAGCTGCGGTGCTCATTTTCCAATGTAATAGCCTTGTCCACAAGTGTTTTGAAATCCGGGAAGGTGTGTACGACCAGCTGGCATTTAAGTGCTGGTGCCAGACCGTCCAGAAATTTTTCCATCTTTTTATTTTCAGTCATATGCTCTTCGTTGGCATAACGAGATAATTGAGTAAACTGACTATTGTACTCAGTCACTGTCATGCTTCTCTACTTGAGGTCATCAAACTCCCTTTTCTTGATCTTCATAATGCTTCTGGGAATGTGCGCCCCATGAAAACCTTCTTTAAATTCTTCCCAGGTGATGTTATTTTCATTGGGGTGCATGTGTAGAAAATTTTCCCACCATGATGCAGCTGCTCCAGTGAGGTAGTGAGGTGCATAAAGTACCTTCTCACGGTCTGAACATTGTGCAATAATTAACTTCCTTTCAATGTCTCGAAGCCAATCATCGGCCTCAAGAGGTCTATCAGTGTGAGAGAACGTTGGGGGACGTGTCTTTTGTAGTTCAGACAATTTGGAATGCTACTGATATGGTTCACGGTGATTTCCCATATTGATAATATGATTCATCATTTCTTGATGCTGCTGCTGGCTTTGCTCATAAAGGCGTCATACTTGAGAAAATGCTGCTTCACTACCTTGCTGACTTGACTGCCCTTGTGTGAAATTGTTGCTTGTCTGGGTACCATAATTTTCTTCCGGCGTACTTGGCATGGAACGAGTCCAGGGACGAGGCATTTTCCACTCTGGGGTATTTTTGCAGAACTCATGAGAGAAAAAATATGAATCGCAAAAATAAATAATTTCGCAAAGGCAGAATTTTTAAAGACTCCAAGATTTTTCAAGAAAATATTTGCTTGCGCATGGAGAAGGACTGCTCAGTACATATCTTACACGCGAGTCGTAATTATACAATACATCACTCAGGATGTGCGTACACCTTCCTGACATGTTATTTAGGCTAGTGCACTTCTCCGAGTTCCTACATGATGTGCACACAAACTAATTCTCACCAAACCTATATACATATAAACATATCATACAAGCTGGTACATCGCACGGCTGCTAGGGCGACTCGATCGGAGATGGTAAAAACTTCCCTCGGCCTGCCGAGGGTAAGACCCAGTGATGTGGAGACTCAACCTCCTCCTCACTAATAGGCTCCGGTAGCAAATCTTGAGTTGAGGAGTTGGTCTTGGCGCGCAGGTGGTGTAGCATCGACGGAGTAGGAGCAATGACTTGGTCAAACTCCTCAGTGGTAGGCAGGCGGCGAGCGGTGGCTAAGATGGCAGGTGCATAGGATGCTGAGGACGAGACGAAAGTCAGTGGTGGTGCCGTATGGAGGAGCTCCCTCCTGTTGGCGGAACAACCCTGAACAAAGTCCATACGAGCAGCCACAAGGTCGTCCACGAGGTTATCAAAAGCTGCCTCAAGAGCTTTGAGATACTCAACAAGCATCTCAATAGCCTCATCTCTCTCTCCCTAGGGCGTTTTAATGCATAGTGACAAGTGTATGGCACGTGGTATGGGAGGTAGCGGTAGCGACGAGTCTTCATCGAAGGAAGAACATCCCGGAGACGAGCTATCGCCTCACGGGCAGCTATCTGCATGGCGTGCCTCTCTGTAGGCATGGCCCTCCCCACAAATCGGAAGCGGCGTGACTCGGAACGTCCTCCCTTGAATTGCACCGCGGCCTGGTGCATAGACTGATCTTGTGCTGATAGAGTGTGAACTCCGGACGAGCCGATGGCCCAATCGCGACCTTGACAATGGAGACGAGAAGCTTGATAAACCCCTCAGGTACATTGGCGAACACATGTGACTAACAGTCGCTGCCAGCCATCTACAAAGGTAGACAAAAATTCCGAATAGTCAAATCATAAATTTATGATGACCAATAGAAAATTGCTACATTTGCAAAATGTTAAAATAGCACTTACGACACTAATAACCGATTAACGATCGCACCTAGTGGCTTCCTACAGTCAGCCTGGCTCTGATACCAAGGTTGTTAGGACCGGTTTTTCAATAAAACATTTATTGAGAAATCGACCTTTTATCGCAACCGATATAGAAGAATCCTCCTTCTTGGTAGACAAATCCTTGATACGTAAATCCGTAGTACTAAATATTATACAAGGTTGAGCTGAGGCTGCTCAACAATTTATTACAAGCACGCCGATATAATACATAAAGGCGGATATGACACAAGGAGTATGGTGGCATAACTACTGACTCATAATAAACGTGGTGGTGGATATGTCACAGCGAAGTGGGTGACATGACTCCTAGATCTTACAGCTCATCGAGCGCCGGAGTGAGGCTTGATGATTTTATTAGGGTAGCGGAAGCGTATATAATACAAGTGACCAATTCCAAGATCGCACGGGACTGACTGGGACTCCTCTAGGCGTCGGACTCGTTATCGAACTCTTCATCCATAAGATCGCCTTCGTCAACATCTGGCCAAATCAACAAGCCAGGTGAGTACTTTGAATGTACTCGCAAGACAGTTTGGACATAAGATATAACAAATGCAAACATGATGCACATGAGCAGATTAGTAATGCACACTCAGATAATAAATTTGCCCTGCATGTTAAATAGAAAGGAAGTCAGGCGGTAGTCCTCCTGAAATCCCAATAAAATAACTGAACACCGATCGGGTGTCTGAAGCGACCCAAGAAAGGTAAATTAAATTAGCATGCCGCAGTCGGGCGTCAGGGCGACACCACATAAAGGGCTTATAATGGAATATAAAACGAAAGTGTGTGCCACAGTCGGACGTCTAAGCGACATCTCGAAAAGGGCTTATATTGAAAGTAAATAACATGGATGCCACAGTCGGATGTGTGAGCGACATCACATAATGGGCTTATATCTAAAGTAAATGACAAGAATGCCACAGTCGGACGTCTGAGCGACATCACATAAAGGGCTTATATCAAAAGTAAAGAACAAGAATGCCACAGTCGGACGTCTGAGCGACATCACATAAAGGGCTTATATCAAAAGTAAATAACAAGAATGCCACAGTCGGACGTCTGAGCGACATCACATAAAGGGCTTATATTTCACTGTTCGAATTCAAGTAGCTTATGAATTTAAATCATCCCAAGGAAATACTCGGTACATAATAATAAACTGGTTAGTCCATCCACAGGAATAACATTCAGCCGGGTTTACCACTCATGTTTATTCACCGGAGATTGTCACTGAGACTGACACTGAGACTGACACTGAGGCGGACGTTGAGACTGACACTGATATTGACACTGATATGTTGATCACAGTCCCTGACCATGGACACGGTTACTTGAATGGTTTTGACTCTGCAGAGTTTGTACTCTTTAACCACAGCCAACGGATTTCATTAGTCACAAAGGACTAGTTCCGTTTACGGTATTTTAGGACAAACACATCTAACCAGTACACACCCATTCCACATTCCGCTGCCAGGAATCACCCTAGACAACGTTCAAGAAAAACTCTAAGACGGGGAGGCCACAACCTCGATTAGCATTGGATCAAATTTATATCGCACGCTCTAAGGGGTGCCCCCCTCTCGGTCCCAACCAGAAACACCCATGCCCCCTGACCGGATGATGGGCTTTAATCCAGGGCCATGGAACCCTCATCACGGCCCCTCTATTTGGTGTGTACAAGGAAAGAGGTTTGCAACTTACTAAACCGTATTCTTTGCAGAAAACATGTGGCAGCACGAAAAGGGGACGGACGGTAACATGACTTGATCCACGTTAACACTGGAGTTAGATGGTTGACATAAGACTGGCATGCTTCAACAATACCAGCTTACCACCTTTCATGTCACCACATGATCATATTATCACCCATCAAATGAACACATCAAGTTTCTATGCTCACTCGTAGTTGCCTTGCATGCAATATAACACTCACTGATGCTTATATAAACATGCCATGAAATAACTACTCAAGCAAACATGCAAAACACTCATCATATCAAAGGTTCAAACATGCTTGCCTGGTTCGGAGTAGTCGGAGTCTAGCTCGGTGAAGTTTGCGGCTCCGTCACCTTCTTCGGTATCTACGGTATATAAAAAAAATCAGAAACTACGTGAATATCGTGCGTGCATAAAAATTGCTCCAAATATTTTTCAAATAAATATGATAAAAAACTAGATAGAAAAATAAAGATGACAGAAAAAGAATCAACTCAAAATCATCTTTTGTTTAAAAGTTATAAAGGTTTTAGTCCAGTGACTAATCTATGATGAAACATGAACTTTCCACGGGCTTGTTTAGAAAATGTAAAGCGCTTGATAGTAATGTCGCCAACCCAAAGGGAAAACGTATTTTGCCCGAAGGCATTTTCTTCAGAAAACGTTTCGAATAAAAAGAGAGAGGCTGACGAGGGGGTCCCTCATGTCAGGTTTAAAATTTTAAAACAGAGTTCACCGGCGCCCGAGGCTCGCGGTGGTCGCCGGCGTTGATCCACGGCGAGGTGGGGGGAATGGATGGTACCTACGGACTCATGGATCTCTTCCGCGTCTGTGGGTGGTGGAGTTGGTCGTCGGCGAGCACCACGTCGACGGCGGCCTCCACTCCGGCGGACGGTGGTTCGGGCGGTGATGGATCTCGCCGAGGAAGGCTGCAAACTTCAAATTGGAGCTCGGGTTAGAAGAGCGGGTGCACTAGGAGGTTGCTGACAAGGTTTGGGAGGCGGGGTTGCTCTCACCAGAGAGGATCTTGCCGGAGCCCGAAGCGGATCGGGGCGGCCGGAGTCGGGGAAGAAGGCCTCCTCGAGGTCCTCCTAGTGGTGGGCCTTGATCTTTGGCGAGGTGGAGGGTGGTCTTGGGTCGAGAACAAGCTCGAGGCCTCCTTTTATAGCCGGTCCGAGGCGGTTGCCGAGAACGGGGTATCTCCGGTGAGCAATTACGGCGAGGTAGTGGTTGGGCAGGCGGTTTAGGTGGCTAGGCAGCTGCGGATTGGTCCACTGGCTCCATCCAACGCCTAAACTTGGTTGGATTTGCTCTGCTCCCGTGGTTTCGACGGAACGGCCTCACAGGCTCGTCGAGGGTAGAGAGCGCGCTCTGCAGCTCTCAGGCCACGGCGACGGCTCTGAAACACGCACAGGGGGAAAGGACGGCCACGTGTAAGCTTCTGGTGGTGTGGGCGGTGCTGGATGGCGCCGTATGGCAGGGCTGGCCCATGTTGGCCGCCACGGGTGGTTCTGCCACCGCAGAAGACGCCGGCGTTGGCGAGACACGTCGCCACCGATGCTTGCGTTCGTCCAGACAACCGTGCGACGCACTGGATAAGAAGGAGGAGCAGGGAGCAAGGCGCCAACGCGTGCACTGGCGAGATTGACGTCGCGGTTCTGAAAAAGCGACACTGTCGACTGAACTGAAACTCTGAATTTTCTGAACTTGCACAGAAACAGTGCTTACCAACTGTTCGACGAAATGATTTGGGCATGTGGAAAAAATTTCTTGAGCTGGGAATTGGTGAGGTGGTCTCTTGATGCATCCAGAGGCTGCCTGATTTATCTCTGATTTTTAGGAAGAGAAAAAGAATGAATTTCACCAAAAATGGCAAATCTGGTCCAAACTTGTAGCAAGCATATTTTGAAAATTTTGAACTGTGGACCAGCAGATCTTGATGGATCTAGGTTGAGGGTACTAAGGACTAGCCAGAGGATTTTATTTGGGACCAAGACTCAAAGGGATTCTGGTGGTTCCTTTGTAAATCATCAAGGCCCAAATAAATGACAGAAAATGATTTTGAGGGCAAAAATAATAGAAATAAAATTTATAGGAGGTTGAGACTTGCTGGAATGGGATGCTTGGTTTGATCCAAAGTGGGGAGATGGGTTTTGGAAGAAATATTTCAACATATGTCATGGCAAAGGAGAAATCTTTGAATGGGAAAGAATAGATCCATAATCCATAGGAATTCTTTTTAATAGAAAGAATTGTAAAAACTTTCCAAGATTATTTGTGATGAGCCAACACAAGATGAAAACCCTCAAGATCCAAAAATCAATATTGAGGAGGACTCATAAAATATTTGTCATAAAAAATATATGAGAAGGAGAGTCCCCCTTTTAGAAAAATTCAAATAACCTCCCTTAAATCAAATAAAGAATTTGCTCCCATCCCATGCACCCTTCATACACCCTGCCTAACACTATTCGTGCTTCATATGGTTCATGTTTCGTGGAGTACTGTAGCACCGTACTCTCTGTGCGTTGTGGACCTAGTTCTGTTAACATTGATCTCACCGTTCATTCTTGACCGGACAGTCGAAAAAAGCGGTACTATTTTACATATAGGAGTAGTTGACATGCGCACAACATCATTTGTTATCGTCATATCTTACTACACTAGCAACAAGATTGTGTAGTCTTGGCGTATGAACCACTTGCACTTGCCTAGTAGTAGGAGCTTTGTGTATGTTCAAGTGGCTGCCGTGTTTCGCACTCCTCGGTCGTAAGAGTGGAAACGCTTGTTGTAATCATTTTTTTTTTCAGAATGAAAAACAGTGGACACGCTCTACCGTGCGGATCCTCCTCCAGCCATGCACTAAATTACTCACTTTCGCCGACGTGTGGGACAGCCACAGACGGGTCCACCAGCCATGCACTAAATTACTCCGTAGTAGAGTGACGGTAGACTACCCCAATCGAACCGCCACAAGAATGCCCAATGAGCCGTCAAATAACAAAACCCCTCCTTTCCAAAGAAGAAGTTGGACGGACGAAGCAACCATCATTTGACTCTTCTCTCTCGGCTTCCTCTCTTGAAGAAAACCCCACTCGCTTCGCTTCTCCCTCATCTTGTTCCTCCTTTCACTCTTCTCTCTCAGCTTCCTCTCTTGGATGGGCCGAGCACCCAGGCGACGTGATGTCTATGGCTCTGGCCAAAACCGTCGAGGATCATAGTAAGAAGCGCAAGCACCGGGTGCATTGCCTTTGAGAGTTTACGCCCCTTTGCTTCCTCTCCCCATTGCTTCTACAGGTGCCATGGCGGCTGGCAGATCCTGAGTCCGAGTGAGGCTCGACACAGGAACTCCATGCCAGGATCACGGAGCTCGGGGCCAGGGCATGGAGCTCCGTGAGCTCAAGGAGGAGAGGAGTGCCATGCTCCTCCGTTATGTGCGGGGAGTTCATGGAGCTTCAAAAGCGGCAGGCGTCCACCACAAAGATGCTCGGCGTCGGTGGCGTCTTTGCGAGCGGGAGATCGATAGGCCATCGGAGGCGGTGGGCGCCGGCGTCGGTCGTGACAAGGTCGGGATCGCCTCGGCCACTTGGTGAACCAAGTTGCGCTTGCGTGTTGAGGCTGCGTGATGCCTACCGTCGTGCCGGCGTGGCGATGCGGCCGTCGGGCTAAACCCGTTCGACCACCGGTCGACTTCAGCGAGCTGCGGCTTCGACCTGGTCTCCTTCTTCACCTATATCTCCGGCTGAGCCATCTCCAGCGTGATGGTGGGGGAAATGAGGCTGGACAAGGAGGGTTGTGGACTGCCGTCGCCGTTGCGGGCAAATCCTTTCGAGGCTCCGTCACGGAATCCATTACGTGCCATTGGGCGCCGTCTTTGTGAGCTGGCTCTCGTCGAGCAGGAGGCGGGCTCTGCGGCGGTTACCTGCATCACCAGCGTTATGCGCCTCGAGAAGCGAGAGGACGGTGGCGTTTAGGCGCCCTCTGCATGGGCATGTCCATGTCTCGGCGCAATGCGGGACAGTTTTCAATAAAACATTTATTGAGAAACCGACCCTTTTCGGACGATATAGAAGAATCCTCCTTCTTGGTAGACAAATCCTTGATCTGAAATCCAGAAGTACTAAATATTATACAAGGTTGAGTTGAGGCTGCTCAACAATTTATTACAAACAAGCGATATAATACATAAAAGCGGATATGACACAAGGGTATGGTGGCATAACTCTTGACTCGTAATAAGCGTGGTGGTGGATATGTCACAGTGAAGTGGGTGACATGACTCCTAGATCTTACAGCTCATCGAGCACGGAGTGAGCTCGATGATTTTATTAAGGTAGCGGGCGTATATAATACAAGTGACCAATTCGAGGATCGCTTGCAGGTATGGTGGGACTCCTCTAGGCGTCGGACTCGCTATCGAACTCTTCATCCATAAGATCGCATTCGTCAACATCGGCCAAATCAATAAGCCAGGTGAGTACTTTGAATGTACTCACAAGACAGTTTGGACATAAGATATAACAAATGCAAACATGATGCACATGAGCAGATTAGTAATGCACACTCAGATAATAAATTTGCACTGCATGTTAAATAGAAAGGAAGTTAGGCGGTAGTCCTCCCGAAATCCCAATAAAATAGCGAAGGCGATCGGAATTGCGAAGCGGCGGCATGAAAAGGTAAAATAAATTAGCATGCATGATCAGGCGACACCACATAAAGGGCTTACAATGGAATATAAAAGCGAAAGTCGTGCCACGATCGGACATCTAGCGACATCTCGAAAAGGGCTTATATTGAAAGAAAATAACATAGATGCCACGATCGGATGTCGGCGACATCACATAAAGGGCTTATATCTAAAGTAAATGACAAGAATGCCGCGGTCGGACGTCGGCGACATCACATAAAGGGCTTATATCAAAAGTAAAGAACAAAATGCCACGATCGGACGTCGGCGTCATCACATAAAGGGCTTATATCAAAAGTAAATAACAAGAATGCCACGATTCGGACGTCGGCGACATCACATAAAGGGCTTATATTTCCTTTGTTGAATTCAAGTAGCTTATGAATTTAAATCATCCCAAAAATACTCGATACATAATAATAAACTGGTTAGTCCATCCACAAGAATAACATTCAGCGGGTTTACCACTCATGTTTATTCACGGAGATTGTCCTTTGAGGTAATGGCGAGAATGACCTTGAGGCGGACGTTGAGGCTGACAACGATATGTTGATCACAGTCCACGACCATGGACACGGTTACTTGAATGGTTTTGACTCTGCGAGTTTGTACTTTTTAACCACGATAGCAGTTTCAGTAGTCACAAAGGACTAGTTCCGTTTACGGTATTTAGGACAAACACATCTAACGATACACACCCATTCCACATTCCGCTGGGAATCACCCTAGACAACGTTCAAGAAAAACTCTAAGGCAGGAGGCCACAACCTCGATTAGCATGGGATCAAATTTATATCGCAGCGCTCTAAGGGTGCCCCCCTCTCGGTCCCAACGGAAACACCCATAGCCTGACGGATGATGGGCTTTAATCCGAGGCCATGGAACCCTCATCATAGCCCCTCTATTTGGTGTGTACAAGGAAAGAGGTTTGCAACTTACTAAACCGTATTCTTTGCGAGAAAACATGTGGCGGCCACGAAAAGGTGACGAGACGGTAACATGACTTGATCCATGTTAACTTTGGAGTTAGGCAGTTGACATAAGATTGGCATGCTTCAACAATACCAGCTTACCACCTTTCATGTCACCACATGATCATATTATCTCCCATCAAATGAACACATCAAGTTTCGAAGCTCACTCGTAGTTGCCTTGCATGCAATATAACACTCACTGATGCTTATATAAACATGCCATGAAATAACTACTCAAGCAAACATGCAAAACACTCATAATATCAAAGGTTCAAACATGCTTGCCTGGTTCGGAGTAGTCGGAGTCTAGCTCGGTGAAGTTTGCGGCTCCGTCACCTCCTTCGGTATCTACGGTATATAAAAAAAATTGGATACTACGTGAATACCGTGCGTGCATAAAAATTGCTCCAAATATTTTTCAAATAAATATAATAAAATACTAGACAGAAAATAAAGATGACAGAAAAAGAATCAACTCAAAATCATCTTTTGTTTAAAAGTTATAAAGGTTTTAGTCCGAGGACTAATCGTGATGAAAGCAGGAACTTTCCGAGGCTTGTTTAGAAAAGCGAAAACTCTTGGATAGTAATTCACCAACCCAAAGGAAAGCGTATTTTGCCCGATGGCGTTTTCTTCGAAAATGTTTGAATAAAAAGAGAGCTGACGAGGGTCCCGCATGTCAGGTTTAAAATTGAAAATAGTTTTACATCTATAATTTTAAAATAATGTCATACGGCGCTGAGGCTCATGATGGTGGCAGCGTTGATCCAGCGAGGGTGGGAGTGGATGGCACCCTCTGGACTCACGGAGCTCTTTGGCGTCTGTGGGTGGTGGAGTTGGTGGTCGCGAGCACCACGCCGAGCGGCCTCCCTCCGATGGGCGGTGGTTGGGCGGTGATGGATCTCGCCGAGGGCTGCAAACTTCAAATTGGGGCTCGGGTTAGAAGAGTGGGTGCACTAGGAGGTTGTTGACAAGGTTTGGGGGCGGGGTTGCTCTCACGAGAGAGGATCTTGCGGGCCAGCGGATCAGGCGGCGGAGTCGGGAAGAAGGCCTACTCGAGGTCCTCCTAGTGGCTAAGCCCGATCTTTGGCGAGTGGAGGGTGGTGCTGGGTCGAGAGCGAGCTTGAGGCCTCCTTTTGTAGTCGGTCGGCGGTTGCCGAAGCAGGGTATCTCGATGAGCAATTCTGGCGAGGCGGTGGTTGGGCGGCGGTTTAGGTGGCTAGGCAGCTGCGGATTGGTCCACTGGCTCCATCAACGCCTAACCTTGGTTGGATTTACTCTGCTCCGTGGTTTGGCGGAGCGGCCTCACGGGCTCGTCGGCTGACTGAGAGCGCTCTGCGCCTCTCGAGGCCAGCAGCGGCAACTCTGTATACCTACGAGGGGAAAGGACAGCCATCGTGAAGCTTACGGTGGTGTGGGCGGTCTTTGGGCGGCGCCGTATGGCGAGGCTGGCCCCTATTGGCCGCCACGGGTGGTTACGCCACCGCGGAAAACCTGGCGTTGGCGAGACACGTCGCCACCGGCGCTGCGTCGTCAAGCGACCGTCGCGGCGCCTGGATAAGTAGGAGCGAGGGCAAAAGCGCCATAGCGTGCCTTTGGCGAGATTGGCCTTGCGCGGTTACGAAGAAAGCGACACTATCGACTAAGCTGAAACTCTGAATTTTACGAACTTGCGAAGCAGTGCACACCAACTGTTCGACGAAATGATTGGGGCATGTGGAGAATTTTTCTTGAGCTGGGAATTGCTGAGGTGGTCTCTTGATGCATCCGGAGGCTGCTGATTTATCTCAGATTTTTAGGAAGAGAAAAGAATGAATTTCACCAAAAATGGCAAATTTGGTCCAAACTTGCAGCAAGCATATTTTGAAAATTTTGAGCTGTGGACCAGCAGATCTTGATGGATCTAGGTTGAGGGTACTAAGGACTAGCAGGAGGAGTTTATTTGGGACCAAGACTCAAAGGGATTCTAGTGGTTCCTTTGTAAATCATCAAGGCCCAAATAAATGACGAAAAAATGCTTTGAGGGCAAAAATAATAGAAATAAAATTTAAAGGAGGTTGAGACTTGTTGGAATGGGATGCTTGGTTTGATCCAAAGTGGGGAGATGGGTTTTGGAAGAAATATTTCAACATATGTCATGGCAAATGAGAAATCTTTGAATGGGAAAGAATAGATCCATAATCCATAGGAATTCTTTTTAGTAGAAAGAATAGTAAAAAATTTCCAAGATTATTTGTGTTGAGCCAACACAAGATGAAAACCCTCAAGACCCAAAAATCAATATTGAGGAGGACTCATAAAATATTTGTCATAAAAAATATATGAGAAGGAGAGTCCCCCTTTTAGAAAAATTCAAATAACCTCCCTTAAATCAAATAAAGAATTTAATAAAAGTCAAACCAAAATTTTGGGTGTTACAACACCTACCCCTTAGGAAAAATCTAGTCCCGAGATTCGGCTGATCCTCAAATAGGTGTGGGTACTCTGTCCAAAGAAAATCCTCTCTTTCCCATGTTGCTTCATCCTCGTGTGATTGCTCCTTTGAACCTTGAAAAACTTAATTGTTTTAAACGGGTCCTCCTTTGAGACTCCTCAATATTTTTATTGGATGTTCCTGTGGGTGAGGTCTGTTTGCCGTCAATGCTCTCATGAGATACATGCTTCTTCTGGGTTGCTTACATTTCCTCAAGCGTGAGGCGTGGAACACGTCGTGGGACGTCTGACGACTCTTGGGTAGGTCTAGCTGGTAGGCTATTGTGCCTCTTGGCGCAACTACACAAAAGGGTCTAATAAACCGTGGTGCTAACTTTCCTTTAACTTTGAATCTTTGCGGGCCCTCATAGGAGATACCGTAGATACACATATTCACGGGTTGAAGCCTGACTTCGCGATGTTTTTGATCGTAGTAACTCTTACTGCGGCTCTGGGCTGTCATGAGTCGATCCTGATTAGTCTAACTTTCTCCTCGGCTTCCTTGAGCATATACGGGCGAAGATCGACTCTCTGTTTGACCAATTTAATGGGGTACAACATCTTCGCTTTGTACAAGGCTTCAAAAGGTGCCATTGTGGTAGCTTGTAGCTTTGTTGTTGTATCACGAACTTCGGCATAGGGCAAGCTTTCTTCCCAAGCTGGTCCCATAGGTGAGAACACATGCTCTCGGCATGTCCTCTAGAATTTAGTTCTACGTTAGGTTTGTCCTCGGATCAGGGGTGGTATGTTGTCTTGAATACTAGTTGAGTTCGAGCTTGTTGTAAATGATCCCAAAATTTGGAGCGAATTGGGTGCCCTTATCGGATATTATAGTCTTTGGAATTCCATGCGAGACAAACTATCTGGGAGAGATAAAGTTTGGCAAGCTTACGAGTGGTGTGGGTCGTCTTTCTTTGGGATGAAATGTGCCACCTTGGTTAATCTATCTGTGATGACCCATATGGCATCATTTTAGGTGTTATTACGAGGTAGTCCGACAATAAAATCCATCCTCATTTAGTCCCATTTCCACTCGGTATCCTGTTTGGCTGTAATAGTCCTGCTGGTTTTTGGTGCTTGGCTTTAATGCACTGACATGAATCACAACATGCAATGAATGTGGCTATATCCCTCTTCATACCGTGCCACAAAAAATTTCTTGAATGTCCTTGTACATTTTGGTTCCTCCAAGGTGGATTGAATATGGGCGGTGTGGCCTTGGCTAGAATTTGCTGTTTGAGGTCCTCTATATTAGATGCATAAAGTGCATCTCCGTACCATAATATTCCCTTATCGTCTAGCAGATTACGAAGCTTTGCCCAGACTCACTTTTCTCTTTATGCCTTCGATCTTTGGGGTGTCCATCTTTGAGCCTTCTTAATCTGTTCCATTAGGGTGGGCTGTATTTCCAAATTTGACACATTGCCTTCAATGACCATCACCAAGTTGAGTTTGGCGAACTCCTGCTGAAATTCAGGTCTCAAGTTACTGTAGGTATGTCGTTGCCGAGCTGGGGTTGCAACTAAGAGCATCTGCCACTACATTCGCCTTTCTGGATGGTAGTGAATGCCAACATCATAATCTTTCACTAATTCCAACCAGTGCCGTTGTCACAAATTGAGTTCTGGTTGTGTGAAGATATATTTGAGGCTTTTATGGTCAGTATATATTTCTAGCGATTTCCAAGCAAATAGTGCCTCCACTCTTTGAGTGCATGAATATTGCTGCCAATTCAAGTCGTGAGTAGGGTAGTTTTCTTCATGCTTTCGTAGTTACTGGAAGCATATCGACTACTTTGCCTTCTTGCATTGTCGCATCAGAGGCCCTTAGGGATCGTCTGTCTCTTCAAAGTTTTTGTGTATATACGGTACAAACAATCTTGGTCTTTGTTGTTAACTTCCTTTTGAGTTCTCGGAAACTTTTCTATAAGCTTGAGTCCATACAAATTTCTTATCCTTCTTGATGCTTGTGTCATTGGTTTTGCTATGGTGGAGAACCCTCAATAAACCTTGGTAATACCCAGCCATTCCGAAACTTGTACATACATCACGTTGGCTGGTGGTTTCGACCAAGCACGGCCTTGACTTTTTACGGGTCCACAGCAACACCTTCTTGGGTCAATCGTGGCCTAGAAAACCAACTTGTCTTAACCAAAATTCACATTTGCTGAATTTGGCGTATAATAGATGTTTCCTCAATTCTCGGTACAATTCTAAGATGTTGACATGTTCTTACGGTGTCTTAGAGTATGCAAAATATCATCAATGAACACCACAACAAATTTGTCCATAAATTTCATAAACACTTTGTTCATGAGGTGGAAAAAAATATGTAGAGGCGTTTGTCGGTCAAGCGGCATTCTTGTAAATTCATATAATCCGTATCTAGAGGTGAATGTTGTCTTTGGGATATCTTACGGCCATACTTTTAATTGATGATACCCGACCTTAAATCAATTTTGAGAACACCTTGGCTTATGCGAGCTGGTCAAATAAATCATTTATCCGTGGCATCGGATATTTGTTTTTGATGGTGACCATGTTGAGAGCTCGATAGTCTATCGTAATCTCGGTGTCCCATCCTTTTCTTGGCAAATAAAACTGGTGAACCCCAAGGTGAGGAGCTGGCCCGTATAAATCCTTTGTCCGATAATTCTTTTATTTGCTTCTTTAATTCTACCAACTCGGAGGTGCCATTACATAAGGTTTCTCGTAAATGGGGGTGGTTCAGGTGCTAGTTCAATGCTGAACTCTATTTCCGGTCGGTGACATGTACGGTAGTTCTTGGAAATACATCGAGAACTCACACTGCTGGAACTTTACTTAACTTTGAAATGTCACCTTGTTCAACCTTGGTTGCCGTGATCTGGTCTTTCTTGAGCTGCAACTTTTATCGTCTTCCCGTGATGATGAGTAAAATTCTGATCCGATTGAAGCGATCGATAAATCCCTTGTTGGTGGTTAACTAGTCCATTCCTAGGATAACATCAATCCCTTATTTTCCAATACAATGAGGTTTGCTGAAACTTTAATCTCTCAATCTCAATAACCACACCTTGGCGGTAACTCTGAGTGATTTGCTTAATCCGGGGACTTGATGATCATGGATTTTTCCAAGGAAGCATCGAAAAATCATGTTGCAAAGCAAAATTCTTTGAAATGAGCAGTGAAGCTCTAGAATCAAACAAAACCGTGGCAGGTATTGTGTTAATAGGGAATGTACGAGTCACGATATCCGGGGCATCTGTGCTTCCTCCTTGGTCACATGGTTCAAGTGACCCTTCTTGTGGTTGTTATTGGGGTTGAAGTTATTCACGCAGGAGCTGGATTATTTCCACGTTGTTGGCTTGGGGGCGAGTTCCTTGGTTTTGGGCACTGTTTGGCATAGTGTCCTTCCTCTCCTAAGCGTAGCAAGTAACACTGGGCGATAAGTAAAATCCTTGTCCCTTGCATGAAATTTTTTGTTTGGGCGTGGAGCGTTGGTTGTGGGTTTGTTCGCTCCAACCTTCGAAAATCCGTCTTGTTCGGTTGTTGCGGCGTGAGTAGTCTTGTCCCTTTAAACTTGCGAAAATCCTCCAAGCTACGGTGCTCATTTTCCAATGTAATAGCCTTGTCCACAAGTGTTTTGAAATCCGGGAAGGTGTATGCGACCAGCTGGCATTTAAGTGCTGGTGCCGGACCGTCAGAAATTTTCCATCTTTTTATTTTCAGTCATATGCTCTTCGTTGGCATAACGAGATAATTGAGTAAACTGACTATTGTACTCGATCCTTTGTCATGCTTCTCTACTTGAGGTCATCAAACTCCCTTTTCTTGATCTTCATAATGCTTACGGGAATGTCGCCCCATGAAAACCTTCTTTAAATTCTTCCCGGTGATGTTATTTTCATTGGGGTGCATGTGTAGAAAATTTTCCCACCATGATGCAGCTGCTCCGGTGAGGTAGTGAGGTGCATAAAGTACCTTCTCACGGTCTGAACATTGTGCAATAATTAACTTCCTTTCAATGTCTGAAGCCAATCATCGGCCTCAAGAGGTCTATCGGTGTGAGAAGAGCGTTGGGGGCGTGTCTTTTTGTAGTTCGGACAATTTGGAATGCTCTTGATATGGTTCCGGTGATTTCCCATATTGATAATATGATTCATCATTTCTTGATGCTGCTGCTGGCTTTGCTCATAAAGGCGTCATACTTGAAAATGCTGCTTCACTACCTTCTTGACTTGACTGCCCTTGTGTGAAATTGTTGCTTATGCAGGTACCATAATTTTCTTCCGGTACTTGGCATGGAGCAGTCGGGGGCGAGGCATTTTCCACTCGGGGTATTTTGCAGAACTCATGAGAGAAAAAATATGAATCGCAAAAATAAATAATTTACATAAAGGCAGAATTTTAAAGACTCCAAGATTTTCAAGAAAATATTTGCTTGCGCATGGAGAAGGACTGCTCGATTACATATCTTACCGCAGTCGTAATTATACAATACATCACTCGGGATGTCGTACACCTTCTGACATGTTATTTAGGCTAGTGCACTTCTCCGAGTTCCTACATGATGTGCACACAAACTAATTCTCACCAAACCTATATACATATAAACATATCATACAAGCTGGTACATCGCACGGCTGCTAGGCGCTTTCGATCGGAGATGGTAAAAACTTCCCTCGGCCTGCCGGTAAGACCAGTGATCTTGGAGACTCAACCTCCTCCTCACTAATAGGCTCGGTAGCGAAATCTTGAGTTGAGGAGTTGGTCTTGAGTAGCGGCAGGTGGTGTAGCACTTGTTGGAGTAGGAGCAATGACTTGGTCAAACTCCTCGGTGGTAGGCGCGGCGGCGGTGGCTAAGATGGCAGGTGCATAGGATCTTTGAGGGCGAGGCGAAAGTCGATTGGTGGTGCCGTATGGAGGCTCCCTCCTGTTGGCGGAACAACCTGAACAAAGTCCATCTGAGCAGCCACAAAGGTCGTCCACGAGGTTATCAAAAGCTGCCTCAAGAGCTTTGAGATACTCAACAAGCATCTCAATAGCCTCATCTCTCTCTCCCCTAGGGCAGCGAATGCATAGTGACAAGTGTATGGCACGTGGTATGGGAGGTAGCGGTGGCGGCAGAGTCTTCATCGAAGGAAGAACATCCGGAGGCGAGCTATCGCCTCACGGGCAGCTATCTGCATGGCGTGCCTCTCTGTAGGCATGGCCCTCCCCCAAATCGGAGCGGCGTGACTCGGGCGTCCTCCCTTGAATTGCACCATGACTTTGGTGCATAGACTGATCTTGTCTTGATAGAGTGTGAACTCGGACGAGCCGATGGCCCAATCGCGACCTTGACAATGGAGACGAGAAGCTTGATAAACCCCTCAGGTACATTGGCGAACACATGTGACTAACAGTCGCTGCCAGCCATCTACAAAGGTAGACAAAAATTCCGAATAGTCAAATCATAAATTTATGATGACCAATAGAAAATTGCTACATTTGCAAAATGTTAAAATAGCACTACGACACTAATAACGATTAACGATCGCACCTAGTGGCTTCCTCAGTCAGCTGGCTCGATACCAAGGTTGTTAGGACGGTTTTCAATAAAACATTTATTGAAAGCTGACCCTTTATCGAACCGATATAGAAGAATCCTCCTTCTTGGTAGACAAATCCTTGATCAGAAATCCGAAGTACTAAATATTATACAAGGTTGAGCTGAGGCTGCTCAACAATTTATTACAAACACGCCGATATAATACATAAAGGCGGATATGACACAAGGAGTATGGTGGCATAACTCTTGACTCATAATAAGCGTGGTGGTGGATATGTCACGCGAAGTGGGTGACATGACTCCTAGATCTTACAGCTCATCGGCGCGGAGTGAGCTTGATGATTTTATTAGGGTAGCGGGCGTATATAATACAAGTGACCAATTCCAAGATCGCACGCAGGACTGGTTGGGACTCCTCTGGCGTCGGACTCGTTATCGAACTCTTCATCCATAAGATGCCAACCGTCAACATCGGCCAAATCAACAAGCCGGTGAGTACTTTGAATGTACTTTAAAGACAGTTTGGACATAAGATATAACAAATGCAAACATGATGCACATGAGCAGATTAGTAATGCACACTCGGATAATAAATTTGCCTGCATGTTAAATAGAAAGGAAGTCGGTGGTAGTCCTCACGAAATCCCAATAAAATAGCGAACACCGATCAGATTATGCAGGCGACAAGAAAGGTAAATTAAATTAGCATGCATGATCGAGGCGTCGGCGACACCACATAAAGGGCTTATAATGGAATATAAAAGCGAAAGTGTGTGCCGCGATCGGACGTCTAGCGACATCTCGAAAAGGGCTTATATTGAAAGTAAATAACATGGATGCCACGATCGGATGTGTGGCGACATCACATAATGGGCTTATATCTAAAGTAAATGACAAGAATGCCACGATCGGACGTCGGCGACATCACATAAAGGGCTTATATCAAAAGTAAAGAACAAGAATGCCCGCGATCGGACGTCGGCGACATCACATAAAGGGCTTATATCAAAAGTAAATAACAAGAATGCCACGATCGGACGTCGGCGACATCACATAAAGGGCTTATATTTCCTTTGTTGAATTCAAGTAGCTTATGAATTTAAATCATCCCAAGGAAATACTCGGTACATAATAATAAACTGGTTAGTCCATCCACAGGAATAACATTCAGCGGGTTTACCACTCATGTTTATTCACGGAGATTGTCCTTTGAGGCCCGACCTTTGAGGCCCGACGAAGCGGACGTTGGGGTGACAACGATATTGACAACGATATGTTGATCACGGTCCACGACCATGGACACGGTTACTTGAATGGTTTTGACTCTGCGAGTTTGTACTCTTTAACCACAGATAGCAGTTTCATTAGTCACAAAGGACTAGTTCCGTTTACGGTATTTTAGGACAAACACATCTAACGGTACACCCATTCCACATTCCGCTGCCGAGAATCACCCTAGACAACGTTCAAGAAAAACTCTAAGGCAGAGGCCACAACCTCGATTAGCATTGGATCAAATTTATATCATGCGCTCTAAGGGTGCCCCCTCTCGGTCCCAACCGAAACACCCATGCCTGACGGATGATGGGCTTTAATCCGGGCCATGGAACCCTCATCACAGCCCCTCTATTTGGTGTGTACAAGGAAAGAGGTTTGCAACTTACTAAACCGTATTCTTTGCAGAAAACATGTGGCAGCACGAAAAGGGACAGGACGGTAACATGACTTGATCCACGTTAACTTTGGAGTTAGATGGTTGACATAAAATGGCATGCTTCAACAATACCAGCTTACCACCTTTCATGTCACCACATGATCATATTATCACCCATCAAATGAACACATCAAGTTTCTATGCTCACTCGTAGTTGCCTTGCATGCAATATAACACTCACTGATGCTTATATAAACATGCCATGAAATAACTACTCAAGCAAACATGCAAAACACTCATCATATCAAAGGTTCAAACATACTTGCCTGGTTGAAGTAGTCAGTCTAGCTCGGTGAAGTTTGCGGCTCCGTCACCTTCTTCGGTATCTACGGTATATAAAAAAATCAGAAACTACGTGAATATAGATGCGTGCATAAAATTGCTCCAAATATTTTCAAATAAATATGATAAAAACTAGATAGAAAAATAAAGATGACAGAAAAGAATCAACTCAAAATCATCTTTTGTTTAAAAGTTATAAAGGTTTTAGTCCGATGACTAATCTATGATGAAACATGAACTTTCCACGGGCTTGTTTAGAAAAAGCGAAAGCGCTTGGATAATGTCGCCAACCCAAAGGAAGCGTATTTTGCCGAAGGCATTTTCTTCAAGCGTTTGAATAAAAAGAGGTGGCGAGGGTCCCTCATGTCGGGTTTAAAATTTTAAAAGCGAGTTCACCGGCGCGAGGCTCGCGGTGGTCGTGGCGTTGATCCTGGCGAGGTGGGGAATGGATGGTACCTCACGGACTCATGGATCTCTTCGCGTCTGTGGGTGGTGGAGTTGGTCGTCGGCGAGCACCACGTCGTGGCCGGCCTCCACTCCGGCAGACAGTGGTTGGGCGGTGATGGATCTCGCCGAGGAAGGCTGCAAACTTCAAATTGGAGCTCGGGTTAGAAGCGGGTGCACTAGGAGGTTCTTGACAAGGTTTGGGGCGGGGTTGCTCTCACGAGAGAGGATCTTGCGAAGCCAGCGGATCGGGGCGGCGAGTCGGGAAGAAGGCCTCCTCGAGGTCCTCCTAGTGGCTGGCCTTGATCTTTGGCGAGTGGAGGGTGGTCTTGGGTCGAGAACAAGCTCGAGGCCTCCTTTTATAGCAGTCCGGCGGTTGCCGAAGCAGGGTATCTCCGTGAGCAATTACTGGCGAGGTAGTGGTTGGGCGGCGGTTTAGGTGGCTAGGCAGCTGCGGTTGGTCCTGGCTCCATCAACGCCTAAACTTGGTTGGATTGCTCTGCTCCGTGGTTTCGCGGAGCGGCCTCACAGGCTCGTCGAGGTGAAAGCGCTCTGCAGCTCTCGAGGCCGCGGCGGCAGCTCTGAAACACGCCGAGGGGAAAGGGCGGCCGCGTGTAAGCTTACGGTGGTGTGGCGGTGCTGGATGGCGCCGTATGGCGAGGGCTGGCCCATGTTGGCGCCACGGGTGGATTCTGCCACGCGAAGGCGCCCGGCGTTGGCGAGAACCGTCGCCACCGATGCTTGCGTTAAATCCGGACAACCGTCTGACGCCTTTGGATAAGAAGGAGGAGCAGGAGCAAAGCGCCAGCGTGCCTTGGCGAGATTGGCGTCGCGGTTACGGCGACCTTGTCGGTGGCCCGAAACTCTGAATTTTCTGAACTTGCGAAGCAGTGCTTACCAACTGTTAACGACGAAATGATTTGGGCATGTGGAAAAAATTTCTTGAGCTGGGAATTGGTGAGGTGGTCTCTTGATGCATCCGAGGCTGCCTGATTTATCTCTGATTTTAGGAAGAGAAAAAGAATGAATTTCACCAAAATGGCAAATCTGGTCCAAACTTGTAGCAAGCATATTTTGAAAATTTTGAGCTGTGGACCAGCAGATCTTGATGGATCTAGGTTGAGGTACTAAGGACTAGCGAGGAGGATTTTATTTGGGACCAAGACTCAAAGGGATTACGGTGGTTCCTTTGTAAATCATCAAGGCCCAAATAAATGATGAGAAAATGATTTTGAGGGCAAAAATAATAGAAATAAAATTTATAGGAGGTTGAGACTTGCTGGAATGGGATGCTTGGTTTGATCCAAAGTGGGGAGATGGGTTTTGGAAGAAATATTTCAACATATGTCATGGCAAAGGAGAAATCTTTGAATGGGAAAGAATAGATCCATAATCCATAGGAATTCTTTTTAATAGAAAGAATTGTAAAAACTTTCAAGATTATTTGTGATGAGCCAACACAAGATGAAAACCCTCAAGATCCAAAATCAATATTGAGGAGGACTCATAAAATATTTGTCATAAAAATATATGAGAAGGAGAGTCCCCTTTTAGAAAAATTCAAATAACCTCCCTTAAATCAAATAAAGAATTTGCTCCCATCCCATGCACCCTTCATACACCCTGCCTAACACTATTAGGTGCTTCATATGGTTCATGTTTAGTGGAGATCTTGTAGCACCGTACTCTCTGTCGTTGTGGACCTAGTTACATTAACATTGATCTCACCGTTCATTCTTGACGAGGACGATCGAAAAAAGCGGTACTATTTTACATATAGGAGTAGTTGACATCGCACAACATCATTTGTTATCGTCATATCTTACTACACTAGCAACAAGATTGTGTAATCTTGGCGTATGAACCACTTGCACTTGCCTAGTAGTAGGAAGCCTTTTGTATGTTCAAGTGGCTGCCGTGTTTAGCACTCCTCGATCGTAAGAGTGGAAGCGCTTGTTGTAATCATTTTTTTCTTGAGAATGAAAAACAGTGGACCACGCTCTACCGTGCGGATCCTCCTCCAGCCATGCACTAAATTACTCACTTTAGCGGCGTGTGGGACAGCGAGCACACAGGTCCACCAGCCATGCACTAAATTACTCCGTAGTAGAGTGACGGTAGACTACCCCAATCGAACCGCATGCAGTAATGCCCAATGAGCCGTCAAATAACAAAACCCCTCCTTTCCGGTGATAAGTTGGACGGACCAGAAGCAACCATCATTTGACTCTTCTCTCTCGGCTTCCTCTCTTGAAGAAACCCCCACTCGCCGCTTCTCCCTCATCTTGTTCCTCCTTTCACTCTTCTCTCTCAGCTTCCTCTCTTGGATGGGCCGAACACCAGGCGGCGTGATGTCTATAGCTCTGGCCAAAACCGTCGAGGATCATAGTGCGAAGCGCAAGCACCCTTGAGACTACTACGCGGACAAGCTCAAAGCCATCGCCCTGTCCAAGCCCCCCTCTCGGGATCCCTCATTAAGCAAGTCCGGGTAATGTCTCTTGTTGTGATCTTTTCTCGGTCTTGATCGTGTTTTTCATCTAACATGCAGTACTAGTCTTGGTAGTACAACTTCTGGGTGATCTTGCATGTGATTTTAGTGTGCCAAATAGCGGTTCTAAATTCCTCTTTTATCCAAAACATGCGAGAGGTTGACACGATTTCTTATAGATTACTTTCAACTTCTCCCTCTATCCCAAATTTCTTGTCTTAGATTTGTCTAGATACGGATGTATCTAATACTAAAATGTGACTTGATACATCCGTATCTAGACAAATCTAAGACAAAATTTTTGAGACGGAGGAAATACTATAATTTATCAATGCTACCTTTTAAGAGGTATATTTGCCTCGATAACTTGTGTTGTGGATATTGCATGTAATCCCTCTGCTCTCATGCCTTTGAAGACATGTTCTAGTGTCTTTGTTCACTCATTTCTGTGCGTATATGTAGTCATATATGGAGTATAATATCAAAAATCATATTATATTTCTGAATGGAGGTAGTAATAAAATATGGTTTCTGTTTGAATTAGAACCAGGTCCGCGGTGGAGATGAAGTCCTCAAAGTCATGCCGTGTGAACTGGAAGACCTGATGATGAGTTCTACTGCTAAAATATCCAGCTGTTGTGTCCTTGTCACCATGTGTCCTGTACTAGTGTTTTCCTGTAGCATTGTTGTCAGGCGTGTTCTCGAGGCTGTACTTGACCACAACAATTTCCTGGTTGTGCCTTCGATTACGAAGGGTGTGGTTCTTGTAAAGCTTCCCAACAAATGTGATGCGGCTGTCTTCATCATCATGTTTATGAGTGGAAAGACCACTCTGTTAGGTTCTCAAGGTTGACAAGATGGTGATGGTGCATGTAGACATCTCACAGAAGTCCATGGCCTAATCGATTATCTGGGTTTCATCCGTGGGTCGGTGGCAAGAAATAGTCTGCGAGTTTAGTTAGTGCAAGTTTGCTTGTCTATAGTAAGTACTATTGTTCAGTACTTGATTTATGTTTGTGAACCATGTATTGTTTATTAATCTGCCGCTTTTGGTGTGTGGTCAGTCCGAAGCGGTCTATGTTAATGTCATCCCTCAATTCGATCTGTATATTTTGAAGTATCAGATCATATTTTTGTGAGACGGTTTATCAATTATGGTTTACCTCCAATATCTGTATGCATTGCAGGGTTTATCGCACCCACCAGGATTTCCAGTCCATGGATGTTAGGTCCATACGATTTGTCACGACCTTTGGACTGTCACCTTGTGGGAGTAAGCGGGGCCCTGCATGCCACATGGTTGGACGATCAATCTTCATTTAGTACTTCAACATAGTGATTTCTGGTAAGGATTCGCTCATGTCATGTCAAGTAAATCTTATTGATTTCTTGTCTAAATCTTATTGATTTAATGTCATGTTTTCTTTCTTTTCCTGCAATTTTCGATGCAGGTTTTGCCATGTGACATTCATCACAGAATAAACCGTTTGGTTTGCTCTATGATGGCTATTTTGCAGGTTTCACTTCTTATGTCGTGTCGATGCTTGAAGTCCTTGTCCATCACTTATATTCTTGGAAAAAATTGGATCAGTCTGTTGTCTGAGTACAAGCTAAATCCCTATGATGAACTGTAGTTTGGTTTAACAAAAAAGGCCACAATTAGTCCTTCTCGCGTTTAAAAGAAATGAAGAAAAAAACTGGATCATGGTCACGGATCCTAGTCAAGTTAAGCTGATCATAGTAGACCAGACATGATCGCCTTGTCTCGCCTACGGATCGATCACGGCAGTTCCTCTAGCAGCGGCAGCGGCAGCTCGATCTGATCCAGCTAAGTTGGGCACCGACCGCCAGTGGATCGGTCGATCTCTGGGAGGATCGGGCATCGACACGGCACTGCCGACACGGCACCAGCTCTACAAGGAGCACCATCTCCGGCGGCGGCGGCGGCCGGCACTGCACCAACACTTGCACTTGCATCTGCTCCGGCCCGTGCGGTTGCACGGCAATAAATGGGCTGCGCCGCACTTCATATACCAAAGTCCTTACAAAACCGACATGTCCACCTTCTTGGTAAGCATTGGCCGCCCAAGTGCTTCGTTCTTTTTCTTTCCATGTTGTTTCACATGATTCATTGTGTTGATCTAACTATTTGGGTATGTCTTCTTGTTTGCAAGCAGAGAATTCCTGAAACAGCGAGAAGTCGTTCAACAATCCGGGCGACCCGGCCAAGTTTCTCTTACCATGCGCAGCCTTGGTGTGAATGAACCAGCTCAATATCCGTAAGTACAAAGGATGGTGCATGATGATTGATGCTAAAGGATGGTCAAGGTTCAAATCTAAATCATATCTTGCGGTAGGGGATGATGTCAAAATCGAACTTTCTCGGCAAGGAGAGCTGGTCCAAATCAACTTTGAAATTCTTGATGGCAACCGCATAATTGCGAACTGATCTATCCTCAGAGAGATTTTGATGTAATAATCGGCATGGTGAAACAAGTGTCTGTGTGTATAAGTAATGCTGACAGTATTATTTATCACATGGTATATCGTTGATAGAATTGCAACTCAGATTGCTGGTTAGGAACTATCATTCGATTTCATTCCAACAACTGTCGTGCTTTATTCAATTTTGTGTATTCGCCTTGCGACAGTATCTAAAACCAGCGTCGTACCGATCGCTTGCAATATGAAAAGCACTGAGGTAGAACACATGGGCCCCCAAACATGCAGGGTCGGCCTACGCCCCAAAGTCCAGAACTGTGAGCCTATCTGAGTATTTTATTCTCAGCTGAACCCCCATAAAAAAAGTTGAACGCCCATAATGCCCGTGCGTTGCAGAGGGAGTATATTTCTCGGCAAGGTGAGTCTGTGATATAAAAGATCTGTATATTTCTTACAGAGGGAGTATCTCTCTGTCAAAATATATATTTATGTGTAACTAGTTACTCCTGTCTTTCTACTTCCTTTCGGCTGATATGTGGGGCAACCCGACAGCAGAGGTCCACGTGCTATATGCACAAATTAGAGTGCACAACTTCACGGTAGACACACCCGGTCGTAGCACGCATGATAATGCCAATGAGACATCAAATCACAACCCCCCTTCCGCTTAAGCGATAAGTTGAATGGACGAAGTGGCAATATTTCCTTGGGGCTGAATCCCTTCTCCTCGTCGCTTGTTAGGAAAACCCCTCTCGGCGATTGCATAGGGTTTTCTCATGGAGAACCAGTGCAATTCTTCATCCATCCCGATAAATCCAAGTCCCTTCGTCATGAGTAATCCTAAGATGGCCCGCCGTTGATGCATTTTCTTCCTCTTGAATCTAGTGTGTTTCATTTGCGATTGCCCAAAGTGCGAGTACCCTACTGGTTTATCGCCCTCGGCGAGATACCACACTTGTTCCTTCTCATCCTAACACACATTTTGAAACACATACAGTATGTTCCTAGAATCCTCTTTTCTATCCGGGAGGGTGGGTTTTTAACATCTTTGTGTTCTCATATTATTTTTCCTGCAGTGTATTATTTGCTCTACCAGAACACATGTACTCAAGATGCTCGGCCTTGCCATAACTGAATACACTAGTTTAATGGTCACAGTGAAGACAAGCCATGGATATAAGTTCTGAGTTGGGTTCATGAACCAAGAAGATCGCTGCTTTTTTATGGCCGAACTTGGATAAACTTCCTCAAGTGTTAAGGACTGAAAGTTGGCTCGAATGTTGATGGAAATAGCAGAACCTGGTCTCATCTTCACTGCGATCTTCCACCCCGACGTCGTTCCAATTGTTCATCCATGTTAGTTTTTATCTGGTTCTTGCTTGTTGCCTCGATTACTTCTTAATCCACCTATTATGTCTAACTAATCACAATTTAACTTTAGAAGTAGCAACGAATCTCTCATGAAGATGCTACTTCTAACTAATATTTTCTTATAATTGGTGGCACGTGTAGGTTTTTTCAGAGTTAAGCAGTCTCCTTGTTTGTTACTCTATAATAACTCGGCTGTTACTAATGGCCTTTGAAGTTGGTGGATCGACATCCACAAGTTCCTACACTTTATTGATCGTCTTGAGGTCCTTGTGGGCGTTTAGATGGTGGAAGGCCACGTGGGATATGTGTGCCCTTGCTGCACTCGTTGAACAGGTCCAAGCGTGTCGAGAAACTTATAGTGCGAGTTGTTTTCTGTTATATATGTTGTTCATAAACTATTGCTTATACACAGTTTCGGCTGTAATCTTCTTGAAACGAGGCTGCGAGTTCTATTGTTCCTATCTGAGATGCTGACCATGGTGGGTCAGGACTTGCTTAGTCACAACATGATGTTTATGTCGACCTACTCAATTCCCTTGGAGGTGAAAAGATACTTATTCATGGGCGGTCTCAAATAATGAAGGCCCGTCCATCTTGGAGAATAGGACAGAAGATTATGTTCATGCTTTTCCATGGCTCTAAACAGAATATCCTGTTTATTGACCACGTTGCGAGATGAAGCCGCTTTCAGAAGGTTGTGGATGCGCGGGGTGGCGCCTGGGCCTTCTCCTGGGGCTTGGCGGCCTCACCCTTGGTTAGCTTGTAGGCAAAGTAGCCTTTGTTAGGCGTGCTTTATGCAGTTGAACTGTATAAGTACTCATCTGCTTTCAGCTTTGGTTGTTAAGTGCCCTGCTGGTTTCGATTAAGGTTGTTAAGTACTCCTGCTGCTTTTACAGCCTGTCATGTTTCTTGATCTTGTCTTCCTCGGCCTTAAAACCAAACCAGCACCGGCGAGGCACTTTGCTTCCGCCTCCACGGTGGCTGCGCCTCGGCGCCGCGCATCGCCGCCCACCATCTCCTAAATCATTTAGCGCAAGCGTCCTCCACGCGCTTTGGTGCACTTTCGCGTGGCGCCGCCCTCTCGCGTTGTCAACATGGTCAACAAACAACGAGAATCGGCGGAATGCGTGGAAGGATGACGGTAGGGGCCCTGCGTCGGCGTATGGAAAAATAAAATGCTTCCTCCTAGTGTTTTCACGACATACGGGACCCACGACATTGTGAGCATATATAGTCAATAGACAAGAGAACAACACAAGATCGGTGACACAGGACATAGCTACTCGAGCAGTATTTTTTTGTGTGGTATTGTTGAGGCGGAGGGGGGTTTGAACTGCGGCTGTGGCCCGTCTAGCCAGGCTTATATTTTATGTTCACCATGTGACCAGTCCAGCTATTTTTTCTTTGTGAAAATGAGCCCAGTTTATTTTTTGAAGAATACCCAATCCAGGCCTACTTATTTTCTCATACGATGGCTGCAACTCTTTCAAGGCGCTTTGCAAATCTTGAAAGTAATATGAAATGGGTTGTAAATATAAAAGCAGATAACAAATTGGCAATTACTTTATAATTTCTGATTTTTTTCACATTTTCAGATTCCTATTTCTTTGGGCATTAACCTAATTTAAATATATCTTCAAAGTACTTTAAATCTGGCTCGACATTTCAGTATTAAAAATAGTTTGGAACCCACAGAAATATCGAAATTGGCCACAGCCAACCAAAAAAATAGCTGCAATAAATTGCATAAGAAGTTGCCATGAGCTATATATAAATTATTAAAAAAGAGAGTGGTCTGACTTGTGGGCCTGTTTAGTTGGCGTGTATGCAAGATTTTTTAGTTATTATATCGTCAACAAGCGATTCTAGCGAGCGTAACTGTTGGATGTCAATCAGCGGCCGTCGTGTTTCTTCAATCTCGATCTTCTTGCTCCGGCCGTAAGCGGCCCGGCGGACCGCTTGCTCCGCCTCCGTGGCGGCTGTCTTTGCCGCGTAAACCTCGGCGCCCTACTACTCACACCGCTGGCTAGGGCATCCCTCTACTCACCCACCCCTGTTATACTGCGGCGGCAGCGGTCTCACACCTGAGCCGAACTGGTGAACCCTCGTACTCCTCTCCGCGCGGGCTTCCTGCCGCGTCTTCCCGACTCGCGTCGTCCCCTTCCTAGGCCTCGCCGTCGTCCACTACCGTGGTGCTCTTAAGCGGCGTGGTCAATGTGTTCAACGACCGACTTCCATCGGAAGAGTACTATCGTGGAGAGGCGGCGGTGGGTCCACGGCGGCCGCGGGAAGTGCCTCCTTATCCGCGAAAATAATTATTCCTCCGGCGAGGACCCACGGATGGGCCACAGTATTCAGAAAAAACGTTTACCCACACTGCTGGGACCCATAGGGAAGGGCCACCGTATTTAAGTGAAAAACGTTCCCCATTGTCATCGGCTCGGACCCACTGGAAGTGCCTCCTTATTACACACAAAAAATGAATACCCCACTGCATTTGGGACCCACCTTAGTGGGAGGCTGACTTAATGGGGCTACTAAGTTGGTGGGGCGGATGCCTTTGTCAACTTTAGTCAATATATGAGCGATTCTAGCTCCGATGACCGTCACGATGTCCATCCAACGGCCGTAGTGCTTCTTCAACCTCTGGTCTTCTTGCTCCGGCCGCCCAAAGCGGCGCTTGATCATGCCGCTTTGCTCCTGCCGCCCGTGGCGGCTGTGATGCGGAGGCCTCACCGCCCCTACTACTCTCACGCTGGCGGACCATCCCTCTCGCACCCACCCCTGTTATTCTGCGGCGGCGGCAGCCTCACACGCAGCCAAGCAGTGAACTCTCATACTCCTCTCGGCGTGGGCATCCTTTGCCGCGTCTTCCTCGACTCGCGTCGTCCCTTCCTAGGCCTCGCCGTCGTCCACCGCCATACTGGTGCTCTCGGTTGGCGTGGTCAATGTGGTCAAGGAATGGCTTCCATCGGACATGGGTATGTCGTGGAGAGGTGACAATTGGAGTCCACCGAGCAATGACAAAGTGCCTCCTTATTATCGCGGGAAAATAATGATTCCTCCACTGAGCAATTTGGGACCCACGGACGGAACCTTGTATTTGTGAATAAAGCGTTTCCCCATTGCTGGGACCCACAGCTTCATCTTCACACGCAAGGAAGTGCGCCGGGAAAAAGCGATTCGCCCCACACTGCTGGGACCCCCAGCTACACCTTATACGCAAGGAAGTGCGTCCGGGCACAAAAAAAGCGATCGCCCCTTGGTGTTGGGACCCACGGCTACATCTTCGCAAGCAAGGAAGTGCGTCAAGGCAAAAAATGATTAAGCCCTCGACGGTGGGATCCACCGGCTACATCTTTACACACAAGGAAGTGCACGGCGGTCGGGACCCACCTGGTGAAGCGTCGTGGCGTTGTCATTCTGGTCATGAGCGATATGCGTACATCTTGAGTCGTTGTGAAAGCGCGCGTGTCATAGTAAGCGCGCGTAGCATGTACTGCGTCGTCTGCGGCCGGGGTGCAAGAAAAAAATCTGACCCGCGTATGTGTACATCTGGTGGGGTCTCGGCGCCTACTCGCGCCACGTGCGGCCGGGGCTCGTGTACATGGCTGGGTCGAGCGAGAGAAGCAGCGTCGTCGTGCGTGTTCATGGGAGGCAGCGAGTGTGTCGTGTTTATGGGGGAAACGAGAATGCTCATGTTCGCCGGGAGGCAGCGGAATGCGTAGGAGCCAACCGGCTGGGTCGGAACGAAAGCGTGGTCGTGTTCGCCGGGAGGCTTGGGCGGAATAAGCGATGAAGCGAGGCTGGCGTCTTGCTATGAGAGAAGCAGACCTCCTACATTCGGAGCAGGGGGTCCTGTTGATCGGGAGGGTGTGGCGTCTTGCAAAAGCAGGAGAAGCGGACCTCCTACGATCGAAGCAGGGGTCTGTTGATCGGGAGGGTGTGGCGTACCGCAAAATGGGCCAAGCGGACCTCCTACGGTCCGAAAGCAGAAGTCTGTTGATCGGGAGGGTGTGGCGTCTTGCAAAGCAGACGAAAGCAGACTTGTGTTGGGCGCTTACGGTCGAAGCAGGGGTCTGTTCGCCAGGAGGGTGTGGCGTACATAAGCAGGACTCCACGGGATCTGTTCATCTCCACCGTCGACCTCCTCCAGCCTCCACGGGCTACCGTCGACCTCTCTCGAGCCTCCACGGGCTCTGTTCATCTAGCCTCCACCTTGGCCTACTCCACGGCTCTGTTCAACCACCCCTCCACCGTCTCTGTTCATCCAGCCCTCCACACCACGGGGTCTGTTCAACCACCCTCCACGGGCACCTCCACCGTCTCTGTTCATCCAGCCCTCCACCACACCACGGGGTCCTGTTCATCGAGAGCAAGCGCCACGCTCCTTTGTTCATCCAACTCCCCCATAGCGCTCACTATTCATCCCAGTAGCATCGATAAAGCCCGATTAGCGGCATTAGCGAAGTATCGCTCGATCGGGTTCGATTAACGACCATCGATCAATTGCTCGGGTTGATTAGAGCCCAACGCCTCGCTTTCGAGTTTAATTAGAGCCAGCGCCTCGCACACAGCAGCGTCGTGTCACGAGAAAGCGAGCATCGCTCGGCCCCGACCTCCACCGTAACAGGGAACTCCCGAAATTTTCCTCGCCCTCGCTTCTACCATCGTTTTTCCGTTATGGGCGGCCCAAAGAATGTCATGCAGCTGCGTCTCCGGCCCGCCGGAGCGAAAAGCCCATTTACATCATGATTTTTTGTCATAAAGTAGGAGCCCACCACATCTATGATGATACCAGGTTTTGTCACAATTATCGTCATATAAGTGTCATATGTATGTGAGAAAAAAATTCGTTCTGACCCAAAATGTCACGGATGTGTCTTTTTTTTAGTGTATAGATCTTGATGCCTAATATGTAAGCAGCTTCACGAGGTCTTTCATTGAAAACTTTTATTCAAGTATCCTTTTATGATATCCGAGAATTCTATATCATTTCCAATCAGTAATATGTCATCCACATATAATATCGAGAAATGCTCTGAGCTCCCACTCACTTTCTTGTAAATCTGAGGCTTCTCCAAAAGTGCATGTGAAACCATATGCTTTGATCACACTATCAAGCGTTTATTCAACTCGAGAGGTTTGCACCAGTCCATAAATGGATCGTTGGAGCTTGCACTTTGTTAGCTCCCTTTGGATCGACAAAACCTTACGGTTGCATCATATACAACTCTTCTTCCCAAAATCCATTCGGGAATGCAGTTTTAACATCCATTTGCCAAATATCATAATCATAAAATGCAGCAATTGCTAACATGATTCGAACAGACTTAAGCATCGCTACTGGTGAAAAGTCTCGCCGTAGTCAATCCCTTGAAATTGTCGAAAACCTTGTGCAACAAGTCGAGCTTTATAAACGATAACTACGGTCGGCGTCGGTCTTCTTCTTGAAGATCCATTTATTCTCAATGGCTTGCCGATCATTGGGCAAGTCAACCAAAGTCCACACTTTGTTCTCATACATGGATCCCATCTCAGATTTCATGGCCTCAAGCCATTTTGCGGAATCTGGGCTCACCATCAACTTCTTCATAGTTAAGTAGGTTCACCTTGGTGAAGTAACCACGACCTCGAATATGATTACCGTACCATTACAGTGCGGATCTTACTCTGTTTGACCTCACGAGGTTCAGTAGTAACTTGATCTGAAGTTTCATGATCGATATCATTAGCTTCCTCACTAATTGGTGTAGGTGTCACGGAACCGGTTTACGTGATGAACTACTTTCAATAAGGGGAGCGAATCTGATTACCTCATCGGGTTCTACTCCTCCACTCACTTCTTTAGGAAAACTCCTTCTCTAGAAAGGATCCATTCTTAACCTTGAATGTCTTGCCTTGGATCTGTGATAGAAGGTGTACCCAATAGTTTCCTTTGGGTATCCTATGAAGACACATTCCTCGAGTTTGGTTCGAGCTTATCGGGTTGAAGCTTCTTCACATAAGCATGACCCCAAACTTTAGAAACAACAACTTTGGTTTCTTGCCAAACCATAGTTCATAAGGCGTCGTCTCAGCAGTTCGATGTTGCCCTATTTAATGTGAATGCAGTTGTCTCTGAAGCATAACCCCAAAGCGATAGCGGTAAATCAGTAGAGACATCATAGATCGCACCATATCTAGTACAGTGAGGATTCGGCGTTCGAGCACACCATTCGCTGTGGTGTTCGGGTGGCGTGAGTTGAAAACTATTCGCATTGTTTCAAGCGTAGACCAAACTCGTAACTCAAATATTCTCCTCCATGATCGGATCATAGAAACTTTATTTTCTTGTTACGATGATTTTCCACTTCACTCTGAAATTCTTTGAACTTTTCAAATGTTTCAGACTTGTGTTTCATTAAGTAGATATACCCATATCTGCTCAAATCATCTGTGAAGGTGAGAAAATAACGATACCGCCATGAGCCTCAACATTCATTGGACCACATACATCGGTATGTATGATCTCCAACAAATCAATTGCTCGCTCCATAGTTACGGAGGCGGCGTTTTAGTCATCTTGCCCATGAGGCATGGTTACATAAGTACCAAGTGATTCATAATCAAGTGATTCCAAAAGTTCATCGATATGGAGTTTCTTCATCGCTTTACACCAATATGACCCAAACAGCAGTGCCACAAATAAGTTGCACTATCATTATCAACTCTGCATCTTTTGGCTTCAACATTATGAATATGTGTCTCACTACTATCGAGATTCAACAAAAATAGACCACTCTTCAAGGGTGCATGACCATAAAAGATATTACTCATATAAATAGAACAACCATTATTCTACGATTTAAATGAATGACCGTCTCACATCAAACAAGATCAGATATAATGTTCATGCTTAACATTGGCACCAAATAACAATTATTTAGGTCTAAAACTAATCCCGAAGGTAGATGTAGAGGTAGCGTGCCGACGGCGATCACATAAATCTTTGGAACCATTTCCCACGCATCGTCACCTCGTCCTTAGCCACTCTTAGCATAATCCGTAGTCCATGTTTGAGTTGCAAATATTATAGCAGAACCGGTATCAAATACCGGTGCTCTGCGAGCTCTAGTAAGGTACACATCAATAACATGTATATCACATATACCTTTGTTCACCTTGCCATCCTTCTTATCCGCCAAATACTTGGGGCAGTTCGCTTCCGGTGTCGGTCTGCTTGCAATAGAAGCACTTTCGATCCTCGAGGCTTAAGTACAGACTTGGGTTTCTTCTCTTGGCGACAACTTGTTTGTTGTTCTTCTTGAAGTTCCCCTTCTTCTTCCCTTTGCCCTTTTCTTGAAACCCGGTGGTCTTGTTGACCATCAACACTTTCGATCTCCTTTTGATTTCTACCTCGCAGCCTTTAGCATTGCGAAGATCTAAAGAATTGTCTTATCCATCCCTTGCATATTATAGTTCATCACGAAGCTCTTGTAGCTTGGTGGCGATGATTGAAGAATTACATCAATGACACTATCATCGGAAGATTAACTCCCAGTTGAATCAAGTGATTGTTATACCCGGATATTTTGAAAATATGTTCCTTTGAAAGACCTATTCTCCTCCATCTTGCGGATGTAGAACTTATTGGAGACCTCATATCTCTCAATCCGGGCATTTGCTTGAAATATTAACTTCAACTCTGGAACATCTCATATGCTCCATAGCGTTCAAAAGCGTCGTTGATGTCTCGGTTCTAAGCCGTAAAGCATGGCACTTTGAACTATCGAGTAGTCATCAGCTTTGCTCTGCCGAGATGTTCTTAATGTCGGCGATTGCATCTGCGATGGGCACGGCACCCGGTGATTGCTTCCGGGGCGTAATTCTTACATGCTTTGCGAGGATAATCCTCAAATTACGGACCCGATCCGTGTAATTGAAGAAATATGCCCTAGAGGCAATAATAAAGTTATTATTTATTTCCTTATTTCATGATAAATGTTTATTATTCATGCTAGAATTGTATTAACGGAAACATAATACATGTGTGAATACATAGACAAGCAGTGTCACTAGTATGCCTCTACTTGACTAGCTCGTTGATCAAAGATGGTTATGTTTCCTAGCCATAGACATGAGTTGTCATTTGATTAACGGGATCACATCATTAGGAGAATGATGTGATTGACATGACCCATTCCGTTAGATTAGCACCACGATCATTTAGTATGTTGCTATTGCTTTCTTCATGACTTATACATGTTCCTATGACTATGATTATGCAACTCCCGTTTACGGAGGACACTTTGTGTGCTACCAAATGTCTAGCATAATTGGGTGATTATAAAGGTGCTCTACAGGTGTCTCCAAAGGTACTTGTTGGGTTGGCGTATTTGAGATTAGGATTTGTCCTCCGATTGTTGGAGAGGTATCTACTGGGCCCTCTTGGTAATGCACATCACTTAAGCCTTGCAAGCATTACAACTAATGAGTTAGTTCTTGGGATGATGTACTATTGAGCGAGTAAAGAGACTTGCTTGGTAGCGAGATTGAACTAGGTATTGAGATATCGACGATCGAATCTCGGGCAAGTAACATCTTGATGACAAAGGAACAACGGATGTTGTTATGCGGTTGACCGATAAAGATCTTACGTAGAATATGTAGGAGCCAATATGAGCATCCGGGTTCTCCTATTGGTTATTGACGGAGGCGTGTCTCGGTCATGTCTACATAGTTCTCGAACCCGTGAGGTCCGCATGTTTAACGTTTCGATGAGAGTTATATTATGAATTTATATGTTTTGATGTACGAAGGTTGTTGAGTCCTGGATGTGATCACGGACATGGCGAGTCTCGAAATGGTCGAGACATAAAGATTGATAAATTGGAAGCCTATGTTTGGATATCGGAAGTGTTCCGGGTGAAATCGGGATTTTCTGAGATGCTAGGGAGTTCTGGAACCCCGGGAGGTTAATGGGCCATAGTGGGCTTTAGTGGAAGAGGCGGCCGGGGCAAGGGCGCGCCCTCCTAGTCCGAATAGGACAAGGAGAGGCGGGCGCCCCCCTTTCCTTCCTCCTCCCCTCTTTCCCCCTCTCTCCTAGTCCAACAAGGAAAAGGGACTCCTCTGGCGCGCCCCCTCTCTGGGCGGCCGCACCCCCTGCTCCTTTATATCTGGGGGGCAGGGGCACCCTGAACACAACAATTGATTGTTTGATCTTTTAGCCGTGTCGGTGCCCCCATCCACCATAGTCGACCTCGATATCATGTAGCGGTGTTTAGGCGAAGCCTGTGTGATAGAACATCATCATCGTCACCATGCGTCGTCTTGTGAAACTCTCCCTCAACACTCGGCGGATCGGAGTTCGAGGGCGTCATCGAGCTGAGCGTGTGCTGAACTTCCGGATGTGTCGTGCATTTGGTACTTGATCGGTCGGATCGTGAAGACGTACGACTACATCAACCGTGTTGTGCTAACGCTTCCGCTTTCGGTCTATGAGAGTACGTGGACACACTCTCCCCTCTCGTTGCTATGCACCACCATGATCTTGCGGGTGCGTAGGAAATTTTTTGTAATTACTACATTCCCCAACAGTGGCATCCGAGCCAGGTTTTATGCGTTGATGTTATATGCACGAGTAGAACACAAGTGAGTTGTGGGCGATATAAGTCATACTGCTTACCAGCATGTCATACTTTGGTTCAGCGGTATTGTTGGATGAAGCGGCCCGGACCGACATTACGCGTACGCTTACACTGCGAGACTAGTTCTACCGGCGTGATTTGCACAGGTGGCTGGCGGGTGTCGATTTCTCCAACTTTAGTTGAACCTAGTGTGGCTCGCCGGTCCTTCGAAGGTTAAAACAGCACCAACTTGACAAACTATCGTTGTGGTTTTGATGCGTAGGTAGAACGGTTCTTGCTAAGCCCGTAGCAGCCACGTAAAACTTGCAACAACAAAGTAGAAACGTCTAACTTGTTTTTGCGGGGCATGTTGTGATGCGATATGGTCAAGACATGATGCTAAATTTTATTGTATGAGATGATCATGTTTTGTAACGAGTTATCGACAGCTGGCGAGAACCATATGGTTGTCGCTTTATTGTATGCAATGCAATAGCCTGTAATGCTTTACTTTATCACTAAGCGGTAGCGATAGTCGTAGAAAGCATAAGATTGGCGAGGCGACAAGCGATGCTTCGATCGAGATCAAGGTGTCGCGCGGTGGCGATGGTGATCATGGAGGTGCTTGAGATGGAATCACAAGCACAAGATGATGATGGCCATATCATATCACTTATATTGATTGCATGTGATGTTTATCTTTTATGCATCTTGTCTTGCTTTGATTGGCGGTACCATTATAAGATGATCTCTCACTAAATTTCAAGATAAAGTGTTCTCCCGAGTATGCACCGTTACCAAAGTTCTTCGTGCCCGGACACCACGTGATGATCGGTGTGATAAGCTCTCGTCCATCTACAGCGGGTGCAAGCCATTTTGCACCATGCCAGAATACTCGGGTTAAACTTGGCGAGCCTGGCATATATGGCCTCGGAACCTTTGAGACGAAGGTCGGCGTGAATCATATAGTAGATATGATCAACATAGTGATGTTCACCATTGAAAACTACTCCATTTCACGTGATGATCGGTTATGGTTTAGTTGATTTGGATCACGTGATCACTTAGATGATTAGAGGTATGTCTATCTAAGTGGGAGTTCTTAAGTAATATGATTAATTGAACTTTAATTTATCTTGAACTTAGTCCTGGTAGTATTAGCATATCTATGTTGTAGATCAATAGCTCGCGATGTTGCTCCCCGTTTATTATGTTCCTAGAGAAAAACTATGTTGAAAAATGTTAGTAGCAATGATGCAGATTGGATCCGTGGTGCGAGGATTATCCTCATTGCTATATACAAAATTATGTCTTTGATGCACCACTAGGTGACGGACCTATTGCGAGGAGTAGATGGAGCGTTATGAGCGTTTGGCTAGCTCAATATGATGACTACTTGATAGTTTAGTGCACCATGCTTAGCGACTTAGAATCGGGACTTCAAAGGCGTTTTGAGCGTCATGGACCATATGAGATGTTCCGGAGTTGAAGTTAATATTTCAAGCAAATACCGAGTTGAGAGATATGAAGTCTCCAACAAGTTCTATAGCTAAAATATGGAGGAGAATAGCTCAAGCGGTGAGCATGTGCTCGGATTAATGGGTACTACAATAGCTTGAATCAAGTGGGAGTTAATCTTCGAGATAAAATAGTGATTGTGAGAATTCTCTAGTCACCATCACCAAGTTAGTAGAACTTTGTGAAGAACTATAGTATGCAAGGGATGGCGAAAGCGATTCCCGAGCTTTTCATGATGATGAAATCGATGAAGGTAGAAATCAAGAAAGAGCATCAAGTGTTGATGGTTGACAAGACCACTAGTTTCAAGGAAAGGTCAAAGGGAAGAAGGGAACTTCAAGAAGAACGGCAAGCAAGTTGCTTTGCCAGTGAAGAAGCCCAATTCTGGACCTAAGCATGAGACTAAGTACATCTCTTGCAAAGGGACTGGTCCTTTGGATGCGAGAACTACCCCAAGTAATTGGCGGATAAGAAGGATGGCAAAGTGAACATAAGTATATTTGATATACATGTTATTGATGTGTACTTTACTAGTGTTTATAGAAACCCCTCGATTATTTGATACTTGGTTCGGTTGCTAAGTAGTAACTCAAAGCAGGAGTTGCAGAATGAGCGAGAGACTAGTTAAGGGTGAAGTGATGATGTGTGTTGGAAGTGGTTCCAAGATTGATATGATCATTATCGCGAGACTCCTATACTTTCGGGATTAGTATTGAACCTAAATAAGTGTTATTTGGTGTTTGCGTTGAGCATGAATATGATTTGATCATGTTTATTGCAATACGGTTATTCACTTAAGTTAGAGAACAATTGTTGTTCATTTACATGAATAAAAACATTCTATGGTCATACACACCATGAAAATGGTTTGTTGGATCTACGATCATAGTGCTACACATATTCATAATATTGAGGCCAAAAGATGCAAAGTTAATAATGATAGTGCAACTTATTTGTGTACTTGCCGTTTAGGTCATATTGGTGTAAAGCGCATGAAGAAACTCCATCTTGATGGGATTTTGGAATCACTTGATTATGAATAACTTGATGCTTACGAACCATGCCTTATGGGCAAGATGACTAAAACTACATTCTCCGGAACAATGGAGCAAAGCAAGCGGCTTATTGGAAATAATACATCTTGATGTATGCGATCGATGAGTGTTGAGGCTCATGGCGGGTATCGTTATTTTCTGACCTTCACGAGATGATTTGAGCGGATATGGGTATATCTACTTGATGAAACATAAGATCTGAAACATTTGAAAAGTTCAAAGAATTTCGAGTGAAGTGGAAAATCATCGTGACAAGAAAATAAAGTTTCTACAATCTGATCGCGGAGACAAATTGAGTTCTGAGTTTGGTCTTCAATTAAAAACAATGTGGAATAGTTTCACAAATTCATGCCACCTAGAACACTTCTGACATAATGGTGTGTCGAATGTCATAACCATACTTTATTGGATATAGTGCAATCTATGATGTCTCTTACCGATTTACTACTATTGTTCTAGGGTTATGCATTAGAGACAGCTGCACTCACATTAAATAGGGCACCATCTAATCCGTTGAGGCGACCAAGTATGAACTACGGTTTGGCAAGAAACCTAAGCTGTCGTTTCTTAAAGTTTGGGGTTGCGATGCTTATGTGAAAAAGTTTCATCCTGATAAGCTCAAACCCAAATCGGAAGAAGTGTGTCTTCATAGGATACCCAAAGTTACTGTTGGGTACACCTTCTATCACAGATCTGAAGGCAAGATATTAGATTGCTAAGAATGGATCCTTTCTAGAAGGAGTTTCTCTCGAAAGAAGTGAGATGGAGGAAAGTAGAACTTGGTGATGTAACTATACCTGCTCCCTTATTGGAAAGTAGTTCATCACAGAAATCATTCTGTGACTCCTACACCAATTAGTGAGGAAGCTAATGATGATGATCATGTAATTTCAGATCAAGTTACTACCGAACCTCGTAGGTCAACAGAGTGAGATCCGCTTTTGAGTGCTACGGTAATCCTGTTCGGAGGTCATGTTACTAGACCATGACGAACCTACGAACTATGAAGAAGCGATGGTGAGCCAGATTCCATAAAATGGCTTGAGGCCATGAAATCTGAGATGGGATCCATGTATGAGAACAAAGTATGGACTTTGATTGACTTGCCCAAATGATCGTGAGCCATTGAGATTAAATGGATCTTCAAGAGGAAGGCGGACGGTGATAGTAGTGTTACTATCTACAAAGGTAGAATTATGCAAAAGGTTTCGACAAGTTCAAGGTGTTGACTACGATGAGAGTTTCTCACTCGTATCTATGTAAGTCTGTCCGAATCATGTTAGCAATTGCGCATTTATGAAATCGCAAATGGATAAACAAAACTGCATTCCTTAATGGATTTATTAAGAAGAGTTGTATATGATGCAACCAGAAGGTTTTAATCGATCCTAAAGGTGTTAACAAAATGTGCAATCTCCAGTGATCCATCTATGGATTTGGTGCAAGCATCTCGGAGTTGGAATATCACGCTTTGTTGAGTTGATCAAAGCATATAGTTTTATATAGACTTGCGGTGAAGCTTTGTATGTACAAGAAAGTGAGTGGGGAGCACTACAACATTTCTGATAAGTATATGTTAATGACATATTGTTGATTGGAAATAATGTAGAATTATACGCAAAGCATAAAGGAGTGTTTGAAAGGAGTTTTCAAAGAAAGACCTCGGTGCAGCTTCTTACATATTGAGCATCAAGATCTATAGATATAGATCAAAGCGGCTTGATAAGTTTTTCAATGAGTACATACCTTGACAAGATTTTGGCCGATTGTACTAGAGTAGGGGTACCCTAGTATCCCGAACTTCGTGCCGCGAAGGCGATTCTGACACCCGACAAGGCTTGCTAGTGACCGTAAGGTCCTCCATGGTTCCTTTGGAGCCATTCAAGAACAAAGTATTTAAGCCAAGGAGACAAGGCCCGGCAAGAGGAGCTTGCCGGAAGGCCACTCAAAGACGCAGAAGACAAGACCCGGCAAGAGGAGCTTGCGGGAAGGCTCGATGGCGACAAGCTTCGGCGACAAGAGACCGACAGCAGCGACAAAAGGCGCTTGCAGCGACGAAACAACTCACTCTTCATCTCCTCCAGCTCATCCACCAGCGTGTCGCCATGGGACCATTCGGTAGCAGCGTGTCAAGAAACTGTCGACCAGCGGTGAAACAGCGATGGCCGGCGACAAGATTGCCATCGTGTAGCGGTGGCGCTCTGACAGTCCTGTTGCCTTTATTTAGGCGACATGGGCCGGGCATTTAATTCTTTGTCCCTGCCGTCGAGAGTTAGGTAGAATACACTATACAAAGTAGCTGTACCAACATAACTCCTTTTCCCTTTTTGCCCTTGTTTACGTTGCCACTGTTGGTGACCCCTTGAGCATATAAAGGAGGCCCATGCTTAGCGTGGAGGAGGTTCGACTCATTCAAAACCAGAGACACTCATGCTGAGTCTTGTAGCTCCCATAGCTCTCTAGCAAGAACACAATACAATCGAGACAAGCGGCGGTAGGAGTATTATCTCTCGGAGAGCTCGAGAAGGCGAGTGGCCCCTTTCGTGTGCTTCGCCTCGATCTGCTCTTAATGCGACCTCCGCCCCACCCGAACGAAAGGGCTCGGTCCGCCCGGTCCCATAGGTGTTAAATGGAGTTGATCAGCTTCCCGACATCTTTGGCGCGCCCGAGCGGCGTCGAGGCTGTGTGAACCTGATCCGAGCGTTCACGAGCAACATCTTCATCATCTTCATCAACATGCCACGAAGAAGAAGGCTTGGTGGCGGCGGAGCCAATCCACGTTGATCCCGCCACCACGGAGCAAACAGATGGCGGGGTAAGCCGTGCGGAAGAAGCAGGTGTCGGCGAGGGCTCATGGCGCTGCCAAGTCCAAGGACAAAACGCGCGGACCTCGGCGTCCGTTACCGCACAGCGCCCATCTCGAGAGCGCGGGGCGAGATAACGTCATGGTATTCATAGTACCATGCATTCGTTGGATCAAGATCGAGTGGTGGATCACGAGGCCCTCAAGACCAGCTTGCGCCCGGCGATGCTAGCACCGAGTGAGAGCCGCGATCGCTGGGCGGGATGCTGCTCCTTCTAACATAGTTAGAAGTCCGAGCATATCCGCTCCTCATACCGTTCGCCATTGCCACCCACCACTCCAGCCGAAGCCTTGGCGAGCTCGGCTGCTCCTAGATTATCGGCGGCCTAATCTCTGGCAGATTAGCCATCAACTCGCTTGACCTTGCCCACCTTGTCCACAATGGAGTGCGACAAGGGCTTTAGCGCCTCCACATCGGCATCTGGCGGCAAGGATCACGAGGGCGCCGTTGAGGTTGAGGCACTGGATTGCGGAAGCCACCTTCATCAACACCTTACGGAAGCTCCCCTACGAGATCTGGCGCGATTCCTCGGCCCAGCTGCTTTGGGATCTCTTCCGAAGCGGAGAGAGCCGTCACCCGCCCTCGAGAACAAGCTGAGCTTGGCTTTGAGTTGGGCGCTCGTCGGAGAAGTACCGAGATCCACCATCCCGGCTCCGTCGGCTCCTTGTCGATGGCGGCAGCGATATTCACAAGACCTTCGGTCAGAGCTCCACATTCTCCACTGAAGGTGCTTTCTGGCGGCGATGCACCCGCCGACAGCTCCTCGTGTGGCCTTGATCTTCTCCGCAGGCTCACCTCCCGCTCCTTGGCGTCGTCCAGGCGTGCACGCATCGGGGTGGTCGGGTTTCAACTCAAGATCTGCCTTGGAGTCCTTGGCGGCCTTGAGCTCCTTGCTCCTCTCGGTGAGGGCGGCCTGCAGCTTCGCCAAGTATAGGCGTCCTTCTCGCGCTTCGTGCTTGAGTGCAGCAAGCTCCTTGCGCTCTTCTTGTTGGACTCGGCTGCGTCACCTTTGTCTCAACTCTTTCTTTGGCGGCCTCGGCATCACGGCAACATCTTTTGCTTCCTTGAGAGCTCCGCCAATTGATTGCTCAGCAGTGTGTAAGCTCTTCCTCATAGCTGTCAAGATTGATCTTCCGCTTCGCCCAACTTTCGCCTTCTTCGCGAGATAGCTTCGGCGGCAAGCCATTGTTGCTCGTCGGCCTCAGCCTTCTCAAGGATGAAGGCTGTCGCTCTTCGGTGAAGTCGCTCCCGCTCTTCACGCTACGTTCAGGAGAGCTTCTTGGTTGGCGCCGGAGCTCTGCTGGCGCTTCTCCATGTCGGCTCCGCCCTCGCGACAAGTGCTTCCGAAGACTCCAACGGCTTGTCGAGGCGCGGTAAGCGGCAGCAGCTTCTTGGCGCTGCTCCTCCTCGAACTTCGCGGCTTCTTGCTGCTTGGCGCGTCAACGATGTCGGCCCAGCCCGGAAGCGGCAGCTCTCCGTCGAAGGTCTCTCCTTGCCGGCCGGCGCCTGGAACTTCGAGGCCAGGGGAGCTTGATGAAGATACCATCGCCCGGCCTTGAATAAGCGCCCGAGCTGAGGCTCTTGAAACTGACGCTGCACCGATGGCGGAGGGATCGTGATCGGCGTGGCGCTGGCGCTCCTGCGACCTCGAGGTCGTGGTCGATCGCGAGCCCTCGCCCGACCTTTGCGGCGGCAGCCTTGGCGGCCTCTTCGCCCAGCGGACCCGCCGGCGCCAGACCTCTTCCTCCATGGTGGCGGCGGTAAATCGGTGTTGCCTTGGCGTCCTCCTCGCTTAGAGCGACCTCGGTCTGCCGGCTCTGCGGCGGATGGATCGGCGACAGACGAGGAGAAAAAACGGTCAGCGAGATGTTTGAAAGGAAGAGCGAAGAAAAAAAGAACCCAAGAAATTTCCGGGCAAGAGGATTACTGCAATGGGATCTGCAGCCATGGTCTCGACCATAGGAGGATCCTTGGTCTTGTCCCTCGCCGGAGAAGTCTCCCTTGCGGAGCAGCAGCTCCTTGCCGGGAATTCTCCCTTGGGCGTAGTTGATGCGAGATGGAATTTCGGGGCGGCTTAGGGCACTCTGATGAGCACTGCTACTGCGAACTTTAATTTATCTTGAACTTAGTCTGGTAGTATTAGCATATCTATGTTGTAGATCAATAGCTTCGCGATGTTGCTCCCGTTTATTATGTTCCTAGAGAAAAACTATGTTGAAAAATGTTAGTAGCAATGATGCGGATTGGATCCGTGGTCCGAGGATTATCCTCATTGCTATATACAAAATTATGTCTTTGATGCACCACTAGGTGACGGACCTATTGAGGAGTAGATCACGGGCGTTATGAGCGTTTGGCTAGCTCAATATGATGACTACTTGATAGTTTAGTGCACCATGTAGCGACTTAGAATCGAGGACTTCAAAAGGCGTTTTGAGCGTCATGGACCATATGAGATGTTCCGGAGTTGAAGTTAATATTTCAAGCAAATACCGAGTTGAGAGATGAAGTCTCCAACAAGTTCTATAGCTAAAATATGGAGGAGAATAGCTCAAGCGGTGAGCATGTGCTCGGATTATGCGGGTACTACAATAGCTTGAATCAAGTGGGAGTTAATCTTCCAGATAAAATAGTGATTGTGAGAATTCTCTAGTCACCATCACCAAGTTAGTAGAACTTTGTGAAGAACTATAGTATGCAAGGGATGTGAAAGCGATTCCCGAGCTTTTCATGATGATGAAATCGATGAAGGTAGAAATCAGAAAAGAGCATCAAGTGTTGATGGTTGACAAGACCACTAGTTTCAAGGAAAAGGTCAAAGGGAAGAAGGGAACTTCAGAAGAGCGGCAAGCAAGTTGCTGCTCAAGTGAAGAAGCCCAATTCTGGACCTAAGCATGAGACTAAGTACATCTCTTGCAAAGGGACTGGTCCTTTGGATGCGAGAACTACCCCAAGTAATTGGCGGATAAGAAGGATGGCAAAGTGAACATAAGTATATTTGATATACATGTTATTGATGTGTACTTTACTAGTGTTTATAGAAACCCCTCGGTATTTGATACTGGTTCAGTTGCTAAAAGTAGTAACTCAAAACGGGAGTTGCAGAATGAACAGAGACTAGTTAAGGGTGAAGTGATGATGTGTGTTGGAAGTGGTTCCAAGATTGATATGATCATTATCGCAGACTCCCTATACTTTCGGGATTAGTATTGAACCTAAATAAGTGTTATTTGGTGTTTGCGTTGAGCATGAATATGATTTGATCATGTTTATTGCAATACGGTTATTCACTTAAGTTAGAGAACAATTGTTGTTCATTTACATGAATAAAACATTCTATGGTCATATACACCATGAAAATGGTTTGTTGGATCTCGATCATAGTGCTACACATATTCATAATATTGAGGCCAAAAGATGCAAAGTTAATAATGATAGTGCAACTTATTTGTGTATTGCCGTTTAGAGTCATATTGGTGTAAAGCGCATGAAGAAACTCCATCTTGATGGGATTTTGGAATCACTTGATTATGAATAACTTGATGCTTCTGCGAACCATGCCTTATGGGCAAGATGACTAAAACTACATTCTCCGGAACAATGGAGCAAACAAGCGGCTTATTGGAAATAATACATCTTGATGTATGCGATCGATGAGTGTTGAGGCTCATGGCGGGTATCGTTATTTTCGACCTTCCGAGATGATTTGAGCGAGATATGGGTATATCTACTTGATGAAACATAAGACTGAAACATTTGAAAAGTTCAAAGAATTTGGGAGTGAAGTGGAAAATCATCGTGACAAGAAAATAAAGTTTCTACAATCGATCGCGAGACAAATTGAGATTCTGAGTTTGGTCTTCAATTAAAAACAATGTGGAATAGTTTCACAAATTCATGCCACCTAGAACACTCTGACATAATGGTGTGTCAGAATGTCATAACCATACTTTATTGGATATAGTGCAATCTATGATGTCTCTTACCGATTTACTACTATTGTTCTAGGGTTATGCATTAGAGACAGCTGCACTCACATTAAATAGGGCACCATCTAATCCGTTGAGGCGACACTGTATGAACTACGGTTTGGCAGAAACCTAAAGTTGTCGTTTCTTAAAGTTTGGGGTTGCGATGCTTATGTGAAAAAGTTTCATCTGATAAGCTCAAACCCAAATCGGAAAAGTGTGTCTTCATAGGATACCCAAAGTTCTTGTTGGGTACACCTTCTATCCAGAGATCTGAAGGCAAGATATTAGATTTACTAAGAATGGATCCTTTCTAGAGAAGGGTTTCTCTCGAAAGAAGTGAGATGGAGGAAAGTAGAACTTGGTGATGTAACTATACCTGCTCCCTTATTGGAAAGTAGTTCATCACAGAAATCTGTTCTGTGACTCCTACACCAATTAGTGAGGAAGCTAATGATGATGATCATGTAATTTCAGATCAAGTTACTACCGAGACCTCGTAGGTCAACAGGAGTGAGATCCGCGCGAGTGCTCACGGTAATCCTGTTACGGAGGTCATGTTACTAGACCATGCGAACCTCACGAACTATGAAGAAGCGATGGTGAGCCAGATTCCATAAAATGGCTTGAGGCCATGAAATCTGAGATGGGATCCATGTATGAGAACAAAGTATGGACTTTGATTGACTTGCCCAAATGATCGTGAGCCATTGAGATTAAATGGATCTTCAAGAGAGGAAGAGCGGACGGTGATAGTAGTGTTACTATCTACAAAGGTAGAATTATGCATAAAGGTTTCGACAAGTTCAAGGTGTTGACTACGATGAGGTTTCTCACTCGTATCTATGCTTAAATCTGTCAGAATCATGTTAGCAATTGCGCATTTTATGAAATCTGCAAATGGATAAACAAAACTGCATTCCTTAATGGATTTATTAAAGAAGAGTTGTATATGATGCAACCAGAAGGTTTTATCGATCCTAAAGGTGTTAACAAAATGTGCAATCTCCAGTGATCCATCTATGAATTTGGTGCAAGCATCTCGAGTTGGAATATCGCTTTGTTGAGTTGATCAAGCATATAGTTTTATATAGACTTGCGGTGAAGCTTTGTATGTACAAGAAAGTGAGTGGGAGCACTACAACATTTCTGATAAGTATATGTTAATGACATATTGTTGATTGGAAATAATGTAGAATTATTCTGCAAAGCATAAAGGAGTGTTTGAAAGGAGTTTTTCAAAGAAAGACCTCGGTGCAGCTTCTTACATATTGAGCATCAAGATCTATAGATATAGATCAAAACGCTTGATAAGTTTTTTCAATGAGTACATACCTTGACAAGATTTTGTCGATTGTACTAGAGTAGGGTACCCTAGTATCCCGAACTTCGTGCCGGAGCAGATTCAACACCCGACAAGGCTTGCCTAGTGACCGTAAGGTCCTCCATGGTTCCTTTGGAGCCATTCAAGAACAAAATATTTAAGCCAAGGAGACAAGGCCCGGCAAGGAGCTTGCCGGGAAGGCCACTCAAGGCCTGAGAAGACAAGACCCGGCAAGAGGAGCTTGCGGGAAGAACTCGATGGCGACAAGCTTCGAGGCGCGACAAGGATTCAGCAGCGGCAAGGCGCTTGCATGACGAGCAACTCACTCTTCATCTCCTCCAGCTCATCCACCAGCGTGTCGCCATGGGACCATTCGGTAGCGGCGTGTCAGAAAACTGTGCTGACGGTGAGGAGCTGTGATGGCAATGACAAGATTGCCATCGTGGCAGCGGTGGCGCTCTGACAGATCCTGTTGTTGCCTTTGTTTAAGCGACATGGGCGGGCATTTAATGCTTTGTCCTTGCCGTCGAGTTAGGTAGAATACACTATACAAAGTATTGTACCAACATAACTCCTTTTCCCTTTTGCCCTTGTTTACGTTGCCACTGTTGGTGACCCCTTGAGCATATAAAGGAGGCCCATGCATAGCGTGGGGAGGTTCGACTCATTCAAAACCAGAGACACTCATGCTAGGTCTTGTAGCTCCCATAGCTCTCTAGCAAGAACACAATACAATCGGACAAGCAGCGATAGGAGTATTATCTCTCCGGAGAAGCTCGAAGCTGGGTGGAAAGCTCGTGTGCTTCGCCTCGTCTGCTCTTCGTGCGACCTCCGCCCCCCACCCGAACGAAAGGGCTCGGTCCGCCCGGTCCCATAGGTGTTAAGTGGGTTCGATCAACTTCCCGACATCTTTGGCGCGCCCGAGGCGCAGGCGTCGAGGCTGTGTGAACCTGATCCGGCGTTCACGAGCAACATCTTCATCATCTTCATCAACATGCCACGAAGAAGAAGGCGGTGGCGTGAGCAAACCGTCACGTTGATCCCGCCACACGAACAAGCGGATGGCGGGGTAGGCGCCAGCGGAAAAGCGAGGTGTCGGCGAGGGAGCTCATGGCGCTGCCAAGTCCAGGACAAAGCGCATGCGAGACCTCGGCGTCCATTACGCACGCGCCCATCTCGAGAGCGCGGGGCGGATAACGTCATGGTATTCATAGTACCATGCATCGTTGGATCAAGATCGGTGGTGGATCACGAGGCCCTCAAGACCAGCTTGCGCGCCGGCGTGCTAGCACGAGTGAGCGCATGGTCGCTGGGGCGGGATGCTGCTCCTTCTAACATAGTTAGAAGTCCGAGCATATCCGCTCCTACCGTTCGCCATTGCCACCCACCACTCGGCGAAGCCTTGGCGAGAGCTCGGCTGCTCCTAGATTATCGGCGGCCTAATCTGGCGGTAAGCCATCAACTCGCTTGACCTTGCCCACCTTGTCCACAATGGAGTGCGACAAGGGCTTTAACGCCTCCACGCCGGCATCTGGCGGCAAGGATCGAGGGCGCCCGTTGAGGTTGAGGCACTGGATTGCGGAAGCCACCTTCATCAACACCTTACGGAAGCTCCCTTGAGATCTGGCGCGATTCCTCGGCCAGCTGCTGAGATCTCTTCCGGAGCGGCAGGAGAGCCGTCCTGCGCCCTCGAGAACAAAGCTGAGCTTGGCTGGGTTGGGCGCTCGTCGGAGAAGCACCGAATCCACCATCCCAGCTCCGTCGGCTCCTTGTCGATGGCGGCAGCGATATTCACAAGACCTTGGTCGAGCTCCACATTCTCCACGAAGGTGCTTTCTGGTGGCGATGCTTTCCCTTGAGCAGCTCCTCGTTGGCCTTGATCTTCTCCAACAGGCTCACCTCCGCTCCTTGGCGTCGTCCGGCGTCTGCATCGGGGTGGTCGGTTTCAACTCAAGATCTGCCTTGGAGTCCTTGGCTGCCTTGAGCTCCTTGCTCCTCTCGGTGAGGCAAGCCTGCAGCTACGCCAAAAGTATAAGCGTCCTTCTCGCGCTTCGTGCTTGAGTGCAGCAAGCTCCTTGCCGCTCTTCTTGGTGGACTCAGCTCGTCACCTTTGTCTCAACTCTTTCTTTGGCGGCCTCGGCAGCTGCGGCAGCATCTTTTGCTTCCTTGAGAGCTCCGCCAATTGATTGCTTGTAGCTTAAGCTCTTCCTCATAGCTGTCAAGATTGATCTTCCGCTCGCCTTTCGCCTTCTTCGCGAGATAGCTTCGGCGGCAAGCCATTGTTGCTCGTCGGCCTCAGCCTTCTCAAGGATGAAGGCTACATGCGCTCTTCGGCGAAATCGCTCCGCTCTTACGCTACGTTAGGAGAGCTTCTTGGTTGGCGCCGGAGCTCTTCTGGCGCTTCTCCATGTCGGCTCCGCCCTCGCGACAAGTGCTTCCGAGACTCCAACTTGGCTTGCCGAGGCGCGGTAGGCGGCAACAGCTTCTTCGCGCATTGCTCCTCCTCGAACTTCGCGGCTACTTGCTGCTTGGCGCGTCAACGATGTCAACCAATGAGGCGAGCAGCTCTCCGTCGAAGGTCTCTCCGCCGGCCGGCGCCCTGAACTCGAGGCCGGGGAGCTTGATGAAGATACCATCGCCCGGCCTTGAATAGGCGCGAGCTGAGGCTCTTGACTGACGCTGCACGATGGCGGAGGGATCGGCGGTCGGCGTAAGCTGGCGCTCCTGCTGACCTCGGAGTCGTCGATCCGATCGCGAGCCCTCGCCCGACCTTTGCGGCGGCAGCCTTGGCGGCCTCTTCGCGGCGGACCCGCCGGCGCTGACCTCTTCCTCCATGGTGGCGGCGTCGTCGGTGTTGCGGCGTCCTCCTCGCCAGCGACCTCGGTCTCCATCGGCTCTGCGGATGGATCGGCGACAGACGAGAAAAAAACGATCAGCAGATGTTTGAAAGGAAGAACGGAAGAAAAAGAACCCAAGGGAAATTTCCGAGCAAGAGGATTACGCAATGGGATCTGCAGCCATGGTCTCGACCACCGGGAGGATCCTTGGTCTGTCCCTCGCCGGAGAAGTCTCCCTTGCGGAGAAGCAGCTCCTTGCGGGAATTCTCCCTTGGCGGCGTAGTTGATCGAGATGGAATTTGGGGCGGCTTCGGGCACTCTGATGAGCCTGCTACTGCTCCTACACAAATAACGATCGGAATATCAACAAAGAAGGAGCACCCATGCGCCTAACGATGAAAGTAAACCGTATACTTCGATGGGGGCTGTCTTTGGGGCTGCTTTGAGAAGGTTGCGGATCCGGCAAGGGGGTCTCGAGCAGCGCCTCCTGTTGCCCGCAGGGATGCGTCCTCGATAGCGACCACGGGGTCTTGGCTCTCTTGACGCTCTGGGCCCAGCGTCACGAAAAGGAAAGAGTTGAGAATGAAACCGTCAGATGCAAGGCAAGCAACAAAATTGAAGAAATACAAGCCACGACATAAAGCTTACTCTTCTTCTTCTTCTCCCTCGTCGGAGCTGGCGGAGAGATCAAATTCGGCTCGCCTCCGGTCGAAGAAGGCGGAGGTAGATTCTCTTGACCGCTTGGCGGGGGTGGTGGCAGTGGCACGAGAAGATCCCGCCTCGGTTGTTGCAGCGGTGTGGGGTGCTCAGCGGCTTGATGCTTGCCTTGATGGGCCTTGGCCTTGGCCTTGGCTGTTGTTAGCCCGTCTGCCGCCCGTCTAAATCTCGGCCTTGAGCGCCTTCTAATGGGCAGGGGCTCCCCACTGCGGCAAGCTGCTGGATGGTGGGGAAGAGGCGCCCTCGGCTGGTTCGATTCGACTTCGGCCGGGTTCGGCAAGCTCTTCGTCACGGCGAACTCCCTTCGCTCGGCAAGGCTTGCCGCCTCTGCTTCCTGCCTCCTCCACGATAAACCCAAATGCGCCCGGTATCAAGCTACTGCCGCCTCCTCCAACCTGGTGGCAATCAGCTGCATCTAAATGCGTCGGTGGTGTGTGGGTGAGCCTCTTCTTCTCGTCAGGCGGACCGGCACCTCCTCCAAGCTGTCGGCGCCTGACATCGTCGGAAGGCTCTTGCCAGGTTGGAGCGATCCCATCTGAATCGCTGTGGCATCATTACGCGGATGCGGTCGGCGAAGGTTGTTGCACAATGGGGCGACTCCCTCGGCAACCCTAAACCACTCGGGGTGATCGGGGTCGTGCTTGAACAGCTCTAGCAACATCGCATCCAACTCCAAGGCAGTGAAATTGAAGTTGAGGCCAGCGCCAGCCTCATTATATCCGCCGCATGTTGGAACTCCCAAGCTGGTCTCCTCCTCTCCTGCAAAGAAGCGTCTGTGGCGAAGAAATATCATGCAGGCGCCTACGGTGAAGTCCGGCAAGCTGAGGCGCAAGATCCGATCACGGCAATCTTCAACCTAGCATCTTCCGGCGTAAGTTGCTCCAATCGTTGCAGCGCACTATTGGGGTTTGGCTGCTTTGAAGCGATGAAAGAGCTGCGGGTTTTCCTCAACGATCCAACACCAATCGGCTCTCCACTCCTCCCACTTGCTGCGGAGCTCTCCTTCCAGATAGGCTTCTTTCTTGCCGATCCTTGAGATCAAGCAATCCCTCCGACAAGTGGCTCTCCTCTCTCAATCACGGGGCATGAAGAAGTGGCGGAAGAGGGCTACATTTGGGTGGACTCCGACAAAGTTTTAGCAAGGTGTGCAAAAACTGCCATAGTCGAGGACAACGTTGGGGTGAAATCAAGGGGCGAAGCCCGTAGGTGTTCATAATATCGCGAGAAAAATTCAGAGAAGAGGCGGGCGAGCCATAATAGAAAAAACCGCAAAGAAGGGGTACCCGGTTGGGGCTAGTTCTGGCGGCGGTGGGAGTACCTTCGTCTTGTGATCTTCCAGCGTCTCCGTCGACGAACAAGTAATAGCTCTCCTCGGCTCCTTTGCGTCGGTGAGGGGGGCAACCGCTCCTTTTGCGGCGCCCGTGAGCAGCTGCGCCTCGGCGACTTCCGCCCTTCCCCTTATCGGCTTTCGGAGCCATGGCGGGCGGTGGAGGAAACCGGCGGCGTTGATCGCTGGTGGCGATGGGGCGGGCGTTGCTCTCTTGAACTAGAAGAAGGGGGAAGCGGCGGTGGTTTTCGAGATGGGACACAAATGGTGGTGGGCGACCTGCCTGTTTCCCCTGTTTATAAGGAGGAGAGGAGGGCGTTCGCTTTCCAATTAAAAGCCCCCACGATCTCTCCCACGGCGCCCACGTTCGGCGTCTTTGTTACGTGGGGGCGTGAATGGGACGAGCAAGTGCAGGCGTGATCTGGGCAGCAGCGTGCCCGTTGCCTTTGTTTTGGGCATGGCCCAACAACGCTCGGCACCGTGTGTGGCCGAGGCAGAGGCTCTGCTGGATTGTACTAGAGTAGGGGTAATCTAGTATCCCGAACTTCGTGCATGAGCGATTCACAGCACCAGGCAAGGCTTGCCTAGTGACCCATGAGGTCCTCCATGGTTCCTTTAGAGCCATTCAAGAACAAAGTATTTAAGCCAAGGAGACAAGGCCCGGCAAGAGGAGCTTGCGGGAAAGGTCACTCAAGGCACGCGAGAAGACAAGACCCGGCAGAGGAGCTTGCGGGAAGGCTGATGGCGACAAGCTTCGAGTAGCGACAAGGATTGGCCGCGGACAAAGGCGCTTGCAGCGGCGAGCAACCACTCTTCATCTCGCTCGGCTCATCCACCAGCGTGTCTCCATGGGACCATTCGGTAGCGTGTCAAAGAAATGCTGACCCCGACGTGACGATGATGGCAATGACAAGATTGCCATCGTGTGGCAGCGGTGGCGCTCTGACGGTCCTGTTGCCTTTGTTTAGGCGACATGGGCGGGCATTTAATCTTTGTCCCTTTCCGTCGAGTTAGGTAGAATACAACATACAAATAGCTGTACCAACATAACTCCTTTTTCCCTTTTTGCCCTTGTTTACGTTGCCACTGTTGGTGACCCCTTGAGCATATAAAAGGAGGCCCATGCGCGCGTGAGGAGGTTCGACTCATTGAAACCAGAGACACTCATGCTAGGTCTTGTAGCTCCATAGCTCTCTAGCAAGAACACAATACAATCGGACAAGCAGCGGTAGGAGTATTATCTCTCGGGAGAGCTCGAAGCTGGAGTAAAGCTATTCGTGATGCCGCCTCGATCTGCTCTTCGTCGACCTCCGCCCCCACCGAACGAAAGGGGCTCGGTCCGCCCGATCCCATAGGTGTTAAATGAGTTCTGATCAACTTCCCGACAGATTTTGAAGTAGTTCAAAATGGAACAGCCAAAGGAGTTCTTGCCTGTGTTACAAGGTGTGAAATTGAGTAAGACTCAAAGCCCGACCACGGCAGAAGATAGAAAGAGAATGAAAGTCATTCCCTATGCCTCAGCCATAGGTTCTATAAAGTATGCCATGCTATGTACACTACAAAAAAATACACTTCCGTGATGATACGTGTTTGTCACGATAGAGTCCGTTTTTTGTCATGCATGTACATCCATGACAAATTTATAGCGAATCAAGATAGTCATGCACGTACATCGTAGAAGTGTTCCATGACATTACCAAAATTATCATCACAGGTGTCCACTTCCATGACGATAAATCGCGTCCGCGAAGTGCTTTCGTCAAGGGTGACCGACCGTGGCATCCACCGTAACGAGCGCCGTTAAGCTATCGGGTCAGGGTTTGGATCCGATAACTCGTTAACAACCCGACCAATGGGGATTTTCCCGTGTAAAATCATCATTGGCTAGAGAAAACCGTGTCGGCTCACCGTTGGGGCGGATGTCATCCGTTCATTGGACGAAATGCGCCTGTAATCTGACGACCGTGTGCACGATATGAGAGAGCCCATTCTGTGAAAAGGCGGCCCGTTTGACTTAGTCGAGGTGGCGGCCCGGCCACGGAAAGCATTAGCGGCATGTTAGCATATAGCCCATTTACTGACCCGCTAACCGGGGCCCGTTCGCCCAATCCGAATTAGGCCCAATAGCGTCATCTGGGCCGTCCCATATAATTCAGCCCGTTTTAACTTCCGGCCCATGTGGCCCATGACTTCTTCGGCCCATATGAGGACCTTTGTAACTCTTGGCCCGTTGACGACCGTGGTGGCGGCCCGTAATGAGCGGTGTATCACTTTATACCCATTAACGACCCGTTATTCCATTGGGCGTTTCAATTAAGTTATCTTCGGCCTTCTCGGGGCCCATTGATTCTTAGGCTCATTTGCGATATTCGATTACATCGACCCGTTCTTGTCATTTTACGCTTGTAGGCCAAATTCAGCCCGTCGTTCTGATCGGCCCGTTTGCGGACCGTTAATACGTTGAGCGTTTTCATGTCAAAAAAACCCGTTGGGCTGTTTTCATAGAGTTATCAAATCGGCCTATTAACGGCCCGTTATGGTCCACGAATAATGCGGCCCATGATTGGCGAAATAATGATCGCCCGTAGAAGGCCCATGGATCCTCGGCCCATATGAGGCCCATGGATAATGCGGCCCGTGAAGGCCCCGGATCATATGGCCCGTGAAGGCCCATGGACCCTACGGCCCGTGAAGGCCCATGGACCCTAAGGCCCGTATAGAAGGCCGATGGATCCTCGACCCGTATAGAGGCCAATGGATCCTCTGGTAGGACGAAGGCCCATGGATCATCTGACCTCTGGGAGGCCCATGGTTACAACGGTCAGGTGTGTTGCCATGATTATTTTGGCCTAGTTACCAAAAATAGGCTATTGTGGCCACTAGAAAAACCTGAGAAAAGAAGCTGCGGTGACTACAAGCAAACAACCAAACAAGACAATAAAGAAATAAATAAGCAAGCAATTAACGCTAGCCTATTACGCTATTACACATATTACATCCTTTGGGCATCAAAGTTAGCCACCGGTGCAAATATAAGGAACAAAAGCGACATATTACATACCTGGCCGTCAAAATTGGCCACCGATGCAAATAAGCGGCTGGCAAAACAAAACATAAGCTGAAACAACGAGGAAGAGCTCAAAAGCGTTATCTGGGTATCCACCATGCGGCAATAAACAGCAAGCTGATTAGCTTTGTCTGTTTGGTGCTAAAATCCTCAACGCTTGCACTGTTGCACCGAAAATATGCATCTGAATGCTCGAGGATTTCCATGATCCTTTAAGCTTCTTAGCCATACCGTTGATCGATGTCTTTCAGCTTGTAGTTGAGACTCAAGAAACCGAGCAGATTGAGACGGTGAGTTTGAATAGCTTGTGCAAGCGGTAGTGGCGATAACTTCGAACACTAAACCAAGAGCCAGGACTTTGGGGTTGTCTCATTTGTCTTCAAGATAGTCTTCCTTAGCTGTTTTATCAGCTTTGTTGGAGACCAACAAGGATGTGTCACTATCCGAACCTTATCTGCATTACTTCCTTTACCATTGCTTAATAAGGCACTCTTCCCCAATACATCGGCATTCTAAAAGAAGAAACAAGCGGACACATAACAAGTTTAGCATGTACTAGTATATGAAACTCATTTGGGTGAACGGTTCATTAGTAAGGTGGACAGGATTAAACTACCAAGTCTTCTATTGCCAAGTACTAGTACATAATAAAAGCATCAAACAAACATATATATATGTCCTATAGTCCTTTGTATTGTCTTGCCAAATCAAAATAGAACCGGTTCAAATCATATCAGTTCAAGACAAAAAGCGGTGAAAGAATACAAAGCGTGAGGAAACTACTACGGCACAACAAGATTTCAGATGGGTACCACGGGTCTACATGTACAACAACACTATTGGCTCTATTGTGATGCTAGTAATGTGCATGATATGAAAGTCAACTGTATACACAATTGAAATTGAAATCAAAAGAGCTATTGATAAGAGCAAACTGTTAAAGAAACATCGTGAACATACTGTTGTGCCATTGGAGTTTCGATTGGATCCTTCAATTTAAAAATAAGTTTGTATCGATAAATACGGTGATACAAAAGCAAAGCAATCATAGTTAAAAAAGCGCGCTTAAGCGCTGGCTAAAGCTCTAAGCGTTGGCAAAGCGCATTCGCATAACTATGCTTAATTTGTGCATAAGCTGCGCATAAGCATGCGCTTTGGTCGATAAAAGCGCAAAGCGGTGGCAAAAGCACAATGCGCCTAAGCGCTTTTTGAACTATGATAGCAATGGAATCTTAAATTAGAGCAGTTGTTCTTGAGGTTTAGGCACTTGTTCTACATGAGCAGTCTGATAAGATGCAAGAATATATCTTGAAAAATAGAAAATGAGCTCATAGATCTTACCATATTCTTGGTTGAGGACGATCTGAACAAAGCGTTCCCGGTCATAAATCCGATAAATGTGTCTCGGGAGAGCGTAAGGGAATTTGATGAGTTTCTTTCTGGTGAAATACGTTTTCTTGAGGTAATTCCGATCGCCACCAAGCATTCTTGAAGATAGCAGGTATTATACAGGTTACCTCATCACAGTTTCCAAATCGGTCCTTCTCTGTAGAGAAAAATGGGAAAATTTCTGTATTATAACCATCATGGAGGTAGGATGTATGGGGCGAAGCAAAGTAATTGCCATGAATAACATTACTTACACATAACTCTGGACAAACACACTGCTGGCATTTTCCTTCATCTTCAATATAATATTTCCAAGATGGGAAGATCGCACATATGATTTAACAACATCAAATCGATAGATGCTAAACTACGACTAGCTGGTTGTGCTTCCTCCACAGGAATAGGCGTACTAGCTGGTGGAGTTGGGGTTACATGAAGTGATAATCTTGGCCCTTTGGGCCTTTGGAGTTACCTTACTAACTGCTCTTGTTTGGGAGCTCTATGGTGGATATGGTCTTTGTGTCATGAGGCCCAGGTTACTATCGGTTTGGGGTTGGGGTTAGATTGGGTGAAAATGGTTCTCTGTCCATCATGATGAGGGTACAATCTGCGAGAGTTTGGGTTATGTGTGGTAGGGCTGGTTCTTGTGCTTGTACAACGGGGTGCTATCTCCACAAGAGGTAGCACTATTTTATTGAAGACCGTGTTTTAGTCCGCTGAATCTGGCATTGTAATCCGGGCGGACAAGGCAATCGAGAATAATCAAAAGTCAATCGAGCGATCGAGAACCAAGGGGTTACAATCAACAACAGGCGAGTCGGGTTATCGAGCAATCCAAAAGCAATTGAATGGCGGGCGGTACCGCGTTTTACCACCAGCTTGGACCGGCGAGACGGAAACTTGAGTAGGCGGTCGGTGTTGTTGAACCGGCTGCGCGCATTACTGCGCTGGTCCGAGCAGCCGATTGTGTGGGCGAGAGGACCATCCTCCCGGGTTTACAATTCGGGTCAATTAGCCCTGGTGGTGGCGCCCGGTGGCGGTACAAGTTTACCAAGGTTCTTATGGATGGAGGAAGCAGCATCAACATCACGTACTCACTGAAACTTTCCGGCGGATGGGGTTATGAGATAGGCATCTTAGGCCGTCCGATACAGTGTTCCGGGGTGGTGCACAGTAAGTTGGCATACCGGTCGGTAAAATAGCTGGAGGTAACCTTTGGGGCGA